>OZ018414.1:2383306-3043306 GCA_963969595.1 Neckera pumila | reverse complement strand
GATCAGAAGGACCGTTTTTTTTACAAAAAATAAAAAAAACAAGGTTTTCCATAATAAAGATGGTCATAAAAAAAAATTATATAAAAATTGATCATTTTCAAGAACTTTCTCAAGATGAGATTCCACCCAAAAATTGGTGAAAGACTATTTCAGAGTGTTTGAAAATACGTGCATAAGAGAGTCTTATTTGTACCTTTGTAAAGGAAAAAATATTTACTATTTTTAGTTGCCCATGACACCATTGATATATGTCTATGGCGGTAACATATCCTCAATAGTTGGCTTTGAGATGGTTAATTTTGGATACTCCAAAGTTCCAAAAACCATGAAAAGTGAAAGTGTAACAAATTAGCAAAATTTTCTTTTAAATAGAAAATGATTTTTTGAAAATTTAGAATAATCAAGACTAATTATGATAAGAAAGTTAACATCTATCTTTACTAAAACTTTCAGTTCTATCGCGTCCATACTTCAAAAGTTATGAATGAAGACATGCTAGACGACCGTGCAACAGGTGACCCCTCTCCTGACCTGTGGAGAAGCAAGAATTCTCACAACTGCTAAAGAATGTCATTTGAAGACAGATCTAAACAATACACATTGCAATTATATTTGATTGGCAGAAATAATAATACTACTGTATATTTCATAACACAAATTTCTTCTTACGGTAAAATAATTCAATGATGGGCAATTTCATTAAAATGGCAATATTTTTTTAAAATGACGTGAAAACAGTTCAGACCAGCTGTTCTAATTCTATACCTGTCCTAGATGGTTCAAAACAGCCGTTTTCAAATCTCTACCTATCCTAGATGGTGAAAATGGCACATTGTCAAAGTGGCACTTGGAATACCGCCATTTTAATGAAATTGCCCATAATGCAAAAAGCGTCCATTTCGTCTTACCAGAATCTAAAGACATGGGAGTCGTCATAATGAAGCGTTGGTGACTTTCGGCCTCCCCAAAGGTCCGCAGCCACAGCTACGATGTGTGAGAAAATTAAGACCTGCAATATATAATCGTCCGTCCGTCACAATAAGCCGAGTATATATACACTACTGAGCTGAGAAAAAGCAAGAGAAGTATCTTGCCGTTACTGATTTACCGGAAGTATGGGTGGTGATCGAAACCCAAGGGAAATCAATACGGTTCAGAAGCCATCCACAAAGCTATTTGACCCAAAAAACTCTGAATGATCTGTACTAAGGTACGAGTTCTGTGTTACAAAAACTTGTACAGATTAAAGCTTGATGTGAATGCAGATTGAATCGAGCAACCGCAAGAGTACCATAGCCACAAGATAATAAATGCACCATAGCTACAAGCACAATCTCTCAATGACGGAGTTCACATGGTGTCGGCTATTTTAGTTCGGGGAAAATGAACTCAGGAAGTGAGGTACAGGATTATTGAAACCCCAGCAGACACGACTGTGTTTGCAAATGCGCATAAAATTGATGTGGAGGACACAAGGGGGAGCACGTCAGCCACTCTTTTCTGGGTAAATATTGCCAGGTTTCAACAAATATTTGGTCTATCTACAATTTAAGGAGAAAAATGCAATCATTCAGTTACATCTAAATTATAACAAATTCATTGAAAATTTGTTGTTAATCACCAGAAATTGTATAATTGAAGCTACCAAAATAATAATCCATGATGCAAAATTTGCCTGAATTGGTAGCCTCAACCAAATCCTTGGAACCACCCATCAAAATATAAACAAAAAATGTAAACAGAACCTGGCTAAGAGCAACATAGTTCTTGAAACATTGCTACAGAGTGTGTCAAAATGGTGTTGCAGCCACATAATTAATATAATGTTATCATGCCAAATCTGATGTTCAAAGTAATATAACTGTGTGTCTGTATCACTGTCAATGACCATAATCCTTCGTAGATCAACCAAAGAGTACAGATTCGAACATGATTCCTGATTGCTTAGAACAACTTGGCATTATAGTCAGGTAACAAAAATTGACCGTGCAACCATGGTTTTGAATTGTCATAAGAGATGGAGTAACTCCTCGTACGTACCTCTTGATCTCGCACGTCCCAGTGGCGTTGTCCAACCTTGCGCACCTATAGATCAATCGAAGGCAACGTCAGCGGCGATCGAGCGGTAGCCACTCTGTCATTCACTCAGACTCCATCGCTAGTTTTCATCTGAGCACGGCGTGCAAAGCTGAAATTGCAAATCACAAGGTAAGCACGTACACCAAATTGCTGGCTGAAACCCAACGATGGCCAATTCAACGTAAGTTAGCTGAGCTAGAAAGATTCCCAAAACCCATAGATCCAGAAATCACTCACCACACAACGAACTTTATTGATCATCTACTCTGTGTTTCAAGCTCACGCTTAAGCTTGCCCCCAAAATTGGTGAAATCTATGCTTCCGATTGTCGCCCAGGAAGTCTATACGTACAGTACTAGTGATGGACCGGGTAAGCTAAGTAAGCTAATTACTTTCAACTGAAGGCCCGTATCTTCCTTGCTCACAGAGGCACAGGAACATTGACAAAATCCTCCTTCTTGACAATGTTGTCAATGTGGAGGACTTGATTTCGTTTTCTTGCTAAGTTATTCCCTACTTTAGTCTGTGTTTCAACCCCAGCCTTGCCCCGGATCTTGCCTCCAAAGAGTTTGAAATCGTGCTTCAGTGCACGAGAATCGAAGTCTGTACGCGACTGGCGTATGCTAAAGTTAGGGAGCTCTTGGTCATTGGTCAATAGTCTGTACAGACGAATGCTAAGTTAGGAAGCTCTTGGTCAATAGTCTGTACAGACTAACAGACGAAATCAATGCTAAGTAAGTCAGGGAGCTCTTGGTCAGTAGTCTGTACAGACTAACAGACGAAATCAATGCTAAGTTAAGTCAGGGAGTTCTTGGTCAATAGTCTTTACAATGTGTACGGAATCTTAATTACCGGCGAATGCCTTCTCGTATCATGGCTGGAAAGGAGGATTATAAGATTCTGCAAATACCACCAAACCTCGTGCCACTTGCAGGACGGTGCTATGAGTGCATGCACTGGAAGATATTTGTCCTACAGTACGTTGCAGAGTCCGGGGAGTTCTGTCCAGAAATCGGACCATTTCCTACTTTTTGAAAGGTGATTCGGCTTTTTGAAAATTTACCTGGAAGTCGACCTAAAGAGTGTAAATTCTATCGGTTGGAATCCTCCTTTTTCCAAAATGATTTGGCAATCTGCCGGTTTTTTCCTTTTTGATTTGTCTATTTTCCTTTGTGAGGAAAAATGGTCCGGTTTTTGTATTTCCATATTTTTTTTCTTATTCAAAATTTTTTTTATGGAGTTTTATATTTTTTTTGTTAATAATATATATTTTTTGATTTGTTTTATGTTTTTTTAGTCACTTCAGTTTTATCCTTGGCAGGAATTGAACCTGGCCAAGCCCCTACCATTCTAGGGCCAAGGATGTAGCCTTCAGAAAATGTAAGGATCCAAAAGAGGGTCCATACATTTTCCGGAGGCTGATTAGTATGGTTAGTGTTTCAATTCACAACAAATTTGTACCACTAACACCATTGCCAAATACAACACCTGAGCAAGAAGCATCACTAGCACTAAGTCCATTTGGAGCATTCAAATAAGCAGTGGGGTTAGCAAACAAGAACCTATACTTGGTATCATTCTTCCAAAGACATATAGCATCACATACAATGTCATCCACATGCTCATTTGGACCTTCTAAAGCAATTCTAAGCATTGCCTCCAAGTTCTTAGAGCCCAATTTGTTCCTAACTCGTGTCTTGATCAAATTCTGCACACTAAAAGCACGTTCACAGGTCGCTGTAGAAACACATTGCACACGAGCTAGCTCAGAGAGAATAAGGAGGTTAGGATACCGTATTTGTAAGGTGTGGTTCCATGTAATCATACCCCATAAGTCCCTGAAATTTCTGTCACTCCATTCCGTAGTACACTGTAGCTTGAATGCAAGAAACTCTCGCTTACATGCTGCAACATTCACGAGAGGGGGAAGTATAAAACCTGCATGCGACCTATCTACACCAAAATGCTCCAGTAGGGTTTGCAGCTCGGCAACACACCAATTTTGCAAGCCCACTTGCTTGGATGGCATGTTAGTAGGGTTCAAAATTTTGAAGCAAGAAATAATGTTGTTATCTTGGAAACGTCTCTCCAAACCTGCACAAACTGCCTCCGCGAAAGACTGCTGAAAAACAAGTGCTTCTTCGAGGTCGGTACCCAACCTGCTGCGTTGCATCTGAAAACTGTGAAACATGCTGCCCCTTACCTTTGACTGCAGCCTCTTCAAGTAGCCACCATCTGGACCGTAGTCCGGCAAAATATGATAACCTAGGTCGTCATTAAAAGTAGCTGCATTCAAATCACAATTCTCCACAAGAAACAGCATACGAATTTGAGCAATCTCAGTGCGGATTATACTACCTATAGTAGTGACATCAACAAATTTGCTTTGAAAAACTTTAGAAAGCATGGCCAAAGAATGCAAAATGTCAGCTAGGAAATACAATATGTAAATAAATTTGAAATCCCCAAGCTTCTGCAACACAACCTTGGCCTGCACAGAATTTGAATCATCCATATCTCTAAAAAATATGAGCACAGATTCAAGTGAATCACAAAGGCTAGTGACTGATTGCCATCTACTTAGCCACCTGATTTTATGATACCGTTTCATACACTTCTTGGCATCAAACAACTCCTCCTGCAAAGCTGATAAGGAATGCTTCCTCTTGCTAGACTTGTTGAAGAAAGACGAAACTGCATTTAATAGTGAATTGACCTCTTTGGACAACACTTTGCAAGCTGGAGCTTGGGCAGCATCCAAGGCTGCAAGGTTTGTCCGATGAGCAATACAGTGACAGGAAAGAAGGAAAGGATTGACCTGATTTCGAATTCGTGTGGAGACACCACTTTGGCTGCCGACCATTGTGCTGGCTCCATCACTCCCAAAAGCAACCCATTTCTTCAAATCCAGCCCCCAATTTCGCAAATTGGACATGACAGTGTTGAAGATCACTTCTGAATCTTTTTTGCCACCCTCTATGTGCAGCAAACCCAAGAACAACGTCACAGGCAAGCCTTCTTCAATAATTGTGGCAAAAACTACAAGATGGCCAGTCACACTGATGTCAGTTGATTCGTCAATCATGATCCCAAAAAAAGGAGAATTTCGGACCCGGCAAAGTATCTTCTTTTGTAGCACTACTGAAATGCACCACGCAATATCACTGCATGATCTTTCATCCTGGTACATGCTAGCAGTGATAGGAGCTTTAACAGATGCAAGCAATTGGCACAATGCAGGAAACTTAGCATAGGGAAGAGATTGCTTCCCAATAAAATACGCTGCTTGGAAGAGTGTTTGCATTGCTTCATCACAAGCACGTTGGCTGGTCAGGATCTCCTTCTGCATGATCTTCTCGCCGCTACTAGCTGCCCACGATAGTCGCTTATGCTCATTGGATCGGCCGTGGTCTACAAAAGCACTCACTTTGAAATTCTTTGAACCATCTTTTGCATACACCGAGCGCCCTCCCTTCTCCCTACAAACTTTACAAAAGACTTTGCCCAAATCTGCACAAAATTCCAACCACTGAAATTGAGTAGCCCACGATTCTTTCCATAGGGACTACGCAACTTCTGCTTGAGAAGGGGGGGAGCAGTCATCAGACGTTGGACAATTGGCTGATCTAGAGCCCTCGCTACCTGAAGACAAATCCACAAAATTGGGATTTTGCGAACTGCTGAAGTAGTGGTCCCGTAGTGATTTCTGCCTTTTGGCCATCACTTAAACCTGCACCACATTGCACCACCTCATGAATGATTAAGAATTATGATTCTTGTGTTTACAAGCAACTCCTAAACAAATCAACACAACAAATGACATAGGTTTCTTGACCATGAATCAAACTAAGGAGAGATATTGTACATAAATTAAAATGGCACAAAATCTGATATGTTTGTTTGAATTCTTAAAGTTTCTTAAGCACATTTGAACTAGGTAACTATACTTAACCTGCTGCTTTTGACTTGACAAGAAAGTGGTCCGCATGATCAATTTCTGGAATGCAACACTAACTTATGCAAGTGTTTCAATTGCAGTCTTTTGTAAAAGAGGATTCTACAAACCTTGAATCAATCCAAAAAAAAAAAAAAAAAAATCTTACATAGTAGTTCCTGTGATTTCAACAGATGAAGTCAGAATACATACAAAAGGGAAAAATCGAAGTTAAGGAAACTCACCTTTGAAATGCAATTGTATTACACTCGTAATCCAAACACTCCTGCAAATCTTGATACAACTGTGATCTTTTCTTGCAAAATCTGATCTTCTCTACCAATGTAGTGTTCTGTCAAAGGAAGTTCTTCTGCAAATCAAACCAACAAACCACCGTCAGCACCAATCCAAGCTCCAACCTAAAACAAACAAAGTCCTCACAATCCTCACAAACAACACAGGTGCCAACCTCAAAATTAATCCTCTACACAACATTATACACTCTAAAGTCTAAACACATACAGCATTCCAAAATTCAAAAAGCCCAAACTGGTGTTCTTCTGTCGCAGGTGAAGATCAAACCAGAAGATCTAATGAACCAGGTGAAGATCGAACCACACTGAGTTCACAGTAATCCCAACTTGTTTCTGCAACAATACGAAGACTCGGTGTGCAACGAAAACCAATGCTTATGCTGAATGTGTTATTGAGTACTTTTGAACATGTTCGTAACATCTGTAGCTGGAAAGTCCCAATTGGTGTATAATTTTTGATTCCCCAGATGCTCATATGGGGGCCATGAAGACTCCAGTTCTTCGTGTCAGTACGTAAGTTAGTTTCTTAAATCACCTGCGACATGGTTGCAACTCCCCGCCCGCCCAGCTCAACAGGTACGTCTTATTATCCCCAGATGTTATGTCAATTAATCCGACAATTAGTCTGCCAATTTCTGGATTTTCCCTGGAATTGAATTCCGTGATCAAGTGCACAGTTGGAAATGTGGAATGCCTTGGTGTTTGGGGACTTGGATGGAAAGGGAGGAGTGATTTGCTGGGATGGCGAGGGAAAAGGAGTGGATGCAAAACGCAGTTAACTTAACTTAACTTAGAGGGGAAGCAAGTCTCTAAAACGTGTCGACAAGCTTGCCTCTTTCCGCTACAGGGTACGTTAATAATAACTTAAGGTTGAATGTACAGTACAGCGTGAGCAGTTTGTCGCTACAAATTATAAAATTACTGCATCCTGAAGTGGTAAACAACTTGCAAGTCACTGACCACCAGGTGAACCGCACTGACCACCACCACGACAAAGCTCGAACCGCAACGGAGTAACGGACCACCAGGTGAAGATCGAACGACAAGATTGAACCAGCTCCTGCGACAGAAAATCAAACCAACTCCTGCGGCAGTCTATGAAAGCCACATGCAATCTGAGTACCGAGGCTAACTATCTGGCAAGCCCTGTATCGCATCGTAGTGTCATGAACTTGACTGGAATAAACAAAGGTATTCAAAAGCACCGAACTGAAGCAAGCACTCAATCGCAGCACATCACTACAACACAACGAGCACAGAACTTACTGTGAACTCTAATCGGTCCACCGAACTCCGATCGCCCCATTCGGATCGCCCAGCTCCCGAATAGCCAACTCCGATCCCCACTCCGATCGCCCAGCTCCCGAACAGCCAACTCCGATCCCCACTCCGATCGCCCAGCTCCCAAACAGCCAACTTCGATCCCCCACTCCGATCGCCCAGCTCCCGAACAACCAACTCCCAAAAAGCAAATTCTCCAGAACCACATGTAACACAGCACTAATGTGAGATTGAACATGTAACACAAAGTCGAATGCACAAACCAAATTCCCAAACAGCAAGCCGCAAGTCCGCAACATGCCTAAGACACAGCGTCACGCCGTCACACAAACAACTGGGGTTACTGGGCAACTCCGAAACCCAAAGGCCCAAACCCTCCCTAAACCCGATTACCCTAATGGACGACCAAGATGCACAACAGCAAAAGAAAACGACGGCCAGATCAGCGCCACTTCACCCGACGCCCATACTTACACCCTAAATCCTAATTAGCTTAAACAACGGCTCAATCCAGCTGCTGCATGGGTAGCCTGACTGCCTGAGCCATGAAAACAGGGATAGTCACTACTCAATTCAATGGCTCATGGAGTCATGGCCCATCCCGCCCATTCTCCAATTCAATTTTACAATCTGCACTCTGGAGTCTGGACTTTGGATTCTGGAAACGTGGATCCTAAACCTTATTAATTTTTTGGTGAGCCTCCTAGCCCCCACTTCAACACTTCTCCAAGACAAAATAATTTAAGTATTCAATGAACAATTTTACATATAATTTTTTTTTCATAGTAAGCAAAATTTCCTAAAGACCCTAAACCCTATCGGCTACCCGTCGGCAAAAAGGTTTCTAAACCGGTAGTTTTCCTATATATTCTATTTATGGATGGCCGAAATGCCGAGATTTCATTTCACTAACCGGCCCATTTCCGGAAATACTCATTTTTCATTCGGAACCTCATCCTAAACATTTGAAGGTCATTCAGAAATCTTCAAAAAATTTCGGCTAGGTCGTAACTAACCGCCGGCACTCCCCGGACATTGGTACGTTGTGTATACAAACAAAAGTTAAGCTAAAGTTAGGGAGCTCTTAGTCAATTTTAGTCTGTACAGACAAAATCAATGCTAAGTTAGGGAGTTCTTGGTCAATAGTCTGTACTATGTACAATGTGCACGGAATCTTAATTACCGCCGAATGCCTTCTCGTATGGCTAGAAAGGAGGTTTATAAGATTCTGCAAATACCACCAAACCTCGTGCCACTGGCAATGAGTGCATGCACTCGAAGATACTTGTCCTACAGTTGTGTGTACAAACGTATGTTGAAGTTAGGGAGCTCTTGGTCAATAGTCTGTACAGACTAATGCTAAGTTATTAGGGACGAGCGCTTGATCGATCAGTAGTCTGTACAGACGAAATCAATGCTAAGTTAGCTTGGGGAGCTCTTGGTCAATAACTTAGTCTGGTTACAATGTGTATGCAATCTTAATTACCGACGAATGCCTTCTCGTATCATGGCTGGAAAGGAGTTTGATATGATTGTGCAAATACCACCAAACCTCGTGCCACTGGCAATGAGTGCATGCACGAGAAGATACTTGTCCTACAGTTGTGTATACAAACATATGCTAAAGTTCTTGGTCAATAGTCTGTACAGACGAATGCTAAGTCATTAGGGACGAGCGCTTGATCGATCAATAGTCTGTACAGACGAAATCAACGCTAAGTTAAGGAGCTCTTGGTCAATAGTTTGTAGTCTGTACAATGTGTACGGAATCTTAATTACCGACGAATGCCTTCTCGTATCATGGCTGGAAAGGAGTTTTATATGAGTGTGCAAATACCACCGACTGACATCGTGCCACTTGCAGGGCGGTGCTATGAGTGCCGATATATGCACTAGCTGGAAGATAAGATCAATGTCCGGGGAGTGCCGGCGGTTAGTTACGACCTAGCCGAAATTTTTTGAAGATTTCTGAATGACCTTCAAATGTTTAAGATGAGGTTCCGGAAATGGGCCGGTTAGTGAAATGAAATCTCGGCATTTCGGCCATCCATAAATAGAATATATAGGAAAACTACCGGTTTAGAAACCTTTTTGCCGACGGGTAGCCGATAGGGTTTAGGGTCTTTAGGAAATTTTGCTTACTATGAAAAAAAAATTATATGTAAAATTGTTCATTGAATACTTAAATTATTTTGTCTTGGAGAAGTGTTGAAGTGGGGGCTAGGAGGCTCACCAAAAAATTAATAAGGTTTAGGATCCACGTTTCCAGAATCCAAAGTCCAGACTCCAGAGTGCAGATTGTAAAATTGAATTGGAGAATGGGCGGGATGGGCCATGACTCCATGAGCCATTGAATTGAGTAGTGACTATCCCTGTTTTCATGGCTCAGGCAGTCAGGCTACCCATGCAGCAGCTGGATTGAGCCGTTGTTTAAGCTAATTAGGATTTAGGGTGTAAGTATGGGCGTCGGGTGAAGTGGCGCTGATCTGGCCGTTGTTTTCTTTTGCTGTTGTGCATCTTGGTCGTCCATTAGGGTAATCGGGTTTAGGGAGGGTTTGGGCCTTTGGGTTTCGGAGTTGCCCAGTAACCCCAGTTGTTTGTGTGACGGCGTGACGCTGTGTCTTAGGCATGTTGCGGACTTGCGGCTTGCTGTTTGGGAATTTGGTTTGTGCATTCGACTTTGTGTTACATGTTCAATCTCACATTAGTGCTGTGTTACATGTGGTTCTGGAGAATTTGCTTTTTGGGAGTTGGTTGTTCGGGAGCTGGGCGATCGGAGTGGGGGATCGAAGTTGGCTGTTTGGGAGCTGGGCGATCGGAGTGGGGATCGGAGTTGGCTGTTCGGGAGCTGGGCGATCGGAGTGGGGATCGGAGTTGGCTATTCGGGAGCTGGGCGATCTGAATGGGGCGATCGGAGTTCGGTGGACCGATTAGAGTTCACAGTAAGTTCTGTGCTCGTTGTGTTGTAGTGATGTGCTGCGATTGAGTGCTTGCTTCAGTTCGGTGCTTTTGAATACCTTTGTTTATTCCAGTCAAGTTCATGACACTACGATGCGATACAGGGCTTGCCAGATAGTTAGCCTCGGTACTCAGATTGCATGTGGCTTTCATAGACTGCCGCAGGAGTTGGTTTGATTTTCTGTCGCAGGAGCTGGTTCAATCTTGTCGTTCGATCTTCACCTGGTGGTCCGTTACTCCGTTGCGGTTCGAGCTTTGTCGTGGTGGTGGTCAGTGCGGTTCACCTGGTGGTCAGTGACTTGCAAGTTGTTTACCACTTCAGGATGCAGTAATTTTATAATTTGTAGCGACAAACTGCTCACGCTGTACTGTACATTCAACCTTAAGTTATTATTAACGTACCCTGTAGCGGAAAGAGGCAAGCTTGTCGACACGTTTTAGAAACTTGCTTCCCCTCTAAGTTAAGTTAAGTTAACTGCGTTTTGCATCCACTCCTTTTCCCTCGCCATCCCAGCAAATCACTCCTCCCTTTCCATCCAAGTCCCCAAACACCAAGGCATTCCACATTTCCAACTGTGCACTTGATCACGGAATTCAATTCCAGGGAAAATCCAGAAATTGGCAGACTAATTGTCGGATTAATTGACATAACATCTGGGGATAATAAGACGTACCTGTTGAGCTGGGCGGGCGGGGAGTTGCAACCATGTCGCAGGTGATTTAAGAAACTAACTTACGTACTGACACGAAGAACTGGAGTCTTCATGGCCCCCATATGAGCATCTGGGGAATCAAAAATTATACACCAATTGGGACTTTCCAGCTACAGATGTTACGAACATGTTCAAAAGTACTCAATAACACATTCAGCATAAGCATTGGTTTTCGTTGCACACCGAGTCTTCGTATTGTTGCAGAAACAAGTTGGGATTACTGTGAACTCAGTGTGGTTCGATCTTCACCTGGTTCATTAGATCTTCTGGTTTGATCTTCACCTGCGACAGAAGAACACCAGTTTGGGCTTTTTGAATTTTGGAATGCTGTATGTGTTTAGACTTTAGAGTGTATAATGTTGTGTAGAGGATTAATTTTGAGGTTGGCACCTGTGTTGTTTGTGAGGATTGTGAGGACTTTGTTTGTTTTAGGTTGGAGCTTGGATTGGTGCTGACGGTGGTTTGTTGGTTTGATTTGCAGAAGAACTTCCTTTGACAGAACACTACATTGGTAGAGAAGATCAGATTTTGCAAGAAAAGATCACAGTTGTATCAAGATTTGCAGGAGTGTTTGGATTACGAGTGTAATACAATTGCATTTCAAAGGTGAGTTTCCTTAACTTCGATTTTTCCCTTTTGTATGTATTCTGACTTCATCTGTTGAAATCACAGGAACTACTATGTAAGATTTTTTTTTTTTTTTTTTTGGATTGATTCAAGGTTTGTAGAATCCTCTTTTACAAAAGACTGCAATTGAAACACTTGCATAAGTTAGTGTTGCATTCCAGAAATTGATCATGCGGACCACTTTCTTGTCAAGTCAAAAGCAGCAGGTTAAGTATAGTTACCTAGTTCAAATGTGCTTAAGAAACTTTAAGAATTCAAACAAACATATCAGATTTTGTGCCATTTTAATTTATGTACAATATCTCTCCTTAGTTTGATTCATGGTCAAGAAACCTATGTCATTTGTTGTGTTGATTTGTTTAGGAGTTGCTTGTAAACACAAGAATCATAATTCTTAATCATTCATGAGGTGGTGCAATGTGGTGCAGGTTTAAGTGATGGCCAAAAGGCAGAAATCACTACGGGACCACTACTTCAGCAGTTCGCAAAATCCCAATTTTGTGGATTTGTCTTCAGGTAGCGAGGGCTCTAGATCAGCCAATTGTCCAACGTCTGATGACTGCTCCCCCCCTTCTCAAGCAGAAGTTGCGTAGTCCCTATGGAAAGAATCGTGGGCTACTCAATTTCAGTGGTTGGAATTTTGTGCAGATTTGGGCAAAGTCTTTTGTAAAGTTTGTAGGGAGAAGGGAGGGCGCTCGGTGTATGCAAAAGATGGTTCAAAGAATTTCAAAGTGAGTGCTTTTGTAGACCACGGCCGATCCAATGAGCATAAGCGACTATCGTGGGCAGCTAGTAGCGGCGAGAAGATCATGCAGAAGGAGATCCTGACCAGCCAACGTGCTTGTGATGAAGCAATGCAAACACTCTTCCAAGCAGCGTATTTTATTGGGAAGCAATCTCTTCCCTATGCTAAGTTTCCTGCATTGTGCCAATTGCTTGCATCTGTTAAAGCTCCTATCACTGCTAGCATGTACCAGGATGAAAGATCATGCAGTGATATTGCGTGGTGCATTTCAGTAGTGCTACAAAAGAAGATACTTTGCCGGGTCCGAAATTCTCCTTTTTTTGGGATCATGATTGACGAATCAACTGACATCAGTGTGACTGGCCATCTTGTAGTTTTTGCCACAATTATTGAAGAAGGCTTGCCTGTGACGTTGTTCTTGGGTTTGCTGCACATAGAGGGTGGCAAAAAAGATTCAGAAGTGATCTTCAACACTGTCATGTCCAATTTGCGAAATTGGGGGCTGGATTTGAAGAAATGGGTTGCTTTTGGGAGTGATGGAGCCAGCACAATGGTCGGCAGCCAAAGTGGTGTCTCCACACGAATTCGAAATCAGGTCAATCCTTTCCTTCTTTCCTGTCACTGTATTGCTCATCGGACAAACCTTGCAGCCTTGGATGCTGCCCAAGCTCCAGCTTGCAAAGTGTTGTCCAAAGAGGTCAATTCACTATTAAATGCAGTTTCGTCTTTCTTCAACAAGTCTAGCAAGAGGAAGCATTCCTTATCAGCTTTGCAGGAGGAGTTGTTTGATGCCAAGAAGTGTATGAAACGGTATCATAAAATCAGGTGGCTAAGTAGATGGCAATCAGTCACTAGCCTTTGTGATTCACTTGAATCTGTGCTCATATTTTTTAGAGATATGGATGATTCAAATTCTGTGCAGGCCAAGGTTGTGTTGCAGAAGCTTGGGGATTTCAAATTTATTTACATATTGTATTTCCTAGCTGACATTTTGCATTCTTTGGCCATGCTTTCTAAAGTTTTTCAAAGCAAATTTGTTGATGTCACTACTATAGGTAGTATAATCCGCACTGAGATTGCTCAAATTCGTATGCTGTTTCTTGTGGAGAATTGTGATTTGAATGCAGCTACTTTTAATGACGACCTAGGTTATCATATTTTGCCGGACTACGGTCCAGATGGTGGCTACTTGAAGAGGCTGCAGTCAAAGGTAAGGGGCAGCATGTTTCACAGTTTTCAGATGCAACGCAGCAGGTTGGGTACCGACCTCGAAGAAGCACTTGTTTTTCAGCAGTCTTTCGCGGAGGCAGTTTGTGCAGGTTTGGAGAGACGTTTCCAAGATAACAACATTATTTCTTGCTTCAAAATTTTGAACCCTACTAACATGCCATCCAAGCAAGTGGGCTTGCAAAATTGGTGTGTTGCCGAGCTGCAAACCCTACTGGAGCATTTTGGTGTAGATAGGTCGCATGCAGGTTTTATACTTCCCCCTCTCGTGAATGTTGCAGCATGTAAGCGAGAGTTTCTTGCATTCAAGCTACAGTGTACTACGGAATGGAGTGACAGAAATTTCAGGGACTTATGGGGTATGATTACATGGAACCACACCTTACAAATACGGTATCCTAACCTCCTTATTCTCTCTGAGCTAGCTCGTGTGCAATGTGTTTCTACAGCGACCTGTGAACGTGCTTTTAGTGTGCAGAATTTGATCAAGACACGAGTTAGGAACAAATTGGGCTCTAAGAACTTGGAGGCAATGCTTAGAATTGCTTTAGAAGGTCCAAATGAGCATGTGGATGACATTGTATGTGATGCTATATGTCTTTGGAAGAATGATACCAAGTATAGGTTCTTGTTTGCTAACCCCACTGCTTATTTGAATGCTCCAAATGGACTTAGTGCTAGTGATGCTTCTTGCTCAGGTGTTGTATTTGGCAATGGTGTTAGTGGTACAAATTTGTTGTGAATTGAAACACTAACCATACTAATCAGCCTCCGGAAAATGTATGGACCCTCTTTTGGATCCTTACATTTTCTGAAGGCTACATCCTTGGCCCTAGAATGGTAGGGGCTTGGCCAGGTTCAATTCCTGCCAAGGATAAAACTGAAGTGACTAAAAAAACATAAAACAAATCAAAAAATATATATTATTAACAAAAAAAATATAAAACTCCATAAAAAAAATTTTGAATAAGAAAAAAAATATGGAAATACAAAAACCGGACCATTTTTCCTCACAAAGGAAAATAGACAAATCAAAAAGGAAAAAATCGGCAGATTGCCAAATCATTTTGGAAAAAGGAGGATTCCAACCGATAGAATTTACACTCTCTAGGTCGACTTCTAGGTAAATTTTCAAAAAGCCGAATCACCTTTCAAAAAGTAGGGAATGGTCCGATTTCTGGACAGAACTCCCCGGACTCTGGATAAGATGACTTGACAAGTCCTACGGTTGTGTGTACGGACAAAGACTGGAGACTGGAGACAGGGCAGGAGCGTTAGGGCCCAATAAAGATACAAACTAATGCCTTGACGGTGTACCATTCCAAATATTGAATTGCATAATATTCAGTAGCTTGTGTTGATGTTGCCTTGGTTCTACAGTGATGGTGTGCCTCTATGTCCTCCACTTGTCTAATTTTACTGATGAAACACTGTTGGGATGTGGAATATACCACACCATCACTGTAGAGCTACTGAATGTTATGCAAAACGCATTTTTTGTTATGCGTAATTATCATTGTATTGACTTACGCAATCTTTATGAAGCATACCAAATTTCAATTTCAGTAGAGCTAATCGTAAAGTTCATCTTGTGTTTGTGAATGGGTGTTAGAGGAAGGTTTTACCCCATTATTCATTAATTTGTATGGCATATTTTTAATAAAAAGCTAAAAAAAACAATCAAAACTACTGTTTTTATTGCAAAGTGCAAAAAATTGTAGAAATTGTTTGTTTCGCGTATCTAACCATAGGATCTCACACTAGACTAGCATAAAAATGTGTGGAAGGAATTTCAAAAACTTTGACCAAGAGAGTTACAAGATATTTGCATTTGAAGTGCTAAAATACAATTTTATCAATGTTTGCACCCTCTGAATAGATTTTTAAGGCTTTGAATCTTCTTAGCTTAAAATATTTGCACTACACATTTTGAATTTCTATTTTTTTTAATATTGAAGAATTGAGGTGAAAGTCCAAAACAAAAATTCAAAAATCACACAATTAATTTTCAGTCTTTAAAAAATTGTTAAGTAGAAGTAGGTCGACAATTGAATGAAAAATTAAATCATAAATAGCTCTAAGATGAAATTGAAACTCAATAATTCCAAATGTGAGATTGTTCTAGCAAGCAAATTTGACCCTATCAAACAATCTTTTTTTTTAATTGTAAAATTTGCATTCAAAAATGAATCCTATAAGGGTTTTCTTCAATAAGATGCTTAAATTGCCCAAAAAACAAATTTGGCATAATTTCTTCATCAATAATCCAAATAGAATGAATCAAATCTTTCTATACAAAAATACGATTTCTAAATATGAGAAATAAAATTTTAAAATTTTAGTTTTTACTTTCTATGTGTTTTTTTGTACTACCCAACAAACTCCATTTTGGGCTTCAAGTGACATAGCTTTTGCTTTCGGGTACCACTTGAAAAAAATTACATATTTACACAAACTAATATGATTTCCTATCTTAACAAAATATTTCAAAAAAACAACCCACAAATTTAGACTATAGGAGCCTGTCCAAAATTTATTTTGTCCCCCAAGGAAACAATGGAAGTTTGTAGATTAATTAAGAATAGTACGGAGTTGAAAAGAAACATGACACCAAACTCTATTCAACTCTAGCTTTGGTGCTTCAAGAATTTTGTCATGTATTTTTATCAAACTCCAACTCCTAGTCTTGTATTGCACACATTTTACGATTAACTCTAGCAAACCAAAAGTTCATTTTTTGTAAACAAACTTCACTTAATTTTTATGGTTTTGTACTAGAATTGATTGAAAAACATTGGTGAAGAGTTTTTTTTAATCTAATTTGCGTAGATATGTTTATATCCATAATTATCTACATCTTTTATTTTTATTTTTATTTCAATAAGTAATAAAAATTTACAAAATAGAAAGTTCAATCTTGGAGGGGGGTGCATTCTTAAATTTTGTAAATAGATATTTGTATATTGTAATTAGATTTTCACAAATTAATTGCACCATCATACTTAAGGTACAAAATTAGTTATAGTATAAAGGATATATATGGATACAGGTGGTTACAAGAAATTAATATATATGAATACAAACAATTACTGCCTCTTTTTAGGTGATAGTAAATGGGTCAAATAGTAAAATCTAGTTACAATGAAGAGATATATATTTTACAAAATTTGGACATGTGATTGCCTTCCAATGTTGACATTGAACTCTCTACAATATAAATTTGTGTTATTTAATGATATTTTTCTAATATGAAAGATGTATTTATTAATGATTCTTATATATCTAGACAATGAAATTTTAAAACTTCATCACCAATGTTTTTCAATCAACTATAATGTAAAACAATGAAAATTAAATGAAAAAAATTCACCAAAAATAAAATTTTATTTCTTGAATTGAAATTTGGTATGCTTATAGAGATTGCATAAAAGTGCAATGATAAATATGCATGATAAAAACTACCAATTGTATTCTAGGGTCATTGCAAGAAGTACTTTATGTTTAGGGTTGTCTTCCTAAACTTGGCAACAACCCGACAAACACAATGTCCAAGATGTTTAGTAGCCCCTTTATCTGTCTAATAAAGTCAATTTTACCATTCACTTTCAAAAATTTACCCCCCATTTATCCAAGACCACTTGGATGTTGTGTGGTGTCCGTGTGGCACATTAAGAGGCATGTACAATTTTGTTGTGGATGGGCAACTACAAGTATATGGCAAATGCACTAAAGGCAATCACAAATGGAATAAAAGGCCACCGTGGTTGTTCAAGGGGCCTCGCAAGGGGCAAATTAGGCAAAAAGGAAATTGCAAGTGGGCAAAGAAAAATTGTGAGTAGACAAAAGGCAACTATAGATGGGCAAAAGGACACTTGCTAATAAGCACATGCTTGTAGGGGCACATGCAATCGTGGAAAAAATAAAGCCCAATCTCCTTCAGAAAAGCAAAAATTATAAAGAATAAAAAGAGATGTCCTTTCCACACTTTATTTTTACATCAACATGACAAATACTATATGATTAGGATGAATCTTTGCAAATTGCAAATAAAAAAAATGTTTACTGAAATCTCTACCTGTCTGCCTTGTCTTCTTGCCACAACCAAAATTTTAAAAAAAAAGTAATTTCTAATTGTTTAATTCATTAAAATTTTGAAATTCAGTAACTTCCATATTGTAGTGTGAGAGGTAGTATGAATAAAAAGCTTGATGCACAAAGGAGTGCAAGGGCTTTGTAATTTGGCGTCAGAACATGTGATGTGAAAGTTATGATTTTTTTCAAAATAAGAGATAATTTTGTGTGTTTTTTTAATTTAAAAAATCTATAATTTTCACACTATAGGTCTAAACATGACAAAACAACCCTGCTTGTAGAAAGATTACCAAAAATGCTACCGGGAGACTTACAATTTCTTAGATCTTTCCATATCAAACAATACAAAACAAAATAAACAACCTAGTTTAAGGTATAGATTAAAGTGTCTTGTGTTGTTTCTACAACCAAAATAAAAATAAAAAATTAATTCTTGATTTTTTAATTTGTAAAACTTTGAAATTCAATATCTTTTATATATAAAGGAATGCAAGGGCACATGCAATATGAAAAGTTGTGTTCTTGGTACAAATAGAAAGCTTTATGCACACAAGGATGCAAAGGCTTTGTTTTGTGGCGTTTGGGCATGCAATGTGAAAGTTATAGTTTTTCCAAAATAAAAGATAATTTGATTCAATTTTTTTAATTTCAAAATATCCATAATTTTCACATTGTAGGTCCAAATGCCACAAAATTAGCCCAAATAGAGATCTTTATGCACAAAGGAGTGCAAGGGATTTGTTTTGTGGCGTTTGGGCATGCAATGTGAAAGTTATAATTTTTCCAAAATAAAAGATAATTTAATTCAGTTTCACATTGTAGGTCCAAACACCATGAAATTGGCGCAAATAGAATTGTTTATGCACAAAATAGTGCAAAGGATTTGTTTTGTGGCGTTTGAGCATGCAATGTAAAAGTTAAAAGATAGCTTAATTCAATTTTTTAATACATAAAAACTTTGAAATCCAATAACTTTCACATTTTAGGTCTAAATGCCACGAAACAAAGTCTGTGCGTCCTTCCTTGCAAAGAGATTTCTAATGGCATCAAGAACAAGGCAAGCAGATTCACGATGTTTTAAATCTCAACATATCAAACAAACAAACAAACAACCTAATTTAAGGAATAGATCATTTATTTATTTATTTATTTATTTTTACATATCAATATAACAAATAATACTCCGTACATGAGGGAAATTTTAAGCTAGGGTGATCCCAAAAGGATTGTCACAATCTATATTTTTTTAGTTTTACATTCATTTTTGAAGATTTAAAAAACATATGGTATGATTGTAATTAAAGGGACTCATTATTTGTTTTATATTTAATAGATTACAAAATTCTTTATGTGAATTAAATAAATTTTTAATATTTATAATATTATAAACTATTTAGTCTTCCCTTGAGGACTGTCACAGTCCATTAATTTTTATATAATGATTCTTGAGTTCATTCAAGAACATAAAATATCTTTTTGATGTTTGAAGATTATGAATTGTTATTGTAAGTGAAATTGCTATATATATAATAGAGTTTATATTTTATATTTTGAAGAAAGGACTTTTACACATCATTATTTCATGAGAAATAGTAATGATTTTATGAGGAACATTAGACATAGTTAAAATCAACTTTACACAAACCTATCTTATCAAATTAATTGTAATAAATATTTCTAAGAGTGGCTTAACTTTCAATCACTACAAGAGAAAGGGGTCTTTTAAGTAGTGTCCTAGACATCATGTCTTTTAGATAACGTCTTTTAAATAAGTTTTTAAATAAACTTTTACTAAAAAGATTGTCTTTTTAGTAAAATTTTACTTAAAAACTTACTTAAAGACATTACTTAAGTGGCTTGTTTCCCTCATGCCCTCCTTAGGATAAGGCCAGCTCATGCCCGGCCCTAAAATGCAATGCTTACGTGACTTGTCCCTTGTTACTTTGCTATGATATTACCCCAACAATGCCTATTCAATTCCTATAGTCCAGCTCCCAAGTCCCAACAAGCCAATCCCTACTAGCCTTGCCCCATAGAATTATGGGGAGTTATAGGGAATTTCATTAACTCCTAAAAGACCAACATGTTTTTTGGCAACATAGAAATTTTGGGCAGGTGCGTGTGACTAGAGATTTGTATGTTTTGGGCTGAAAATTTGATAGAATGTAGAAACAAGGAATATCTTTCATATGCATAGAATTTCATGACATTTGAAAATATGAGTCAAAAGTTATTGCATAATATGTAGTTTGTTTTTCAACTTGGGCAATCCAGGCAGATAATAAAAAACACTTTTTTCAAAAATAAAAATTTGAAATTGGTTTATTAGATTCATATATACGTGGAAAGCTTTGAATCATTCCATTTTTATCAATGAGTCAAAATTTATGAGGAGTTTTAGTTTGCGGGCAATTATGGATTTTCTACTCTAAAATAAACTTGAAGTTGTTTATTTTATTCAATTTTTAATATTTTTTGAAAAAAACAAAACCATAGGATGTAGGTTGTTTATGAAAACATTATGAACATTGGGATTGGCATTTTTCAGTTCTAAAACAAAATTCTCAACAATTTAGTATTTTGAATCATTCACTACTTCTTTTTACTTACTATTTTTTTCCTATATGTTGTACAATTCCAAATGATTTAAAAACTTTCAAGCATGTAGCCATATTGCCTTGAAGAATGAATCCAAAGAAGCACAACCATTTTGGCATTTTTTTCATAATGATCTGACCTTGTGAAGTGCAGTTGCCCAATTTTTTGCAGGGCCCAAAATAAGATTTTTGCCACTTCAAATGCTAATATCTTGCAATCTACATGGTGGAAACTTTTGAAATTTTTTTCACATCTTCGCAAACCAGATTACTACAAGATCTTTTGATTTTATGTATCCAAAAATGATCTTTTTCAAAAATTTGGCACTTGTATTAGAAATGACAATTTTGGAGTATTTTTGGTACGAACGTAGTCAAGGAACTTTTGGGATTAAAAAGGCGGTATTTTGGCATTTTGCGTGCCATCTAGGAAAGGTATAGATTTTAGAACGGCCGATCTGAACCATCTAGGATATATATAGATTTCAGAATGGGTGGTCTGAACTGTAAAAAACCAAAGTTCCGAAATGACGCCATTTGAATGAAATTTGCCTTGAGGGTATTTGAGACACCTTGTTTTTTTTTATGTCAAGAGGAAAATTTCTCTAATATTTTGAGTTTCACATGGGCCACTCTTATTTTGTTGGTGTGTCATAGGGCATCTAAAATCCCAAACGACAACTGTACGAGTTTCAAATTTATGCCCCTACTCTGAAATCAATTTCCACATACACATTAAAGAAAATCAGGGGCCTCTAGAGGGTTGCTCTACAACCCTCTGGGGACCCCATAAACAATGTTTTTTTTGGCTTAGCTAATTTTTTTTCCGCTATTCCCGTTTACCTTCAATCCTGATGTTGGATGCTTGTCAGTGGTTGAAAATCCAAGTAAAAAATGTTTAATTATCAGGGTTAAGATGTATTAAAGCACCATAACCTTGACTATTAAATACTTTCTACTTAGATGCATCTTTCTCTCAATCCAAATTGTAGAAAAAAATGCAAACATCCAAAAATAATTGAGTGGCTTACCATTAAATCTTTTTTTATGCCAATGTGAAAGACTTTTTTTGTGGACCATTGAAGTGTTTGAAGATGAGAGGAGAATATCTTTATAGAAGTAGGAGTAGTGATAGATAGAACAATGCATTTGGGATATATAAATTGGATTGAGTAGGAGCTTCACCTCTCAAAGTTAAGTGAAAAAAAGAAATTGTATTAAAAACAAAATTTTGGGCCTCATTTAGGCATAGTAAAAACAATTTTTTTGAAAAAACTTTGAACTAATAAAATCTAGATAAATAAGCTAAGTTTTATAACCAAATTTTTTTTTGTGAATTCAAGTCTCCAATCAAAAGTTATGAACAAAATTTAGACTAGATGTTTGAAAATGTCAAAGAAAATGTCCAAAAAATATTCATTCAAACATCTGGTCTGAATTTTGTCCATAATTTTTGATTGGAGACTTGAAATCACAAAAGGATTTTTGGTTATGAAACTTAGCTTGTTTATCCAGCTTTTATTAGTCCAAAGTTTTTTCAAAAAAATTGTTTTTACTATGCCTAAATGAGGCCCAAAATTTTGCTTTTAATACAATTTTTTTTCACATGACTATGAGCAATGGAGCTCCTATTCATCCTAATTTAAATATCCCACTGCCCTACTACAACCTCACTTCTATAAAGAGGTTCCTATTTTCATCTCTAAACACACAAATTCAAAAGCCACTTAAATTGATTTAAGTGGATTGAACTTGATAATTGGCTTCATCGGATAATTTCATTTTTAATTTTCAATTAAAAAACTTGTTTAATATTGACCTTTTTCTTTTTTGAGATTTGTTTAATATATTCCAATAGTGAACCAAGAACAAACAATGGTTAGTTTGTATTGGCTTTTTTTTATTGTGGAAGTTGGCAACATGCCTACTCTTACTAACTAGTTTAGCGAAATTCACATCATCTGACTATGCACTTTTGACAATTTTAAAAAGAAACCTACCTACGATTTAGTAGACTAGATGGTCACTCTAGAGTAGCCCTCCAGAGGCCCTAGAATTCTTCTAATGAATAGAAACTCTCTAAGTTGATCCTCCATAAGCAAATAAACCTCCATAGAAGATCTTGTCAGACCAGTCTGGGACCGATCGACTTAGGGAGGTTCTACTGTACAGTCCCCGGCAATATGTCTTGTAACCTGACATGCATTCTCACAGTCCACACCTTGTGACGTTTGGGTTTATAATTTACATCACACAACTGATGTCAACAGGATAACGCAAGATCTGGAAAGATAAGACCTATCCAGATAAGTGATGATTCACCAACTTCCAAAAATAGAAACGTCATAAATGAACACGTTCAGTTTGTGGAGTTGCTTAGTTACTTAAGAAAATACATGTTAGTGATAGAATCAGTAGAGAGGACAAATTTGAGTGATTTCTATGTCACATTGTGGTTGTGAGGATTGGCTTCAATGAACCCAATGTTTTGGTGGTTGATTTGGGTACTCATTACATAGACGTTTTGGTAGTAAAGCTTTTAGTTTTGCTACAGTAGTGTGTATGAATACTATTAGTCACTCTTGCTTCAGGAATTGTGTCCAATTTAGTGTGTGACTCTTCATTGACACTATGACTGGGAAGTACTTCACTGAAGTAGAACAAGCCACGATAGTTGGGATGAGTAAAGGTGGCATGTCTATGACTCAAATTTCAGCCGAAATTGGGAGACCAAAAGCTACAGTTTCAAGAGTTCTAAAGAGGTATCGTGAACGTGGCACATTGGGACCTGCAGACAAGTGTGGAAGACCACGAAAATTAACGGATGCTGACGTGAGAATTCTCAAACGGGAGCTTATGAAGAATCGTCGTATGCCTCTTGCCGAACTTGCAAGTAATATGTCTACACAAGTTGGTGTCAGGACCTTGCGGAAAGAGTTGCATGAACTTGGCATTAACAATCGTATAGCAGTTAAGAAACCGTTTCTTAATGATAAACATAGGACAGAGAGGTTGGCCTTTGCAAGAGAATACTTGGATTGGACAGTTGAAGATTGGAATAACGTCATTTGGACTGATGAGGCATCTTTTGAAGTTGGAAAGCATTCACGTACAATTCGTGTATGGCGAAGTGCTTCTGAAAAGTATCATTGGGACTGCCTAGCGCCCACTTTTAAATCTGGTAGGACTTCAATTATGGTATGGGGTGCTATTACTGGCTCTAGCAAGTGTTATTTGGTGTTAATTCCTCCAGAAAAACGCACTGCTGAAGATTTTGTAGAGGTAGTGTATGAGTCTGCACTACAACATTATTACTACCACCATGACAACTATGAGTGCCTCATTTTGATGGAAGATGGTGCACCAGTACATCGTAGCACTCTCCCAAAACTTTGGAGGGAAGAAGTTGGAATAAGGAAACTTAAGTGGCCAGCAAACTCACCTGATCTCAATCCTTTAGAGAATATATGGAAGCAATGCAAAGATCAAGTGCAACTAAAAAATCGGCCAAGGAACAAAGACGAA
This sequence comes from Neckera pumila, assembly GCA_963969595.1. Lineage (NCBI taxonomy): Eukaryota > Viridiplantae > Streptophyta > Bryopsida > Hypnales > Neckeraceae > Neckera > Neckera pumila. The sequence continues at coordinate 3,019,214 of OZ018414.1, read as the reverse complement.
ATGTGGGCTTCAGTGAATAGAGCATGGGAAAATATATCTCAAGAGGCTATTTGCAAGCTTATTTCGACAATGCCAAATCGAATGCGAGCTGTTGTGCAAGCCCATGGTGGTAGTACTCGATGGTAGGGGGTACATGACTTTGGTGCAGTTTAGTGGATAATTTATAGCAAGAGAGCTGAAATTGTTGTTGCAGTAGGGCTCTACAAGCCAGTAGCTTTCCAATGATATGCTGAATGCTTATTGTTACTCTAAAATTTTGAAGTTATATATATTTTTCTCTTCTTCTGTGAGTGTGTGTCGGAAACCAAAAGTCCAAAGGTTACAAGACATATTGCCGGGGACTGTACTATGGTAGCTCTACATCATACTTATTATATATGCAAACATACTCTGTGTACGTATGCGTATGTTCTGCAGCAGACAATGGACTGAAAAATTAAGGGGTCTGAATGTCTGATACGCAACATCGCAAGCTTCTTTATTTATGCCGGAGACCGCAGATCTTGATTAGCCAGCAAATACGAGAATTTGCTAATCACGACACTTTCAATAGGTGCCAGCAAATAAGCTTAAGTTGTAGGCTATAACTCAATCCCCAGCACTGATCAATACTAATTTCAAATTTGAATGTTGGACCTCCATTTGAGAAATATTAATGTTCGATCAGACATCCAGCGTGTCGCGTGGCGAACCAGCATTACGGTGCCGGAGAAAGTTGGGAAACCAAGATTTGGGCCGTTCTTTAGTCTTTCTGCACACACCATCAATTCAAGGCCGACTCTTACACTGGTGTCAAAAAAGCCGAATGGCTGAAAAATTAAAGCCATTAAGGGAATTTGTGCACTAAATTGGCAATTTCCAGTTACAATGGCAAAGTTTTGCACAACGATTAATTGTACTACACTGGAGTCTATACCTGTCTTAGTTATCAAAGGAAAAACGGCTTGAATGTGCATCTCATTGTTGGCAGCCCATCGAGACTCGCCAAGTCAACTAGAAAGAGCTCTGTATTGTGATCCAATTTCAGCTTGACAGAGAAAACCACCCAACTTAAGCTACTCACATACCTGGGAATCTTCTTGAGGACAAACTTGTTCTCGACGTCCGACCACTCGACCACGACCTCGTCCAGACCAGCTAGTTCATCTGTTGAGACACATTCATTCGTGTAATCACCGACCACCAGTCGATACCGCTCATGGGTCAGCGGGGTTCGCACTTCTTCAAACTTAGATGGACCATTTGGAATCAAAGCGAAGGCGGCTTGTTGCCCACTGCTGGTTTCGACGACAAATGTAACCGTCTGAGGCGTCTGGTTCGTGAAAAGGACACGGTGCACTCCGGGATCCCCAGCCATGGTTTCCTACAAGATCGATCTGCAAGCTTGCACTGCCCAGAGACCGACCGTCAGTACGTTTCACATGATCATTCGAGCACAAACCTTAGTAACACGAATCCTACTTTAAAAGCCACTAGCAAGTGTCTGTACTGTTTGCAGAGACGTCGTCCAAGGAGTGGAATGTCGCTTGCTGTGCACAATCCACCCGAGCAACGGATGAGCAGCTCACACTTCAAGCCATGTAGGAAGCGAAGGTCACACCCCATAACTTACTTTCTAATTTTCTAATTTCGGTTTTGGAAACCGCCGACGGAAGTTGTACCACGCATGAAAACCCTACACCTACTCACAAATCTGGAAGAAACGATCGATATCTTACCTCAGACGACAATTGCTCAACGCAGCTTGCAGGCTTAGCTAGCACTACATTGGCTAGCTTCAATCGCGAAATTTCTTCTTCCAGGATATAGTGAAGTTCGAACCAAACTGGTTCGAAAGGAATGCAAAAGTCGGACCCGGTTGGCAGCGTCTCCGAATCCACGACTCCAAGTAGACTGAACCCTCAGTTAAGTACAACTTACAGCAACTGCCCAGCAAGTTTGCTGTGTACAGAAGTTTACAGACAACTGAACGATATGAATATTTTATTACGACTCCCAGTTTCCCACCATTTCTTCGGTGTCTGTACCCTATTATTACACAATTATTGAATGATTATTCCCGTGTCTGTACAGAATAGTCTTACCTCGTTTTCCGGGTCGGACGTCAGTCGAAGCGCGTCAGGTGGCCATTTAAACAGTATATTCGTAGTTTCGCACAGGTCGCCCATAATATGGTAAGGCCGTTGGGGATGGGGGCCTCGGGACTCAAGCTGAACCGTTGCTAGAAACATATTCTCACAGCTTTGAACCTGGAAAAAGTCTCCAGCGATCGTCTCCGCGTCGTCAAAGAGTCAGCTGTGGAGCGCTTGATCTACATCTCATAGTTGCACAGGACTAGAATGCTTAGATTCTGCTGTACTACTTCACGAAAAGCTTAAGTTTTTGGAGCTGTTGTGTGAAGATTTGTGTCGTCAGTGTACATTTAACCTGCAACGCCTGGAAATATCGCGCGGCATCTGAGGTCTTCCGCTGTCGGTAAGTGATCGTTGCCGTGTATACTTCATCAAATTTTGGCTTTCAGATCAGCTATCGCTTGAGCCCTTCGAGAAGCTGTGTGCATCCCTCTGTCTAGGATTTAACATCATTTGCCTTTGGCTGGAACGGCCTTGGTCTCGGTGACGTCGATCGTAGGTAGTCTAAACAATGTTTTGGAATCAAGTTGACCAAGACTACGTGCTACTACAATTACAGACGGTTTACGATTTGATACTACAGATATGTGACTATAGAATGCCCTGGTGTCAGGTGAACTCTCTTCTTGTTGCCGTTTGCTGACCTTAGCTTCTTCTCTCAGTAATCTCAAAATTAGTTGAGGGAGCGTCCGTTCAGCTGTTTGGTGTGTTCTATCCCAAGAGGTTGTGAAATGGTCAAAATCTGCCTACTGACTTGGATATTTTTGCCTCAAGTTATCACTAACAGTAAGATCCAGTGCGAACTTGGGTTATTTTAGTTTCCATATTGAACCTTGAATTTCCATATTGAACTGTTTTTTCAAGTAAGTCCGGTTATTTTCTCTATTTTTTACTCTAAAAAGAAATTTTATAAAAAATTTCACCAGTTTTTTTTCCCTATGTTGAGTTCTCTTCACAGCTTGATTCAGGATGGTTGTTTTAGCTTCCCAAGGTCGTCGTTTCTGACAGTCAATCTGAAGAAAGCGTCAATTGAGGAAACCACTCCTGCTAGTCGGGCGACTTCCTCTGGAACATGCATGATTGCATGTTTGCTGCATTGTGCAGCTTCTGCTCGAGATCGAAGCGGGTGCATGTGCTGAAAAGCCGTGCACGCTTCACTAGCTTCACGCTCCTCCTTCTGAGTGGTTGCAGCGCTAATATCTTCACTGCGAAGGTAATCGTCTAAATTTGATGAAAGTGGATGTGATTGTTGCGGTCTCACTCACTGGATCTGTTTAATTTCCTTACACCGTAAGTGGGGAGAGCAACTAAGAAGGACACTCAGAGCGTCACTGGGACGTTGTAAGCATGTTAGAACGACATTATTATGTCATTTCAACATAATAAGCTTATATAAGCTCCCATTAATTTGTCACTCCCATTTCCATTGTGTTACTGTCTTCGACATACAATTTGCAATATGTTTGTGCACTGACCTAAAATCTTATGAGCTCACTTCTATTGCTTCGGCCTACAATTGGTTCAAATCTTGGCATCAGCTAGAATTTCCAAGATTCAAATGGCGACTGGACAGCCTCCGAGCCCAAACACCAATTCCGGTACAGAGGCGGAATCTAGGGTGCCATCTGCAAACCAAGCTGAAGGCGGTCCTTTAGATCATAGAGGACTCGCCGATCGGAGGGTGGAAATTGAAGAGGACCAAAAACTCAAGCTGCACTTAAAGGTTTGGGAGGACGATAAGAAGGAGGAGCTACTAAAAATCGAATCCTATAGAGGCCGCTGTACCGCTGTCAAGACCGAGTTGTACCAGCTGATGGGGTTCTACAGCGTCTTCCAAGGAGTGGTGTTCACTGCTGTGTCCAACAGGAAGCTCTCATGCGCAACCGCGACTTTTCCCTTCTTGTTATCCCTTCTCAATTCCATCGCCACAGCCGTCAGCATCCACTACAAGTTGACGTTCTACGACACTGAGAAATTGAAGTTCATCAGGGCAGAATGGGACGTCACTGTAAGTTTTCCCCTGGCCAGCCAATCTCATTTCCGGTGTTCAATTTTATGTTAATTTTCAGATATGTCGTCCTTCCAAATTACATCATGTGGGACATATTGCACATGTATCCCACTAATCAAACATATGGCCCTGTCGGTCACTCCATCGGTCCCACAGCGATGAGTTTGACATGGAATTAATTTGTAACATTAGCGGGTAATTCAGACTTTGATCGAGAGAACGAATTTCCTCACTAACCTATCATAGCATTCCATAACATACAAACTTTCAGGTCCCCGATTCAAACGGCACTCGTCATTCATTTTGAACAGTGGTGAACAAGAGAATTAGTTGTATCTTTTGTCACCTCGAAGGTAGCATCTGGGATGATGCACAACTTGATTGATCATGTCCAATTCAATATGGTGTCGTCCTTCAAGTGGGAAGGGGTGGTATCAAGTTTAATGTTGAAGACTTTGATTTTTACTCTCAAGTTGCCATTTGGACATACGCATTCAATGCTGAAAGCAATCACCGTAAAATGCATCTCATTCAACAAAGTCCGAACCCAGTATTATTGACCAAGTGATTTGACTGATCATTGCTTGCTTGCAGAATCTGATTATGAAGATTAACAAATTGAAGGGGCAGGGATGTGCTTTCAAGTTTGAAGAAATTGACGATCCCAACTCGGATTCCAAGGAAAAAGCAAGAACACTGAAACTCACAGATGCTATGAAAGTTCACAAATTGTTCTACACAGCTGCAATGTCTTTCCTCGTGGTCTTCTCCATCATAATCGGGACCTCTTGTTTCGTCGTACTGTGTGTGAAATAGAATTAATGTCGTGTTACCTCCACCTGTGATGGAGTGGTAATCTTTACAGCTTGGGGTTTGTTTTGAACTCAAAATCCTGGAGCAGTCCACATTGAGTGTCTGTTTCCTTTTTTGAAATTCTAAAGCAACTGGTCCAGATTGACTGTTTGTGTTTGTGATCACCACAGCGGTTCTGTGCAGCATCGCATAAATTTGACACTCATTTGGGGTGTCATTTGCGGATTTAGATGTCCTATAAATGAAGTGCCCCTCATACCCCTTCCCATAATCCCAAGGGTGGCGAAATTAATTTTCGAGATCCTACAGGAATGGTGCACTCTCACCACTTACATCATGCACCATTGCCTCATGCAGTAGAGTTTGGTGGTGACAGTAGCCTCTCTGAATGCAAGGGCATTGCACAAGCATGTGTTACAAGAGTGATTTTCAAGCTTGAGGATTTTCAATGTAGCAAAGTTATTTAACCTCATCTCCTGTGTTGTTGATGTGACAATTCTCTATATAAATGCTCAATTATGGCTTCAGAGATTTATGGAACATTTTTTGCATTGAGGGATCAAAATTTCTTTGATGAATCGGTAGTTTAAAAGAAGAGCTTTGAGGTTTTGTGAACACATTCACATTTTGTACACAGGCTTGAAAATGCACCAAGCTTGGATGGTTTGTTGTTCCAATGTAGACCACAGTGGAAGATATCCTCACATGATTAAATTGTGGCAAGTTGTGTTTTGAATTCTAGCTAGCACAACTTGTGACAAATTCTTCTCAACTCAATTGAGAACCACAATAAGTCCTCTTCATGATGTAGCTTGACTCTTGAGACTTTAGAAACACAAATAAGATTTCAATGGCGAAAATTCCAATAGAGATATAAACTTTGAAGAAGTATGGATGAAGTAGTGTGTTATGAAGGACACCGCATTTAGAATTATTTTTGTGTTGATTGATTATTATTACTCATATGTTGTAAGTTTAATCAACATATCCATATAGATGTTTTATTTTCAAACCATGATATTTAGTGACTCCTTTGGTTTGTAGTTCAAAAACTGAAATGAAATCAAGCATTTGTGAAAATTAAAACTATAACATCAAATTTTTTCTAGGGTGGTAATTTTTGACAATCATCCAAATTTTTTGGATAGCGACATGTTTGATACCCAAAAATTAAAAGAAAATGGCATCTACAAATTCAAAGAAGGTGTCAAATTTATAGCATAGCACTAAGTCTTTGACTTTTATAGTAACCTTAGTAGTAAGGTTGGTTGCAATTGCAAGGGCTCCGTACAAAATTGCTAGGTACCATTCCCTTACATGTTCTATAAATGGGATGCCCAAAATTGTTGTTTCTTTTTAAATGATTTGAAACCACTGCTTTTTAATCACAAACACATATGATCTTGTGTTTGAAATTTACTTTCTACACTTTCTAGATCAATGACCAGCATAAGTTAAGCTAATATCATTACATACCAGTGTAGCCCTATGCCACTGGCCCAGAACTCCAAAATCCATAATTGTCACATTATATATCCAAACGCCACAAAACAAAGTCTGTGCATCCATCTTTCTTTTCAACGATGCCAAGAATGCAACCGAGAGATGCACAATTTTGGAGATATCATTGTGACAAATAAAACAAATGTGTATCCTAATTTATAGTATAGATGATTGCTTAAGTTGACTAGTTGCATTGGTAGGCACATCAATCTATATAAAAAGAAGAACTTTAAATTCTTTTTAAGATATTGGAATAGATAACCTAATAAATGTGTTTTCTTTAGGCATCCAATCTATAATCATCTAATGGATGTTTAGATTGAGCACACCTTATTAAACTTTGATCTTCTTAGAACCATAATTTTTATATCACATCTTTCATTCTTCTCTTATTGCACAAAATCCTAAGAAACAAATGCATTCAACTGAAATTTCACTCCGTATACTATGCCTATAAATGGATTACATACACATTGATAATATTGAATTTGGCAAGTGAGAAGGTGTTATCCAATAATTATTATAATACATCACAAAGAAATAAATTATTAATATTAAAGCACAATTAATATTGCAATATCTAATATGATTATTGTATTATACAATATTAGAATAATTATTACATCAATATTTATAATATTTTTATCATTTCAATATTAAAATATTATTGTACATGATACTATTTAAAAAGTCTAGATTATAGAAAGTTAGGGTTTTTAAAGCTTGAATATTATATTGTCATATTCCTTTATTAAGATCATTGGTTTTATTATATATGCCTATATTAATACTTCAACACTCCATATTATACCAAGCTTAATAGGAACAATAATAATCTAATTCAATCCAAGCTTGAGGAAGCAATGAGTTGTTTCAATTTAGTGAAGCTTTGACATTCCACCGGATCTAATCTCTTATGACTTACTTTGTTTGGACAAAATATGCAATGGTTCAATCAATCGCTTATAACCCTAGGCGGGAGTCTGAGAGAAGCCATGAACTTGAAGAATGTAGAAATAATGTGGATTGTGGTAAGTACATCCAAAGTTGTTCAAATATGCATTTGAACATGGTTTTCATTATTAAATTTTTGTTAGAGCTTATTAGGAGTAAAAATAGAATCTGAGATTCTCTTAAAATGCACTTTGTGAACACTAATTAAATAAAATATAAAACTTCAAAATACTAAAAATAGATGTATCCAAAATCATGACCCTAGACTCTCATAAATAGGAGATGTACATTTTAGACAAGAATCTAGATGAGATTGTTTTAGTAACAAGGTCAAAATTGAGTGTAGTTACCTCATGGGCAAACATATGGGTGGACAATTGAACTAGCTAACTTAGCCTATCACTATGCAAACTAGCAATTTGAATATCTTCAAGCCCAACTTCAAGAGGGTCACATATTTATTTTATAGATGAGCGATTGTTTCACACATCAAATACAAGTGGAATTATAATTTTTGTATGAATTTTCAAAATAGTATGATAGGTAAGTACAAAATTGCCCACAGGAAGAGGCCAGGAACATACATAACACAACCTAAAACCACCCCAAAGAAATCTTGAATCAACTCCCTTTAATCCCATTACAACTTGAAACCAACTCCCTTAAAGCCTTTTACTGAAATCGAAATTTTGTATGCTTAATAAGGATTGCATAACAATAGAGTTAGTCATAAAGTGTCGTAATGCGGAACCAAGAGCCGGAATTCAAGAAAAACCACATGACCAAACTTGCCGGAGCACCCAAACTCAGGTTTGATGGAGTTTGGTGCCATGTTTCTTCTATACTATTTTTAGTTAAACCTTACTCTGACACATGGCTACCACAAGACGACTTTATGATTAGCTCTAATACTTAAGTGGGTGGTGGCTTGTATTTTATCTTTTGCAATGAAATTCCGTTTCATTTGTGTCACTAAACACACACTCTAAGGTAGTTTGTTCTAAAAGTGACTGTGTTCTAATTGCGACCCCTATCTAGGAAGGACTGACATGTTGCTTGAAATATCTTCTACTATCAATGATGAGTTAGGTAGGCTTAAATAGTCGCTTTAAGAGCATACTACCTTAATACTTAATGATAAATATGCATGACACAAAGAAATGCCATTTGTAATCTCCGTTATGCAATTTAATATTTGGAATGGTACATAGTCAAGGCATTAATCCGTTGTATCTTTACTGGGCCCTAACGCTCCTGCCCTGTCTACAGGCAGTCGACACTCTCCAAACTCTGTCTGTACACACCACTGTAGGCCAAGTATCTCATCTTCCCGTGCATGCACTCGTCGCACCGCCCTGCAAGTGGCACGAGGTTTGGTGGTATTTGCACAATCATATAAAACTCCTTTCCAGCCTTACGAGAAGGCATTCGTCGGTAATTAAGATTCCATACGCATTGTACCAGACTATTGACTATTGACCAAGAGGCAAGAGCTCCCTTAGCGTTGATTTCGTCTGTACAGACTATTGAGGAAGAGCTCCCGAACTTGGCATTGAGTTTGTCTGTACAGACAATTGACCAAGAGCTCCCGAACTTAGCATTTTACTGTACAGACTATTGACCACTTGAGAGCTGCCGAACTTTAGCATACTTTAGTCTGTACAGACAGACTTCGATTCCCGTGTACTGAAGCACCGATTTCCACTCCTTGGGAGGTAAGACCCGGGGCAAGGCTGGGGTTGAAACACAGACTAAAGCAGGGTAAATCAAGTCCTCCACATTGACGACATTGTCAAAAAGGACTGAGGATTTTACCAATGTTCCTACAGGTGCCACTGTGAGCAAGGAAGATTTCACAATGATCCCCTTGACAGTAATTTGCTTACTTAGCTTACTCGGTCCATCACTTGTACTGTACGTACAGACTTCCTGAGCGCCGAAGCATAGATTTCACCAACTTTGGGGGCAAGATTAACCCCTGAGCGCCCCAGCTCCCCAAATTTGGCCTCTCCCAATTTGTTTTTTGTCAAATGCTCTTCAGATCCTGGGTGTACGTATTGCTGGGTATGAGTGCCCGCATTGCAGCTTGCGTAACGTGGAATTCAGGAAGCATACATTGTAGTCATTTCGCGTAATTGCAGAACTCGAGTTGTGTTTGTTTGAGGCGAGTGCTTTAGGGTTTTGAGGTTGGTCGGGATTGCACCACAGCGGAAATTCTCAGGCAAATCGAGTGGAGTTCGTGGCATTTGAGGTGTACCTGCTTTGCCATCATCGTCGCGGCCGAAGTGCTCATCGGTTGGGAGGTAGAACATTTGGCGGCTGAAGATTGCGACTTCAGCCTTCGAGTATCGGAGAGATGGCGGGTGTTGGCGGACTGAGTTTGAAACACAGACTAAAATTCGTCGTGTGGTGAGTGATTTCTGGATTTATATGTTTTGGGGATCTTTCTAGCTCAGCTAAACTGTACGTTGAATTGGCCGTCGTTGGGTTTCAGCCAGCAATTTGGTGTACGTGCTTGTGATTTGCGATTTCAGCTTTGCACTCCGTGCTCAGATGAAACTAGCGATGGAGTCTGAGTGAATGATCGAGTGGCTACAGCTCGATCGATCGCCTCTGCCGTTTTCTTCAATCTGCAGGTGCGCAAGGTTGGCAACGTACGCCACTGAGACGCGCGTGATCAACTAAGAGGTACGAGGAATTGCTCCATCTCTCATGACAATTCAAAACCGTGGTTGCACGGTCAATTTTTATTACCGGATTATAATGCCAAGTTGTTCTATGCAATCAGGAATGCTCGAATCTGTACTCTTTGGTTGATCTAAGAAGGATTATGGTTATAATCTCTTTTCTGATAGTGATACAGACACACAGTAAGTTTCCTTGAACACCAGATTTGGCATTTTAACATTATTAATTACATGGCTGCAACACCATTCTGACACGTTCTGTAGCAACGTATCAAGAACTGTGTTGCTCTTCGGTTCTGTTTTCATTTTTTGCTTATTTTCGATGTGTGGTTCCAAGAATTTGGTTTAGGCTACCAGTTCAGGCAAAATTTGCATAATTTATTATTATTTTGTTAGCTTCAATACAATTTCTGGTGATTAACAACAGATTTTCAATGAATTTGTTATAAGATGTAACATAATGATTGCATTTTTCTCCTTAAATTACCTATAGGATTGTAGCTAGACCAACATATTTGTTGAAATCTGGCGGTATTTAGCCCAGAAAAGTATGGCTAACATGCTCCCACTTGTCTGTGTCCTGTACATAAATTCATGCATTTGCCTCCACAGTCGTGTCTGCTGGGGTTTCATAATCCTTTGCCTCACATCCTGAATTCATTTTCCTCGAACTAAAATAGCTTTAACACCACGTGAACTCCATCATTGAGAGATTGTGCTTGTAGCTATGGTGCATTTATTATCTTGTGGCTATGGTACTCGTGCGGTACTTTAAGTTAGACATCTGCTAGATTCAGTCTGCATATGCTAGTGTTCACATCAAGCTTTAATCTGTACAAGTTCTTGTAATACAGAACTCGTACCGTAGTACAGATCGAGCAAAGATTTTTGGGTCTAATAGCTTCATGGATGGCTTCTGAACCCTATTCCCTTGGGTTTTGATCACCAACCATCCTTCCGGTAAGTTGGTAACGACAAGATACTTCTCTTGCTTTATCTCAGCTCAGTAGTATACATACTCAGCTTATTGTGACGGACTATTATATATTGCAGGTATTAATTTCCACACACATCGTAGCTGTGGAGGTTTGAGGAGGCCGAAAGTCACCAACGCTTCAGTATGACGACTCCCATGTCTTTGGATTCAGGTAAGACGAAACTGACTCACGGTTTTTGCATTGTCGGTATTATTTTATTTATTTATGGCGTCATGGTGTGATAAGTTTTTTTTGGTGGAACATACATGACAAGAAAGAAAACACATCGTCTTACCTATTTGTTCATCAATCATGTAACTGAGAAGAAATTTGTGTCACGAAATATATAGCTTAATTATTGCTGCCAATCATAATTGCAATGTGTATTGTTTAAACACTGTCTTCAAATGACATTCTTTAGCAGTTGTCAGAATTCTTGCTTCTTCACAGTCAGGAGAGGGATCAAGGTGTTGTACGTCTGGCATGTCTTCTTTCATAACTTAAATTGAAGTATGGATTCGACAGAACTGAAATTTTTAGTAAAGATTGATGTTATCTTTCTTACCATATCTAAATGATTCACTTTTCTACAATTTTCAAAAAATCATTTTGTATTTAAAAGGAAATTTTGTTCATTCTGTCACACTTTCACTTTTCAATGTTTCATGGTTTTTGGACCTTTTGAGTATCCAAAATGAACCATCTCAAAGCCAACTTTTGAGGATATGTTTCCACCGTAGACAAATTTCAATGGTGTAAGGGGCAACAAAAAATAGTAAATATTTTTTCCTTTACAGGGTGCAAATAAGGCTCCCTTGTGCACATATTTTCAAACACTCTAGAATAGTCTTTCACCACTTTTTTGGGTGGAATCTCATCTTTAGAAAGTTCTTGAAAATGATTAATTTTTAGTTTATTTTTTCATGATTTCTATTTATTATTAATTTAAACCTTGTTATATTTGTTTTTTGTGAAAAAAATGGTCCTTCTGATCTCATAGGACTGTCAGGAAGTTGCAGGTGGTCCATTGTACTTGAAACAGCACTTCTGGCTGTCCATGTATCATGAACAGAAGATCTAGGTGGTCATCAATGATTGAAATTGTCTTTCTAAGTTGTTGCTGAAAGTGGTCCATAGTATTTGTACTACTTGCAGTGGTGATCCCATACTTTCCTGAACGCAACAAATAATACAAGTGTTTCTTACAATGATCTAGCTAGTGCATTAAAAAAAAGTTTAAGAGTTTGATATTTACTGTAGAGTGCATGCATGGGACTCAGTGAGTTGTGTAGCTTTTGGTATCACCTGGCACTTAATATGAGCTTCGGGTTGTGTAGGAAAAAGATCAAAGCTAGATTCTATTTCCAAGCTAAGGGTGTTGAGGCAGCTCCTCAGGAATGTTATGAGTTTGTTTCCATTTTCATTTGGTTGTAATGTTCATAATCTCATTCTGATGTCTAATTAATAAATTTTCCATGTACTAGGTTCGAGTTCTAATTCTCAAGAAATGGAGTTGGAGCTAATTGCTCAAGTCGGCGAAGCCATTGGCATCATCGACAGTGTGCACAGACTTATCGACAACACTCTAATATGGAACAAGCGCCAGTGCGAGCGCATTCTGCAGCGTTTTACCGACATTCGAGACAGATTTAAGAGCATGGAGTGGGATAGAAAAGTTGATGATCTACGCAGAGCCTCAGATGGCGGTCCCATTTATGACGAGCTGGTCCAAGTTTTGGAGAAAGGGAAGATTTTGGTATTAGGCTATGTGGCAGGAAGAGCCGGCATCGCCAATGTACTGAGCCGAACAGATAACCGAGAAGCATTTCAAGAGATTAATGAGGAGCTGGACACTGTGGAGGCCAAGCTTGGCTTCCAAAACTTGGAGGAAGACATCGAGCTCACAACAACTGCTGGATTCCAGGAGAAGCTGAGAAGGGAGAAGCTGAGCATGAAAGAGGAGGCTGAAGAAGACAAGAAGGAGATGCCTGAGATTTTTTCCCACATGCAATCAACAGGAGAGGCTATGGAGCATTCGGAGAAATTAGCAAAGGTGGTTTCAGACAAAACAATAGTAGATGAGGATGTCACGAAATTAGTGGACAAAAGATTATTGCCTTCCTCAGACGAGAGTGAGCTTGCAGGGGCAAGTAATGCTGTTACCATTTTGCCAAGTTATCTCCATATCGATCTTGATTCCGAGATTGTCAAAAAAGAACCTGTACGCAAATATGAAAGACTAAGCGAGCATGATCCAGAAGAGGAAGTTGGTTGGGCGGCTGTGTATTTTGGCACCTGGCTTGGTTTTGACTTTGCTCTTAAGGTGTTCAAATGTGGTGCCAAGGATGGCCAGGCAGCAGCTTGGAACAGAACACAGTTGCTGAAGGAGGCTGGCTCCCTGGCAAAGTTGCAACACCCTCACGTTGTTCGGCTCGTTGGTTTTGGTCAAGATGATGATCAATCCATTTTTGTCATGGAATTGATGGACGGAGATCTTCGACAGCTCATGAAATCGCGAAGCAAACCATTGCCGGAAGGCACAAAACCCTTCACGAGCAGTGAGGAACTAGACATTATCAACCAAGTCGCGAAAGGCATGTATTTCATGCACACCAAGGGATACGTACATGGAGACCTCAAATGCTCCAATATTGTGTACAAACGCTTTGCAAAGCAAAACTTGGAAGTTAAACTGTCTGATCTTCGAGGCGCTCAAAAATTGGACCCCAAATCTGACAAAGTTGTGGACCCGAAGGCATGTGAAGAAGCAAGCAAGACAAGACGACCTCGATGGACTGCACCCGAGGCCATTGATCATTATGGTGGATCAGTTGAGCCTACTGGGAATTTACTGAAGGCAAACGATGTCTATAGTTTTGGAATGACCTGCTACGAAATTGTGACAGGGAAGTTGCCCTTTGATGGGATAAGAGGCGCTCTTTTATTAAAACGGATCAAGGAAGGAGCTGCAGAAGAATGGAATCCATTTCCTTTGGAAATGGATAAAGGTCTCAAGGGACTGATAACATTGTGTTGGGACAAGAAGCCAAGCAATCGGCCAAGTTTCAGTCTCATTTGTCACCATCTGAACACGATTAGGTCCAAGGGACTTCCTGCTGAGAAGAATCAGTCTTGTGGGGGCATGGTCGCCAGGGTGTTGAGTCAGATCAAGCAAATTCCTATTATCAGCCGGTTCCGTCATCCTGAAGTGCGAAGTCCTGTGCTCGGAGCTGGCAACGAACTATCCAAGTTATCCACCTGCTTCGAATCTGCTTCGGAACCGCCTCAAAACAACACATTTATTTTAGCACCTGAGTACGAATACTTGAGCATTCGGCCCAAGCAGCTGAAAAGACTGGAAACCATTGGACATGGAAGCTCGAGCCAAGTTTACAAGGCAACCTGGTTGAACAGTACGTTTGCAGTGAAGATCCTGAAACAACGTTACAGTGCAGACTTGGAGGTGGAAGTGGATCTTCTCTTGAAAGTAAGCCGGCATCCTTGCATCGTGCAATTGGTGGGTTTATCACAAATCTCGGATGACCAGTGCGCAATTGTCATGGAGTACATGGATACCAATCTGCGGAAATTGATTGAAACTCGAATGGAAAAGAAGCCTAAAACAGCGAAACCCTTTACCTTCCGTGAAGAAGTGCTCATCATCAGTACGATTGCGTGGGGTATGGTATATTTGCACTCTAGGGGGTTGGTGCATCGAGACTTGAATTCTCTCAATGTGCTTGCGCAAGATTATTCTCCAATCGTTGTTGTGAAAATCGTGGACTTCGGCAGGTCGTATCTTCAAACTCGAGTGAAAAAACTTGAAGGGTCTTCAAACTCGAGTGAAAAAACACCGGTCTTTTACTCGGGTAGGGGTACCAGTTGTTTCCGAGCACCTGAAATGTTGAATTTCAGTCCCGAGTCTAATGAAGAGTTGCCTGAGGGATTGCCTCATCACTCTGCGACGGCAGACCTAAGCGCGCTGAAGGCAACAGACGTCTATAGTTTCGCAATGTTATGCTACGAGGTCTTAACCGGACGTTGTCCATGCTCTGAGAAAGAAAAAGTAATACTCAAGACAGACTATGCTGCATGGAGAAAGTACAGACCAACGTACTGGCCTAAAGATTCGGACGCAGAGCTGCAGTCTCTTGTTGAAGAGTGTTGGAGTATGAACCCAAAGAAGAGACCAACCTTCAGAGAGATTTGCAATCGGCTTCCGTCCCAATTCCAAAAGCAACCAGCTTCTGATTGAACCCCAAACATGATGTGAGCCTCTACCCACTTGATATTCGAGTTTTCGTAGTATTTTAGAATTCGGAGGTATTGAACGCAGCTTCCCTTGCACGAGCTACCCAGTAATCAAGGTTTTTAGCTAGCTGGAACCATTAGAATCTTGTAAGCTGTAATTAATACTAGAACAGCATCGGGATCTAACCATGTATACTAGCTGAGACATGTGTTATTTGACAGAAATTCTTGATTCGAGCTAGTCACGTTGTGACATTACATGCGCTGTGCGCAATTGAACATACTCCGTATGCAAATTGTGGGAGCTAAAACCTGGCACTTATTTGCCTTCAGTAGGATAGCATTTGTTTCGTCACTTGTTTCCAGTTGTCCAAATTTTGGGATACCTGCTATCATGTAATAATACTCTAGATACAAGTAAACTAAAGTGGCTTGCACTTATTATGTACTGAAGTTCATGTCTTGAATATACTGGAGCTGATGAAGACTTTAATTGCAGAGTGAAAGGTGATCGATTACTTCGCATGTTTCACGGCCATAAAGGATCTTGAAGGAGTTACTCTCTGAAGCTCTAGTTGTGCAGGTGTTTTGTTCCTGTTGATATTGTGCCAGAGTTGCATTGGTCATATCCATAAATTATGAACGGCTCAAATGTATGGGGCGAAAGGCACAATCCTCCACTAAATTGGTTATGTTAATGCTCATGAGTGGTGACGCCTCAGACTGTACATCCTCTTTTATTAGGTTGATTTTTGCCCATGTATTGCTCTGTTTGGTCCTGGGGATTGAATACGTGCAGCACCATGATATAAGTCGTTAAAATGGCAATTGATTTCAACAAATTGGCACTTTTTCAGACGCCCATTTGGAGCCTCAGACCTTACAAGCCTTAGAACTTTACAGAGCTTTGTGCACTTGAATGTCACAATTTTGGCAGTTTGAAACACGACATTTTAACAAATATGACCTCATGTTGCTTGTGTGATCATCATCTAAGTTTCATGTTCTCTTGCTCTGAAGATGGCGTAGGCAAACTTCAGCAAGTATCTTCATTTATGTGATGGGTTTATACGGTATTGGTAGTTTTCGAAGGCTGATAATCCATGACAAAAGTGGGGTACAACTTGTTTGATATCTTGGTCAAAACTTGTCTTGATATCTTGCATGCCTTACGTTCCAAAACCATCCCCGTCCCCTCCTTCCCAAAGTCAAGTTAAAATACGAAATCTAGGTCGGTCTAGCTAGACTCATGGCCAAGCAAAGGATGTTAAAAAACCTGCAATAAATTATGAGGCGTTGCAGGAAGACAGACGGAGCAGGAAGGAGGAAATGCGATGCAGGAAGGAACGAGGCGAAGGCAGGACTGGTAAGGTCGGAGAAGGAAGAAGAGGATGCCAATGGAAGGACTCTTAATTGGCCAATATCCCGGAAGGTCCACTGCTTGGGTACTGAAGCTCTAGCCCACCTTTCCACAATTTACAGATATCAGTGTTATAATGTGGGCTTGTTAACATCTCCTAGAAGTGAATGGATTACGATTTCCATTTATTAGGACTAGTATCAATCTCAAGTTTTAGTCCGGCAGCTTGAGGTTTCAGTCAGGCAAAGAAACTGCACTAATTTCATTAGAACTACAGTAGTGTGCCCTATGCCAGGGCCACAGTGAAAATAAAAGTAGAAGTGATTTTCTAATTTTTAATTCAAAAATAACCTCAAAATTCAATAACTTTTGCACTAGTTAGTGTGCCCCTGTGCCATTGCCACAACCAAAATATTAGTAAAAGTAATTTTTTATAATTTAAGATCCAAAAATAACTCAAATACCCATCACTTTCACACTGTGGATCAAAACGCCACAAAATAAAGCCCGAGCACCCCTCCTCGCTAAGAACGCGATGGGAGATGCACGGTCCAGGAGGTTTCAACGTAACAAACAAAAGAAACAATAAGCCTCATGTGAGGTAAAGGATGATATGCCATTTTAATGAATACTCCGTATGAGGATATATGTTTGCGAAGGTGCTGTCGTTGCTGTCTTCAGTGACTGTGATGTTCATGGTGGTGTTCACCGTCGCGAGGAGCTTCTCAGGGGAGCTCTTCCCCAGCGATGAGGTGGTTTGTGTGTGTCTCACACTCCCGACCCCATCGTGAGAAACGAGGTGTCGCTTTTCTCGAATTTTTTCGCGCCGGCCGCGGCTGCGTCGTGAGCGCGCGCGGACGACGCTGTGAGATGGCGCCAATCTCGTTAGCTTTCTGTACTGTACAGTACTGGAAGGGCATCAGGTTCTTCACCTGTACCCTAGCTAGTTGAGGTATTATTTGACACCAATTCTTGAGTCAAGCTACTCTCTTTGTGACATTCGATGCGTTGTGTGCAATTGAACATAGTTACTCTGTATACATGTGTGCAATGGTGGGAGCTAAAATCTGGAGTTTATTTTCTTAGCATGGATCATGGCATTTGTTGAGTACTCACTTGTTTCCAGTAGTCCAAATTTTGTGATACCTTACCTGCAACCATGTACGGAGTAATAGAACTGTCTCCAGGAAAAGATATCTAAAATTGCTTGTATTTCTTGGTTCCATCTACTGTACAGAGAATGTGAGGATGTTTACACGTGCAGAAGTTTGAATGTGAGGAAATCTGAGTTTATCAGTGCTACTCAAAAAATGAGCCAATGTTTGAGTGTGCTAAAATTTCATTAAGTTAAATTGGTGAAATTTCACGACATTGGCACTTTTCAAGATAGGTGCCCTGAAACCTAAATGGATACACCAGTCCTAGTTCTTAGAGCTTTGTGCAGTTGAATGTCACAATTTTCAAGGAGGGTGCTCATGAATATGTACATCAAGTATTATGTTTGTTTTGCTCCGATAATCAAACATGGTGTAAGTTAGTAGACTTCAGCAAGATTCGCAATTTATGTAATGATGCTAGTTTTGAAAGGCTGAAATTCTATGAACAACTTTGCACTGAAGCATCTAAGGTAATTGCACCTAAAATCGACCCTTTAAGCATGGTTCTCACTATTATTTGGAATTTTTTTGTGGGGTCTTGTTGATAGTCAAAAAGGGATTCTAGATTCTCTGAGAATGCATTTTTTGAACACTGTCTGAATAATCTATGAATATTCAAAGTGTTGAAAAAAGGTGCTTCTAAAGCTGACCCTACACTCTCATTAATAGTGTAAGTGCATTTTAGGCAAGAATTTGTAGGGGGTAGTTTTAGAAAGGGGTCAAAATTGGGTGTAGTTACCTTAAGTGGTGAAAGCAAGTGGGGTGCAATTTGTTTGATATCTTAGCCAATGTTGTAACAAAATGCAATCCATATCATTCTCCTTCTTCCTAGCACCAGCCTAAAAAACTAGAATGACCCTATGCAGTCAATCAACAGTTGGAGAATTGTTGGCCCAACAAAGAAATTTATAAACTTGAAATAAAGTAGGACCACATATAGCCTATCACTTAAGCAATTTTAGGACAGATCATGAGCAATATGAGGCAATGCAAGTTTTTCCCATGTAGAAAAATAGGAAATATGGGGACTGCAATTTTTTGTAATTATATTCCCAAATTGAAATTTCTATGAATTTTGGGAGGCACAAAGTGCTCAAGACCATAGCCAACGACTAGACTCTTCTAATTTATATCATTGAAGAACTACTTTCTTGCTCATTACTTCCTATTTTTTTGCTCACTATTTTGGGGCATGTGTCATGATTGCCCTTATTAGTCCCAACCTTAACCCCTACGAGCCCAAGGCCTTTTCTACCTCAAAAAACACCCAAAACTGCCATTTCTAGAGCATTCACCAAAAAAGTTTGAAAAATTGTTATTTTGGGAAATGTAACAGTATGATCTTGTAGTTAACCTGTGTGAGAATATGTGGTAAAATTTTTGTGAGGTTTGACCGTATAGATTGGGAGATATTTGCATTCAAAGTCTTTTTATTTTTTTTCCCATTGTGCCCAAAAATTTCAGATGCCTTCGACCGCCATTTGCTGAATTTTTTCCCACTACAGACCTCCAATTTAAAAAAAATTCTTATGGGGAAACATGTTAGGCATGTGCATGCCAATTTTCAAGGCAATCCAAGACAATTCCAATATTCAAAAAAATTAAAATTTGCCACTATGTCCCAAGAAATGACAATACACTAGGCCATTTTAAAAAAAAAATTCCCATCACACATTTTTTGATCTAGGAAATCTGAACAATGGATTGAAAGATGCACTTGTATTTCAGAAGTAGAAATTTTTTTTTTAAAAAAGGTCAAAATCTCTAACATCTACATGCTCCTAAAGCCTAATGTGAACTCCCAGTAGACACAACAATAGCCTCTCTTGCCACCTCTTGCCACCTCTCCTCTCTTGCCACCTCTGCTGCCCCTTGGGAGTCAAAGACAAGGGCAGCAGATTCCCAAACCGAAATTTTTCTTCAAATGCTCATAACTTTTGGAGTATAAGTCGGATTTTGGTGAAATTTAAATGCATGCGAAGCTAATGTGATTTCCTATCTCTCAAAAAAGTTTCAAAAAATCATGTGAAAAAGTGAGGTCACATGAGCTTGCCCAAAGTACCAAGTGTCCCCCGTAGGGACACTTGGGCTTTTAGGGGTTAAAAAGGAGAAAAAAAAACATTTGAAGCTTTGATTGGAAAATTGTTTCAACCTTGTTTGGAAATAACTACACCCTACATGTTGGGTATAGGTTTGTGGTCAAGAATAGGTGGTCCTACTTTACACATAGGTGGAAATATGGAAGGGTGTGCAAGGAAAAAAATATGGTAATTAACCATACCCAATTGTGACACGTGAAGTGCTGAACATAGTTGCTATTACAAAAATGTTTAGATTTTTAAATATTATTGTTAGAAACTCAAAGAAGATTCTAAGGCTAATAATAATTGGTAGAGATGGTCTCAGACAAGCAACCCTATTTGTGCCACATTTCAGGAGCTATCTTATTTGTATCTCTATCTATAAGTAGTCAATTTAAAACTAGTAAATGTGCACTATAGATACATAATGACCACAAAATGGCACAAATAATCACATGGCACAAATAGGGTCACATACCTTAACTCCTATAGGACTGCTTGTTCCCTTGGGAAGAAGTGACAATTCGAGCAAGTACCTCTGATTGTAATTTTAAGCTTGATCTTTTGAAACATTTTTTAAAGGTTGGAGAGTATATTAGCTTTCTCTATATATAATTTTTTTTCCAGTTGGTGACTAGGAAAAGAAGTTATGTTGCCCTAAGAAAAAAAGGGGCAAGAGAAGGCAACAAAAACAAATTCCCAAAACAAATTTAAAAAACATTTAAAATCAATTTTCATAGAATGCATTTTTAGCTACTTTGAAAGCTTTGATTCATTCTTTTTGGATTGGTGATGTGAAAGCTATGAAAACTTGTTTTGTGGGCAATCCAGGCATCTTTCTAAGAAAAAATGCATAAACTCAGTTCATTTCTAAACTTAATTTTCAAAATTTTCCAAAAAAAAAGTCTATAGGGTTTGTTTGGTTGATACAACAATCTCACCATTGAAAACTGCCGTTTCTATTGCAATTAGTTCCTAAACCAAAAGATCTTTTTTTAGAATCTAACCATAGAATCTTGTACTTCACTTGTCTTAGATTATGTGGTAAAAATTTCATGAAGTTTGACCATACGGATTGGAAGGTATTAGCATTTGAAGTTGGAAAAAGAAGTTTTTTTGAATTGTGGCCTACAATTTCAGATGACTTTGATGGCCATTTGTAGATTATTTTTGCACTACATACCATTGGGTTAAGAAAATTATATTGAACATTTGAGGTGAGAGTCGGGGAAAAAATTTTCAGAATGTCAAAACTTGATTTTCACATATAAAAAAATTATTAAGTAGAAGTAGGTCGAAAATTGAATGAAACACTAAATAGTTAATAGCTCTTAGGTGGAACTAAAACACCATAATCCAGTTTCAAAGATCATGTTTTTGTCTACATTTGAAGCTTTGATTCATTCTATTTGGACTCAAAATGAGAAATTGCATTCAAAAATGAATTCTATAAGTTGTTTTCCGAAGAAGATGCTACATTGCTCGAAAAACAAGATTGTCTATAAGTTTCTCATTTTGAGTCCAAATAGAATGAATCAAAGCTTCAAATGTAGACAAAAACATGATCTTTAAGAAGAATTTTTTTCTTAAATATAGAATTTTTAAGAATTTTTTTTTAATACCTGGTGAGTTGATTTTTTGACTTTGGGTGGCATAACTTTTTCTCCTGAGTACCGATTGAAAACCAAAATAATATTTCTAGAAAGCTAGTGTGATTCCCTATTTTCAAAAAAGTTTCAAAAAATGAAGCCAAATTTCAGGTCACACGAGCTTGCCCGAAATCCCAAGTGTCCCCCGAGAGGACTTTGGGCCTTTTGGGTTTAAAGAGCTTTCTTATTAGTAAGCACACTAATTTTGAGTGTGAAATTGCATAGAAGTTGTGAAATTATAACAAGAAAAATGTATATTTTCCATTTTTAATATACTACCTTTTTCTACATTGTTTGAGAAATTTGCATATTTTCAAGAAACTTAATTTTACATGGAAAGCTATCAAACTCATTAGACAATCCACCCTGCAATTGTTGAAATGCAATTTTTTTTATAAATAGAAATTGCAAATAACACCAAATTAACACTTGCATGTCTAACTTTTCAACGGTGAAAATCATGAAAATACTTTATTCTTTCCAGTGGGACCATTTTCAAAGCAAACAAATAAGTATAATTTTTTAGAGCTCAATGCAAGTGAAATTGACAAGCTTTGCTTAAAGCCATGAAATCAAGTAAAATTAGTAAGCTTTTCTCTTCTATGATGAGACATATATATGCCTTTGAGGACCTCTCAAAAATTATGATATTTATCTTTCTCATTGAAAAACAAAAGTTTTCAATAATTAACCTTCAAAAATGTCCGTAAAAAATTTTAAAATAGTCAAAGGAATTTAATTGCCCACACCATAATGAGCTTAAAATTTCAGAGCGACCAAATATGGTTGCTCATGCATTTCGGGGTTAAACACTAAAAAATTGCAATCTACATGGTCAAAGGTTCTAAAAAAATTTCCACATGTTCAAATATTAGTGTAATGCAAGATCCTAGAGTTGAATATGCCAAAAAAATACAATTTGGTTCATTTTGGTTCATTGCATTAGAAATGACAGTTTTAGAGTGTTTTTTTAGTGAAAAACAATCAAGAAATTTTAGGGGTTAAATGCAACAGAAAGTTTTGATGATGCATGTTAGTTGAGCTTTGGGACTAATGGCACCCAATCCTTTGCATATATAGCATGTTGCATTCAAGACAATAGAACCCAGTACATATCACAGTCTATATAAGGAAGTGTTGCTTTATAGAAATGTCAATTTTGTTAAGTTGGCAGTATTTTGGGTGCCAAGAATTGTGACATTCATATGCACAAAGTTCAAAAAATTAGGATTATTATAGATTTATGTTTCAGAAAAGTGTCAAAGTTGTGAAATGCCACTTATTTAACATTAAAATTAGATAGATTAAAATTAAAATTAGATAGATTTACATTTTAGGTTGCATCCCCTAAAAAGTCCCAAAGTTGGAAAATTCCGCCAATTTAACAAAAAATGACATTCTAATATAAGAATACAAAAGTACGTTAACAAAGTTGCCCCCCTAAAGGCTGGTTCATGGCAACATCAATATATGGGATCACCACTTTCAAGGACAGCTTTCAACAACAATTTAGCAAGACAATCTTATCGATTGATGACCACCTAGATTTCTTCTTTTGGAACACGTTTATAGCTGTGGACCATTTGCAACTATCCAACAATACTATAGGAGCAAAAGGACCAATTTTTCCCAGAAAATAGATATAATGGGATATAAATTAATAATAATTAGAAAATCATGAAGAAAAAAAACTAAAAATTGGTCATTATAAAGAACTTTCTAAAGATAAGATTCCACCAAAGGAATGGTGAAAGGCTATTTTAGAGTGTCTAGAAATATGCGCATAAGGGAGCCATTATTAAAATGGTACCTTATTGCCCCTATAAATAGTATCCAAATGGTTACTATGAGGTGTTAAAATGGTGCTTTGATTAAAGGAGGTCATAATGGAATACATAAAGGGATGATTTTAGGTGAGTAATAGGATGGAAGTAGGAGGGATATTATTTGATTTGCAAGCTCCATCTTATGATTATGGCATTGAAAATAAACAATTCAGGTGCCCAACTAAAAGTTTGATGCTCATTTAAGAATGAGTGAAAAAAAATCTTGAAAAAAAGGATGTATTGAGAACTTTGTGGGTTCACTTTTAAGTACCTTGATATCAATGTTCACTATCCCAAGATTCATTTTACCCTTAATAGACATTGTAGTCATTTTTTGGCCAATGAATGCCAAAGAATCTTTCTATTTAGGATAGAAGTGCAATTGTTCATCCTTGGAATTTTGTACAAAAAAGATTGATCTTGAATAGCAGCTTGACCTCCAATGAGTATTTTTGTTTTTTTAAACCCCAACATCTTTGCTTCTTCTCATCTTTATTTTTTCCTCTAGTTATTCATTTTTTCCCCTAGTAGAGTCTCCCTTTTTATCCCTAACTACCTAAGCAACCATATATGGTTGCTCCAAAATTTTAGGCTCAATTTGGTGTGGGCAGTTAATTTCTTTTGACCATTTAAAAAAAAATTATGGTCTATATTGAAGGTTAAATATTGGAAGCTTTTATTTTTTATTGAAAAAAGGTAAATGTTTGATTTTTGGAAGGTCTTCAAAGGCATATATGTACCATTAGTGGAAGAATAAAGCTTGTGAATTTTACTTGATTTCTTGGCTTTGAACAATGCTTGCCAATTTCACTTGATTTGAGATCTAAAAAATTGTACCCATCCATTTGCTTTGAGAATGGTCCCAATAGAAAGAATAAAGTATTGGCCATTGAATATTTAAACATGCAAGTGTTGATTTGGAGTTATTTGCAATTTCTACTTATAAAAAAAAATTGCATTTCAACAATTGTAAGGTGGATTGTGTATTCTTATATGCAAATTTCTCAAAAATGAATAAACATATTAAAAATAAGATACGTACATTTCTCTTGTTATAATCTCATAGTTCCTATGCAATTTCACACTCAAAACTTGTATGCACACTAACAAGCAAACTCTTTAAACATTTATACGGTTAGATTTTGAAAAAAGAACAATTTGCTTCATTGGGGATAACTATAAGGTCATATTCTTTCTTGGAAAAAAGAGATTTAGAAAGGCATAGGCACTTAGGGGTTAACAAAAGTATGTAAGATATGTGCAACTTGAAGGGACTCTTCTAATTGCGACACCTCTCTACAGCTATCCAAGATTCCAAGCACAAGCCTTGAATCTTGGACAAGTATAGATAAGGGTCACAATTAAGAGAGTGTCTTTTTTAGGTGCACATACCTTAGTTCATATTGACTTTGTGAATTGAACCATAGAATCTTTGATGAATCCACCAACATTAAGAAAAAAATGGTTGTTAAATTATTGTCTCTTTTTCATTTGGATCATATTTCATTACATGCTAACCCTTTAGTTACACCCTGAATGACTACACAAAATAGTAAAATTAAGTTGCCCCACACTAATTTCTCGATAGTCCACACTATAGAAATATTCACTACTTTTGTACAATGATGCATTCAATTCAAAGCCATGTGTATGGCATAGATTTGTACACTAGTTCAAGGCCTGGAGTTCAGAGAATGGCATGCACCTCAATATGTGGAACAAGCATTGATCCATGGGGTAATTTATCTCAAGTAAGGCAACCTAATTGACAAGGCAACCTAATTTCACTAATTTGTGTAGAAGTTGACAACAAAACTTCCTCATGAATTCCATCTTATAAAGGACAGGCTTGCACAAATATTATCATGAATTGATCGTGGAAGAGGTTTGAAGGACACCGTAATAAATATTACTAAATCAACGTAATAACTAAGAAATGGGCAGAAAATAGTTATGAAACAAGGTACTGTAGAAGGGTGACATGATCAGGCTTTGATATTAGGCAGGCTAAGAGCCTGTACAGGAATCAATTTCCGTGCAATGTGGAACAACCTAATAGCTACAAGCTTGCGATCTAGCAAAATGTACAACTGCACTGGTGATAACTTGGACCAGTGTCCAATACAAGCACATCACTCCAAGTTGCAGGTTGCTCAAAGGATGAGAACTTTTGAACACAGTTCAGTAGTCCTGACTTTGAAGGAATGCCAAATACAAGAGGTGGGGAAGAAGAAACGAATGTTTCCTGGTGCTTGTTGCTGTTTCAACCACGTGTTCCACTATTCCAAAGTGAACATATAACTTATAAGAAAAATACACAACCTCGGATGATGTTGAGGAATGGTGGAACCCGTCGCATGTGAAGGAGTGACCAAACTGTACGTCTTCAGACAAGTGAGAATCAAAGCGCTGCACAACGTTCCAATAGCCAGCCTCTACCGACGGAGGCGAGGCTTACAACGGAACGCGGCTAGCAAGGCAATGTGGTCGGATGACCATTCTGGAGAGGGTAACCCAGTGTCCTTACGTAAACTGTCCTCATCCAGAAGCTCCAAAAGTGATTCGACACTCAACGAGTCGGCTGTAGATTGCCACCATTTAAGTACACTGAGTAAACTGCAGTGTGACTAAAGAAGATTGCACCACTAGATAATTGAAATTTGAGCATTTGAAGAATTAACCATAACAAAACAAAATGACATAGTGAGAGCATCTTATAAACTTAACACAAACAAACGCAAGTTAGCCAGGGTGGAACTCAACTCAGGCCAATATAATAATGACGTCACCAAGAATATAGGTCTTACCAGTATAGAAGATGTAATCAAGAGTGCCCAGAAAATCTCGGGTACAGTTAGTAAATTGTGGTTCATTAGTATTGACATCCATCCGTCGCCTTTGTTTCTCTATTGTAGAGCCAATCCCATTCATCCTTGCAAATGAAGCGTAAGCACTCACCTGTACAACATTTTACAACACTTTAGAATTTCTACACTCACAGCCGAAGTAATCTTCAACAGTGAAAACACCAACTCAGCTTGGTATTAATTGTAACTACAACTAACTCACAGAACAGATGAACAATAATCATACCACTTACAAACACAGAAAGCACTATGTGCTTTACGTTGCAAAAAGAATTAATAAAAAGTTAGGCCACGACTAAAACACAGTTCAGGTAACATTGTCAGGTGATGCTCACCAATGGCAGTGAATGACAAAGCTTGCTTGGAGGTCGCAAAATGTTCAGTGGGTCGACTTGCAGATCCGGATGGGCAGGATCCACACGGCCAGTTGACAAAAGACAGTGAGGTGCACTGCAAAAACATTCCAATGTGCCAAAGCGTTAAAACCATATTGATCACTGACAAGCAAACAATGCAATAGCTCTTTGTTACCACCACTTTAGGTGCACCAACCTGCCAGGAACCGAGTTGAAATCGCCAGCCACCAACATAGGGATATCTGCGCTGGCTGCTATCTTCTCAAGTCCCTTTAGGAGAGTGTGTACCTGAACACAAAAGGCAACCAAACACTTCACTACACTTGCAAATAAGCCCATCCATGGGAGACAGAGCAGTCAATTCTTATTCAACTTTATGAATATTTTCCACTCGTCTGGAACGATTCAGATATTTAATTTTAACAAGTGTCGAGGAGAACATATTCGCCAGAACTGACCAAGTGTCATATTTAAAAGAGAAATTGAGGTAATCAAAGTCGAGTCTTTTCGAACCTGCCAGAGCTTTACATCCTTGAGTTCCTGGTTCGCATGAATGTGTGTGTTTGCCTACACAAAAAGCCCGCCAACGCAGGAAAAGTGAGTGGCTTCCAAAAGATGTAACAACTCATAGCAGAATCAGTGGAGGACTGCTAAACAATGGTACAACTGTCGTCTAAAGGTAGGCCAAGATTCAACGAACTCAGTGAATGTTGAAAAATAGAACGTCCAATGGATCCACAGCACCTAAAAATACTTTTTTCATGTAATCAGTCAGTGAAAGAGAGAGATATTTACCACACAAAGAAGCTGCCCACGCTTGCCAGAAGCTGCTTGAGTATCCATGAACCCACCAGTGTCCCGAGCTTCCAGTACGACAATTAGAGCCACATTATCCTGCGCGTAACAAAAGGAACGTAATTCACGTGTGAAAACTCTGCATGCATCAATGATTGAGACAGTGTGAAAATTTTGCAGAATAATTTCACAGACACCAGTTTCTGCAACCATGTATACCAACAGTGTCCAAGACACAGTGTGATAATTACGGCTCATGGCAAGAATAAAAACAAAAGTGCATCAACATGGTAATAAAGACCTTTAAAAGTCGACTCAAAGCTGCCTTCTTGTTTGTTGGTACCAAAGCCTCGGACAAAGACTGTGCAGCTTTATTAAACTCCACCTGCATATCAAATCATATACCGGTAATACAAAACATCAGTCAAAACAATTGCTCCTCAAAGCTACATTTAACATCCAAAAATATAGTTAAGAAAAAGACA
This sequence comes from Neckera pumila, assembly GCA_963969595.1. Classification (NCBI taxonomy): domain Eukaryota; kingdom Viridiplantae; phylum Streptophyta; class Bryopsida; order Hypnales; family Neckeraceae; genus Neckera; species Neckera pumila. The sequence goes on along the minus strand of OZ018414.1, from coordinate 2,991,310 downwards.
CCTTATTCGCCTAAAACACATCATAAATTCAGGCGTACAAAGCCACATTAAAATGAAGTCAGATGTAATAACATTAACTGAGAAGCCTGAGGAACATGTGAAATCCAAGATTTGGTATCCCACCTCATATTTCTTCACCAAAGAGAACCGATCACGCCGGAAAAATGTAGCACAACCATCGATGACGTAGACAGAACCTGTATAAATCTGCTTGAGATTACCCAAAACTGGTCAGACCTTGAACAAATATCACTGAGAATACAACCTCCCACATCCAAGAAAAGAGCACGCTCCAACCTATTCTACAAAGTGCAGCTTTGTACCTTCAAAAGCATAACAAAAACACATTAAGTTCTAATCCCAAACTACAACTTCGTGAAATTCGTCGAATGTACAACGTCAGATAGCAATCGCTCATGGACCCTTACCTCGCCAGTTTTCTTCTTGTAGACACCAGTGTAACCATGCTTCTCCAACTCAGGTGCATAAAAATCCTCATAATGGTCACTTTGCACCTGCACATCCAAATCCCAGCATTCCATTCAAATCCCTGCACCACCCCAAAATTGCCTACTTATTTCTGACAGTAATGAACCTCGCAACTGAACACAAAGAAGGAAGATAAACCAAAAACAACTTGCGAATAATCACGCTCAAGGGCACTCGTTCTTAGATTGTCACTACGCTTATATAAAAGCATATATAAGACTAGGGCAATCAGTATTCACTTCCAAGCAGACATGATCTTTACCTCTTGTAGACACAGGATATCCGCCCGGTACGCCACAATCTCGCGCAGAAGATTTTGTCTACGATAAGTCCAGGCCAATGCCCAAGGAGGACAGTAGCTGTACTGCTCACTCGTCGCATACAGGTCCGAAAGAACATTGTAAGACAGCACCGTGAACGTCCCTGAAGACGCCAGGCGACCATCGGCCTCCACCGGACCCATGCCATCCATCGAGTTCAACGACATCAGCTGACGAGGGGTCGGAGAAGGGGCAGGGATCACACGGGAGGTTTGCCGCTGATGCGGAGTGGCCGCAGGACGACCCGTGCTGCCATCGATGGCCACACACTCGATCTTCAGAATGTGACCCACGTCCTCCATTGTCGGAGTGTAGGTCTTGCCCTGACCAACCTCACACCAAACATCACCAGCTTCCTGGCTCTGGTTGTGGGAGGCCATACGAACAGGACTCGAGAACACGGAACCATTGCTGTGATTAGCAGTGTATGTCGCAGCGCCACCGAGACTCCCATCCAGGGATCGCAGAGTCTTGGCTGGATTCGAATTGAACGAGAACGGGGATTCATCCTCTTCGACGCCGTTTTCTCGCTTGTCGGCGGCCTCCTGGTGCATGATAAGGTGCTGTCGCCATGAGTCAGTGAAACACTTCTGCGTGCAATGCAAGCTCTTCGACTGCGCAAGCTTGGCCTTCAAGCACTGCACACATTGCAGCGTAGCAGCTTCCGATGGATGTACACTGCAGACTAGAACCTTCTGCTCACTCTGTAGTCGAAACCTATTCATTGCAAGAAGACAACAAAACAGATCAAACAACTGTCCAACTGAATAAAAGTATGGTGGTGACAAACAATAGACGACACTCATTAGCAACCTACGTCGAAGGCGTATTATTAAGAAGGAGAGCTATACAGACAACCCATTTTTTAATGGCGTCAAGTAGACTTTATTCATTACTAGACGTCATCACAATCCACCATATATCCATGAAAAAGCCCAATGCCCCCAAAGAGCCCAAATGGCCCAAGGTGGCCGCTTCCATAACTATCGCAGTTGAAATAAACCATTTATCCAGCCATTTTCAAGAAAGGAAGCAAAGTGTCCAATAGCAAGAAGAAATCATACCCTACATTCTGGAACAAAAGAATACGTCTAAAAGTTACCAAAATCGACTATTAGCTTCCAATGTGGATACAAATGTGTTGTAAAAATTATTACAATCGCAGCCGATCACATCCTAAAGCGTACCCTAATTCACTTATTAGATTAAATTTATAGAATTGTTTATTATAAAATCGACACAGAATAATTTTCAGTTCCTTGTATAGAGATTACACGCGTAGCATAACGCCCTTCTCGAAACCAGGGAGGTCGCAACCGATCGGATCCTACAGAATACCCTAATTCGCTACAAATACAACACTCACACCGTCCCAGGACCTTTGGATTGTCAGCCAAAGTAAGAACAAGAAGGAACAAGGAAACCGAAGAATCTTAAACCCAGTACCATCGACACTGAAGGAAATAGCCGTCGGTAGACGACGCTTCGGTGACATCTTCAGGGGAAAGGCTGGAGTCCCCCCGACGCAGCAACACATACGCCGACAACTCGCATCCTACGATCGGAATGTCGGTCGGGAGGTGCACCCGCACCACACTCAGCATACTTCTCCCTTTTCGCCCCCTCCCTTGTCTCTAGCTCCGCTCGAGATGATGGCACTCTTCTTCGCAGCAATTCGTCGGCCCAGTCGTTTTAATTCCAAACCACAAATTGAATGCGCGTGGGGCGGATCCGCCATCAGGTGGTCCCTGTGCGGGTCGCCAGCGTTTCCTCTCTTCGACCTCTCCCTTCCACAATTTCTCTCCACCCAAATTGCGCTCGAATCGCCACCAAATCAAGACCTAGAGAGCTCGCATTCCCCAGCTCCTCACTGCCATTCCGAAATGTTCCCCACTCCCAGCACTAAACCAGCCCCTTAAAGCTCGTCACCGAAACACACGACCAAACCTGGAACTACGACAAAGATGCCGCTTGTACTCTCGACGAAACTGTCCCATTCCAAACATACACACACACTCCAATGCGAGCTCTTTCCAAACGCCACACCGCCAAAACTCTCGAAATAAATCAACAACGACAACGCAGTCCTCCCGCTCCTCACCTGCGTGCAAAATTGCCAAACATCATTAAAATAAAACTCTCGGAAGCTGTTATTCAAACCTCCAAAACTGAAAAAAAAAAGAAAACTCGACCACAAACGAAACTGAAGTTCTACCTCTAGCAAAGAACCTCGCAACTATCGTTCCCTGACTCAATCGTTCCTAGCCAAGTTCGAATCAAACCGCATACGAAGCAGCTGAAACCCTATTTATCTGAGGGCGGAGTCAAAAAGAGCGTGCGGGCGGCAGGAAGCACGAGAGGAGACGATTCGAATACCAAAATGAGCGGGAAGAGACAACGGAGAGGCTGGTGCGATGCGATTTGCGACGGAAGGCGATGAGATGGAGACTGATGAGGGAAGGAAAAGGGGAAGGCCAAGGGGAGGAAGGGCGATGGCGGATGAAGGACAGAGGACAGGCTGCGGAGCTGCGCTTCCACTGAGCTCGGCCGCCTGGTCATGAGGCGGGGATTCTCGTGGTCATTCTTCGCCCTATCACCGTGCCTCTTTGCAGCCCCAACTTAGATGGCCAAGGGAGGATTGACCCCCTTATTGCCCCGGTCAAAGGCAAATGTAAAAATTCCCCCCTACCTGATGTGAAGATCAGATTCAGACATAAATTAAGTATTTTTTGGAATATCTGAATGTTTGAAATATTACAAGTGAAATGTTCATCCATACTACCTAAATTTGTGAATATTTTTTAAAACCTACATTATGCTTTAAATCCGGCATCACAAGTCTTCTTAAACAAGAAAACCTAGAAGTTGTCAAATAAAAAACATTTGGACGCCAAAATGCCAAAACACAAACACCAATAGTTCCAACTATCTGAAACCCTTTGCGCGCGATAAAGAAACTATTTCAGCATTTAGGTGCCAAATCAGACCTTCACTGATGGTATTTGGTGCCACGTAAATTTGTATTTTTTCATCTCCTATAGTTAATTTTGGGCCTCTGATTGCAAATATGAATTCATAATTTGCAAATTTTATCATATGTGGCAAATAAAAAATTTCAATGTTTTCTATAGGGATAAAACACGGGACAATGAGGAGGTCAATCTTCCCTAGCCAATTTCTGACAAGAATTTTGGATATACTGATTTGTCCTAGTAGTGCATGTGACACTAATTTACCAAAGTCACATTGAACTAGTGCAGATTGAAATATTACCGATTTTTTACAAAAATATAGTTTTTTAGTGACACTAATTTTTAAGGTGATATTAATCTTCTTTCCCTTCTATTAGGACAAACTAGTATAGTTGGGGATGTAGTAGGGTACGTTGCAATCCAACTATTCAAGAGTATAGGTCTTCATCTTGGAAGTGGTCTTCATTGGGAGCAAATAGAAAAATGATAACCTCGATTTCAAAAGGATAATCTATATTTTAAAATAATCAACTATGTTATAAAACAAACTAGAAAATACAAATTTTGTCACTATTTGCGATATTAATCTTTAAAAGTTTAAGGTCCTTTTCTATTCAAAATCATTCAAAATTGCCATTTCTACTGCAAAAAACAAAAAACTTAACAGTTATATTTTTTTTGCATATCTAACATTAGTGTTTTGTAGTAAACTAGTGTAAAAAAGTGCAGAAGAAGTTTCACAAACATTGACTGCGTAGATTGCAAGATCTTTGCATTTGAAGTGAAAAAAATAAGTTTCTTTGCACCTTATTTGATTAGAAATTTTGGCTTTGAATCTTTCTAGATTAAAATTTTGCACTACTAATTTTGAATTTCTAATTTTTTATTTAAAGAATTGAACTGGAAGTCTACAAAAAAATTTAAAAAAACAACATAATATTCACTCATTTAAAATTTTTAAGTAGAAGTAGATTCAATATTGAAGGGAAAACTAAACCATTAATAGCTCTAAGTTTGAATTGAAACACAATATATAATCTCAATGGTGAGATTGTTCAAGCAAGAGATCTTAACCATGTGAAACTTTGATTTTGAAAAATTGTGAAAATTGAATTCAAAAATACATCCTATAAGTAGTTTTTCCTAGAATATGCTTTGGTTGCCCCCAAAACAAGATTGCCAATAATTTTTGCATTACTAATCCAAATAGAACATATCAAAGCTTCCTATGTAAATAAAAATATAATCTACAAGAAATAAATTTCTTAAATATTTTAAATTTTGTGGGATTTTTTTGCCTATTGAACTAAAATTTGGGCTTATTGTGCCATAATTCTTTTCTTAGACATCAATTGAAATAAAAAATTTATTCCAAGAAAGCTAATGTATTTTTCCTATCTTCTCAAAAATAATTTAGAAAATCATAGCAAATCTTGAGATCTTAGGAGCCTATCCAAAATCCATTTTGTCCTTTATGGGGACAACGGGATTTTAGAGGTTAAAGTTTGATTTGGGATGTCAATCTTTTCTTGTGGTAGTATCATTGTGCCTCATTGTAGTCTAACTTAAGTTGTGGAATGGATGTCGTGGAGTATCTTTGAATCCAAGAATATAGACCTGATCTTGAAAATTATGGTCTCCATTGTGAGCAAATAGGAAATTGAAACCTTGTTTAGAAGAAAGGCCTAATTTTTACGAGAAACAACCATGATGTCATGAAAAGGACTAGAATTATAGATTTGGGCACAATTTGCAATATTAGAATTCAATTTTTTGCACTAGTTTCTTATTGAATTAGTTTGCTTTGTTGGTGGCAAAGACACCAAAGGTGATTATGTTTGTAAGTAGCCACGGCGACAATAAGGGTGTCAAAGTGTTGCTTTTTTGTTTATGTTCAAAAGAACCATGTAAACTTGAGTGAATCCATTTGACTTCCTAATCATGATAAAGCAAAAAGAACAATTTGTTTAAGAAAAGAAGACGTGAAGTACTAGCTTTTTCAAGTATGTTAAGTATTATTCTAGAACAATTGGATTTGCTCCCTATATCCATTGTAAAGGAATCAAGTGATTTTTATAACATTTTTGAAAAATTAAATATTTTCACTTTATTACAATTCTTGAATAGTTAAGTTTCTTTATTTTACTTTATGTGAAAGGACATGTTATCTTTTCACAATAATCTTGAAAATGATTGTTAGTTTGAAAAAATGCAAATGATGAATTTTCATAGCATTTTCACTTCACTTAAGATCTCTATTGCATAACATTCTTGACTATGGAGCACCTGCAAAAGCCAAAGAAAGTAATTTATGCAAAATTTCATACAAGGAATATTTGGAAGGACAACAATTTATCATCCAATTGTTTTGAAAGAATTCCTTGAGTGCAACTGCAAATGGTGCTGAAAAGTCCTTCATTGAAGTATTTTTATTTTTCTAACAAAAGTACAGTAGATGTTTAATCTATGGATTACAAAACTAAGATATTTATCGTATTTTAACAACTTATAGCTTGATGCTCTATATTTAAATTTTAGTTGTAAAACTATAAAAATGAATCTATTTGAATTTAAACACAACTAGTGAATGAAGTTTATAAAGTTTAGTTCTATTCCGATTTTGAAATTTTGAAAAATTCCTAAAATTGCATATTTTATTGCAATATGAACTTTGGCCTACTTCCATAGTCTCTTGATTCTTTAAATTATAGAATGAAATAAAAATTTGGTTTATATTGCAATGTTCCATATTATAACATATATATATATATATATATATATATATATATATATATATATATATATATATGTAATGAAATTTTAAACATACCTCTTATTTGCTATGAATCTCTTCATTTTTATTTCCAAAAATTCACTTTAATTTCAAATTTCACAAAAATCAAATATTTTTATTAATGACAGAAGACGTGTTTAGAAATAGAAAGTAAAAGAATTCATTCATATTTTGTTGTAAAATAAAGCACATAAAGAACAAAAAAATTATTGAGTTTACACATTCCACAGGCTCCATCTTTTGACACCTAATAAACCATATATTCAAATTTGAAAAATGGATGAACGTAAATATATTTTGAGCATATAAAATCATTATTTTTTCATCCATAAAATTAAAATTTTGTATTATTTTTCTTCCATTTGTAGAGTATATATTTTTGCAACTCTTCTTTGCAACTCTTTTAAATGTCATTTGACGGGGCATCCAGGGCTATATTACATTGGTTGGTGTTTTGCCACATGGATTACAAGCCGCTTCTTGTTAGTGTTAGGGAGCTTTTATCTAATTATGAGCTTTTAGGGGTTTGGAGAATATATATGGAATGGTTCCCTTGGCCTGGTGCACTTGCTAAGTTAAGTTTTGTGAGGTTTGTTGAGAGAGCTCTTATTGTAAGGTTTTCATGCCCATGATAATTTAGCTTCATGTAATAAAGCTTTGAGTTGCTCTTCTCATGCTTGCACACTTGGATTCTCCCATTGTAAAATAAGAAATGCTTGACTTGTTGTATATAAGATTCTTAATTCATTCTCTGATCGTATATTTATCATGTTTTTTTGTATGTATTTGATTTGATATTCAATAATGGATTGTAGTACTTGATTTGTATTTATTCAACATATAATTTAAGGGATATAAATATATTTGACCCCCCAGTATAGCTTTCTTCAATTCACAAATAACCCTTCAAAACCAAATGGAATAAATAAGTAAAATAAAAATCTTACAAAATTATGACAATTAGAATTTAACATTTTTAGCCCAGAATTTTTTTGGTTGAAAATTACAAATATTTGATATATAATCAAGTTTAGAAAAGGATTTCATTTTTTATTTCAAATTTTATTAAAAAAATAGTTTTTGATATAGCAATAAATCTAATGGTATGGATATGATCTACAGATTATATTTTAAGACTTTTATTTTAAATTCATCATTAATTATTATTATGATTTCTCTTCTCTAATATTATTCTACAATTTTGGAAATTTAAACTATCTCGTGGTCCTTTTGAAATTAGAGATTAAAAAACTCTCTTTGTTTTAAGAAAATAATTAGCTAGATTTTAAAGATGAATTGGTTTTTTCATATGAAAAGAAACAGCTACACAAAGAAAAATAAATAAAATCCTACTTGCAAACATTGAATATCAAATTATAGAAACTTTCACTATCTAATTATATTTAATAGAACTAATAATAGTTCATTATCCTTAGGCTTTGCATTGGTGTGCACAACCTTTAATAATTATTTTGCAGAGTAGAGATATTGATTTATGTATTAAAAAAAAATCCCATTAGCAACAATGAAAGAAGAGACATTAAAAAGACAAGGGCACACCAAAAATAAATTAACATATGCACATGTAGTTATGTATATTTTTACTTTTTACTTTTTACTTTTGTATTATTTTTCCCGCATTGCCATTGACAACCAAAGCTTCATAATTGAATCTAAATTTTTTTTCTAATATAAATATCATCAATGGAATTATAACTAATGCACTTTTTTATCCAATTATTTAGGATATGTTTTTTAAAATTAAAATACATTCTTTAAATCATTCTTTAAATCCATTGATTTTAGTTCCTAAAAAATAGGTCAAATATCTAATTTTTGGTCATTTAGACTATTAACCTCCCCATGACTAAAGAGTTATTATAAGGCAGAATTTAGATGCAATAGTCTTTGAATGCATCTTCTTTTTTAAGTTAAATGAAAAGATGAGATTTTAGGTATGTATTGCATTGAAATTATCTATATGGTCAAACTTCAAAAGTATAATTTTCTTTATAGGAATTATATATTTTTATGATTGATAGAATTATACTTTTTCATTGTTTGGTAGGAAAAAAAAAACTTGACTATGAAAACTTTATATTTTTGTTGGTCAAGAATCACATCTAGACATCTTTGATTCCTACTCTAATATTATATGCTTTGTTCACCTTCATAGTCAATAAATAATGGCCCTTGCTGTGAATGCAAGTTGTGTTCTCAATATAACATTATTATGTTTTAGATAACCAATGAGTGGCGCTAGCGGCAAATAGGTTATTGTACATAACTGGCTGTACATTTTTCAATTGCAACCTTTGATCTTGATGATTCAAGGGTGCACAAAGCAAGTTGAAAGGAGAGAAGGTTATGAGTTGCATCTTGAAACGGCAATGGTGACGGATTGCCAATGGGACGATGCCACGTTAGCGTTGAAAAGACTGGTTATGTGATGAGAAGTTTTATGCAAATGTGATAATAAGGGACTCAACAAATATGAAAGTGTTCAATATTCTCTCATTGATTAATGGAGAGTATAAACACTATGAATTAATGATATTGGTATTTTGGAAGGGAGTTACAATTATACAGTATGAATTTTAAAGACTATTCTACTTCTTAAAATGAACACTTGTAGGTTAAATAAGTTCAGATGCACTTATATCGTGTTGTAAGAAAATATTTGCATAAAATGCCAATATCACCAATAATATCATTATTCAAGATTACATTGTACTATTGAGCAAGTGAAAAGGTTTCCCTTTCACAAATGGCCAAATGCAAAACTTTGACACCTTGATTTTGTTTAATAATATAATACTAGACCTAAACTAACCTAATAAGCATCTAAGTTAAAATTCCTATTAATAAATGATCTGATTTTTGTTGGATCTCACTAGAACCTTTTCACAAATTTTTTTTAGACACCATATGCACAAGCAACTTCACTACTAGAGGCTTTGTTCATGTAGCACAAGCTCAATTTTCAAATGTAGCTACTCAAACTTCTTCAGAATAGTTTTTGTCAATGCAAAGCCTCCTCCCCTTTGGAGCAAAGTCAATAAAGTATAAACTTTCAAAGTGCTAATGATACATGTGCTCAAAATGGACCTAGGCTCTCATATTTATAACATTTTAAGGAAAGGTGTTCGTTTCGAATGGATGCACGCAATCGGAGCTGGTTACGAGTAGACAATTTGACTGGCTATATTGATCATGAAAATACTGTTTAGTAATACACTCAATGACAGCCATCAGCTCAACGAGGTTTTTGTTCAGATATATCTCAAACTAAGAAAATTGAGTAAATAAGAAAACTAGAAACAAAGGGCTCATCGATAAGAGCCAAAGAATCTTTTCTAACCTTGCAGCTGTTTTCATTTCTAGGCAAGAGCAGTATAAAAAAGAAAGTATAGAAGCAATCAAAAGTAAAAACAGATTTATAGGCCCTTTGCCTCTCCTTGGAAACGACGCCTGCCTTCGCAGGGAAGTTGATAAATCCGTTGCTGCTGGTGCAGTTTCTAGTGTGGCTGATGACTGGATTGTACAGTACAGTAATCGCTTGCACTCACTTGAAGGAAGCTTCAATCTGTTCGAGTGTGCGACCGCGTGTTTCTGGGACGTACAAAGCAACAAAGATTACTGTACCCACGCATTCGGCAGCAAATATCCAAAAGGAACCTGCACATAAAAGATTTTCCACGAATCAGGGCTACCTTCACCAGCAACTCCATAGATCAAATAAATGGCTTATAGCAAGAGCATCGACCTCAAATAGGAATGTATTGATATCTGTGTTTCCATAAAATCATAAGTAAAATCCTCACAGATTAAAAAAAAATTGAAAATCATATTTGGCAATCTTACAATGCCACTATTTCCACAACCACGTCACAACTATATTAGTCATAAGAATTGGATGATAGGACTTAACGTGTAACTGCTGCTCGACACAGCTCATTTCATTGGACACCAAAACTTTCTAGATCTTAAACCATTGTTTAGTCTCCCCTTCTTGGGGTAGAGATTATAAAGCACAAAAACCATGTCATTTATTCTTTACACCACCTACGAAGTGGACATTTTTAGTTACATGAGAGGACAACAATTACTCAGCATGTTATAAATCTATTTCTCATTTACCTGCTGAGCTCCAAAGGAGCATGTAGTTGAAAATCATGGTGACAGCGTACGAGCAAAACCAATTGATCAGAGTTGCAATGCTTCCAGCTACGCCTTTTATGTGTGCTGGGAAGATCTGTACATTAAACAGTGACGAGTATTAAAATGAGATAAAATGACACGAGCTGATAAACTTCAAAGAGACTCCTACCTGCTTGCGATTCATTAAAAGTCCGCAGTTCGCTACATGCGATAAAGGACTCACCTCGGACATGATAATCCATGGAATAGCACCTATTCCCAATGAGAATGCTGCGATATAAACCTGCACGGAGCAATTTAAACAAACCAACGCACATTAAAGATTTTGGAAGCAGGTGCCGAAGAAATGAGAAAATTGTGGTCAAACTCAAAACTTAGGCTCACAACTAACATTTGACTAGAGAACCCACCCACTAGACACTCTAGAAAACCCAGTCGGGTAACAAATAGCAGGGATTACCTATAAAACCGCCTATATAGCATTCCAATTGGCAGTCTTTAAGGCAGTTAGGATTTCTAGTACACAAGTACGGAGGTTTTTACCACTGAGAGTTTCACAATGCTTGAGGCACGAAACAACAGTCAGTTATTGCCAAAGTTTCGGCGTAGAATTAAATCTAACACTTACCAGAAGGCTAACAAGTGCCAGCTCAGAAATGAAGGTGTTCAATGCGTCTGACATCTTCTCCGGTTGCAAAGTCTGTAGCAGATGAACATACCACGTTTATTGAAGCTCATACAATCGATGTAAAATTGCAGAAGTCCAAAATGAGCTAAGAAATACAATCGAAGCGGGAAGTCACAGGAGTTCAAGCTTACCCGTAAGTAGAAGGAAAATCCGACGAGGAAGCAGCAGAGGGCCATGCCTCCTGCAGATATCTGCAAGCACATACTTGTAAATCAAAGGCAAATTCAAGGGCAGGGGGCTCCAGAAGAACATAATTTTGTCTTCCTTCTACAGTTCTTAGTGGCACTAACGATGGTGCTCACTCTGAGTTGCAAAGCTCAGAATCTACAACACCTCCCCAATCGGACGAGCAATTGACGACGGGCTCTAGAATCACCAACCGGAGGGTATATCACGATAGAGCCCCATTAGCTTGACACGGTTTTAACGTTACGCTAAGAGGCATAAGATTCAGTTAGCCCTCAATAAAATCAGTGTAACACAAACGGTCATAACTAATATTAAGTGTCCTAGCTTGAAAAAATATTGACATTACTATAATAACTTATTGGTCTAATGTCCTATTAAATTGACATTAACTTACAAATGATAGAATTGTCAGTCTAATTTGGGGTGGGGTGGGGGGTTTGAAATGTAGTCACAGAAGTTTCACACATTACAAACATAACATTTTTGTACTTTGTTTCAAATTACCATGAGTAAAATACGCCTTCCTGCTTTATCCATCAGTCCAGCAGCAGCAAGAGTCATTAAGACCTGCAAAAAAGTGACCAGACAAGTACCGTCAAAAGTTATGGCCTTCACGCCTGTCTCGCGCATATATAGTAAATGAACTCCAACCAAAAGAGAGTATCAGGAGCCAAAAGCTGGTACCTGTATAGTACCCAAAGCAACAGAGGCTATATCGGGATTTGAAACACCTGTATCATTTTGAAGACATATCAGACTCTCAGGCTCAAGTCAATGGTCCAACCATTAGACAGGCAGCATAATTTCCGTTCATATTCAGGGGTTTAAACAATATATCAAAATCTGACGTATCATGATACAATGACTCATATACAAGAACAGAGCAAGTCAATATGGAAATAGAGCCATCTAAAGGGCTAATTTTGCTTCCGGTCACATGTTAGTGCACAACAGAAGCTTGAAGAATGAGACTGCATATGAAATATCCCTAGGGTCCGCAACTTACCCGCTGTAGAAAAGATTGAGCTGGAGTATAACATAACCGCGTTGATGCCAGAGAATTGCTGAAGTACCATCAATCCTATTCCAGCCTTACCACAAGAAACAGGTAGCTCAAAACTCACTGAAGGTAACAAATTAACAAATTGATACCCTGAAGTAAGAACATAAGCTACAAAATGTCACTAGAACCCAACCCCCCAACCCCATCCCAATACATTAATATGGTCGAGACCAAAAACTCACAATGAGTGGACGGAAAAGTTTTCGTTGCTTCAGATCGCTCAACTTGACGCTGGGCAGGGCATTAGAGACTTCCATAGCCTCCTGCATAAGCATAGAAAAGCGAATGAGACTTGTTTCAGTAAAATTCGGAACATAAGAAAAAACGAGTATAGCGGCTAAAGCAATGCAAATTCACACCTGAATGTCTGCAATCTCATTGGCGATGTTGAAATCATTTCCTCGCAGCTTTTGCAAACATGAAGAAAGTTCCTCTTTCTTGCCTGCCTTGGCCTGTTCATGCAAGGAAACTATTAATGTTCTAAGCCTCATATCTTCTGACCTATTTGGGAAATCAAGCAGTTTGAAGGAGACTCAATTCATAGATCTTGCATTGTTCAATACAAGCATGGAAGATTAAGAAAAAAATGAAAGATTAAGATAGAAAACCCTTTTTGTGTGGGCCTCCTTTCCCGTGGGTTGAAAAGTCTCCCATTTACGATGAAAGTGTCATCCAGGAATGGGTTCCCTACTTTATGGCAAGACTGCTGGTCAGACAACAATAGATGGATCAAAAATTGGAAGATAGTACCACAACGTACCAGCCAGCGAGGGCTTTCAGGAATAAATAGAAGCCCAACAATTAATGCGACCTCCGGAAGGCCACCTGCCAAAGTCATCAAAGTCAAAACATCGTCCCAATATCAGTACGTAATAAGAACTTGACATGCTTAGCACCTAACAGGTGATTTTAAAAAGTGATTATTCTAATAATAGAAAATACGCCAGAGCTTCACGTCCCGCAATCAGGTGTAGTTACCTTAGAGGTAATTCTGAAACTTACCAAGTAAAGCGAGAAAACGCCAGCTGAAGAACATGCCACAGATGTATGAAAGGGTGATGCCGATTGTTATGGCCAGCTGATCCATGTTTCAGAGAAATGGCTGCAGTCAGCTCCTTTGTACAGGTAAACCTCCAGCATTTTTAGATGGTTTGTAAAGGTTGGGTAAATGTTAAGCAAACTTAACCGACCCATGACGACAGAATTACGTAACTGCTTGACAAAAGCAATCAGCAACATCTGACTCTACCACTCATTAGCAGCAGTGCACGAAACTGAATAGAGCAAGAAATCAGCACCTGATTCATAGTTCCGAGAGTCCCCCTCACATGCTTGGGTGAGATCTCTCCTATATACATTGGTACCTGGCAAGGAAAAAAAATTGGGCAAATATTAGCATGTGAGTACTCCAATATACCAAACACAGGCTGCATTTGACTGACTATAGAATAAATGCCTTCACAGGTAGTACATTTATTATTAGATTACTAAATAAAATCCAGCTGTGGCAACTCTGGACAAATAAGATGAAAGATGAATAAGCAAGGGTTGAGAGTATTACAGTAAAAGAAATGACGCCTCCCCCAAAACCAATAAGGGTCCTTGCAATGATCAAAGGAGTTGCAGCCTGCAAGAAAATACCTCTCGTAAGTATTACTACACTTGAATTGTGAAATGCCACATTCCTACTCAGTAAGCTAAGTGATGACTTGACTAAATAGGTATCATCAATCAAAATTCAGAGCCCAAACTTTGAACAATCAACTACTAACATCTAAAATGGGGCCAAAAAGAAATTTACTACACAACCTCCGATATCTCATTAGGACTTATATGAAGGCTTAGTTTTATGAATTCAAGGTCACAAAAGCGAATGACTTCAGGAAAGCTTAAATAGCTACAGAAATTATGAAGAATTTATGACAGTAATGCTTGATATACTTCATATAGCTTCCCTCAGACGACTCATCAGTAGGAATCCACAATTAATAAGTACAAAACATTGAAGATTTCTGAACAGGTATCTCACCTTGCCCAACGCAATGAGACTCCATCCCGCCAGCAAGGGGATAACAGCCAGCAATAGTGCCTGTTGATTCAGCAGGAGCAGCAATATTGCATAATCGTAAAATTAAACCAATTCAACTGAATGAATCTAGCCAGCATCAGCGACATCGACAACAACACAAAGAGCCACCTAGCAGGACACCTCGAAACACTACCTTTCTAAGGTCTCCATACACGAAGTGAGTTAGACTAAGATACACACTCTGTAATTGCTCATTCCCTCTGTATATGTCTCAGAATCTGTCATGTTTTGTATACATGATTAGACAAATTCCACATGTCAAGTTGTAAACACACGGGAGAGTGCATTAGAGTCCATTTTTCTCCCGAAGCAGTGTCATTAGAAAGAGAAGTGTGAAATGCGTTGTATGGTTGACTCGGACACATTGCGGTATTTTACCACCGCAAATTTCGCACAGCTGAAGATAACTTACACGTCTCCGTCCGAGGTAATCAGCTAAGCGCCCACTCACTATGGCGCCAATCATGCAACCCACGTTGAGGATAGATCCAAAGGTCGAGAACTGCAGGATAAGAATAAGGCAGTCCACGCCACAATGAATAGATAATACATCAGGTGGAGGAACCCTAATACGTGGGTCAGTTTCGATTGGGGTGACAATGCAAGTGTCATGCAAACACTTGACTTGACTTGTAAGCAACTACTTGCTTACAAGTTCTGTCACAGTCAAAGGGCTTCCAAGAAATACATCTTACTAATAGTTCAAGGGTAGTTTAGGATTGTCCATTGGAACCTGATCACTTCCGACTTCAACAATTCAAAACTTCTTCATACGGTATTCAATAAATACACATTTTAGTGCGCAATGGAATCCTCTTAGAAACAGGGACCTATCCATTTCAAACTTACAAGAGATAAAAAATATCGATTCTAATATTGGAAACTACTCAAAACACCTGAAAGCCACGGGAATGGACTCCCTCAGAGAAGACACAAAGAGGCTGGCCCTAGTGAAAATCCCAGACGGCTATCAGAATGATTCATGCAACTGCCCAGCGGCATTGCTCACCTGGGCAATGGTGAAATTCAGATCCCGGATGATGGCAACTTCAGTTGGGGACGTGAAACCAAGCTGCAAAATACACAGGAATCGTAACCAAATTCAGGCCTATGATTTACAGGGAAAATCATGACGAAGCTTTGCCTCTTCATAAGGTCCACCCAAAGGCGTACGTTTTCTAGAAAACTAGAAGCGAAACCCTCTCATTTATATTAGTAGTGTCAGTAATACATCCAAACCTCCTTAACATAACCTTCACAGAAATGCCATCCTAGAATATCCCACACAATTGGTGTAAAATCCTTGACCATAGAGTAGTTCCACCATGTTAACCAAGTCACAGCTTACCGCAAATCCCAATGACAGAGGGCCCAGGGCGACCACCAGAGTGGAAAAAATAGCATATCTTGAATCCGGCAGCACTGAGTCTCTCCTTGACCTCAAATTATGATGATGATGGTGCCTTCCATGCTGGGCTGCTCCAGTCTTAGAATCCGTACTCGATCCTTCACTCTTCAGTAGCAATGGCTTCTGCAGATCCTGACTCCCTCCAGCTGTCTCCATCCCATTCAAATCCTTCTCCACCATGCCTCCTTGTCAAGTTCGATATTTCTGTACCACCAAATGCCACAATCAAAACCGACTTCCATGGAGTATGTTTCCAATCCATCCATTCCAACTCGAACCTCTTCAATATCACTCTCATTCTCTCTCTCTAAAATGACATTCTAGAAATAGTTTGAACACCTTGAAGTGAAAATTTTCACAAATGATGTTCGATAGAGTATGTTTCCAAGTAATGCGCAATCCTTCCATTCCTGGTAAACTCGAACCTCTTCACTATGAATGTCTCTCTCTAAAATGGCATTTCAGAATATCCTGCTCGCCTCAAATTCATGACGGTCACAAACGGTGTTCCATGGAGCATGTTTCCAAGTAATGCGCAATCCATCCATTTCAAGTAAGTTCGAACCTCTTCATTATGACTGTATATCTCTAAAATGACATTCTAGAATCTCCTGCACGTCTCTAATTCAAAATGGTCACAAACGGTGTTCCAGAGAGTATGTTTCCAATAAAAGTTCACAGTGAGCGTACCCATTCCACCTACACCAAACCTCTTTATCATGCCCCTCTCTGAAATGTATCCTGCACACTACCGTTGCTTGTACCACTCATTCAAACGACACCATGTTGAAAATTCTGAGACATTGAAGAGACTTTTAGCGTAGCCCATTCCGATCAATTCCCAAAGACGAATGCAACCTCCAATTCACCCCAATTGCGTCTCCCACACACCACTCCAACGCTCCCCAATCACGTCGATCCCAAAACCTAATCACACAAACCCCTAAAATCTAACTCCCGCAACCAAATTCTGCGTCAATATTCAAAACCCACAACCCAAACACCAAGATCTCACCAGAATTCCAAATTTAGATCGTTCGGTGCGCTCTAAGTAAGCGACAGTCCAGCTCTGTCCAGGTCTGTCCCAAGGGTACGCAAATGCCGCACCAGGGAGCTCGCCCGCAACCAAATTCTGCGTCGATATTCAAAACCCACAACCCAAACACCAAGATCTCACAAGAAATCCAAATTTAGATCGTTCGGTGCGCTCTAAGTAAGTTAAGCGACGGTCCAGCTCGGTCCAGCTCGGTCCCCAAGTGTACACAAATGCCGCACCAGGGAACTCGTCCGTGCAAAAAAACTACAAACAACGGCTGGCAAATAACTTAACTTTGAATTGAATTGAAGTTTAGTGTACGGTATGGTAACAACAAAACCTGTGCTCATCATCAATGGTTGATAATGAAAGCACAGAAGTTCAAGAGTTCTGGGGTGCCCCGTTTCCTGCAGGGGATCCGTGGCCCACAGTAGAGACTGGAAGGAATGGTACTTGGAGAATCCGGGATGGGACGCCCGGAGTGAGCATTTGGGCGGAGTACCCAAGACAAATGGGGGGCATGGAGTGAGCGGTGCTGCAGCAGCTAACTTAGCAAAGGGTGTTTATGGAAATGGGACTAAGAAATGGATGGAAAGAATTGTGACATGTTTGCAAAAAATTTAGGTAAAATGTCTAAATTGTGACATGTTTGCAAACTTCCCATCTAGACATTTTACCTAAAATGTACAACCTCCATAATACTATATACTGGCTATAGGGGTTCAAATCCTTGTTTGGAAGGTATAACTTCATAAAGATATCTTCTTATTGTAACTTCTGTTGAATTCTGAATTTTGGGATTGGCTGAAGTTTCCTATTCACAATATTATTAGCTAGGTAGACTTTCCATTGTAACCTTCTAGTAGTCCCTACATTTGAGGGAGCAAAAGGGGACCCCCTAGCATTACTTAATAGTGTTATGTCCATCTATGAGGGCCTTGGGTCGGTTTTAGGTACACCTGCTATAAATACTTTGAAATTGGTACAAAGACCAATGCATTAGTTGTAATCGATTTATTTTCCTTCTAATCTGATTTTTGTGATTTATGGCTATTTTAATTCAAGGTGGTCTTTCACTCCTATTCAAGAATGACGGCTAAATAAACTTCAAATATATCATGGTAAAAAGAAGGATTTGTCAGAAGGTGTATTTGTGAATGGGGTGCTTATTCAACTTTGTTCTTGAAGATTCTTTGGCCGTAACTCAAATAATTCAAGATAATATATTTAGGAAGATAGAACCATCGTTCCATTGTTCCATATTTCATTGTTAGATGGAGCATGTTTAGTAAGATAAAATCATACTCCATCATGATAGATGTCCATTTACTCCTTGACAAGTTGACTAGTCATTAAATAAATGTTGGTTGAGTTGAAGTGTATGCTTGAGGTCTAAGAACGAAGTCTTCATTGCCAAGGTTGACCATCTCATTGCTTAGGAGTCTTAACCCCTAAAGGCGCAAAGGGACACTTGGGATTTCGAACAGGCTTGTATGACCTGAAATTTTGGCTTGATTTTTTGGAGGATAAAGAATCACATTAGCTTTCTAAAAATATAACATTTTTTAAATTGGTGCCGGGGAGCAAAAGTTATACCATTTGAAGTCAGAAAAGCAATTCGCCAAATAGAAAAAATAAAATGTACAAAAATTGTATTTTTTTTTTTAAAAAAACTTCTCAAATATCATATTTTTGTCTACATTTGAAGCCTTGATTCATTCTATTTGGACTCAGAATGAGAAAGTTATAGACAATCTTGTTTTTCAGGCAATCTAGCATCTTCTTCAAAAAATAACTTATAGAATTCATTTTTGAATGCAATTTTCAAAAAAAATTGAAATTTGTTTTTTTGAAAAGGTTAAACTTGTTTGCAAGAACAATCCCACCGTTGGAATTATGGTGTTTTAATTCCATGTAAGAGCTATTAATGATTTAGTGTTTCATTCAATTTTGGACCTACTTCTATTTTAATAATTTATTTATATGTGAAAATCAAGTTTTGACATTCTGAAATTTTTCTCCCGGCTCTCAACTCAAATGTTTAACATAAAAAGATTTAACCCAATGGTGTGTAGTGCAAAAATAATCTACAAATGGCTGTCAAAGTCAATTGAAATTGGAGGCCACAGTTCAAAAAAACTTCTTTTTCCAACTTCAACTGCTAAAATCTTCCAATCCGTACAGTCAAACTTCATGAAATTTTTACCACATAATCTAAGACAAGTGAAGTACAAGATTCTAAGATTAGATTCTAAGAAGAAAAAAAATTGGTTTCTTGAATGATCACAGCAAAACTGGCAGTTTTCAATGGTTTTGGAGCCAAAAAATACTTTAGGCCTTTAGGGGTTAAAGAGCCTTTCATAAGGGGTCCAGGTTTGAATCCCCAAAAACTGACTCTAGATTGACGCTGTGTAGTGGAAACTCATGTGTTTTTATCCCATAAAAAAAAATTCTTTGACATAGAAGTGGGGGCTAAAGTTTTAACAATCAAATTGACCCTATGAGCACACTAGGCCGCATATGTGTGAAATTATCTGACTTCCAAGATCATGTAAAGTTCAAATTTATTAATAGTTTTGAAATATGACAAAATTGACCAAGTTCAAGACTTAGTTCTTAAGACAATCTAAGGGTTGACTTAGTGGTCAATTGATTGGTCTACCAAGACCATGTTTGTATTAGTAGAATTTAGAATCTCTTTGCAACTACTACAATATGAAGTCACTTTTGATATGTTTTTATTGAATATTTATTTTGAAAATTGATAGTTCATTATATTCTTGATTTGTTATTTTTTCTTAACTTTTGGCTAACCCTTCAAAAATCTTGGAAGTTGTTGCATTGCATAGAAAAGAAATAATTATGGTTTTCAAAAAACTCATTACGTTTCATAGTTTCCTTGCTTTGCTATAAATTTAGAGGAATGAACTTGGATTCTCCATTATTTAATCAATATGTATTCACGGGGTCAAGCTGTATGTGTAAAATTTCAACATTTTGACTTCCTTTAAGTTTTATTTTCCATGGATTCAACAAAGTGGCTTATTAATTTTCAAAACCATTTAGCTTCAAAAAATTTATTGATCTTTTGAAGGTGACTTTAGGCTATAGTACCAACAAGATCCAACAAAAAAATATATGGTTTAATAACGGGAACCTTCTCCAAACTCTTATCCAAACATATTTAGGTATTGTTATTTTAGTACTTCATTTTTGGGAGAATTTTCACCCAAATCTTACCTATTTTGGAAAATGAATTGCTTTTATACTAAACAAAATTGAAAGAAATTGCCAAATTTTTGATGAAGTTTATTGATTTTTGATAATATTATATAGGAAAGTATGAAAAGGATGGATGGATGAAAAAAATTAGATTATTTGTGTAACTTGCTTGCATTCAAAGGGGGTGTCAAGCCATCAACAAGAAAATAAAACAAAAACCATTGGCTTGTTGTTCTCAAGCAAGCTATATTCACTAAGGTATGCGCCTCCATAATCATCATTTATCACAACTAATCATAATTACTATTATGAAAAGTAAATTCTTTTTATTGATGAAGCGGAAGCAAGAATGTCGGCTTGAGTAGTGGAAAGGCTTTGGTTTTTTATGCCGACAGGATCTTATTAGCAAATGAAATGGGATTCAATGTACTTTGGCACACATGATTTGGACACCCTATAAAGAAATTATGAAGTTTCAAAATTGATTGTCTCTAGGTGAACCAAAAATTGACACAAGGCTCTCATGAACGCCATACCCAATAATCTAGAGTATATGCACCAAGAATCAATAGTATTAGCAATTGAGCATGTTTTATAATATTAAAATATATTTTATTTTGATTGGATCTTCTTGGCAAGTGAAAAGGGATTCCAAATTACTTTAGCATAATT
Source organism: Neckera pumila (assembly GCA_963969595.1). Taxonomy (NCBI): domain Eukaryota; kingdom Viridiplantae; phylum Streptophyta; class Bryopsida; order Hypnales; family Neckeraceae; genus Neckera; species Neckera pumila. The sequence goes on along the minus strand of OZ018414.1, from coordinate 2,970,207 downwards.
TAAAAATTGTATGAAGAAGTTATGAAGTCTCAAAGTTGATGTGAAAAAAACAATATTTGGCTCTCTTAAATTCTTATATTTTAGTTGTATGCATCTTGTGTCATTATTATCTGGATTTTGTTGTTGCTTTTTGGTTGAAATGTAAGTCACATTTTGAATAGCGATGAAGTGAGAATGTGCACTTTCCAATTTATTTATTATATTATAAACAAAGTACTTTGCGGGTAATAATTTGAAAGGTATTTAAAGAACCTTGGGATGACATTTTGAAAACTATTCTAAAGAACCTTCATTCTCTATTTTCTATAAGTTTTAAGTGACAAAAATTCTTTGAAATTCAACATCTTTTGCGTTGCAATACAATATGGAGTGAATTTTTTTTGTACACACATCCTTCTGGAAAGCTTTCCAATACTATCTTGCTAACCATACATCATCCCATCCCACTCCATTAGCCTTTTCATTAAGCCCTAGAAAACAAAGATCCAAAAGGCCACCAAATAGTAAACAAACTACCAATCAACAGAGCCTCATACCATTGGAGGTTTTTAGGGCTGTTTTACCACCAATAAGCCGGGCCAATTCTCCTTCAAGCCAATTGTACATAATTTCAGCTCCTTTTGGGTTGGAGACCGGCCTCAATTACCCATTAGAATAAGATTATAACGGGGGCCAATTCTCCCATATGTAAAGGCCTTAAGGCCAAAAAGCCGGGCTGATTCAATAAAACCTATAAAAAAAAAGAGAGGGGCTGAAATTTTCAGGGCCTTTTTATACCTAGAGACCTGTCCAATTCCCCATGAGGCTGATTGCACAAAATCTAACGGTAATGATTTGTTGAAAAAAATAATTTTTTATAAAAAATATTTTTTTAATTGAAATGTAACATTAGCCCTAAGGCCAAGAATTGGCCTGTCATTTTTGGTGCATCCAATTTAGCGAGCTCGGGCTATGTCAAATCATGTCGTTTTTTAATAAAAAATTCAATCCACCAAATTGGCCTAGCCTCTTGGTGTAAAGGGGTTGGAGCTGATTTCAGCCTTTTGTCCAATCAAAAGTCATGATTCTTGGCCTCTGACACAGGGAATTGGCCCGGACTTTTAGTGTAAAGTAGCCCTTACATACACAGACAAAGATTTTGATCAAATAGTATTAATCTTAGCCAGCCACATGTTCAATCCAACAAACTAAATCTTGTCAGTGGTCCGGTGATATTCACTTGTAATTTTGTTGGTGAAATCCACAATTTTGGTTCCTTCATTTTTATTCCTACAAACCATCTTTGAAAAATGCCTTGATTGTGTAATATCCCATTTTTGGAACATGCACAATTGATAATCATTGCAATAAAATGCCAAGTGAAATCCATTATTATAAGCACAACCATTGAGTGATGCTTTAGGATACAATTCACAAATATGTAAAACCAATAATATTTTAAATCCCACAACTCTTATTGTACTTTCTTGTCTTTGCTACAATGTTGAATTCGTTTACGTGAAACCAATCTCATTCTCCCAACATCACTCAACTAAACCACAAGAAGAACAAGCACTATTTGTACTTCTAAAATAATGATAAAGGGATTAAAGAATATGATTGACAAATATTTTTTGCAATCAAATACTTACAAGATGGAACTTTTATGAATTTCAAAGAAACTCTAGTTTTAATACAAAAGCTATACAAAAAAACAAATAAATAACAAATAAATAAATAAATAAATAAAATTTGTCAAAATGGACCTTCAAGTCCTCTATTTTTGGTATAGTAGATCTATTCAAAAGTTAAATCAACTGTGGTAATTTTTTGAATCAATATAATTTCATAAAGTAAACATGTTTCATTTTAAAGCATTGTACCAATTATAAACTATAAACTAATAAACTACAAACTTAAAAAATTTCAAATATAAAGGAATTTCCTAAAAACTGTAAAATATCTGATTTTGTAAACATTAATGAGGACATTCTCCAATATTTTATCTAAAAAAACTCAATATTATAAGTTTGATGTTTCATATTCTAATAATATTATGAAAGGCCTTTTCTATTTGGATAATGATTAAAAAAGTAATACTAAATTTCTAAAAAAATTGAGATTGATTTTTACTTTTAAATTTTTTTTTTACTTTTAAAATTTCTATTAATATTTATGATGTCTAATTACTTTTAGAAGGTATATTTATATATAATAGACACATATATGCATACTTTTATATCATTATCAATTCTAAGTTTGTTTTATATATTCTTATTAGAAAACTATATATTTGGAAACATATTGTCACTGATACTATTCATCTGTATTTTGGTGAAGTCTTGCGATTTATAAGAAAAGTCTATAAAGATTATCTTGTTGCAACTTGCAATTTTGTGGTTGGCACTGTTCAATAAGATGGCCCATGGAGCAATGGCGTCTACGGGAGAGATTAAACACTACCCCGGCAAAACAACATGGCATCTTTTTTTAATTTGTGTTCTTGCAGCTTCAGGCGGGCTCATGTTTGGGTACGATGTTGGCATCTCAGGTACACACTTAAAAATTGTTGGACTTTTTGTGTATAGTTTTTTTTTCCTATTTTTCAAAAGCTTTGATTGTTGCCGACTAGAAGATTTTTGCAAATATCTTTTTATTTTTATTGATTTATTTTTTCTTAGACAAATAGCTATTGTGACATCCATGGATGATTTTCTTTTCAAGTACTTGTATTGTGCCTTTTGAAGCTTGATTTTTATTTGTAGATTCTTGCTAGTGTTCAAATTTTATGACTTTTACTTTGATAGGTAGCTAGATAGCCATTGATGAGTTTCTCTTCAAGTTCTTGAACATTGTTTTCAAAGTTGGATTTTTGTCTTATGCATTATGCTTACAAATGTTCTTTTTTGTGGGGGTTTGCTCATATAGGTGGTGTGACATCCATGGATGAGTTTCTTTCCAAATTCTTCCCCGTAGTACTAAAAAAGAAGCTTGAGCATGTCCACACCGACAACGCTTATTGTAAATACAATGACCAAGGACTCCAAGCATTTACTTCTTCCCTCTATATTGCGGCCCTCCTTGCCTCTCCAATTAGCTCAGGCATAACACGACATTATGGACGCAAGGCCACCATGCTCATTGCGGGTGTGATCTTTTGTATAGGAGTGGTGCTCCAAGGAGCTGCGCAGAACATCATTATGCTCTACATCGGTCGGATTTTCCTAGGCTTGGGTGTTGGATGTTCTGCTCAAGTTGTCCCGCTCTACCTATCTGAGATGGCACCTTCCAAATGGCGTGGGGCTCTCAATAGTCTTTTCCAACTAGCAATAACAATTGGGATTCTCTTTGCCAATTTGGTCAACTATGGTACACAACAAATGCAATTCAATGGATGGCGGGTTTCCCTTGCCATTGCGGGCATCCCTGCAGTCTTGATTACCATTGGTGGGATCATTTTGCCTGACACGCCCAACTCTTTGGTGCAACGAGGGAAGCTTGACAATGGAAGGAAAGTCCTCAAGCGTATCCGTGGTGTGGAGGATGTGGACCAAGAGTTCCAAGACATCATGAGTGCAAGCCAAGAGACAGCTGCCATGGAGCAAAGCACCTTCCGCAACGTGATGAAGCGGAACAACCGTCCCCAACTCATCATCTCTATGCTCTTGCAATTCTTCCAACAATTCACGGGAATCAATGCCATCATGTTCTATGCGCCCGTATTGTTCCAAACAGTGGGATTTGGGAACTCCGCCGCATTGTATTCCTCGGTGATTGTAGGCGCTGTGAATTTATTGGCCACCATGGTAGCCATTTCCTTGGTGGACCGCAAGGGCCGTCGTTGGCTCCTCCTTGAAGGTTGTATCCAAATGTTTGTAGCTCAGGTACATTCCTCCATCCATTACTCTCCTTTCACTATCTCTTTTTGAGAGTGCATATTTCAACTCATTTAAGGAATTTGTTTAAAAGAATACCTTCATGTTTGTGATGCTAAATAATGTTGCACTCTACTCTATGATGTCCATGTTATTTATTTTGAAGGCCAAGGTAGTTCATCCCTTTATGTTTCTAATATGTATTTATGTTTGATTGTACACTTGTGTAGGTAGTAATTGCCATCATTCTTGCCCTAGGATTGAAGGGCACAACCATGGCCCCCTACTTGGGTTGGATTGCGGTTGTGTTGGTTTGCATCTACGTTTCGGCTTTTGCATGGTCGTGGGGCCCTTTAGCATGGTTGATCGCAAGTGAGATCTATCCATTGGATACACGATCAGCGGGACAAGCCATCACCGTATCCACCAATATGTTCTTCACATTTGTCATCGGGCAAGTATTCTTGTCGATGTTGTGTGCATTCAAGTGGGGGGTATTCCTCTTCTTTGCAGGGTGGGTACTGGTAATGATGGCCTTCACTTATTGGTTCATTCCAGAGACCAAAGGCATCCCCATGGAAGAGATGGAGTTGGTGTGGATTGAACATTGGTTTTGGAAGCGCTTTGTTCCAGCTTCAAGAATTCCTCAACAAATGACCGAAGTCCAAGCCAACAATTTAGAAATGGGCTTAAACAGCAATTAGCCTTCCTTTTAGCTTGTTGCTACCCAAAGACTTTAGATTTCCTAATTTGGAATACTCTACTTCTAGTTAATTATTGTGTAGTTCAAGGCATATTTACATTTTCGTAGGATGATGATTTGAGAACCATACTGGGCTAATAGTGGCAAAAGTAGATGTTGCCCTTGTAGTTTTATAAGATTGTACAAATTCTTTGGATTCGCACATCTTTAATGCAATCATTTATTACCTTCAACGCATTGTGTTTGTTGCATCAACTTTGTTTCATGACTATTTTCAGATCTATAAATGGTTCATGTTTTGTGTAATCGAGTCATTTGTGCTTGTTGATGAATGGATTGCATAGTCTTACATTTGAAGTAACAGGGAGTGCACTTCGCTGTGGTTCAAAATAGTTTCAGATCTATCGATGGTTCATGTTTTGTGTTATTGAATCATTTGTGCTTGTTGATAAATGGATTGCATATTCTTACATTTGAAGTGATAGGTAGTGCGCTGCACTCTGGTACAAAATTGGAATGATGTTTTTTCTAGCAGACTTACTTCCATCTGTTGTCACTCTGCAATTGGTTTGGTTATCACCACTCCAGCTCAGAAGTAAGATTCAATATTTCAAATGAGTTGGTTCCAACTCAGAGGCAAGGTTCAGTATTAAAAGTGGACTATCAGTGGCATAGAGGGAGTGACCGATTTCAGCTCTGCTGCTGTTTGCCAGAGGAGTAGAAATAGAGGTCGGGATAGAAGTTTATGCAAGAGGGAGCTCAAGAATAGGTCAATGAAGAAAACAGATGAAAAAATCAGCAGGTTAGTGGATACATAAAGAGAGAGAAATCGGTCATCAAGTCCGACATCAATCATGAATATGATGACAGTCACAAGTGTGCACAAGCATTCGGTCTTCTGCCCGGAAGGCCCCACTACATGCCAACAAATTGTCATAGAATGGGTACGTACTCTACTCCCAACATGTTTTCAAATCCTGTGTCATACATGATATCCCTTGTCCCCCCAAAACTGAAAAAACACACGTCCCCAGCAAAAAATACATAAAGCGGCTGCCCTCCCAAAAACTCAATCTAACGCACTGACTCTACCTTTAATTTGAACAATGTTTCATGAGGGCTTCTTAAGATGTCCGATATGATCAACATCAGTTTTTAAGCTTTTACACTCTGCCCGTGAACAAGTTCATCTATCAAAACGCTAATCGTGTCGCGAACAAGTTAATGACAGTTTCAGCGCACCGGTTCAACTGCAAGAGTTCCTCATGAAATGCAGAAACAACACTGTACGCATCATTGAGAATTCTCAGGGATAGAATTCGCTCAGGGATGCAGGAAGACTCAAATAGAAGTTACAACATTGAACAAAAAACCGTTCTCCAATCTATTCCAGGGACAGAATTGGACTCAGGGATGCAGGAAGACTTAAAATAGATGCCACATTCATCAAACAAAAGAAACATTTCCACTGGTCACCCCGATCCAGAAAACAAACACCAAACAGCCTACTAAAAAACACCTATCCAAATCAACAACACTCCACCAAGTATGAAGATGAAGAAGTGAAAACCAACCACAAGTAAATATCTTGGCAATCCAGTATCACATTCGTATTTCAAGCACTGAGACTTTCGGTACAGGGGGGCAACATGGTGAAGTCAATAATGACATTTAAATGGGAAATAGGAACAAGGCTCTTCTGCTTCTCAATCCCAACGCTACTCGTTGCAGCACAGCATACTACTACCAACCACATACTGCTCATGGCTCTATTCTCAAGAACGTCCTGCAACACCACACAAACTCAAAACATCAGACGCACAATCCCAAGACAGCTCCAATACCATACTGGAAATAGCAAGTAAAAACCAGATGGCTAAGTTCCGCCGTCATCAAAATCATGCGACACTGACATCACGACCCTACACCTCATCCATAAACTCCACTAACACCCAAGCATCCTGAAACTCGCAGCTTTTTAAAATCATCAAAACAGTGACGCCATGGAACAGCATCGGCTTTCATCTAAACTGTAAATATGCTCATGTCGTCGAGCACTGCTTCGAATGTTCTCAAATTTCCAAGTTCCCTACCTGCAAAACGATTCATTAAAACCCTAAACCCTCAACCTGGACTCTGCGCTGACCTAATCCTTCAACCATCCACAACTTCGAGGTAGTCGATATCATCACCTCGCTCTTACAGTGCATAAAGAGAAACCCAAAATGATGAATGCGAACCGGCTCTCTGCACTGCAAAAAACTCCAGCTCAAATTAAACACCTTTCCCAAACCGATGGGACAAAGCGAACAAAGAAAATGCAACTCGGTCGAAATAGCTCCATCCCGCCTAGCACCACCAACTCTGCCTCCTAAATTGCGTATACATAACCTAAAACCTACCCCGTGCCAGGACTGAAATATCAGCACATGCCGCCATCCTCACTGCATCGCTTTTCCAGGGAACCAATAATCAACCAAAACATGAAGACCTCATCCCAGTATCCAACACCCCACACTGGATTGGCACCATTCTCAAACCACCAATGTCTCGGCGATCAGGATACCAAGTACCTCCTCCGCAGTTAATTCTATCTGTCTGACTCCACTATCAAAAAGTCTCATCCGGAGTTCCAATATATCCTCCCCCACCAATTCAATGCCCCAGTCACCGCATCGCGTAATACCCTAACGGCTCATCGCCATGTCAGGAGTCTCGGGTTTAGGGATTCGGGAAAACAGACTCACCAGCTCGTTCGCGGGTGCCCTAGGCCTTCTCCCGCCTCAGCTTCCCCAACTCGCGGCGGACGATGGAGCTCTTCTTCACACGCGCCACCATCACCTTGAAGCGGTCGAAGTCCGTCATGGCCGCTCGCCGCGTGCGCACCGCCAGCTTGCGTCCCCAGGCGCTGTTCGCCCACTTCTGGTCCACCTCGGCGGCCTCATACGCAGCCTTGAGCACCTTCTTGGGCGGTGTGCGGGGCAAGTCGGGAATGGTGATGTCCGTCAGCGAAAGGCGCTTGAAGTTGATCTGCGTGCGCACCATGTCCGGCGAGTCCACCAGCGCGCGGTTCTGGTCGATCACGTCCACGATGACCACCAGCTTGCCGTAGTCCGGCCCGTAGTTGACGAGCGCCACGCGCCCGATCTCCACGAAGCGACGGAACACCATCTTGTCTTCAGGGGGGGGAGCGCAAGAGAAGCTTGGCTTCGCTGGCTATGGCGGAGTCGGAACGGCGCCTCGCTGCGAAAGAGGAATTTCCGTCTGCTCCATCTTCGTCTTTAGGGCGACCCGTCTGTCGTCCCCGCCAAACCCTAAATCCACGGTCCAACCCAGGTCCTCAAATCCCAGACAGGGAGCACAGACGCAGTGGTTATTTGGGGATGTCAAATCTTCCGATTCCTAACATAAGAATTAGTTTAACGCAGAGGTACATTGCACCATGAGTGTACAATTAGTGTACATTTTAGGAGGTGAATGGTTTTAGTGACCATTGCATTTCAACGTCAAAAATTCATAACTATTTCCACAAAGGTCCAAGACATATATAACAACTTGTATTAAATGTCAATTCCATTTCTCTTTCTATGAAATTTTATTGAAAATATTTCAAGGAGTATTAACTTCTTCCAACATGCGATCAACTCTTAAAAAGCATAAAAGATCTCATATCTTAGAATCGTCCAAAATTCATCTTACGAAGCTTGCATTGAAGATTTTCTATAGTGATAAAGTATATTTGATTCAAAGGAGGCAAAGAATTACCATCTTTAAAGTCTATGAAATCCATGTTATTATTTTTCTTAGTGACTAGCGATAGGCGCTTGCTTTGCAAGGCATTAAATATATTACTTTCATCAATTTTTCATGTGATAGAATGTAGATAAACGAAGTATGTATAATCTTTAAATGAAAATATTGACATCCTTATACAATATTCTTTGGAAAAATTTATATAGTGCAATATAGAGTAATTAAAGAAAATCTTTGTATCATAATTCTTACAAAAAAAAACTTTGCAAAGATGAAAACATTGCAATAAGAATAAATTAATCAAGTGAACAATGTAAGTAGAATCTTCACATTTGAATATGTAGAGCAATGTTAGCAGTTGGTGCTCTCTTATTCTTTTAATATCACATTTTAAAAAGACGTGGAATTTATCTATAGTTTTGTTGTCTGAAAAGTTTCTTTGAAATTTGTTTAGAAGTATCCATTTGATTTTCAAATATTTCACAAAAAAATACATAATATATAGTAGAAAGTATCCTATGGCTATTACAAAAGCAATTGAGTTTCTATAATATTATTCAAAATTGACTTGTGATATTATAGAGGGAATTATGATTTTAGCAGTATGATTTATATGGTTGTCAAATCAAGTTGGAGTACAAGGCAATTATTTTTTGGAGAAGTGCTTGACAAATTTTGTGATAGTATTTTAGAATATGGTTTAACTCCTAGGACAATACAGCAGGAAGGAGAATAAAGATTTAGAACTTTCAAGGCAAAATAACTTTGCCTTGAGAAGAATCTAGGCATTAAAGCTTTGTTTTGGCAAAAAAATTATTTCTTTCCATTCCTATATGCACTAATTTGGGACCTCACACAAAATTTGTGGAGTGCATAGAGTAACCAAAGTACTGACATTGTTGTAATAGAAAAAGCTATTTTTTCAACAATCTTGGATGTATTTCACATGTTTTTTGTAGTTTGTTTAATAATAGCTTGAAATCATTGGTAATCCCCTCAATAGGTGCTAGTTGTCATAGGTATTATTGCAATGTCGAGCTCAACCACTAGGGCTATCAAACTTGCTTATGAACCAAGTATTGTGAGTGAATTTAATAATATTTGTAGTATTGAATGACCAAGCTAATAACATTGTTGAAGCATAGATAAAAATTCATCTTTTTTAGCACATTTAATTACACTACATCTATTTCATTTAGCTCTTGGGGTAACCTCTCAAAAACATTCATCACCCAATAATTGGGTACCATTTCCTAAGAAGTTCTAATATATTAAAAAAATTCATTCTAGTGCTCACCATCATTATGAATTATAACAAATTTAGTTGTCAAATTGACTTAAAAATCTTTCATCTGTTTTTACATTTACACCAAAATAACAAGTCCACCACTCTATTTGTAAAACTAGAATTTCTTTGGTACAATAGAATTATCCTATTTATCATGAAAGATTTCTTGCAAGCATTATGTGGCTTATTTTGAAATTCTTATTTTCAGATTGCATAAAATTTTTTGATTCAATTCATCTTTTTTTTAGAATTATAGCAAAAAATGATTGAATTGAGAAAGAAGCCACTTCAATGGGATTAAATTGAATGCTATCACTCCTTACTATTTTCAAAAAAAATATAGAATTAAAAACTCAAATGCCATCTAGAATAAAAATTAAAAATGGGAGCCAAATAAATGACAATTTTTGGTGATTTATAGGATAATGACCAACTTTTTTATACAAATGCCAACAAATAATAACACACGCAATGTTGCCCCAAAAAAGTTCAAAATCTTGTATTTGTAGATTCCAGTGGCAAGGTTATAACAAGCTGATGAACATTTTTTTTCCATTGTGCATGACTTTGTAACTTGTTAACATTATATTTCAAATCTACTTTCAATCTATATTTTCCTGGTGCCCTCATAATTACTTGTTTTTCTTCAACATCCAAAAGTATGTCGTTTGAATTAATAATATCAACCATATTGATACGTAAAACAATTGCTTCAGGCATGATTTTAGATGTGTGTAATTGAGAATCATTCCAACAATCTGTATAATCCGTTCTATTACTATAAAGCATCTCATATGAGGGTTCAATCTCGGTCTCCCATATTGTGTTACACAAAGACTCCATGTCTTTCTCCGCATCTGAGGTGCATTGTTGATTAGTAGCAGGTGGTGGAAACACAACTTGTCTCTCTACTTTTTTTTCATTTTTGATGGTACAATTACTTGCCTTTGAAGAATTTTGTGAGTCTTTGGAGGAGACTTCTTTACTCACTGTGAAAATCCTTGGTTCTTTAGAGCCATTCTTTCCTTTGTATTTAATCAATGGTAAAGAAATTTTTCTATCTAATTGAACATTTTTCAGCTTTTCAATAGCTTCAATTGCATTTGAAATAAGAAATTGCTTGAATTTTTTGTCATCTTTGGCATTCTTATGTGTATCCATGCCAACAATGTAGTCATACACCAAGCATTCTTTTTTTGCTTTGTCTTTCTCTTTTGCAGGACCTCCTAAAGAATATGGTATTTTCCATTCAGTACCATGACGTATGGGATTGGGAAATGGCTCACAATTGCCAATTTTTTCACAGTAACAAATGTTGATAAAAACCTTTTGTGTTGTTTTTGTGTCATAAGTCTTTATACAAAAATCAGCATATGGAATAAGAAGTTCTTTGTTTGCTAAGGAAAAATTTTCACTATTATGTTTTGGATTTTTCTCACACATGTTAATGTGCCTCTCCATAGCCTCTTTGTTCTCAGGATCAGATATTTCTTCAATGTAGTCATTAAACATTTTCTTAAACTCGTCATCTTTTAAAACAGTAGCTAGTCGTTGAATCTCTTCTTTATTCAAGTTTAGATTACGCAAATGATGTAACATTTCGGTAACTTCATTGTCTTTTGTCATGTTTTTGTGTTGTTGATGTTTCCAAATACTTCTTTTGTTTTAATTATTTGAACACTTTTGATCACCTACGTTCCAAAAGTAAAAATTGAATCTAAAGAGATCCTTTCATATGGTCTCTATTGAGCAATCCACTTCACAAGAAAACAAGATGAAATTTATAGATTTAACATTCACCTCATGACAACAACATTAAATTCACTAAAAATATGTCATAAATTGACTAAGTTCAAAAAATCACAAAGCTTTTTGTAATAAGAGAATTGTAACAATTTCTTAAAAAACAAATTGATAGAACATAATTCCTTATCAAACCAATTAATTTCCACCTCAAGAGAAGTTTTTCAGTTTACTCATTTCATGTATTTTACGTCCAATTTATTTTTAAATATTTGATGATTTTTGTTATTCAAAAATACTTTCTCCTCTCCTTGAAACTTCTCCTTCCTTTTCTTTCTTTTAAGTAGAGTAATCCTAATTTCCCTGCCTACAATTCCATTTTGTAGAACTTTTTATGAAAACAACAAGCTATTTCTATTCAAATTTTATTTTTATTTATTTGTATTTGTATTATATTCAATTGTCAATTGTATTCCGCTGATACTTAAAAATTCAGTGTGCCATTGTGGAAGAAAGCTCAAGGATCAGTTCGTACTGTACTCCAGTTCGTGTCCTGGGATTTGGGGACTTGGGTTGGGCCGTGGATTTAGGGTTTGGCGGGGACGACAGACGGGTCGCCCTAAAGACGAAGATGGAGCAGACGGAAATTCCTCTTTCGCAGCGAGGCGCCGTTCCGACTCCGCCATAGCCAGCGAAGCCAAGCTTCTCTTGCGCTCCCCCCCCTGAAGACAAGATGGTGTTCCGTCGCTTCGTGGAGATCGGGCGCGTGGCGCTCGTCAACTACGGGCCGGACTACGGCAAGCTGGTGGTCATCGTGGACGTGATCGACCAGAACCGCGCGCTGGTGGACTCGCCGGACATGGTGCGCACGCAGATCAACTTCAAGCGCCTTTCGCTGACGGACATCACCATTCCCGACTTGCCCCGCACACCGCCCAAGAAGGTGCTCAAGGCTGCGTATGAGGCCGCCGAGGTGGACCAGAAGTGGGCGAACAGCGCCTGGGGACGCAAGCTGGCGGTGCGCACGCGGCGAGCGGCCATGACGGACTTCGACCGCTTCAAGGTGATGGTGGCGCGTGTGAAGAAGAGCTCCATCGTCCGCCGCGAGTTGGGGAAGCTGAGGCGGGAGAAGGCCTAGGGCACCCGCGAACGAGCTGGTGAGTCTTTTTCCCCTAAACCCGAACCCCCTGGCATGGCGATGAGACTTTAGGGTACTACGCGGTGCGGTGACTGGGGCGTTGAATTGGTGGGGGGAGGATATATTGGAACTCCGGATGGGATTTTTGATAGTGGAGTCAAGACAGATAGAATTAACAGCGGAGGAGGTACTCGGTGAGCTGATCGCCGAGGCATTGGTGGTTTGAGAATGGTGCCAATCCAGTGTGCGGTGTTGAATACCGGTGTGTTAGGTCTACATGTTGTGGTTGGTTATGGTTTCCCTGGAAAAGCGATGCAGTGACGATGACAGCATGTACTGTTATCTCAGTCCTGGCACGGGGTAGGTTTTAGGTTATGTTTTCGCAATTTAGGAGGCAGGGTTAGTGGCGCTGGGTGGGATGGAGCTATTTCGACCGAATGGCATCTTCTTTGTTTCGCTTTATCCCATCGGTTTGGGAAAGGTGTTTGATTCGAGCTGGAGTTTTTTGCAGTGCAGAGAGCCCGTTCGCATTCATCATTTAGGGTTTCTCTTTATGCTCTGTGAGAGCGGGGTGATGATGTCGACTGGCACGAAGTTGTGGATGGTTGAAGGATTAGGTCAGCGCAGGGTCCAGGTTGTGGATTTAGGGTTTAATTGGATCATTTGCAGGTAGGGAGTTGTGAAATTTGAGAATACTCGAGTGTCATGGGCTGGTTAACGAGGAACTGAAGCAGAGCTCAATGACATGAGTGTATTTATGGTTTCGATGAAAGCCGATGCTATTCAATGGGGTAACTGTTTTGATGATTTTAAGAAGCTGCGAGTTTCAGGATGCATGGATTTCGGTGGAATGTGTGGATGAGGTGTAGGGTCGTGATGTCAATGTCGCATGATTCTGATGAGGACGGAACTTAGCTGTCTGGTTTTTACTTGCTATTTCCAGTATGGTATTGGAGCTGTCTTGGGATTGTGCGTCTGACGTGTTGTGTTTGTGTGGCGTTGCAGGACGTTCTTGAGAATAGAGCCATGAGCAGTTTGTGGTTGGTAGTAGTATGCTGTGCTGCAACGAGTAGCGTTGGAATTGAGAAGCAGAAGAGCCTTGTTCCTATTTCCCACTTAAATATCATCGTTGACTTGACCATTTTGCGATTCAGTACTGAAAGTCTCGGTGCTTGAATACGAATGTGATATTGGATAGCCGAGATGTTTACTTGTGATTGATTCTTACGTCTTCATCTTTATACTTGGTGGAGTGCTGTTGATTTCACGGGGTTTTTTTATGAAGCTGTTGGTGTTTGTTTTTGTGGTTCGCTGATATCTGGATCGGAGGGCACACGTTTCATGTAGATTTCCAGGGCATGGGTTATATGCAGTTTTTGGTGGGGCTAGGGACAGCATGTGTAGTTTTGTTTACAAATCCTTTGGAAAGTGGAGTGCCGCACTCACAGTGAACCCTGCATTATATGTCAATTTGTTGGGGCCTTCTGGGCAAAGACCAAATGCTAGTTAGCTTTGTGCACACTTTGGATCTCCGCTACCTAGACTGTCAGCATGTTCATGACTTGATGCCAGAATTGATTAATGCCTACTGTATTTCGTTCTCATTATGTATGTACTGACTTTCTTAAATTATCATCTTTTTCTTTACTAACCTATTCTTGAGCTCCCTTTTGCCTAAAGCCTAAAACTTCCATTTGCTCCAAGCTGTATTGCACCCTAAATCCTAGTCTCATTTTTCATGTGCAATGTGTTCACCTCAAAACACAAGCGTCAAAGATTTCACTTTGCAAGAGTTCAGGTTGAGCCTTTCCGTATCCAAAACTAGGGTAGCTGCACCCAGAATAAAACCACTGTGTTTCTCACTGCACCTCCTATTTTATGATTGAAAAGGATTCACTTGATATCCCAAAATTGTCACCAGTACATGAGAGTAAGCAATAGGAATTGAAGCATTTTGTGCTTCAAGGGTGGTGGTTTAAGGGAAGTCTCATGGCATGAGTATGATTTCAATTTTGAAAATTCATAGAATATTGTGAGTGGTAAAAAATATAGAATGACTTGGATTGGATTTCTCTTGAGGAGGCTAACAATTTCACATCAACATGTCATCATTTTGACCACCAAACTATGTAGGACAAAAAAAGTACAGGTTTTAGGTGAGTTTAGTTTACCACCATTGCAATGCCTTCAAGAGTTCAATCTCCATTCTTATCATATGAATTATTCTCATGTAAGTAGTAGTCAATTGAGATGAACAAAGAGAGATGGTAATACCACCTAAAATCAACATTTTGCTAGTCTCAAAGGTTGAATGACCGAAAACAATTGATAACATCAATAGTGAATTTAAGAAATGCAATCCAAGTATTTTTATAATTTTATGACACTTTAGTAATATTTTACAAAGTTTTAAATTTGGAATATTGAATTCCCTATTCATAATACTAGACTCACCTTGAATGGACATCCTTGAAGTTAGAAATATCTCTATTCTCATTGTTTGCTTAAAAAAAAATCACATCCTTCATTGTTTGCATTTGAAAAGTCGCAATGGTTTTGAGTTATGGATGTATTTATTCAAACCCAGTTTTTAGATTTTTGGAACTAAAACTTGAGAATTTTTTGGCACAATCGCCTTTTTGATTCCCTACAACGAAAAGAAGAGGGGCTTAGGGCTTTTGCATTGCAATCCAAAGGACTAAAGTGAGAAAACAATACTCAACACACCAATGTGCGTAGGCTAGATTTGTGCATGATGGAAGCAAGTTGCATACACACTTGGCTATAATCCCTTAACTCTCAAAGGTATGAAAGTCCACTTTTTGGTCGTATACGAGGATTTTGGGCCAAAAAATTGCCAATAAAAGTCCATATTGGTGCTTGGTATAGAAGTTATGCCCTTTGTCCCAAAATGAATATGTGATTTTTGTATATTGTTTGTCCCAACTTAACTTCAATGTTTCAAAGGTTCACGGAAATGAAACATTGGGCCAGCTTGATGGTGTCCATGATCAAAGTTGGATCACTGAAGTTGAATCATCGGATTGAATTGCGATTGAATTGTAAGAGTTGATCGTAGTTGAATCACAAGTTCTAATACCAGTTTTATAATAGGAACTCATTGAAGTTCACTAACAGTAGTTGATCGAAGTTCAATATCACCAAATCTTCTAAGTTGAATCACGGGAGTTAAATGCATAGGATCTTATCAAAATTCATTGCTCCAAAGTAGGTAGCAGATTGATTGGAATTCATTTCACTTGAGCTAGTTACAAAATAGGAAAAAATTGACAATTTTGGCGCCTACTTTCAACATGTTCCGCTTGACTTTGAACTTCAAAACTTTCAATCCTATTAGGGTTAACAAAAAGCTACAAGAACTATACATCCCCATACAAATAGGAGCACTTAACTCATAAATTTAGCCTTTTCCATAAAACCAAAGATTTATTTTGAGACAAAGGGAGTATTCCGTAGCATGCAATTTGAACAAGAATAGGGAGTGGGGACCCAATCTATAGAGCGGTCAATTTTATATGAAGCATGCAGGGCATACAATGTGGACTCATTGTTCTATGAAACAAAATTTATGATTTGAACAATTGTATGGACACTTCCCTGGCTATGGCTGTTGGGGATTTTACGCTACTTTGCACACAAACTGGCAGGAACTATGGCACGCCACTCTCACGTTCTGGAATAAGTGGATCTTAGGCATCATTCTAAGATGGAGGCTAATTGATTTTCACTACTAAAAGCAACATGGATTGTAGAAGGTACTCCATAATTTTCTTGGGATTTTGGATTCTTCCATCTTGGGGAATGCGGGTTTTTATTGCTCTTCCTATGTGTCCATAGATTGATTGCCTTGTGAGTTGGCCATCTTGCAATGTCCATATCAAATGTAAGGAGTGCACTCCAATTTGTATTAGATTTTGGAAACTAAAGACTTTATGTAGTCCATGCCACAATTGCTCGTGGGCAAAAATTGAGCATTGCCAATCCATTAAATGATATTTGGGGGTCTTGGAGGGCCGTTTCAGGCATGTTCCCTGATTTGCCCAGATTCAGTAAACGCCGGTACGGGTGTGTCAGAAAAAAAAAAATTCAAAAAAAATAAATAAATTTCTTTTTTACCAAAATATCATTTTAAGCAATTTTTTTTTTTTTTTTTTTTTTTTTTCAAAAAATGATGTGGCAGTCGCTTGACCACATCAGCCAACTGCTGCTGTATTCCCGCAGTTTGGGAATGCAACAGACAACAGGGGAACTCGGAACCCTCCAAGACCCCCGAATCTCATCTAATGCCAAGTGGAATTGCTTCAGCGCCATCAATTTGCACCCTCTTTTAGTGGAAATTGAAGCAGGTCTTCTTGCATTTAGGATTTTTGCATCATTGTCCTATGAAATTGAAGGTTGTGGCATGGTTGCATTTGATTGAATATGCATTGTGCTCTATTCAATAGTCATGTACAATTGAAAGTGTCTTTGCTGCAGTTTTGCTGTTGCCCTACTCTTTGCTAGGTTACCCCATGCCAACGTTGTCTAAGGTCCTAAAAGCTGTAGCAATTGAAGAATTTGTGGCTTTATGGCAATGCAAAATTTTCAGAGCATTCTCTCAATCCACCGCGCCAATATTGGATACGCGCTGTGATGAATTTCTACCAAAAATAGTTCATTTTAGCTTTAATTGTCAACATTGCATGACAAGGCTTCTTCCTTGAGTGTTGTTTGGTCACACTTATAGTTGTGCAATGATCCAAATGTAGGTTCCAACAAAGGATGAATGTAAAAAAAAGTTCCCCTATTTGTGTTTGATTAATCTATTTCTACAATGCTCCTAGCTAATATGGGACCTCTTATTGCAAATTTGAACTCAAAATATGCAAATTTTATCATGCATTATAAATAAAAAGTTATTGTGTTTTTTCCAAGGGTAGAATGTGGGAGCAAAACAGTCCCTACATTTGGCTCATTGCACAACTACAAGTGAAACCTTGTTGTTTCCTAATGCAAAAGCTCTAGCTTCCAAATTTTTGTTGTTGTTGCGTATGTGCTAGTGATCACATTGCTACAGTACAAATGCAAAATTTTATCAACATTGGACTTTGAAAAAATCTAAACGACATCATTTGCAGTCTATATGGTGGAGCTGCCTATGGTCCCCACTAAACCTTTAACCCCTATTATATCCAA
Source organism: Neckera pumila (assembly GCA_963969595.1). Lineage (NCBI taxonomy): Eukaryota > Viridiplantae > Streptophyta > Bryopsida > Hypnales > Neckeraceae > Neckera > Neckera pumila. The sequence goes on along the minus strand of OZ018414.1, from coordinate 2,952,532 downwards.
GACTTTTTTTGAACTTCTTGGAATTTGCTCTAAATTGAACAATAAGCCATCATATTGATAAATTTCATCAATTTTTTTGAATTGTAACCATAAAAATTCAAACTAGACATGTTAGAGATTACATGGAAACAAAAAACACAACAATAGTAATTGTAGATTGAAAGATTACAAAGATTTGATCATAAGGGTGTTAAGATTACAAAAGTGATTTGAAGGCTTTCAGTCCTTTTTTAATATGTCAAATCTAAAATTGAAGTCACCAAAAAAACATGAGGTCAAAAGACATAACATTTATAACCACAATCAATTCACAACTTTTCAAAATCTACTCTATAATTTTTTTAAATGAATTTCTAATGTGATTTTTTCTCCAAGATTTTAATTGAGGCTCATTTCCAAGAGCCCTCAATGCTAGATAATCTAAATCTATAATGGACGTCCTTGCAAAAAATTTCGAATAGAAAAGTCATAAACATTTATATTTAGAATTGGAATTTTGATGTTGAAACTAGACTTCAAAACAAACTCGTCTAAAATCAAAGCTACTAAAAATAATAAATTGGTAAAATGTATTTAACTTCAAAGACTTATTGACACCAAAATATGGTGCCTTGGGCATTTAAAGGTTAAGGATTTAAAGTGCCACTTGATATTTTTGAAGTTGAGTAGTGTGGTGTGGTTAAAGGTTTGTAGTTTCTTGTTCAATTTGGCCATTAGCTGAGAAATTCAACCAACCAATGAGACTATTGCTACCTCATAAATTGGAATTAGATCCAAGGAATTAATAAGAAGGTCAAATGTGCCCATTCTTGTGATTATCTTGAAAACTCTCATTTTGATGACCACCATACATTGCAAGCTCCAGCAAGAATTAAAAAAAATTGTGTAGAATGTTTTAAAATTTTAGATTTACATTTTTAGCTCTCTTATCTTGCATTGAATGCAAAAGACATCATTTCAAAATATTTCACAAAAATAAGCTTCTCCAAAGTATATTGAAGTGATTTTTTCATTAACCAATAAAAATTTCTAACTCAAATATCTACTTAACTATGCAATTAAACTCATTTAATTTTTTTGAGGTTCTCAATATTAATATGAATTTAAAGATCCTATGGTTATATTCTATATGATCTTAAAAAATCAATGAGCAAACAAATTGTTCAAGTTCTTGGGAATTTTGGCCCAATTTGAAGGAGCATTATCACTTGGGGTTTGTAGCATTGATTATATTTTATAAAAAAACTCATTTAAAGAAAATTCTATAGCATAGACTAAAAAATAATTTGTTGCATGAATATGTTGCAAAGAACAAAATGCAACTACAATGAGGTTGTTTAGAACTTTAACCCCTTAAAGGCCCAAGCCTTCTTTCTGCCAAAAAACAATCAAAATTGTCATTTCTAGAGCAAAGAGTAAAAAAATCAAAAAATGTCTTTTTTGCACACTTAAACGTAGGATTTTAGACCTAACTAGTAGAAAAATGTGTGGAAAAAGTTTCAGAATTTTTGACCGCACAGATTGCAAGAAATCTGTGTTTAAAGTGAAAAAGATCAATTTTTTAGCACATTGCGGGACTGGATTATTTGACTTTGAACTTTTTTAACTTTAATGTTTTGCACCGTAGAGTTTTGAGCTTTAAATTATTATAATGGAGAATTGAGTTGAGAGTATAGGAAAATAAAATGAACTTAAAAAGAACTTGATTTTCATACTTTAAAAAATTGTTGAATAGAAGTAGATATGAGAGGAAAGGAAAATCTAAATTATTAATATCTCTGAAATGGAATTAAGATGCACTAAATCCAATGGTGAGATTGTTCAACTAGGCAAACTAAACCTTGTGGAGCTTTTTTCTTGGAAAAATTATAAAAATTGTATTAAGAAATGAATCCTACGAGTTATGTTTTCAAAAAGATGCTCTAATTGCCCAAAAAACAAGATTGTCCATAACTTTCTCATAACAAATCTAAATGGAATGAATCAAAGCTTTCCAAGTAGACAAAAATATAATTATGAGAATTTTTTTTTAAAAAACTTCAAATTTTTCAAATTTTATTTGCTGCCCACTCTCCCCTATTTTGAGCTTATTTGAGCATAACTTTTGTTTACAGGACCCAATTGAAAAAATATATATATTCCTACAAAGCTAGTCAATTTTTCTATCTTCAAAAAATCGGGACAAAATTTCAGCCCATAGGTACTTGCTCGAAATCCCATTTGTCTCCCGAATAAACAATCATGGGCCTTTAGGGGTTAAAGACATTTTTAAAATAAAAATTATATATGTTGTTAGAAATTTGGCATTTACTGAAAATTTGTGGTTATGTTCTTTGAAAATTTGATGGCGATCGTAAGAAACTCTTGTAATTTCCAGTCCTTGACTATAACATTGCAATGACCTTAAAAAGTTGTTTGGGTAAATGAATAATTTTTTTTTTGTATTGAAGAATGGGTATTTTCATATGGAAAAATGAATATTTTTCATTTGGAAGAATGGATATTTTTCATTTGGAAGAATGGATGTTTTTCATTCAGTTTCTTGTTAATGCCACAACTTTGTTAATGCCACATCCACAAAATTGAGTTAATTTTTGATGTACTTTAATTTTACATGGGGTGCTCATTAAAAGACTATATAGCTATCTAATTTTCTTTTTGCATTTTGAGCTTTTTTTTCTTCAAATTGAATTTTGACATTCAAAATGATTTCTTTTGTTTTTGAGCAAAACATATAGAATGAAAATTCTAAAGTGTAGTTATTACTCAGCTTGAAAATATTGAAAAAACTTAAAAATGAACATTTTATTGAAGTTCGAGGTTGAGTATCTATAATTGCATTTCCAAATATATGAATGTTATAAAAATCTACTTTACTCCTTCAAAGTATGGTGCATTGTTTTTCCATTGACCCAAATAAAACTTCAAATTTAATTATCTACTAAATTATGCGGTCAAATAATTTGAAATTTTTGAAGTACTCACACTTAATGTGAACTACAAAATCCTACTGTTACATTCTATCTGATCTCAAAAAAAATGGACAAACAAATTGTTGGCAATTTTGGCCCATTTTGAAAGTACACCTCCCTTGGGTCATTAGAGGGAGAGCATTCCAGAATGTTGTGGAATTCGACACCCAAGCTTGGAAAGGAAGCCAAAGCCGGCCAGAAGAGAACATGTCCCCTAAAGTTCCCAATCCGTCCGCACTAGGTGTCCAAGCCGTTCCCACTCCTCAAGAGGCGGGAGCCAGGCCTTGAAGCCTTCCTTCCGTCGCCTCCTTCCCTCTTCTCTCGCAGGCCTTTGTTTTCTGCTTCTGCGTCGTCGCTCGAGCTCTTGCGTTTTTGCACCCAAGTTGCGGAAGAAGCTGAAGCACCCAATTGCTCCATATCCCATTCCGCTTCTCGCATGCCCTGTTTCTAGGTCTTCCTGCCACACTCTCCCACACGCGCCCTTCCTTCCACATTCCATTTCTCGCTTCGTTTCGCTTTCCTACGCCTTCACCTTCCTTGGTAGTCGCCCCATGCCGTACGCCTCGGGAGTCGGGGATCGCAATTGCGGGGGTTTCCAGCTCGGGATCAGGGGCACCTTGAGCTTCGTGCGACAGTGGTCTCATGGACAACTGGGTCGCGCTTTGGCGAGAATTTTGGGCGGGAGTAGAATTGGAGGTGTAGGCATTGGGGAAAGGGAAAGAGCGAGTGCGAAGGAGAGCGAATGAGGGTTTTTTTTGGAGTCCTTTGCGTTGTGATGTGGAGGTGGATCCGCAATTAAGGTGATTTCAGGCGATTTTTGAAACGTTTATTGAAGGAAGCGTGCGTTGTGTGGACCAAGACGTGCATTCGAGGGTATACATTTGAGGTCTTGGTTCTGTGTTTGTGGTTTAGGGTTTTCTTGGCGTGCTGTGGCATTACTGGCATTGCGAGAACTGGTTTTCTTGAGAGAGATGGCTTGCATGTGGTGACTGTGCAATTGTAATTTGGGGGAACAGCCTTGGTTTCAAGTTTGAAGCCACTTGTGATTTTCACTTTTAAATCATTTTGGATGTGAGCCATTGGTTGAAGAGTTTCTCTGCATCTGTGCTCCGAGTTTCACGTCTCATACCAACGTCCGCTTTTCTTGCCAGAAAGAAATCGGTGTAGGAGGTCAGTTTTAGGGTTTATCTGCTGGCGCTTGTGGCGGGTGCTGATTCGTTACTTTCCTGATTCATCGTGATAGTCAACATTGTATTTTGACGATTTGACTTACAAATCCCCATAGCTTGTTGTACGGCACTGTATGCGAAGTGGGTCGCTGAGGATCATAATTCCTGGGCCGGACGTAGCGTGTAGTCGAAGTTAAGTGGCTTTGAGAATCTGTTGAAGAGCAGCGCTTGGTTCTCCTGTTAGGGCTATAAAAGGGTCTTGACCTCGGTTCATGGTTTATTCTCTGATTTCGGGTCTACTAGGTTAAATTCAGAGCGCTCGTGTTCAGGTTTCGAGGGCATGCCGTAGAGAGTTCTCCGCATGTGTATTCTTGACGGGTACGAATAGTGTTCAGCATCTGCGAAGCCTGACCATCTTCCGGAGTCGTATGTTCGGACTCTTTCCCAGCTTCCTGTTGCTGGATTTATTCGAAGACCGTTGTAGGGGCTGACGACAATGAGTGCTGTCAATGTGACAAACGTGACCGTGCTGGACAACCCGTCCATGTTCCAGAACCCCTTTCAGTTCGAGATCTCGTATGAGTGTCTCGTTCCTCTCAAAGATGGTGAGTCTTCTTTTCTTGTACCGGAAAAATGTACGCCATTTGTGTGTTTGGATGCTGTCGAGATTGTTCTTGTGATTCTTTCGTCGTTTTCAGCCGGTCGGACTGTAACTGGTGCAATCGTTCCTTGTCGCTTTGTGTGAGGTGAAGCAGATCTCGAATGGAAGCTGATATACGTAGGTTCTGCTGAGGATGAGAAGTACGATCAAGTGCTGGAAAGCGTGCTTGTTGGTCCTGTCAACGTTGGGAATTACAGATTCGTTTTTCAGGTACATATTCTATGCATTTCTGATTCTATGCATACTCAAATTTGGTAAGCGTCATTTCAGTTTGCTTAGTTCTATGCCTCCTTTCGGCTCCTATCCTTCCATGGGTCATCTCGTTGTTTGATTCGGTCCTTCACGTTCTGAACATTCCATTGAAGTACGTGTATATGATCTACTCGGTGCTAGTCTGATACGCTTATGTGGATACTTCAGGCAGATCCACCGGAACCTTCGAAGATCCCCGAGGAAGACATCATCGGCGTGACGGTGCTGTTGCTCACATGTTCGTACGTGGGGCAGGAGTTTCTCAGAGTGGGCTACTACGTGAGCAACGAGTACGTAGACGAGCCTCTACGTGAGGAGCCACCTGCCAAAGTTCTGATCGACAGGGTGCAACGGAACATTCTGGCTGACAAGCCTCGGGTGACAAAGTTTCCGATAGTTTTCAACGCCACACCTCCTGCTCCTGCCACTAACCAAGTGGCTGACAGTGCACCTGCGAACAACAACTATCCAATGGTGTTCAATGCACCAGCTCCAAGTCAAGTGATGACTGAAGCGGAACTAGATGATGGAGTCAGACCCATGGAAATCTCATCAGCTTACCCTCAACAGGATTAGGGTTGCTGTAAGTGATTTTGTATATCTGCAGAATGTAATATTTGAGGTGCAAAATTCTGGAAACATCAAGAAGCCCTCATTAAACATTGATCAATTTAGAGGTAGAAATAGGTCCGGGATCACGGCGCTAGATTGAGATTTCGGGAGGGCAGGCGTTGTATGTAGTTTTGGGTAGGGCAGGGGATTCCAGATGTGAACTCCCCAGGAACCATGTGAAACACTGCATTTCAAAACATACTGCAAGTAGAGTGCGGCACCCATAGTAAACGCACCCTGAAGCCAGAATTGATGAACGGCTCTCACTTTTCTTTCTTTGTGTGTATCGGCTGGCAATATGAATTTCTCATCTTCTTCGTCAGACGTATGCTTGAGCTCCCTCTTGCAGAAACGTTTAACCTAATCGCTGTACCAGCTCCTCTACAGTAGTGATGAGGAACACAGCTGACAGCGGTCACGCACTGACAGATTGATGGGCGCCAAGCTGTGTTGTACCCTAAACCCTAACCTCATTTTTCAATTGCTCCGTTTTCGGCTTCAAGAGTTCAATCTCCACTCCTTGTCATAGGATTTGTTTTCACAGAAGGCGCCCCCGTGATGAACTAACGAGGCACTGCTCGAGACGAAGACCTTGGAAACAAATGCTGACTGATAAAAAATCACAATTGAGACAAAGAGAATTGAGTTAAAGAAAAGTAGCTCCACAGCAAGAGTAGGAAATAGTGGACAACATTTATTAATACATGATTAGTCTTTCAAACATCATGCCCTAAAAACTCTTGCTACGCACAAAGAGTAATCTGTATTTCAACACTTTGGCTATCCCTAGCTTCAAAGGAAGGCTAGTTGTTCCTTGTGCCCATTTCCATGTTGTTGGCCTTGACTTTGCTCATTGGTTGAGAAGTGTCCAAAGCGGGAACGAAGCGCTTCCAAAACCAATGTCCGGTCCACACCAAGTCCATCTCTTCAATGGGGATGCCCTTAGTCTCCGGAATGAACCAATACGTGAATGCCATCATCACCACCACCCACCCACCAAAGAACAAGAACACACCCCACTTGAAGGCACACAACATGGACAAAAATACTTGCCCAATGACAAACGTGAAGAACATGTTGGTGGACACAGTGATGGCTTGTCCCGCCGATCGCGTATCCAAAGGATAGATCTCACTTGGGATCAACCACCCCAAAGGACCCCAAGACCATGCAAAAGAAGAAACGTAGACGCAAATCAACACCACTGCAATCCACCCCAAGGACGAGGCCATGGTCGTGCCCTTCAATCCGAGGGCAAGGATGATGCCCAACGCCACCTACACAAGTGCACAATTACACATGAATAGATAGAAATCATGTGGAAGGGGTGAATGAGCTACCCTTGCCTTAGAGGAGTGGAAAAGTAGAGACCCCACATGACTTAGCAATGCAACAATGAAAGCTCCATCATGCCCTTGTAGATGTCTCGGTCTTGAATGAATGGAATGATGGACACACAAGAGTAGGAAACAAAAAGAGATCCATGGATTCAAGAGGTTTGATTGTACCTGAGCCACAAACATTTGGACACAAGCTTCAAGGAGGAGCCATCGACGGCCCTTGCGGTCCACCACAAAAACGGCCACCAAGGTGGACAACACGTTCACAGCGCCTACAATCACCGAGGAATACAACGAGGCGGAGTTCCCAAATCCCACCGTTTGGAACAACACAGGCGCATAGAACATGATGGCATTGATCCCTGTGAATTGTTGGAAGAATTGCAAGAGCATAGAGATGATGAGTTGGGGGCGATGGCGACGCTTCATCACGTTGCGGAAGGCGCTTTGCTCCATGGTAGCGGCCTCTTGGCTTGCGGCCATGATGTCTTGAAACTCTTGGTCCACGTCTTCCATGCCACGGATGCGTTGGAGGACCCTCCTTCCAGTGTCAAGCTTCCCCCGTTGCACCAAAGAGGTGGGTGTGTCAGGCAAAATGATCCCACCAATGGTAATCAAGGCCGCGGGCATGCCCGCAATGGCAAGGGATACCCGCCATCCATTGGATTGCATCTTTTCCGTGCCATAGTTGACCAAATTGGCAAAGAGAATCCCAATGGTCACCGCAAGTTGGAAGAGAATGTTGAGAGCCCCACGCCATTTGGAGGGTGCCATCTCGGAAAGGTAGAGCGGCACCGCTTGATTGGCAAAGCCCACTCCCCATCCAAGTAAAATCCGACCAATGATGAGCATGACAATCTTTTGAGCTCCCGCGGTGAATGCCACTCCAAGGCAAAAGGCCACGCCGGCGATGAGCATGGTGGCCTTGCGTCCATAGTGTCGCGTGGTGTACGAGCTCACAAAAGAGGCAAGGAGAGCCGTGATGTAAAGGGAAGAAGTGAACGCTTGGAGCTTTTGGTCGTTGTATTTGCAATATGCGTTGTCCGTGTTGGCATGGTTGTGCTTCTTTTCAAGGACGGTGGGGAAGAACTTGAAAAGAAACTCATCCATGGATGTCACACCACCTACAAAGGGACGTAAACCCCCACAAAAAAGAACATTTGTGAGTGCAAATCCACAAGACTACCATCAAGCATGGAAGGACAAGAAGCAAGAGCTTGAAAAGAAACGCACCCATAGACGTCACCCTACCTACACTCCTAGATGACTTGTAAAACACAAAATGCGACATTATTTTGCAAAATCCACATTAACTTAGCAACTCTAAACCCTAAACCGTAAAACCGCTTTAGGAGGACAAAATAATAACTTAGATACAAGAGGAACAACAACTCTTCCAATGTTTACCTGAGATGCCCACGTCGTATCCAAACATGAGACCGCCTGAAGCGGCAAGAACACAAACCAACCATAAGAAGAATGTAGTTCGGCCGGGGTAATGTTGGATCTCCCCAACGGACATGGCTCCATGGGCCATCTTGTGGAACAACGCTCACCACAAAGACGCAAGCCTCACTAAGCAACAATACAACAAACTCTACAACAATAGAACGTGGCGTAGCTGTAAGATGGATCACCACCAATACAAGGGTACTTGTAGCCCAACCTGTGAAAAAAATGTGAAGATAGCTAGGGAGGAGCGTGCCTTTATACCCCTTCTTTGGACCTACTATCGAGGCTCCAAATGCAAGTGCGCCTCAAAAGTGTTTTGAGGTTATCCTTCTTTTGAGACTTGAAATAAATATGCATTCATGGTGATTGTGAGAATGTTTTTGAATCTTTTGAAAATTGTTCTTTTATTTTGTTTGTTAGGAAGTTATGAAGAGAAGATATTGGCTTGAATTTTAATTTTTTTTCCCATTTAAAACTTATTTCTTATTATTTGCTTGTTTTGTTGATTTAAATTCCTTATTAAATATTTGATCAAAATAGTTTTAAAGACTCTTCTAGTTAATATTCATATAGGATTTATAACGAATTTTCTATTTTGATTATTTTAAATATTTTTCATATTTTTGTGCTTTCATTTTTTATTGAATTTGATTTTAGAGATTATTGGTGTCATTTTATTTTTTGTTTTGTTGCATATAATATATGGTTATTATTCATTTCAAATTTTTTGTTTATTTTAAACAATTCTTAAACATTTATAGTTCAAAAGATAGTACCTTCTTGAGATTGAAGACTCTAACTCTTAAAGGACAATGTGGCCGAAAAGTAGCCTATGGATGACTTGACCGTTCATTGTAGAAACAAAAAATGCACCTATTAGTTCAATAATCTAATCATTTTGGTGACTACCTTGATCATGGAGGGCCACGTCCTTATAGGGTTAAGGACTTGTTCTCAAACGGAGGTTGGCAAGCAAAGATACAAAAGGATTTTTCATTTTTGTCACACTGTGCTTCAAGGAGGTGTTTGATTATTTTGAAAAATGTTTTTTTCAAATGCACATTGAACTTGAGTTACTGAGCAAGTTTTGGGAGACTAGGGCTACCTAAGCTAGATGGTCACCTTTACCTTCAATATTAAAAAATTTAGGTGCTTAGAACGAATCTTTTAGATTATCTTGTTTTCTGAAATTTTCAATTGCCTCATGAGTATAATGTTGAAGGTCATGGTGTCAAATATCAGACTTTACCCATATATGCCTAAGGCACCCAAATGTAGTGTCGAAAAAACTTTGATGTTAATTAAAAGTTTACCAAGTTGCTATTTTTCATAGTTTGTTTTTCTGAGTAATTGTTTATTGAAGTTTAGTTTTAGCATCAAAAATCCGGATTTGGAAATGAATGATTATGATTTTTCTATTCATGATTTTTTGCATAAGTACTCATTGCAATCTTGACTTTTGTAGTGTTGAAGGCTCTTAGAAATGAGCCTCAAATACACTAGATCTTTGAGAAAAAATCACACTAGAAATTCATTTTAAAAAACTTGTAGAGTAGATTTTGAGAAGTCATAAATTGATTGGGATTATACTTGGTAGGTCCTTCATCTTCATATTTTTTTGGTCTTGATTTTTTAGAGCAAATTCTAAGAGGCTCAAATGAATTTCTAATACATTACCTTCTAGTACATTACCTTCTAGTCATTTTCATTACAAATGTTCCTATATGAAAAGTACCTTTCCATATATATATATATATATATATATTTCCCTTGCTCTTACCGTCTTTTTAATTGAAATAAATTTTATAATAAATTTTATTAAAAATTCATATCTTTTTACAAGAACACTTGTATTATTTTTTGACATCTTTTGAAGGACAATATATTTTTTGACCAATATTTTTGTTTTAAACCTTCAAAGGCCTTCAAATTTATAACTACAGTTCACAAAACTATATATACATATATGACATAATTTTTTCATTTTTGTCAAAAATAATTTACGATGATAAAAATATCTCCAATTGGATGTCAATCTTATCATTTTAGAAGTTATTAGTATTATTTTGGGCACCAAAAAAAATTGGAAGCTAAAAATTGAGATTTAAGGTCATCTACATGGATTACATAAATTGACACATGATTTTCTAGAAATAGTATTCCCCACCTTGCATATATGCTCAAAGTGTGTTATTTTTGTATCAAAGCAAAGATCGTTTAACCCCTGAAGGACCAAGGCCTTTTTTTTGCCAAAAAACTTCCAAAATTTCTATTTCTAGAGCAAAGAGTAAAAAATATTAAAAATTGTGTTTTTTTGCACATCTAATTGTAGGATCTTCTACCTAACTAGTATGATAATGTGTGGAAAAAATTTCAGAATTTTTGACAGCACAGATTGCAAGATATCTACATTTGAAGTGAAAAAAACAAGTTTTTCAACACATTGCGAGACTAGATTATTTGACTTTGAACATTTTAAACTTAAATTTTTTGCACTACAAAGCTTTGAGCTTTAAGCCTTTCTAGTGGAGAATTGAAATGAGAGTCTAGGAAAAAAAAAGAAATTCAAAATAACTTAATTTTCATTCTTAAGAAAATTGTTAAATAGAAGTAGGTACAAGATAGAAGGAAAATCTAAAATAGTAATATCTTTTAGTTGGAATTAAAATGCACTAATCCCAATGGTGAGATTGTTCTAGCACAAAAACTAAACCATGTGGAACTTCTTTTTTCGAAAAATTGCAAAAATTGCATTCCAAAATGAATCCTACAAGTGGTTTTTTTCAAGAAGATGCTCTAATTGCCCCAAAAACAAGATTGTTCATAAATTTTCCATAAAAAGTCCAAATGAAATGAATAAAAGCTTTCCAAAAAGACAAAAATATAATCTACAAGGAAAAAAAATTAAAAAAAAAAATCCAATTTTTTGCAAGATTTTTTTGCTACCCCCTCTCCCCTATTTTGAGCTTATTTGGGCATAACTTTTGTTTCCGAGCACCAATTAAAAAAAAAATTATATACCCACAAACCTTATCAGTTTTTCTATCTCCAAAACAAGTTTCAGAAAATCACGGCAAAAATTCAGCCCTTAGGTACCTGTCCGAAATCCCATTTGTCCCCCGAAGGAACAATGGTCCTTTAGGGGTTACTTTTCATTAGTAAGTAAGTAGATAACTATAAGCCCCTTTAGGTTGAAAACATGAATATTTATTTATTTATTCATATATTTTTATCTTCTAAAAATGAAAACATAAAATATACATTATTATGAAACTTCAAATTTCACTATTTTGTACATATTTTTAGAAAATATAATTTTAGGCATAATTTTGGAATTATATTATTTTTAATCAACATTATATTAAATTTATATATTTTTCCTGATTTAAAAGTAAGAATTTCTAAAAAATTCACTAGTACAATAGTGAATATTGGGGTGAATATACAATAAATAGTTCAATAACATGGCAATTTATTTTGAATATGTGTGAATTTTCTATATCCATATGGCTACATTGGTGATTGCAAGAAACGTCATTGTTTCTTGTAGCAAATTTCATAGTGAATAATTGCAATATATTTTTGGCAAGATAAATTTTTTGAAAATGCCTAGAACCAAGAAAAAAATTTAAGTAAAAAATACAAATATCTAATCTATAGTCAGCTTAAAAAATAATTTGATTTTAGAATTTGGTTGATAAACATTGATTAGTCCAACATCGTGCTCGAGGGCCGGTGCTGTTTCTTTTCTATGCTTGCCTACACGGTTTTCCTTTTTCTTTCATTCCAAGCCCACGCTCCTCGTTTGCCCACGTATCGCGCCTATATTTAAATGATAGAATAAATGTACGAGATAATGGAAAACAAAACACACCACAGAAAGATTCTGAACATAGCGGTGGCAGATCTTTAATTTATGATAAGTTTTGTCAAAAATTTAACACCTTTTGATAGTTGATGTTGCATCAATACCCTCTTTTACCCTATTTAAATTACATTCTTGAGTTTTTTTCTTCTTCTTATTGGTCTAACTTGTAATATCAATCCACTTTTACACTATAGTCTTGAGCACTTTTCTTTCTTGTATTGGTCTTGTGATCTCATCCATTCTTACAACCTTTACAGAACCAAAAGAAATACATAACAAACTCTTACTAAAAGAGTCATGAAAAAAACAAATAAATTCCATATCTCTTTTTTGCCATCACTCACTTATTAGGTGAAAAATTTGGAATAAAAATAAAATGTAGTGATAATTGTCAAAAAAATCCTCTAATCATCCTCCAATCAGCAGCCCGGACATGGAACACCATTGGAGAGAAATCCTCCGAGTTCGGAGAGACATTGATTTGGAACATGTCAGTCATGAGTTCTATAGTTTCATTGAAAAAATGTAAGCCACAATCGCCTTATTGATGATAAAATGCCTTAAATGAAGCAATACTTTCAAATATATTTCAAGTACATTTAAAAAATATATATATATACACACAATCTATAACCATGAAAACATATCCCTAATACTACAAACAACAAATCATGATGATTCTAAGACCTTGTTACAACCACCATAAATGCATACTTCATTGAGCTCTTGCAAGACGAATAACCCCGAAACACTTTAGACTCTCATTTGTATTTGTAGTCTTCCTACTAAGTTAAAACAAAATGAGTTCAAAATATAATACAGCTGCAATTGAAAATACACAAGTCCTTTTTGATAAAATTATAACAAATGTTCTAAACAAAAACAATAAATTCAGTGTGCTCAATGCCTTGTGATGAAGCATTGTCTACATATAAAGATTTCAATTTCAAGCACCTAAATTTTTTAATATTGAAGGTAAAGGTGACCATCTAGCTTAGGTAGCCCTAGTCTCCCAAAACTTGCTCAGTAACTCAAGTTCAATGTGCATTTGAAAAAAACATTTTTCAAAATAATCAAACACCTCCTTGAAGCACAGTGTGACAAAAATGAAAAATCCTTTTGTATCTTTGCTTGCCAACCTCCGTTTGAGAACAAGTCCTTAACCCTATAAGGACGTGGCCCTCCATGATCAAGGTAGTCACCAAAATGATTAGATTATTGAACTAATAGGTGCATTTTTTGTTTCTACAATGAACGGTCAAGTCATCCATAGGCTACTTTTCGGCCACATTGTCCTTTAAGAGTTAGAGTCTTCAATCTCAAGAAGGTACTATCTTTTGAACTATAAATGTTTAAGAATTGTTTAAAATAAACAAAAAATTTGAAATGAATAATAACCATATATTATATGCAACAAAACAAAAAATAAAATGACACCAATAATCTCTAAAATCAAATTCAATAAAAAATGAAAGCACAAAAATATGAAAAATATTTAAAATAATCAAAATAGAAAATTCGTTATAAATCCTATATGAATATTAACTAGAAGAGTCTTTAAAACTATTTTGATCAAATATTTAATAAGGAATTTAAATCAACAAAACAAGCAAATAATAAGAAATAAGTTTTAAATGGGAAAAAAAATTAAAATTCAAGCCAATATCTTCTCTTCATAACTTCCTAACAAACAAAATAAAAGAACAATTTTCAAAAGATTCAAAAACATTCTCACAATCACCATGAATGCATATTTATTTCAAGTCTCAAAAGAAGGATAACCTCAAAACACTTTTGAGGCGCACTTGCATTTGGAGCCTCGATAGTAGGTCCAAAGAAGGGGTATAAAGGCACGCTCCTCCCTAGCTATCTTCACATTTTTTTCACAGGTTGGGCTACAAGTACCCTTGTATTGGTGGTGATCCATCTTACAGCTACGCCACGTTCTATTGTTGTAGAGTTTGTTGTATTGTTGCTTAGTGAGGCTTGCGTCTTTGTGGTGAGCGTTGTTCCACAAGATGGCCCATGGAGCCATGTCCGTTGGGGAGATCCAACATTACCCCGGCCGAACTACATTCTTCTTATGGTTGGTTTGTGTTCTTGCCGCTTCAGGCGGTCTCATGTTTGGATACGACGTGGGCATCTCAGGTAAACATTGGAAGAGTTGTTGTTCCTCTTGTATCTAAGTTATTATTTTGTCCTCCTAAAGCGGTTTTACGGTTTAGGGTTTAGAGTTGCTAAGTTAATGTGGATTTTGCAAAATAATGTCGCATTTTGTGTTTTACAAGTCATCTAGGAGTGTAGGTAGGGTGACGTCTATGGGTGCGTTTCTTTTCAAGCTCTTGCTTCTTGTCCTTCCATGCTTGATGGTAGTCTTGTGGATTTGCACTCACAAATGTTCTTTTTTGTGGGGGTTTACGTCCCTTTGTAGGTGGTGTGACATCCATGGATGAGTTTCTTTTCAAGTTCTTCCCCACCGTCCTTGAAAAGAAGCACAACCATGCCAACACGGACAACGCATATTGCAAATACAACGACCAAAAGCTCCAAGCGTTCACTTCTTCCCTTTACATCACGGCTCTCCTTGCCTCTTTTGTGAGCTCGTACACCACGCGACACTATGGACGCAAGGCCACCATGCTCATCGCCGGCGTGGCCTTTTGCCTTGGAGTGGCATTCACCGCGGGAGCTCAAAAGATTGTCATGCTCATCATTGGTCGGATTTTACTTGGATGGGGAGTGGGCTTTGCCAATCAAGCGGTGCCGCTCTACCTTTCCGAGATGGCACCCTCCAAATGGCGTGGGGCTCTCAACATTCTCTTCCAACTTGCGGTGACCATTGGGATTCTCTTTGCCAATTTGGTCAACTATGGCACGGAAAAGATGCAATCCAATGGATGGCGGGTATCCCTTGCCATTGCGGGCATGCCCGCGGCCTTGATTACCATTGGTGGGATCATTTTGCCTGACACACCCACCTCTTTGGTGCAACGGGGGAAGCTTGACACTGGAAGGAGGGTCCTCCAACGCATCCGTGGCATGGAAGACGTGGACCAAGAGTTTCAAGACATCATGGCCGCAAGCCAAGAGGCCGCTACCATGGAGCAAAGCGCCTTCCGCAACGTGATGAAGCGTCGCCATCGCCCCCAACTCATCATCTCTATGCTCTTGCAATTCTTCCAACAATTCACAGGGATCAATGCCATCATGTTCTATGCGCCTGTGTTGTTCCAAACGGTGGGATTTGGGAACTCCGCCTCGTTGTATTCCTCGGTGATTGTAGGCGCTGTGAACGTGTTGTCCACCTTGGTGGCCGTTTTTGTGGTGGACCGCAAGGGCCGTCGATGGCTCCTCCTTGAAGCTTGTGTCCAAATGTTTGTGGCTCAGGTACAATCAAACCTCTTGAATCCATGGATCTCTTTTTGTTTCCTACTCTTGTGTGTCCATCATTCCATTCATTCAAGACCGAGACATCTACAAGGGCATGATGGAGCTTTCATTGTTGCATTGCTAAGTCATGTGGGGTCTCTACTTTTCCACTCCTCTAAGGCAAGGGTAGCTCATTCACCCCTTCCACATGATTTCTATCTATTCATGTGTAATTGTGCACTTGTGTAGGTGGCGTTGGGCATCATCCTTGCCCTCGGATTGAAGGGCACGACCATGGCCTCGTCCTTGGGGTGGATTGCAGTGGTGTTGATTTGCGTCTACGTTTCTTCTTTTGCATGGTCTTGGGGTCCTTTGGGGTGGTTGATCCCAAGTGAGATCTATCCTTTGGATACGCGATCGGCGGGACAAGCCATCACTGTGTCCACCAACATGTTCTTCACGTTTGTCATTGGGCAAGTATTTTTGTCCATGTTGTGTGCCTTCAAGTGGGGTGTGTTCTTGTTCTTTGGTGGGTGGGTGGTGGTGATGATGGCATTCACGTATTGGTTCATTCCGGAGACTAAGGGCATCCCCATTGAAGAGATGGACTTGGTGTGGACCGGACATTGGTTTTGGAAGCGCTTCGTTCCCGCTTTGGACACTTCTCAACCAATGAGCAAAGTCAAGGCCAACAACATGGAAATGGGCACAAGGAACAACTAGCCTTCCTTTGAAGCTAGGGATAGCCAAAGTGTTGAAATACAGATTACTCTTTGTGCGTAGCAAGAGTTTTTAGGGCATGATGTTTGAAAGACTAATCATGTATTAATAAATGTTGTCCACTATTTCCTACTCTTGCTGTGGAGCTACTTTTCTTTAACTCAATTCTCTTTGTCTCAATTGTGATTTTTTATCAGTCAGCATTTGTTTCCAAGGTCTTCGTCTCGAGCAGTGCCTCGTTAGTTCATCACGGGGGCGCCTTCTGTGAAAACAAATCCTATGACAAGGAGTGGAGATTGAACTCTTGAAGCCGAAAACGGAGCAATTGAAAAATGAGGTTAGGGTTTAGGGTACAACACAGCTTGGCGCCCATCAATCTGTCAGTGCGTGACCGCTGTCAGCTGTGTTCCTCATCACTACTGTAGAGGAGCTGGTACAGCGATTAGGTTAAACGTTTCTGCAAGAGGGAGCTCAAGCATACGTCTGACGAAGAAGATGAGAAATTCATATTGCCAGCCGATACACACAAAGAAAGAAAAGTGAGAGCCGTTCATCAATTCTGGCTTCAGGTTACGATCATGCGCAGCCTAGGCAGCCGGCTTCAAAAGTGTGCAAAGTCTTTTACACTAATGTTTCGAAGGAAGTAGTGCGTAGCCGGTGCTAGACCTTATTTGTAAGAAACTCTACATTGCATAGCAAAGTGAGTCATCCTTGGCCATCTGACAATTGAATTGTCCAATGTAAGATAATCTTAGCGGATAAAACGGGTGAGGAAGAATTCACAATAACCAAGTCCATGCTACGTCATGCTACATTTAGACCGTTAATTCAGATGCACATTACATATACATTACATTCTCAAAATCAGGAAAATAGCTCATGGACAGCACCATCAAATGAAATGCTCAAATGGACAAAATTTCAAAACGACTGTTTAAAATGTTTTACTGTACAAGGAATTTTCCTACATTTCTATCAGCTGCACTCAATTGGGAGGGGCGATTTCCATTGCTCATGAAGGGGAGGGGAGCTGTCCATAGGTCTCAGACCATCATCGAGTTCCGTTTCAGTCACATCAGGGAGTTGGACAGGGGAGGAGCTCTCCATTGGTCTTACGTCATTATCAGGCGTTACTTGATTTGGAGCTTGTTCATTGCACGTTGGAGCTTCCGATTCCGTCAACATGGGATAGGTGTCCGCAGGTGCAATCTCAACCTGGTTAGCGGCAGGGGCAGGAGAAGTGGCGTTGAACACAATCGGGAACTTCGTCACGCGCGGCTTGTCAGCCAGAATGTTTCGTTGCACCCTGTCGATCAGCACTTTGGCAGGTGGCTCCTCACGTAGAGACTCGTCCACATAGTCGTTGCTCACGTAGTAACCCACTCTCAGAAATTCTTGGCCCACGTAAGAGCATGTGAGCAATAGCACCGTCACGCCGATGATGTCTTCGTCGGGAATCTTGGACGGTTCCGGTGGATCTGCCTGCGAAATCCCACAGAAACGCAAATGGATCAGGCAACGATTCAGCAGCTCAAATGCCCCCAGTTCAATGCATGATGAATTAGGTTAAAATCGGGATAGGCAACCATGCAACTGGAAATGAAACTTAATCATTCCTCAATGTGAATAAAATGATGTGTACCTGGAAAACAAATCTGTAATTCCCAACGTTCACAGGACCAACAAGAACGCTTTCCAGCACTTGGTCATACTTCTCATCCTCAGCAGAGCCCACGTATATCAGCTTCCATTCGAGATCTGCATTACCAAGCATTCAAAACAATGAGAGATTGCACAACCTGACCGGCTGATTGATTGAAGGAAAATCACCAAGAAAGAACCACAGCAGCAATGTCAACATCCGAATTCAAAGAACCAGTCATCCAGCAACAACCGGCAATAAAAGAGAAACCTTACCATCTTTGAGAGGAACAAGGCACTCGTACGAGATCTCGAACTGGAAGGGATTCAGAAACATGGACGGATTGTCCAGCACAGTCACATTCGTCACATTTACAGCACTCATCGTCGTAAACTGCTACAGTTTACAAATGCAAGGGAAAACACACGTTTTCTTCACAACGTCCCTCACAGTTGCGCCCTCGAATCACTGAATTGTACACTCTCCAATGTATCAGAACGCAAGAAGCGCCATCCGTATTACCACGAACCCTAATTCCCTCGCAACCCAGCACTCCCAACTTTCCAAACTCACATGCAAATTGAAGCTATATCACGTAATTCACTTGCCCAAGGCTACAGTTGAGGAATAAAAGCATCCCCTAAACCCTGCAATCCTCCAAGCTTGGTAATCAACCACTCAAAATTGAGATGCTTCAAGAAACAGAGCCTCTGTCCACCAAAGTTGCATAAGAAATAGCAAAAGACTTGGGCTAGGGAGACCCCTGACAATGAGCAACTATCAATCAAATTCCTGGAGAAGTGCAATGTGGATGATCAGATTGAGTGAGAAGAAGATAACAAGGCTTCAATTGTGAGCGCAGGCAAAGGATTTAAGGCCCAACGCAAGAGCTGTTGAGAAGGGTGCTCATCAAATGTGGCGGGGAGAGGCAAGTAAAGCGCGGGTAATTGCAGGCGTTCAAAGGGTTCAAACCCCGGGAACAGAACGCGGGAGACCTGCCACGTCAAGTAATCAAATTTCGCGCGCTGGAAAACAGAGGGAAATTCAAGTGAAGAACTGAATAGGCACGAACTACTGTAGAAGGAACGTGGATGAATGTGTGGATGAATATTGGGATGGATGGGAACCGATAGGCGGTAAGTACAGTAACGGATACGGGCTATTACTGAGAGCCAGGGTTTTATTTTGCCCAACGGTCTCTCAGCCATTCTTGTTGGCTCTTGTGGTTGCCGTTGAGTCCCAAATTTTTTTTAATTTTTTGATGGACTCGTTTGGGTCATTTCTGATTTTATTTATACAGCTTAATCTCCATAGAAGTGGTTATTAAAATTTATCAATATAATAAATTTTTACTGATGAAATTATTGGTTGCCTCAAGGAAAATAAATATATATGTGTATGCGTCGGCTGCTTTTCAAGTTACACCTCCTAGACTCCCACAATGCATTCCGCAAACTTGAAATTCACAAATAGGGGGAAAAATTTCATGTGTTGTTATGCATAACCCCTGAAGTTCCATGACTATGTTTTCACTGCCATTTTCAGAAGAAGTACCAAATTTTTGAAAAAGAACTTTTTTTGACACATGTAACCATAGGATCTTGTAGTATGCTAACTTGAAAACATGTGGTAAACATTTCAGAAATTGCCACTGCCTGGATTGCAAGATATAAGCATTCAAATTCATTGAAATCATTTTTTTGGCCCTGTGAAAAACAGGGCACTCGCACTTCACAAACTTACTTTTCTATGAAAAAATGTTGTACTAAACAATCTACATTCTATGATTTTATTTCTTCCAAAAATAATGAAAATTGAATAAGATAAAAGACTCTTCAAAGTTTATTTTAGAGTATAAATTCCATAACTACTCGCAAACAACAACTCCTCATAAGTTTTGGTGCATTAATCAAAATAGAATTATTCAAAGCATTCTATGTATATATAACTCTTGAAAACCAATTTCGATTTTTTGTTTTTGAAAAAAGTGATTTTTTCTAATCTGCCTGAACAGCCCATTTACACAAAAAGAAAATATATTAGGCCATAACTTTTGACTCTATTCCTTGTCCCCACCTTCTATTAAAATTTGGGTCAAAAATATGGAAATCTCTAGTCACACGTACTTGCCCAAAATTTCTAGTTAGCCAAAAAAAACGCATGTTGGTCCTTTAGGGGTTAATTTCTAAAGGAAAGGACCAACATGTTTAGAGTCCCTAAACAGCTTCAAAAAGTATTTGTTTCCAAAGTAGGGTCAAAATCTTCATCAATATATTCTTTTTTTTCATAGAGCCTCCCGTAGGATCCTTTGGTTAATATGTTCAAGTACATTGACCCAAAATTTTAGAGGGAATATCCTCACCAATTACAAGCTCAATGTGCCTAAACTTCAAATGGTAGCGGCATTTCTAGCCCTTAGAAAGGTGAAGTTCTGTCAACATTTTTAGAAGAAAAAAACTTGTATGTCCCACAATTTGTGTATAATTTAGTCAATATGTTGAAAAATTCTTTTAGAGAATATATATGTAAAATATTTAACCAAGCAAATTTTCATATTCATCTTTAAAAAATTTATAAAGTGGAAGGTGGTACTAAATGAAAGAAAAGTCCTAATATGCAAATAATTTTTACAAAAATTAAAAATTATTAATTTCAATTATAAGAATTTTGTATTATAAAATTAATGTTTACTATTTTTATTTTTATTTTAAAATTTTCAAAAATTGAGAGCAAAAGATGGCTTTATATGTTTTTTCTTACTTCATTGCTTACAAAATATAACTCCTCATAAATTTTAACTCATTATTTGGAATTGAATAGTTCAAATATTTTTGAGAATACACCAATCTATGATTTTCCTTAACAGTAATTAATATCTTTTTAGAATATAGTTTTGTTGCCCAATTAGACATTGAAATTGAAACACTCCTTCCAACTTTTACAGTATTTATTGGAATGACATGAAACAAAGTTGTATAAGGAGATTATGATAAATAGCATCCATCCTAAAAATTTTATTCTAGAATTCCAAATTATTTAGTCAACAACGCCTGTCCAAGTTCTTAAAAAGCTAAAGTGGATTCTTTGGTCCTTTGGGGTTAACCTTAAGTGCTCAAAAGTCCATTTTTTAAATGATAAATATAAAACTTCAAGGAAATGTTTTATCAAAATGACTTCTCATTCATTAAGAGTAACACTTAAAACCTAATAGACAACCTTCTTGTATGACTGATATGATAAAATGAGGTAAATAGTATAATTAGACTAAAAAATAACCAAGTATATGCAAGAAGTCAAAAAGAGAATAATCCCTAGTTTCAAGGCTTTTTCCATTAAAAAACACTCAAAATTGCTATTTCTATTGCAAAAAAGCAAAAAACTTTGAAAATTATTATTTTTTGCATATCTAACCGTAGAATCTTGCACAAAACTAGTATAAGAATGTATAGAAGAAATTTCAAAAGCTTTAACCTTGTAGATTGCAAGATATTTGCATTCAAAGTGAAGAAAACCAATTGTTTGTATTCCTTGTATGTCTAGATAATAAGACTTTTGAATCTTCTCAACTACAGTTTTTTGTATTGTAGACTTTGAATTTATAATTTTTTATATTAAAAATTTGAGATGAAGGTTTGAAAAAAAATTCAGAAAACAACGATTTGATTTTGATTTTTTAAAATTTTTTTAGTAGTAGGTACAAGATAGTATGAAAATCTAAATTGTTAATAGCTCTGAGATGGAACTGAAGTACACTAATCATGATCGTGAGATCATTCTAGCAAGCAAACTATGTGAATTTCTGGTTTTTTTAATTGTAAAAATTGAGTTCAATAATGAATCTTATATGTTGTTTTCTCATAAAAGCAATGATTGTCTACAAAACAAAAGGTTCCATAACTTTCACATTACTAATCCAAATGGAATGAATTAAAGCTTCACATGTAGTCAAAAATACAATATTTGAGGAAAAAAGTAAAACACTAAAAATTCAATTTTTTAAATTTTGTTTTTTATCCAGCAAACCACATTTGGGGCTTAGGATGGCATAACTTTTATTTCAAGGCATCAATTAAAATAAAAATTATATTCCTAAAAAGCTATGGATAGAAAGTTTTGTATCTTAAGCTATTTCTGAAAAATGATATTGAAAATTGAGGTCACATATTTCTATCGAAATCCCAAGAATTCCCCAAGAAGCCTTTGGAGACTTTTGAAGTTAACAGTGTTAAAGGTATTAAAGGCATAAATTTTATTATATTCTTTTTAGATGTGGATTTTAATGCCAACCCTCTTTTATTTTTGTACAAAGCCAATAAAAGCTTAAAAATATCCAAGCTCCGAAATCTCCTTGAAACTTCATAAAGAGGAGCAATTCTTAAATTGTCTAAAATCATGAATTCTTCTATATTTTAATATATTTTGTATACATACCATTTCATTAATTATATTAGCTTCTATTAGTGATTTTGAAGAAAAGTATGATATTTTGAAAAAATATACATGCTCTTTACATTATAATGATCCACTAATTTAAAGTAGTTTGATTTGGGAGAACAAGGCTGTATTGACACATGTAGTTTCCATTTGTAAAATTGTATGTCAATCTTGGCTTAATTAGAAATAGACAAAATGTTTCTTAATATAAGAAAAGCAATGTGAAAACAATAGCTAATTACCAAAGAACCACGGACAATGCACTTGTTGATTTTAGCATGGCCATGACAATTTAACCCCTAAGTCTCATTGTCCATGCATCTGACAAAATGGAATCTGGGTAGGTTCTTGTAGTCTCAATTTTTGTCATGGTTTCTTTTAACTTTTTTTAAATCAGAAAATACATTAGCTTTCAAAGAATATAATCCTTATTTCAATCAATATTTGGGAGTAAAGGTTATGCCATTCGAGCATAAAATAGAGCTTTTTGGATAGTAAGAAAAATCACAAAAGTCAAAATAAATTTTTTATTCTTTCTCTTAGAATATATTTTTGTCTAAATGTCAAGATTTCATTAATTACATTTAAACCAATGATGAAAAAGTAATCTTGCTATGCAAGCAATTAGAGCATCTTTTTGAAAAATTATTTTTTGGGATTCATTTTTTAACTCAATTTTCCAAAAAAAGTCAAAGAGACAAATTCCATGCGGATTGTCATACACTAAGGTCAGATTTGGTAAGAAAATAATTCAAAAAATAATTCAATATGAAATCTACTGAAATTTTCAAAAATTCCAATATGGCTTTATTGAATAGTGTAGAAAATATTAATGAAAATAAACTTATTTCTAAAAGAAACTACAAAGTAAAAGTGGTGAGTACCGATAAAGCCATAAGAATAATTAAAGCCCTTATATCTAGTAAAGCTATGAGTACTATTAAAGGACATTGGATATTTTGAACCATGCTAAAGGTCACAAAGTATTTTGAATCCTGCAAAATGAATTTCCAAATATTTTAATTCAAATGAATGAATAAAAATTCAGCTAAAAAAGAAATGATTTTGTATAGGGCCTAACAATCTGACCCTAATGTAAAGCACTTCATTTTCTATAACAATCTCACCATTGTGTTTAATTCCATCGTAGAACTATTAATGATTTATTTTTTCCTTAAATCTCATATCTATTTCTAGCTACTTAACAATATTTTGAAAGAATGAAAATCAAATTTTGGTTTCTTGTTTTTTAATTCTGAGACTTTCAACTCAATTCTTCAATATATGAAAATTTAAATGAAAACCTCAACTGCAAAATTTTAAGTTTAGAGGACTCAACTTAGCTTGCCATATGAAGTACCAATCACCTATGTTACTTTACTTTAACCCGTAAAGTCTCAAAGTCCCTACAAGGATTGCTTGGGATTCTCGGTAGGCTTGTGTAATCTCAATTTTTAATCTAATTTTTTGAAACTTTTTTGGAAGATAAAAAATTATATAAGCTTTCTAAAAATATAATTTTTATTCCAATCGGTGCCCGAAGCAAATGTTATGCTACTTTAAGTCCAAAAAATAGCCCAAGGGGAAACCCATATAAAATCATAATTTTTTTATTTTAAATTTTAAATTTTTTTTCTCAAAGATTGTATTTTTATCTACATTTAAATTTTTTATTCATTCTATTTGGACTAGTGATGAGAAAGTTATGGACAATCTTGTTTTTTGGGCAATCTAAGCATCTTTTTGAAAAAAATAACTAGTAGATTTCATTTTTGAATGCAACTTTTACAAATTTCAAAAGAAACTGTTAGACAGGGTTAAATTTGTTTACTTGAACAATTTCACCATTGGAATTCTTGTATTTCAATTCCACCTTAGAGTTATCAATGGTTTTGTTTTCCCTTCAATCTTGAACCTACTTCTACTTAACAATTTCTTAATGAGTGAAAATGAAGAATTTTTTTGTTGATCTTTTCTTTTAAGATTTTCAACTTAGTTCTTCAACATTAAAAATTTGAAAATTTAAATCAATAGCGCAAAATATCTAAGTTTAAAGAAGATTTAAAGCCAAAAATTATAGTCAAACAAGTGCAAAAAAGCTTGATTTCTTCACTTCAAACGCAAATATCTTGCAATCTAGAAAGGTAAAAGTTTTTGAACTTTTTCCACACAATTTTATACTAGTCTAGTACAATATCCTATAGTTAAATGTGCAAAAAACTTTTTTGGTCTTTGCAATAGAAATGGCAGTGTTGAGTAGTTTTTGATGGAAAAAAGCCCTTGGGACTTAGGGATTAAATTCAAATACCTTACAATCCACGTCAAAGTTTTTGAAATTTCATTCATACATTCAGTTTATATTAGCTTAGAAAAAATTCTATAGATGCATATCCAAAAAAATAAATTACTTTCTTTGTTCTTTCGCTCTTTGTAGTAGAAATGACAATTTTGGATATTTTTTAAATGAGAAAAAGGCATTAGGGGAGAATTGAGGGCATTGGAGGGCCTTTTCAGGCCCGTTCTCCAATCTGGCCAGATCTATGAACAGCCGGTACGAGCTGTCAAAATTTTTTTTTCAAAAAAAAAAAAAAAAAAAAAAAATTCTCTCCCAAATATCATTTTAGGCCAACTTTTTTTTTTTTTTTTTTCAAAAAATGACATGGAACTCTCTCGACCACATCAGCTAGTGGCTTTCTTAGGTTCCCGTATTCTGGGAACGCAAGATAACTCGCAGTCTCTTAGAGGCCTCAAATCTCTTCTAATGTCTTGCCGGACTTTAGGAGTTAACTTAAGATAAAACTACCCAATACCACCATCCATCCAAATCTACCACCTATAGGATCCTTCCATTTGCGTTAGTCGCCCACCCATTACCCCGATCTTTGCAACCCTTTATCATGATGGCAATGCACTTGGAAAGGGGACACTCCAATCCATGCTTTAACAAGGGGCTATTCACGCTTTAATATTTTAACTTTTAAAGTTCACAGAAAATTCACTTCTTATCAGAATGCCGTAATTCGTCTTGCAATTGACTTTTTTCAAACTCTTCAATCTCTGAAAAGTATGGGAGTTGAAAAATAGCTCTCCAAAGTATCTTGATACACTTTTTATTGGAATATCTTCATTCTTTTTGCAATTGACTTCTCTCAAACTTTTCAATCTTTGAAAAATATGGGAGTCAACTAATAGCTTCTCCAAAATATCTAAATAACAAATATGTGTGGTAATGAGTTGATCTATTTCAGTATCTTAGTAGTGCAAATATAAAATCATTGACTTGGAAATTAAAGTACAATACAATAGAACTTTTAATAAGTAGTAGGGATCAGATTGGTCTAACACATTACATTAAAAAGGTAACTACATTAAAAAAGGATCATTTGGATTCATACCGTTTGTATGGGTTCTGGACTTGGGCCGGGAATCAATATTACTTTAGAAAGTGCTGCTTATTAGAAGTTCTGTTGTACTTACAAACATATTAAATATAATTTTAATGATTATGCATCCATCCACATTCAATATGATTGTGGCAAAACAATGCGTCATTGGTCTAATAACCCCAACGACTGTGTATACGGTATATCAACCATCCACGTGCCTATGAAAATGCAAATTTAATTAGCCTTGTAATCCCACCAATCACGTCCAATCTACGTACCATATTTTAATGCTAAAAAGTACTTATAATTATTCCACACCAAGAAGAGAAAATCTTTGCTTATATTTTCTCTTAAATAAATCCAACTGAACAATGTGTTATTCAAAAAACATTATGCTCGATAATTATACAGACCCAGTTCCCTGCAACTAATGGAGGGCTCCATCCGTCAGGGCCTTTAATTTCTTCACCAGATACACATTTTCAATCACATCTTGCTGTCCACAAAAACCAACCAACGGTTCTACAGAACCTTTGAACACTTTGGTTACCAACTACATAAAAGGAAGGCTAGTTGTTCCTTGTGCCCATTTCCATGTTGTTGGCCTTGACTTTGCTCATTGGTTGAGAAGTGTCCAAAGCGGGAACGAAGCGCTTCCAAAACCAATGCCCGGTCCACACCAAGTCCATCTCTTCAATGGGGATGCCCTTGGTCTCCGGAATGAACCAATACGTGAATGCCATCATCACCACCACCCACCCACCAAAGAACAAGAACACACACCACTTGAAGGCACACAACATGGATAAAAACACTTGCCCAATGACAAACGTGAAGAACATGTTGGTGGACACAGTGATGGCTTGTCCTGCCGATCGCGTATCCAAAGGATAGATCTCACTTGGGATCAACCACCCCAAAGGACCCCAAGACCATGCAAAAGAAGAAACATAGACGCAAATCAACACCACCGCAATCCACCCCAAGGACGAGGCCATGGTGGTGCCCTTCAATCCGAGGGCAAGGATGATGCCCAACGCCACCTACACAAGTGCACAATTACACATGAATAGATAGAAATCATGTGGAAGGGGTGAATGAGCTACCCTTGCCTTAGAGGAGTGGAAAAGTAGAGACCCCACATGACTTAGCAATGCAACAATGAAAGCTCCATCATGCCCTTGTAGATGTCTCGGTCTTGAATGAATGGAATGATGGACACACAAGAGTAGGAAACAAAAAGAGATCCATGGATTCAAGAGGTTTGATTGTACCTGAGCCACAAACATTTGGACACAAGCTTCAAGGAGGAGCCATCGACGGCCCTTGCGGTCCACCACAAAAACGGCCACCAAGGTGGACAACACATTCACAGCGCCTACAATCACCGAGGAATACAACGAGGCGGAGTTCCCAAATCCCACCGTTTGGAACAACACAGGCGCATAGAACATGATGGCATTGATCCCTGTGAATTGTTGGAAGAATTGCAAGAGCATAGAGATGATGAGTTGGGGGCGATGGCGACGCTTCATCACGTTGCGGAAGGCGCTTTGCTCCATGGTAGCGGCCTCTTGGCTTGCGGCCATGATGTCTTGAAACTCTTGGTCCACGTCTTCCATGCCACGGATGCGTTGGAGGACCCTCCTTCCAGTGTCAAGCTTCCCCCGTTGCACCAAAGAGGTGGGTGTGTCAGGCAAAATGATCCCACCAATGGTAATCAAGGCCGCGGGCATGCCCGCAATGGCAAGGGATACCCGCCATCAATTGGATTGCATCTTTTCCGTGCCATAGTTGACCAAATTGGCAAAGAGAATCCCAATGGTCACCGCAAGTTGGAAGAGAATGTTGAGAGCCCCACGCCATTTGGAAGGTGCCATCTCGGAAAGGTAGAGCGGCACCGCTTGATTGGCAAAGCCCACTCCCCATCCAAGTAAAATCCGACCAATGATGAGCATGACAATCTTTTGAGCTCCCGCGGTGAACGCCACTCCAAGGCAAAAGGCCACGCCGGCGATGAGCATGGTGGCCTTGCGTCCATAGTGTCGCGTGGTGTATGAGCTCACAAAAGAGGCAAGGAGAGCCGTGATGTAAAGGGAAGAAGTGAACGCTTGGAGCTTTTGGTCGTTGTATTTGCAATACGCGTTGTTCGTGTTGGCATGGTTGTGCTTCTTTTCAAGGACGGCGGGGAAGAACTTGAAAAGAAACTCATCCATGGATGTCACACCACCTACAAAGGGACGTAAACCCTCACAAAAAAGAACATTTGTGAGTGCAAATCCACAAGACTACCATCAAGCATGGAAGGACAAGAAGCAAGAGCTTGAAAAGAAACGCACCCATAGACGTCACCCTACCTACACTCCTAGATGACTTGTAAAACACAAAATGCGACATTATTTTGCAAAATCCACATTAACTTAGCAACTCTAAACCCTAAACCGTAAAACCGCTTTAGGAGGACAAAATAATAGCTTAGATACAAGAGGAACAGCAACTCTTCCAATGTTTACCTGAGATGCCCACGTCGTATCCAAACATGAGACCGCCTGAAGTGGCAAGAACACAAACCAACCATAAGAAGAATGTAGTTCGGCCGGGGTAATGTTGGATCTCCCCAACGGACATGGCTCCATGGGCCATCTTGTGGAACAACGCTCACCACAAAGGCACAAGCCTCACTAAGCAACAATACAACAAACTCTACAACAATAGAACGTAGCGTAGCTACAACTGAAGAAGGATTACCAACGTTCACCACAAGGGTGCAATTCTCACTAAGCAACAATACAATAGAATGTGGCGAAGGTACAAGATGGACCACCAAAGGAAGTGCAGATGGAGTCCAACTTGTGAGATAGATGTGAAGGTAGCTATGAAAGAGTGTGCTTTTATACCCCTTCTGTGAACCTACTATTGAGGCTCGAAATGCAAGTGCGCCTCGAAAGTGTTTTGAGCTTATCCTTCTTTAAGATTTAAAATAAAATTGGATTCGTGGTGGTTGTGAGAATGTTTTTGAATCTTTTGAAAAGTATTTTTCTATTTTACTTATTAGGAAGTTGTGAAGAGAAGGTATTGGCTTGAATTTAATTCTTTTCCATTTTAAAGTTGTTTCCTATTATACTCTTATTTGTTGATTTAGATTCCTTGTTAAACATTAATAGAATAATAGTTTTAGAGACTCTTCTAGTTAATATTCATATAAAATTTGTGATAAATTTTAATTTTAATCATTTTTAATATTTTTGGTACTTTAGTTTTGTTATTGAATTTTATTCTAGAGATTATTGGTATCATTTTATTTTTTGTTTTTATTGTATATAATGTATATCTATTATTCATTCCAATTTTTTTGTTTTATTTTAAATAATTCTTAAACATCTATAGTTCAAAAGGTAGTACCTTCTTGAGATTGAAGACTTCAACCCTCAAAGAACAATATGACTGAAAAGTGGCCAATGGATGGGTTGACTATTCATTGTAGAAATTAAGAATGCATTTATTAGTCCAATAATCCAAGTGTTTTGGTGATTACCTTGATCATGGGGGCTGCGTCCTTGTAGGATTAAGGACTTGTTCTCAAACGGAGGTTGGCAAGCAAAGGTACAAAAGGATTTTTCATTTTTGTTACAATGTGCTCAAGGAGGTGTTTGATTATTTTGACAAATATTTTTTCAAATGCACATTGAATTTCAATTATTGATCAATTTTTGGGATACTAGAGCTACCCATTAAACCTACTAGTGAGACTGCAAATACAAATGAGCCTCCAAAGTGTTCTAAGGTTATCCTTCTTGCAAAACTTTAAGGAATGTGCATTCATTGTAGTTGTGACAAGGTCTTGGAAACATCATGATTTGTCATTGGTAGTATAAAGGATATGTTTTCATGATTGAAAATGTGTGCATGTATTTTTTTTAAACGTAATTTAAAGTATTGCATTGTATAAGTCATCTTTTCATTGACAAAGATGATGATTAGAGGATTTTATTGGACATTTATCTATATATTTATAGTTTTTACTATAAGAGCTACAATTTTTTTGATATTCCAAGTTTTTACCTCATAAGTGAGTTATGGCAAGAGAGAGACAATGGAAATTTATTTGTTTTTTTTGTGATTTTTTTGTAAGAGTTTGTTACAATATGTATTTCTTTTGGTTTGGTAAAGGTTGTAAGAGTGGATGAGAGCATGAGATCAATAAGAGAAAAAGAAAAGTGCTTACAAATGTAGTGTAAAAACTCCGCCTTGTTGTATAATTAAATCAAAATGTTAGAGTTGAATGTTCAAAACGTTTTGTTGTTACAAAGTCTATTGAGGTTTTAAAAGTAATAGAAAATTTAGAAAATGATTTGAAGAAAGAAAGAAATTATTAGAAGAAATAAAATTCGAAAACAATTCATACAAATTAAAGTTTATATAGCACAATATAATAGTTAATATAAATATAAATATAAAAGATGATAGTTTTGTTGATTACAAATATACTGATTCAAATGATTGGGATAAACATATTGATGCAAATGCAATTAGTGATTATGGAAATGAAAATCTGAATGAAGAAATTGAAATTAATTCAAAAAAATAGATTAATGAAAAAAATTAAGGCATTGTAGATGAAAGAAAAAATCATGGTAATTTAGTCATTTAGATAATGACAATAATTTTGGAACTCACTTAGAAGAAGAGACGCAATTTTATACTAACCTTTATACAAACAAATATGAAACAAACATTAAAGACTTGAGTTATTTTAATAGTAGCATAAAAATAATTGATAATACATCCAAATCAAAATATACTAATGTGCACTTGAATAATACTTTTTCTGTAATTCAAGGCTAAGAATTTGAAGCTAAATACATTGATGATTACAAAGAAAATTGATCCATAGATGATCTTGATTTGTGTGACAATCTACTAAGTGTCAAGGACCAAGTAAATCATGCCTTAAATTTGATCATTTTAAAAGAATTATATAACATGTCTAATCCCTCAATTAATTTTGTACCTCACAATTATGATAGTATAGAAAACGCAAAAACAGATCATGAGAAGGAAAAAAATATAAGATTGAGTTGTGAAATTGTTACAAGTATCAAAGTGAATGTAGAAGCAAAAGAAATTGTAAATTTCCTTCTCATGACAAAAATGTTGATAGACTTGATACGCAATTAGACCAAGTCAACTAAATCAAACCTTTAGAGTATTTTGAAGAAATTAAAACCATTTTAGGAAATATCAATTAGTACATTGCAATTAATCTTGAGCTCAAAGAAACTAATAATGAGTTGCAAATACCAAACAAAATGATGCACAATAACATAAATTTGGAATCAATAGAAAGTAGCATTGATATTGAAAATCGAGTTGAATCTACCAAAAACAATTTCAATACTAAGAGTAACATGGAACATTTATTGCACATAATACCAAATAGTATACTACAAAATATTGATGAAGCACACAAATAAAAAGATAGTGTTTTGAATAGTAATAGGATTAGTGCAGCAAATAAAATGGCCAAACCATCCATAGAAAAAAATATAGATATCAAACTATATAAAGTAAAAACAACAAAAAAGATAGTATTGTTAAAAAAGAAGATATTAAAGCAAAAAAAATTAGTATAAATCAAAATTCAGTGAATCAATCTTCATTCTAGTATTAAAATATAAATCAATAAGATCAAACTTTTAAAATAGTGAAACCTAAATTATAGATTTAGTAGTCCAAAAGATTTTCTTATGAGCAAGAAAAAATTAGGACTTTGTGTTATTATGTGCAACCTTTGATGATTTGACTCAAGAAATGAGGGACATCAAATTGATTTAAAAAAATTTAAACTCTTATACTAAATTAATGAATTTGTGATTTGACAAAAGAGTGTCAAAGAGTCAAAAATTAAAAATAACAAAGATTGTATAAGTGTCTATTAGATATCTAGAATTAGAAAGCATAGAACTTCAAATAATTTGTTCCAATTTATGTACAGCATTAGATGACATTTTGGTTGTGTAACGGGTTGTGAATTCCGCCAAGTTCTCTAAGTTCCTCTGAGATCCTGAACTGTGGGAACTCTGCCATAGCAATAGTCATTAGAGAAAATCTGGGGCCTCCAGAGGGCCGCTCCACCATCCTCCGAGGACCCTGCAGAACTTGTGGAGTTGGATGCTTTGCATGCAATGGCATGAAAACCAATTTTAAAGAGTTAAAAAATCAAGGTTAAGGCACTCGAATGCACCTTAACCCTAATTTTTAATTAACTTAAGCTAGGGTCCAAAAAATTAAGCCAATTGAAGTGGCTTTTAAAGCTGATTTTTTTAGGCAATTAGTTTCAAATGCAACTTCATTTTTTGAACAATTGAAGTCAAATTAAGGCACTTGTTTAGTTTAGTGTGTTACAATATATGAAGAGAAGCTCTTTATACTAGCGGGGTAGGAGTACAGGAGACAATGCATATGGAATATAGCAATTAGGAAGAAAAGGAGCTTGGTCGCTCAATTTGAAGTAGAATTCAAAAAATGATGTAGAAACTAAAATTTTAGAACTCATTTAGGCATAGTAGAAAAACCTTTTTGAAAAAAACTTTGAACTAAAAAAGGTGGGAAAATTATACTACCACTACAAAAAAATGGGCACTTTCGTGACTGCAAAAAATGACTCCAAAATAGTCATTTTGGACAAAAGTGACTTGGAAATGACTTCTGGCCCTGCAGTCATAGTGGACAAGTCATTTTTTGAATGACTGCAGGTTTATTATTACCAACGAAAGTGGACTTGGATGAAGAACGGATGGGTCTATCTACGTGACATTCAGATTTAGGAACAAAATTTTTGGGAAAGGTCAGGCAATTGCCCATTTTTTGAAAAATTTGGTCAACCGTTGCTGACGTGGACCTCCGCGTGAGTCATTCTGCAGTCGTGAGGGAGTTGTGTCAACCAGTGCAAGGTTGACACGTGTCCAGTCATTTTTTAGTTATTATTGCAGTATTATCTTCAATGGACGAGTGATGCTCTGATATATATCCAGTTATTTTGCAATCACTTGTAGGGTGTATTTTCAAGATTGCCCTAGTCATTTTTGAATGATGCATGAGTCGTTCTAAAGTGACATGGATTTCAAGTTTAGGATACTCTCCAATACAAGGAAAGTCATTTTTTTTGTCATTTTTTATTTGCGGTGATGCATTGTTTACAAAAAGGAATATATTGACAAATAGAAAAGCAATAAGTCATATATTCAAAGTTCCACAGCAATACACCATATACAATACACCATATACAATACACCATATGCCACACACAATATACCAAATACAATATGCCATGCACATTATACAGTACACCATACATCATACATCATATTTGGCTTATGTCTCGCATGACTTCCAAATCCACTTATTGTGTGAGTATAAAAAAGAGAAATGACAAGCCTTTTATAGAAGTGGGGTAGTAGGAGGCAAGACTAACCATGTGGGATAAGTAAAATGAAGGAATTGTGTTACTAGTAATATTTCAAACCTCATTGAGGCATAGTAGATTAATTTTTTTCAAAAGATTTTGAACTAATAAAAGTTAAGAAATCATTGTCACTTTCATCTCCAAAAATCCATTTTATATTTTGGACCTCAAATAAAAAATTATAGACAAATTTGCTAATTGGATTGGAAAAGATTGGCACATAAAGAGTAAAGGGTCACCTATTTTACTTATCCAAAATGAGTACGTATGTGGTTGTTCTAGGTCTACTTACTTAATGCAAGAAAAGTGTGATGATGACTGCACATGATTTCTACAGTCTTCCCAATTGCAAAATTTGCAGTCTGTGGGAATGCCAAGCTGAGTGTTTAGTTGCCAGTAGTGCAAAAGTCATTTGTTAGTCATTTGTGAGTCATTTTTGAGGTACAATCCCTTACCGCAACTTTTAATTGATTGTGATGAAGTCATATTGAAGTCACAAGAATGCAGGCTACGAAGTAGTGTTCAGAGAGTCCTCTGAGAGTACTGTAGTGCCTATGAGCCATGTCCTCTTTGTTCTCGGGGTTGATTTTAAACTAATGGTATTGTTGCATCAAAGATTTGAACCATGGAGGAGTTGTGGGCACCATCAAATTGTCGGCGAAGGAGAACCTATTAGCATAGGAAGAATACTAGGGCATCATTATAGAAATTGTTTTTGATAGATGCTACTATAGATGCTCGGGGTGCCCCTAATGGATGCAAGAATATAGCAATATTTGCAAATGTGCCCAATTTCTAATACAACATCAATATGTCTTTGCAGAATAGCGTGCAGTCATTCCCCAGTGACATGTAGATGCCTCGCAATTGCAACGTTTGCGCCTCTAAAAATGACTTGCAAATTCCTCAGGAACTGAATTTGACATCTTGTATTACTTGGCTGGAATTATTTTGTAGCATGGAACAGCCCCTACTCATTTTGCAATTTCACTACAGCATGGTGAAATTGGTCAGAAAAATTTCTTAGACATCTCAGGTGATCTGGTTTTTAAACAGTCTATAAAATTCAAAGGACTACTTGCCCGTGTCATGACGGGCAGTGGCCTAAATTATGTAAATTTGTAAATCGTTGTTTCGGAGTTGTGCTAGTCATTTTGTAGTTGTGCTGGTCATTCTGTAGTTATTCTTGAGTTGCTCACAAGTGAAGGTTAGTCTAATTTATGACAAGAAAATGACTTCACAAAGACTTCACAAGCCACATTGGATTTCTGCCTTTTTCAACCAGCAAGTTGACGACGCAGTGAACAAGAACATGGGCCTAGCGGGCCTTTTTCGTCAACTATTCATCTTGTAGTCGCGGGCCCGACTCCAAAATGATTGGGGACGGGTTTTGGTTTCAAAAGTGGTGCAATTAGAGAGTCGCAATCATTTTCCAGTCATTCCTCTGTAGTCACGAAAGTGCCCATTTTCTTGTAGTGTACCTTTCATTTCAAAAAATCCGTTTGAGGTCTTGAGCCTCCATCTAAAAGTTACGAACAAATTTGAAAGAGGGTGTTTGCAAATGTCCAAAAAAATGTCCCTTCCACCCCCTCTTTCAAATTTGTCCATAACTTTTAGGTAGAGGCTCAAAACCTCAAATGGATTTTTGGAGATGAAAGTAGCACAATTCCCCCACCCTTTTTAATTCAAAGTGTTTTTCAAAAGGTTTTTTCTACTATGCCTAAATGGGGTCCAAAAATTCATTTTTTACATCATCTGTTGGATTTTACTTCAAAATGAGCAACCAATCTCCTTTTCTTCCTAATTGTTATATACAATATGCATTGTCTCCCCTACTCTTATCTCGCTAGTATAAAGAGCTTCTCTTCACATATTGTAACACAATAAACTAAACAAGTGGCTAATTTGGCACTTATATTGTTTCAATTAACCCCTAAAGGACCATTTGTCTCCTCGGGGGACAATTTGGGTCCGTGCAAGTTCCTTTTGTCTCAATTTTTAGTGATATTTTTTGGAATTTTTGAGGTTGTGTATTTTTGCGAGAGCTTTGTGAATGTATAATTTTAATTTAAATTGATGCCTATGAGCAAAAGTTATGGCACAATAAGCAAAAATAGAATTCGGTAGGCAATCCAAAAAAATCATAGAAAGTCAAAATAACTTTTTTTTTCAATTTTTTTTCTCAAAGATTATTTTTTTGTCTACATGTGGAGCTTTGTTTCATTCAGTTTGGACTAA
Source organism: Neckera pumila (assembly GCA_963969595.1). Taxonomy (NCBI): domain Eukaryota; kingdom Viridiplantae; phylum Streptophyta; class Bryopsida; order Hypnales; family Neckeraceae; genus Neckera; species Neckera pumila. Next base: position 2,916,952 of record OZ018414.1, on the reverse strand, counting down.
TAATGAGAAAATTATGGACAATCTTAGTTTTTTGGGCAATCTAAGCATTTTCTTGAAAGAATATCTTGTAGAATTCCTTTTTGAATGCAATTTTTAGAGTTTTAAATTTTTTTTGTTAGACAAGGTTAAATTTTCTTGCTAGAACAATCTCACCGTTGGGATTATTGCGATTAAATTCCATCTAAAAGCTATTAACAAATAGTTTTTACTTCAATCTTGAATCCACCTCTACTTAACAATTTTTTAATGAGTGAAAATCAAATGCTTTTTTTTCGAATTTTTTTTGGTAGATTCTCAACTCAACTATTTAACATAAGTAAGTGGAAAATCAAAATCAATAGTGCGAAAAATTTGAACTAAAAATATTCAAAGCCAAAAAATCTAGTCAAGCAAGGTGCAAAAAAACTCGTTTTTTTCACTTTAAATGCATATATCTTACAATCTACGTGGTCAAAGTTTTTGATATTTCTTCCACGTATTCATATACTAGTCAAATATAAAATTTTATGGTTAAATATGCAGAAAAAAAACAATTTTTAAAGTTTTTTTCTCTTTGCAATAGAAATGACAGTTTTGACTGGTTTGTGATAGGAAAATCACCTTGGTCATTTAGAAATTAAGTCAAATTTAATCCAACTAAGTCAAATTTTGTAGCTTGATTGAATTTAATTTGACATGATTGAAACCATTGTCAATTAAGCAATAAATAATCTTTAATTAAGAATCTTCAAGAAGATGTAAGGGTTAGAAACTGCAGATACAGTGGTTTGTATGTTTAAAATTAATTAATTAATTTTTTTAGTCGCAAAAATAATCATGGCCTGACTGTTTTCACTAAATTCACCCACTCTGACTCCTCACTTTGATGTTTTTGGGGGAGTGTCAAACCAGCTTGTTAGTAGCTTGGTATGTCACTACGGAGTAGCCCTCCTATGGCCTCAAATTTTTTCTAATGCTGATGTGGCAGAATGACTGTCATGTCATAAAATATTGTTTAATTAATTTTTAATATTTTTTTGAAATATATATATTTTTTAATTTCAAATTTTAATAATAATTATTTTTAAATGTTATTAATTTTTCTAATATTTAAATATTTTGACAGCATCACTATTCATTACAGTAAGGAGCACATGGCTGAAATGGTGCTTTCAGCCCCCTTAAAAAACATCTGATGTTATTCATTCAATGTATCGAGGCAATTTTGCCATGAACATCGGAACTATTAGATCTATTGCACTCAAAACAAAGGAACCCAAGAACACCTTAACCCCCTAAAGGCCCAAGGCCTTTTTTCTGCCAAGAAACACACAAAACTGTCATTTTTTTAGCAAAGAGTGAAAAAAAATTTTAAATGCTTTTTTTCACCTCTAACCGTAGAATCTTGCACCTAACCAGTATAAGAATGTGTGGAAAAAATTTCAGAATTTCTGACCGCATAGATTGCAAGATATCTACGTTCAAAGTGAAAAAAACAAGTTTTTCAGCACATTGTGGGACTGGATTTTTTAACATTGAACATTTCTAACCTAAGAAAATGGGTTGTTTTAAGTGAGTTTTAAAGTATATTCCTAAACACAAGATTTCAAGCAATGACCTTTAAGGCAATTTTCAACAAAATTTTATAAGAAACACATGTTTTTTTAGTAAAATTTTGCTGAAAATTGCCTTAAAGGTCATTACTTAGAATCTTATGTTTAGAACTATACTTAAAAACTCACTTAAAACACCCCATTTTCTTGTAGTGATTTCATGTGGTTTAAATTTCTACCATATGATTCTTGGTGGATAACAACTTATTTTGAGATTTCAAAATGCATTTGTAAATCTATTTTATCTCTTTGTTTGATTCCTAAGCTTATTTTTTTAAGATTTGGAAATTTTGTATGGTTCTTCATCCCAAAGTTGGTTGATTTCTAACTTCATCAACACTTATTTCTTTCAACTTATTTTTGTATATGTAAGTCACTATGATTTTGAAAAGATTTGATGTATTGTAGTATGATTCTAATGCTAGCTTCTAAGTTTAAAGTTTTATAGAAGGTTGATTTACTATTCCACTAGTCTCTTGTACTTCGTATAGTTCAAAGTTAAAGTATTTTTTTCCTAGTTTTTGAATTTCAAATGGTCAGATCTTATTGTTCAAGTTCCAAAATGATAATTTCATACTTCTAGATTGGACATTCTTAGCATGAAATAGAGGAGTTTAAATTTTTGGATGATTTTTGATTTCTAAAACTTCATCCAAGGTATTCTTCTAATTTTAGGGGAGATTTTTTGGTATTTCTTGGTAGATTATGATTTATTTACTTAGTTCTTTTTTAAAGTTGCATTTTTTCCTAGTTTCAATCTAAATCATGTTTCTTCATTCAAATTTAGCTTAATGTATCCAACCAAGAAGATCTAACAAAAAGATTCACAATTTAATAACAAAATTCATTATTTGGACAATCTTTGGTGTTGATACCTTATTACCATTAAATACTTGCATTTATAATCATCACTTTTCAAAAAGCCACAATTATATTTGAACCTATAAGGAACAATATAATTTAGATATTGATTACACAAAATGTGATGTTGTAATCAAACTACGAGAGCCCTTGAAAGCCTTGTGTTGATTCGGGTATACCTTAGAGACAATTTATTTGAAAGATTTATAACTTTTTGATAAGGCATTTTGATATGTAACATAAGCATGTTTGTTTATAATAAAATATACAACACCTCCATGATGACATTTTTTAATGCACATTAAGAAGAAAAAAATCGTCAAATTTTTAGGAAAAAAAATTGCAAAAAAGACGGGGGAACTGCAAATAGTATTAGGAATTTAACTATAGACCTCATGGGCATAAATAATGAATTTGTTTCAAACATAGAGCTCATTATTCCCTAAAACACTTCCATTGCTTCCATTGTTATATTGTTATGAAACAAATTTTCCAATAACTTTAGAATAAACATTCTGAGAAAGGTAAATGTTGCTTGCAGTATTGGTGTTTCAAGCAATTTAAAATGCTTGCATCAGATTTGACATGTTGCAAAAGTAGTGATTCCTATAAGGGCCGGTTTATACTTCGCTTGGGGTCGGATGGAAGGCCGGCCGGATTTGCCTTCAATCCGGTCCTCAATCCGGCCCCAATTCTTCCATTCGGCCCCAATTAATGTAAAGCCCTTGGGCCGGATTCTAAGGTCCAATTTCCAATTCTTCCATCCGGCCCCAACTAATGTAAAGCCCTTGGGCTAGATTTTAGGGCCCAATTTCCAATTCATGTGCTCTTTTTTTTTTCAATGCTCAATTAAAAAGATATAAAAAATACGCATGTTTTTTTTTTCTTCCTTTCTTTCCTATTTCAAAAAAAGAAGAAAAGTTTATTTATTTATTCCTTTTTCTTCCTATTTCTCCTATTTCAAAAATAGAAAAAAAGTTTTTTACTTATTTTTTATTCCTATTTTTTCTATTCCAAAAATAAAAAATTGATTTTTTATACTTTTTTTGAAACTTCTCATACTTCTCCTTGCAATGAAATAATTTTGGTCCTTTTACTATACGGGTTTGAAATATTCACACCACTAAACCATGGAAACATAGATTATGTATTATTTTGAGTCAATGTGTTCAAATATAGGTTATGTGTTACTTTTATTATTTGGTGTGCACAAACATCAATTATGTATTGTTTTTAATCCGTGTGAGCAAATATAGATTATTTATATTTTTAATCAATATATGCAAACGTAGATTATATATAAATTTTAATCAGTGTGCTTGATTTCCTAGTTAGAAAGTGGCCTTATTGTTACATTAGTTAAAATAAAGTACTGAAATCAAAATCAAAATCAACTCAGTTTACCAAACTCAGTCAAATATTAAACAACATTGGCAAACTTGCTAGGTGTTAGTTCAGTTTACACTTCTGTAATGCTTGTAATTAACTTCAATTAAGCCTTTGAACAATAACAGGATGATAATTTTGCTTGCATTCATCCTTCACATATTACTGTACTGCATCTTGCTAACTTGAGCAAGCCTGGGATTGACAACAAGAGCCCCAAAATTTCAGCAATGCAGATGGAAGGAAGTTTCTTCAGAACACAATCAACAAGCATGCAATAAAAAAAAGAAAACAAAAGACCTTGCATTAATAGACGGTGGAGGTTTGTACAATCCAACGGAGGGGCTCCATCCGGCCTAAGATGGGAGTTTGGGCCACCCAAAACCTCGTCCCGATTGCTCCCTTGGGGTTGAATGGTTTGACGCCAAAACCATGCCACCTAAGGCGACACGTAGGATGAGTTGTAGTTCCGGCCGGCTCCAAAAATAAAGCCCTTGAGCCGGATTTGGAGAAATTGAGTGATTCTATTGGTTCAAACTTGGACGGCCTTCAATCCGGCTCCAAGTATAAACCGGCCCTAAGTGTACAATTGATGGCTTTTGAATGCTTTCAACTAAAATGACATTTTACAAAATTGGGACCGAGCGCATCATGTCACTAAGCCAATAGCTTCAATTCTAAGCAAAGAGTCTGCGCTGCAATCCCTTCTGCAACGAGCTTGGCAGTCACAACGTCACAACACCCAAAGTTTCCAAGTGGCAGTCTCTTGCTAAGTTCCAAATCCTTCTTAGCTTGATCGGCACTCCAACTCTTCTTCAGAAGCGGAGAATCTGAACAATTTCGGATTGTCTTTCACACTGGCTTGTGTCCGGGCTCAGTTGCAGATACATCACTCAGGATTTGCAAGTTCGAGTTTAGGTTTGAAGCTCAGGTAAGCAACTGATCATCTTTTGGCAAATTCTGACTTCATTTTGCTCCAAGTTCTTAGAGTTTACTGTAAGTGACAATGAAGTCCTCTTAAGTCCAATGTTGTTTAAAATTATGTTCAAGGTGATAAGTCTATGAATTAACACTCAGACTTTTGAGGTTTAGGCATGTTGAGGTTGAAGATCCCAACCATGGCCTTGGAGCCTGGTCTTTGGGGAACTTTGCCCAAGGAGCTCTTGCACCTTGTGTTTGCTCGTCTTCCTGTAGCTGGAATCGGTCAGCTTCGAGTTCTTTTGAAGGAATGGAAAATGAACGTGGATTGCAAAGACTCCGAGTTCAACCAGATTTTTCATGCAACAGCTCACCTCAACAAGTTTGTTCTCTTACCTAGGGGAATATTGAGGTTTGGTCACATCTATGATGTGCAAGCAGAACAATGGCATGTTTATGAAACTGATGCAGTAATTGGAAAGGCTGGAACAGCTGATGGGGGACTAATGTGCTACGTTTTGGAACAAAAGTGGTGCTACAATAAGCCTGGGTTATTCATTGTGATGAATCCTTTTACGAAATAGAAGACGAAACTCCCTCCTTTGTTATGTATGGGGGCTGAAAAATTGAGCACTCTAATAACAGTGGTAAGGACTATAAAGCTCACTATGGACAGGAAAACCAAGGAGTATAAAGTTTTTGTTGTGGGCTTCATTGCAAATGGCGGACAAGGTTCCTTTGCCCAAGTCTATGACTTGCACACAAAAGAGTGGACAACCGTAGAAGCAACACAAGGTCACATCATTGGGTGGGATTATTTCGATATTGACTGTAAGTTTGTAGTTATCCCTATCCTCTCCATGTACAACTGTGCAAATGGAACACTGCAACAATTCAAAGAAACCGATATTGCACCAGGACTCAAGGTGCAACTAGGTTGTTGTGTACTCCTTGAAGACCATCTTTTTGTGTTGCACAAAGAGACATCTCCAAGCCCTGTAGATCTATTGGAGGATGGTGCAAGTATGCTACAAAAGTGTTGCATATCAGAGTTTCATCTCCCAGAGAAGACAACTGCTTGGGTGAAATTGAGAGTGCACAGTTGTGGCCCTTGCAAGTACTTCAATTACTCACGACACAGTATCACTTCGAGACTTTGGGGGTGGAACGGATTTTTACTTGTATACGGGGCTGGTTCTGAGCGTGCTTGGCTATACAATTTGTCAACCCATGAGTGGCGCAAACTTCCAGCCTTTGTACAACCTTTGTATCTCAGTATGATGTGCGAAATGCTTAGGGCAAATGAGAAGTGTATAGATTCTAATACATTTGGTCCTTAATTTCTTGGTGCTTTTAATTTTCTGTAGATGGGTGCAATGAACTCTGCTATGTACTTTTGCCCTTATGCGCAAAGACGAGATTGAAATTTTGCCTTGCTTGCCTCCAACATTTTGGCTTTTAAGTAAAGCAAGAGAATTGCAGATTTTTGGAACATTCTTGAAGAATTGTCTCCACACTTGGCAAATTATCTTGTGCAACATCTAGAGTAGCAAAAGCTTCATTGATAAGCTAGGGAAGCCTTGGCCATTCAACAAGTGCCCTGATTGCAATTGGTCTACAATGGTTGATTCTTACAACACTTACTGAATGTTTTGCAGTAGTCAATAATTTGTCAGAAATAATTAGAAGGATGCCTTTGCTTTGTATGTTTTACAGATGTGTTCCTTTATATCGATCATGGTTAAGTGAGTTCATGCTACAGGATGGATTCATTGTTATCGTTATTGTTACGGGAGAGCAAATGGATGTATTTGAGGCCTTGGAAGCCAAGCCCTTTGTGAGTCACTCAACTTTAGGTGAGCTTATTCCTCAAACGTCATGGACCATCTTCTGTTTGGTTGTGGGTAGCTTCTGTTTTCCTAGATCAAGCTGAACGATTGGAATACAGTCCAGTAATACCTTGTCACTATACCGGTACTCTTTTTCTGGTGCCCAAAGTATTATTAAAATTGATCGCTGTCATGTATAGAAAACAGAATTGAACAAACCAACTCCAATCCGTAACCCTCTCTCCTGTGGCTTTTTCATTTCCATGTCGGTGGACCAATGTGATTCAAACAAGGGTGAGTGAGTGAGTAGTTTGTTCATAATTCCATCTCTAAACACACTTTTTGTATAAGGCAATGCCCGCAGAGGAGGGCATTGCGCCAAATAATTGGCTGACGAGGAGGGCGGAGCCTGACAAGGAGGGCCGATTATTTGGCGCAATGCCCAACGATAAGGGTATTGCCCAACGTAAATCACGACAAAATCGCGATGAAAATGGGATGAAAACGATGAGCCGGATGAAAAATCCGTAATCCCCGATTATGCGGTTTTGCCCGCGTAATCGGGCATTACGGCACAGAAGCTTCCCGCAATTGAACAGGACATTTCCCCGGAGTGGTTTACATGAGAGAGATTTTTAGATTTCCAGGAGTTGGCGGTCTTGATTTGGTTTGGTTTGGATTGGAGAGAGTTGTGTTTTGATAACTGCCTCGCACAGGAAGAACGGGGAGGCGTTACCTTCCCCGGTATTCTTTCCTAGGGTGTTTCTTCACCCCCTTGACTTTCTTAAAATAGAAAGTCAAGGGGGGGTGAAGAAACACCCTAGGAAAGAATACTGGGGAGGGTAACGTCTCCCCGTTCTTCCTGTGTCGGGGTCTAGGATCTCTCATTCGGTTATCAAATACATAAACACTAGAGTCGATCTGATTTCTCCTCATCATTCACCACCGGAAGAAGTTGCAGACTCTCAACTGGATGTCTGGAAAACTAGACGACTTCAGGGAAGCTTGTTGGGAAAGTCGATGGCGCACGTACTCGTAGAAGGTGCAGCCGATGAGAGTGACGGAGCAATTAACCATTGGCATTCATAAATGAAATTGGGTTTTGGAAAATAAACCAAGAGATGACAATTGCTACAGCCACCTGCAAACACACCAACCACAAAAACAAAACATATGCTCAAAGGTTTGCTGCAAGAAGATATTCTCCCTTGAAAAAACAGTTGTTGCTCCCCACTTTACCTGTAACACTCCCCTAGTATTGACATGGCATTGACACCATACCAACCAAGCAAAGTCATGCCAAATTATCCCCTAAAGTTCCATGACTATGTTCTCACCGAAAATGCTCAAAAACTGCCATTTTTAGTACAAGTATCCAATTCTTGAAAAAAAAACTTTTTTTGACACATGTAACCGTAGGATCTTGTAGTATGTTGACTTGAGAATATATGTTAAGAATTTCAAGAATTTTCACCGCGTGGATTTGCAAGATATAAGCATTCAAATTTCCTAAAACCATTTTTTTGGGCCCTGCAAAAAACAGGGCAGCAGCACTTCACAAGCTCACTTTTCGATGAAAAAATGTCCAAAATGATGGTGCTTCTTTAAATTATTTTTCCTAGACAAGTTGGATACATGCTTGAAATTTTTCACTTCATTTGGAATTGTACAACATATAGGAGAAAAATAGTAAGTAGATAGTAGTAGAGAATCATTCAAAATACAAAATTGTCAAGAATTTAATTATAGAATTGAAAAATGCTAATCCCAATGGTTGCAATGTTGTAATAAACAATTTACATCCTATGATTCTATTTTTTTCAAAAAATATTGAAAATTGAGTAAAATTAAGGACTTCAAAGTTTATTTTAGAGTAGAGAATCCATAACTGCCCGCAAACTTAAAATCTTCATAACTTTTGACTCATTGAAAAAAATGGATAACTCAAAGCTTTTTACGTATATATAACTCTAGAAAACCAATTTCAAATTTTTGTTTTTGAAAAAAGTTTTTTTTTTTTATCTGCCCAGACTGCCCAGTTACAAAAAAAAGTAACATATTAGGCCATAACTTTTGACTTGTATTTTTAAATGTCATGAAATTTGGTGCATATAAAAGATATTCCTTGCCTTCACCTTCTATTTACAATTTTAGCCTAAAATATGGAAATCTCTAGTCATACGTACCTGCCCCAAAATTCTATACGGCCAAAAAACGCATGTTGGTCCTTTAGGGGTTATCTAGAGCACATGAAGAAAAGTTTACCCTTAAGGTCCATTTGGGAGTATGTATTTACACCATATAAAATCCTCATTATGTACTAAAAGACAACTTTGTATTTGTACGTAGTGTGGTAAGAGAGTGTTCTTCAATATGATATTGTAGTCAAACACAATAATATCAAAATACAAATCACTAAGTAAACAAGCAAATTTTTTGACTACAAAGGTCTTTCAAACCTTCAAGTGTTTATAAGCTGTGACATTCTCACATGTGAATTCATGTGAGAGATCATCACTTTGAAAAACTCTCACTTGTTCAAATTGAGCTCAACTTTGCAAAGCAAGGTGATAGGGATTCTTTTCCATGACAATTTTAGAAGGTGATTGGTTGGGATTTATGGACAAGATTCATGAGGTGGTACCAATGAATCAACAACCTAGACTGGTTCAAAAGTTGTCTTCACATAGCGCTTTATATGTGAGTTGTTTCAAAACAGTCATGAGGATCCTCCGATATGGGTCTTTTGGTCCATGTAATTGTCTACTCGCGATTGAGCTTGCATTCTGCCTTAGAATCTTGTAGTGGAAAATGTGATGCTGTTATCCATTTGATGTGATTGTCCAGATGTCGTATACTGTGATGGATATTATTGTATTTCTTTCTTTCACCAACTTTATAATTGGACTGAGTGATTGCTATGAACTCTGGCATGTGATGTCTATAATACCAAGTTTTAGTCAAAACTGCAGTCCAAAAGGGCTCGAGAAGGAGATTTAGGCAAAAATTAAGAAAATTATGACAATGATGGATTCCATGATTGACAAAGGCTTCCCCTTTTTTTCACCCCTTCCCCTCCAAGTTGAGATTATTGCTTGTTTTTCTTTGAAAGTTGACTCATTGCTTTGTCTTTCTAAGTTAGTTGGAAGTGTCACAAAAGCAATATACAGACGTCAATACTTGATTAGAGATAGATTCATATGCAAACTAGATTGGTGTTTGCAAGATAATTGGGTGAATGTTATTTGTGTTCAATATTTTGTGTTGCAGAGCTCAATAGCACAAAACAAAGCTAATAGACTTGCGCATACACAGAATTGCAAGGGACTCTAGTCATAGTTTACGCGAGGTAACTTACATGAAATGTTGGAGGAACATCAGCGATTGGCTAAGATCCCTTGGAGTAAGATGAAGGGACTGAAAAGACCCCAAAAAGATGACATGAGCCCCCTGTCCCGGACCATGAATGCACAACACATGCGTAAAGTGCTACCTCTGCAAATGTTGAAGCAAATTGGTGGCGTTGGAGGATTGCAAAGCAGATGAAATCTAAAGATTTATCTCGCATGTTTGGAAGTGGGATGGGATGGACATGAAATATAGGGACCTCTAAAAATGAGCCTGTGAGTAATTGGCTTAGAGACATGACAATATAAGTCAAACTTATGTCTCAACCCCTTTGGCAAATAATCTTCTTGTGCAATATCTTGAGCTGATCTCATATGAGAGACAACAAAAACTTGGTCTAGAATGCAAACCTTGGCCATTCACTAAGTGCCACATGAATACTTTCTACAATAAATGTATGGATTATGAGTCTTTTATTCTTTGCAATCTACATGGTGAGTTCTTACAACTCCTAAGAAATGTTCTGCATTAATCAACAATTTTTCAAAGTAGTTAATATGATTTCTTTGTGTTGTATGTCTTATAAATTTTTTTCTTTTATCTCAATCATGCTTACATAAGTTCAATCTAATTGCACTTTTTGGCACACCATTAATGTAAAGGCCTGTGAGTTTGAATTTGCTCTAGCTTGGGCATGGAAGAACTTATAAGTTTGTTAACTTTATATTCTAGCTCTAGAAATTGTGACATATGTGTACATCAAGGTCTACAATCTAGGAGAGGTATGGATTTATATTTTGGAACAAGCATTTCGAAAGGTGCCACAATATTGACGTAATTGACATTTCTTCCATTTAGTATTTACTTCTTAGCAAAATATTTAAAAATGATTAAATCTTTTGTCAATTTTTTTTCCCTAGACTTTCAACTCAATTTTCTACCCTAAAATGTTTTATATTGCAAATAGTTTAATTTATACGGACTTTAAAGTTAAAAATTCTAATAAAAATGGTGCAATTTTTGTATCCACTTTCAACAAAAAACATCATACAATCTATATGGTCAAAGTGTCTAATAGTTTTTCTACACATTCTTGCCATACAAGACTTCTACAAGAATTAACAATTAAATATGAAGAAAAAGGAGATTTTTTTTATTATAACTAAAACATTTTTAGAGTGATATTTGATGCCTAGTTTTGATATATAGGGCTTAAATAAAATGAAAGACATTATAAATTTAAGAGTATAGATGGGTTCAAGCAAATCAAGGATTCCATCATGGCTGACAATAATTGACATTGTGCATTAATTATGTCTCCACCTAAAGAATAGGAAAAATACAAGGGTTGTGATTGGTATTTGCAATAATCTTAGTGGTCTCTATTACCCTATTTGTTGTCATACTATCCTATCATTCTATTGTCATTGACTTGTTGTTATTCAACCAATTTCCAACTTTGCTTTACAATGATGCAAAAATAAACTTGGCTTTTTTAATTTGTTACAAAATTTTTAGAAATTATATTTATTCCAATATTCCACAATCTAAGTTTGACAACTAATTGTTTTGAGTAAAAATATGACTTGGAAATCATATGAGATACCAAAAGGTGAGTGTTCTTCTTGTAAACTCCTTTGGCACCCTTTTTCTAACTTTCTCTCATTCTCCTTCACTACTTCATTGCAACTTACTATGCACCAATCTCCTACCATCTAATTGCTACTTTGGTCACCTTCTGGCAAATTCATTTTTTAAAGGTATGTGAGTCTGGATTTGCTCTTGCATACATTAGAGGAGTTTTGGGCCTCCGAAAGACTATTCTAAGGTTGTTCCCTTTGCTAAGAACTAGAGCCCTATTGTCAAAACATAATAATTATTAAAAAATATTAAAAAGATAAAAAAGATAAAAAAATATTTTAAAAATATTTTAAAAATATGAATTAAAAAAAATATTATTATTATTTTTCTAAAAAAATATGAATTATTTAATAATATCTAACGTGGCAGTCTCTCGGCCACGTCAAATTGGAGTTCCCACAGTCCAGGAACTCGCTGTCTTTCGAGGGCCCAAAAATCCTCTAATGTTTCCAACATGTAGCCTAGGGTTGAGAGAACTTATAAGCTCATCAGTTTTGTATTTTGGCACCAAAATTGTGACATATACGTATACAAAGGTCTACAATGTAGGAGGGGTATAGATTTATGTTTAAGAATAAGCGTTCAAAAAGGTGCCACAATATTGAAATACCTCCAGTTTAATGAAATTGACATTACTTTCTATCACCAAAGATTTGGGCCTCTTCAAGGCCGTTTTCATTCTGACACATTCTTGTTGCAAATGGATGTGTAGCCTTGTTTTGGTGTTGGATTTCTGAGGCTTTTGAATCTTGCAAGTGGTTTGTCAAGTCTACAGATGCAGAATGACAATCATTTGTTGGTGAATATTAAAAAGCATGATGTAGAAGTATGTCTTCACAAGGTTCATGTCTTCTCAAGGTTCATGTCTTCTCAAGGTTCATGTCTTCTCAAGGATTTGACTAAATAAAAGTGAAAAATTGGGGTTTAGATGTGAATCAGTCACATTATTACTCTCTCAAGGTTCAAAGTCCTAGAATGGATTTTTTTCTTCTATTTTGTGTTTGCTTCTACTTAACAATTTTTTTCAGAATGATTAAATTTTTTATCAAAATTTTTTTTCTAGATTTTCAACTCAATTCTCTACCATAAATATTTAAATTTCAAACCTTGTAGAACAAAAAGTCTAAGTTAGAGGGGATTTGAAGTTTGAAAACCTAATATTAATAGGTAGCAAAGTGATTGTCTTTTGGTGAAACTACAATTTAGTTTTAATAATGTAAGTTCTAGTATGGCAAGAATTATCATTAGGTTTAGAAGAAAATAAGAATTTGTGATTGGTATTAGAAATGATCTTGGTTATACAATGAAAGTATGCAAAAAATCTATGTTTATTTTATAAATTTAAATATATTCCAGAAAATAAGAATAAAAGTTTAAAATTTTGGAATATATTCATTAGCACTTAGGAGGATGATGACTTGAGGGTCCTTTTTTGATAATTTTGTCTATGTTTTGTTGTCGTATAAAACTACAATTACTTAGAAATTTGAATTTTTCCATTTCGGAAGTTAGTGATTTATAATATATTAGGCATTATTAATTTATTAATTTTTTTGGCTTTTCATAGGATTCTTTTTAATATATTATACAATTAAATGAAAAAAATTTACATAATATTAGAAGGCAATTATAAGTTAAATGGAACAAATTTCTTCAAACAAAACCAAAAAGGTATATGCAATTTGTGAATGTTGAGATAATCAAATGAATGTTTTTCAAGTCTATAATTGACTATATCTTTTGAAGTATGATTTTTTTTAATAAGAAATTCAAATGGATGAATTATACTACATCATATTATTTCAATGTTTGTGAGAATATGGAAGGATGAATTATACTACATCTTATTATTTCAATGCTTGTGAGAATACGGGAGGAGGATGTTTTTGAACATTTGAAACTTCGAAATTTGGGACTCATATTAGCGGATATATGGTTTGTTAGTAAAATAGGAGAAGATTAAACTTTATTTGCTTATATTAAATTTATCGAGATTAAATATCTAATATTAATTGTGTTTAGTCAATTAAGAAATTTTCCTTTTATACAAAAATCTTTCATTGTCTAATACCACGAGATTGGAGCAAATAGATTAAAAAAAGAACTTGATCATATTAGCACTTTTAATACCTTGGGCGCCTTGGATTGTTGTTACATTTACAAGACCATTGCTATGAAGAGTAAGAAATGTCATAAATTTTATAGCTAAATTGTGAGAGTTATAGTATGTAAGGATAGGAGTGCAAAGATTATTGACTCTTGAAAAAATTTACAATTCTAAATTTTCTTCCTAATATCTTTGATCATGAAATGGAGTTTGAAATTTTTTAATTTTTTTAGTTTCTTCCTATTGTCTTTGATTGTGTCTTTGACCATGAAATGGCAGTTTGAAAATTCACAAACTTTTTAATTTTTTTCCTATTCTTTGATCGTGAAATGCAGTTTGAATTACTGAATTATACTGTACAGGGGCAAAATTTTAAGTTCAGGTTCGTTGGGTGAGGGCAAGCCAGGGTGCCCTGCAAATGTAAGGGCTCGGCTCAGTTGCAGTATATCATCAAAACTCTCCAGCAGTCACACGCCGCTATGGAATTTCTTCTGATGCTATAAAACTTCACATTGTCACACTCAACCCAACCGCTCACAGACAAAAACCTCACAAGCGAACTTTGTGCACGAAACTGAACAGCAATGCTTCGAGAAACCAAAAAAAAAAGTGGTGCCTATACAAATACAAACCAGCCACATTCAATGCAACGTGCACATCCGTGAGCACGTCATTCAGAGCTCCAGATTATCCAGTGCTCATCTATTCTACACTGCAGCTAGCTCTCAATTACAACTGATCATCCCACTAATAACTCCTAGCTACAAGGACAAGGTCCGAATGTACATACAATCGATTAAAGAGCAAACTGAAAATACGAGATTCATCATGGTAATCTGTTCGAAACTCGAGGAGTGGCGACGCAAGTGAGAGCGGAGAGCTTGTGTGTGGTCAAGTAGACGATGTCTTCAATGTTCTTGTTCATGCTGTCGATCTCTTCAAGGGATAGTCGCCACTCGCAATGTTGCACCAACGCTGCCAGGTTCATTGGGATAATGAACATTGCCTGCACAACATCATCAACGATTCAGTGCGTGCTCTGAATTCTGGGGTACACATCACAGAAATTGGGGAATGCATTCTACCGAGGTTGGAAGCAGCAAATTCACAAAGACCGAAGGATGTGATGCACAGAGCTCGGGAGAAATCCGAAATGGAAATTGGACAAAAGTTCTTGAGTCGATGGAAGTTGGAAAAAGGTAATTTTGGGTCCAAATTCCATTCCTAGTGTAAACTGTTCTATCATCATTGGACATTGACTGTAGATTCAAGAATGCAAGCTCATCACTGAAATAGGACGAAGTAATTGACAGAGTTCGGCGAATGCTATGCAATTCACAGAGTTTGGAGAAAGCTATGCAGATTTACAGATTTTGGAAGATACGATTGCCAGAGATCGGAGGATGCGATGCACAGGGATAATTGAAGAAGGCAATGCACAAATTATGTTTGAAGCAATGCAGACGTTGGGTACCTGGCAGATTGGAGAAACCAATTTCAGAAGCAATACACAGAGATTGCAGAGACATTGATGAAGTACCTGAGTGATGCCGGCGCACATTCGCTTCCCGGCGCCGAAGGGCATGAGGTTGAAGTTTTTGAATCCCATGTCGACGTTGTCGTTTTCAAGAATGCGCTCCGGGTCCCATTTCTCGGGGTCGCTCCAAACAGCGGGGTCCTTTGCAATAGCGTACAAGTTCACGAGAATCTGCAACCCAAAAGAGCTTGGTCAAATACACAACCAAGCTCGCAGCAACGACGATTACACTGGAAAAGGCTGTAACGAGCATTGAGTCCCGCATTGTGACCCGCAAAGTGTCCCAAATTGTGTCTAGAGTTGTGAGTGTTACCTGGTCAAACACACAATCAGGCTCACATCAACGACGATTATACTTGCAAACACTGCAACGTGCATTGCGTCCCTAATTGTGTGGGTTACCTGGTATCCTTTGGGGACGTCGAATCCGCCGAGCGTGATGTCTTCCTCCACCAAGCGCGAGGGCACAAGCGGCACGGGCGGGTACTGACGCAGCGTCTCCTTGATCACGGCCTTCAAGTACGGCAGCTTGGGCAAGTCGTCCTCCGTCACCATGCGTTCTGTGCCCACCACGTTTTGAATCTCTTGGTACAGCTTCGCCTGGCAGTCGGGGTTTTTGGCGAGCTCGTACATGGCCCACTCCGTCGTGACGAGCGTGGTGTCGCTGGACTCGATGATGGGCTCCCACAGCGACATCTCCAGCTGCTTCTCCGTCAAATGCGTCGCGTCCTTAAGCAGAATGTCGGCGTAGAATCTCGGCGGGCCCTGCAAGATTGGTGCTCACAATCGTCAGGAGATTTCCAGCAACGACAATTGAAGCTTTACGTGATGGTTTAGGGTGTCGGATTTGGAGATGAGAATTTGGGTTTCGAATTGAAATTTTTGATGGGAGGGACCTGGCTGATTGTTTGATTGTTTGTTTGAGACCTGGAGCTTAGCGAGGCGCTGCCGATGAGTGCCTTCATGATGGATTTACATCAGGAGTTTCCAGCAACGAGAATTGAAACTCTACGGATTGGTTATGGTTTATGGTTTAAGGATGAGAATTAGCTGGGGGATTGAAGTGAAATGTTTGCTGGGAGGGAGGGAGGGGGGCTGATGGTTTGTTTCAGACCTGGAGATTTGCGAGGCGTTGCCGTTGCGCCCGGATGAGGGCCTTCATGATGGCGTTGCGCTTGAAGTCGACGCCGCGTACCATATCCTCGACGCGGCGGTTGGGGATCCACTTGAGCGCCGGGAAGAAGTCGCGCCAGTCGACGTCGATGACGGCGTGCAGAGGATCCACCACCAGCGCCTGGAACATCTCCCACGTCGACAGGCGCACGCCCAGCTCCGGGACTTCGATGTTGTCGGGAACGTAGCCCCACACCTGCACATCGAATCCATCGCTCCCACATTCAGTTCGCTTCAAACTTCGGCAGGCGTTTGCACATTAGTGGGATCCAGACCTCGAGACATGGACCCTGAAAAAGAATCAGTCACGAATCACGAAGAATGTCGCGTTCGAGAACATCCTCGCTTTCTAGCTCAGCGTCAATTGGAACGTCAAGTCGAACATCTATAGACGTCAAAAACATAGAACGTGGAATAAAGCAGGAGAAGGAATGCAAAACCACTTAGCAGAAGTGCAGTCCAAAAAACTTGGGTAAACTTCCACAGCGGGGGAACACGGCAGAGCGCGGTGCACACGGTTCACCCTGCAACGTACATTACTGCTTGCACAACAGGATCACCCGAAGCTGTAGTTGGCATTTCCCTGTAGTGAGGATTTGCCAAAGCTTGAATCTTGAGTATTTGACCATTCTTTATACCAATGGAATCAGGGTGCACTTATGTGTCGTTGTCAATCACAACACTGACTACCAGAGAGACTTTGAAGATCTTAATTTGGTGATTATCGTTTCATAAAGTGATTAACAAGAGTGACTGCACAGGATGGTGAATCGTGTGCAGTTCACTTTGCCGTGTTACACTGTTGCGGAATTTTGCCTTCCAGCAACGCATAGCTTGCTGGAGAGCGGATGAATGCATCACCTGGGTCATGGCGAAGGGGAAGAGGGCGCGCTCCACGTAACGGCGGACGTTCACGACGCCAGTAGACTTGGGGTACGACTTCAGCTCGTCCAGCACGCCGTCCACCATGCCCACCAGCGCTGCCTCTCGCATGTCTCGGTTCTTAATCTGTATACATCACCCAAATGCATGTCAAAATTCAAGTCAAAATTCATGTCAAGATACATCTTGGCTATGAAGATTTGCAGAGAATTGAAGTGACGAGACGGATGTGTGGAGTGAGTACCTGCGTGTTGGGTCCGAGCAAGTTGGTCATCAGCTGTTTCTTCAGCATGCGATGCTCGTCTCCGTAATCGGACATGGCCACCATCGTCTTCTCCCGCGTCAAGACGCGCAGTGCCAAGGGCATCTGCCGCTGCGATATCGAAGCAAACTTCGTCACCATCACCTGCACACATTCGCCACTTGAATTTTAGTCACGTCACTTGCTTCTTGTAAGTCAGCACATGGACAGATCGACTTCAGGCAACAGTCGCAACACTCGAAATGAGTGTTTTCAGGGCGACCCAAACTCCGGTTGTTACTAGCCGTGTTTGCATTAGGAGATTAACGTAAGGTAACCACGAGAATGTGTAATCGTAAAAATGGTCACATATGCAACAAATGCGAACTCCCAGTTGGTTAAAACAGCATGCCCATGTTGGTTATTTCATGATGTTTCAGCTTGGGATTGCACAAATTTGTTTTGCAGGAATTTTCACAGTTGCTAATTATGACAAAACTGGCATTTTTCTAGTCACCCTTATGGAACCTCGGATTTGTTACCATCCCCAGTTTTCAGAGCTCTGTGCACTTGGATGTCACAATTTTGGCGTTCAAACACAAACTTTAATAAATATGATCCACTTAACAGGAAGTGAGCATATTTAAAGCTGATCACAAACTCAAAGTTGTTATGCGCCCAACTCAATGATAGCAATGTGCAATAAGAGATCGACATAAGGCAATCACAAGATTCTGTATATCACAAGAATGCACACAATATATTACTAATTCAAAAATCCCAGTTTGTTGGAAATTCCCAATGTTGCTTTTTAGTGTCGTTTCAACAAAGGATTTGCACTCATTGTTAAGGAGGAATTCTTGCATGATTGTTAAAACTGAAAA
The DNA here is from genome assembly GCA_963969595.1 of Neckera pumila. Taxonomy (NCBI): domain Eukaryota; kingdom Viridiplantae; phylum Streptophyta; class Bryopsida; order Hypnales; family Neckeraceae; genus Neckera; species Neckera pumila. Next base: position 2,898,553 of record OZ018414.1, on the reverse strand, counting down.
AAACGGCACTCCTCTGGTCACCCTAATGGAACTTCAGATTTACACCAATTTGGAACTCTGAGCACTCGAATGTCTCGCTTTTGGAGCTTTACAACACAATAGTTTTACCAAATATGACCCAAGGTTAGTACACTACCTCTTTGGCAAGGTCGGCGTTGTTGATGACGAGTTGCGTGGTCCTGCCCAATTGGATGGTGTAAATGGGTCCATGCTCCTGAGCCCAGGCTGTGAAGGTGCGAAATGGCCTCTTCTCAGTCAGTTGCAACATGTTGCCCAGCACTGGAACCCCCCCGGGAATAGCTGCTAAGTACACAGAAACTCATGTCAGTATGTATGCCCTTCTATGACTCTTAAAGCCAGGATTTAGCCACATCTTTGTAGCAACTATTTCCTCACTAAACAACGTTTGAGGGAAGAGAAAGTAGAAACAATAAAACCACAAAAGATAACTTAAATTTATAATTTTGACCCTATGTCCACACACGACGATCAGACGTAATTAAATCATTGCTTCAATGTTATGCACTCCATTCTCACCGTCGTTCCGAAGTCAATAGTTAGTCTCATAATCATTCTCAAGGAAAAGAGAGAGAGAGAAGACCCGGACGTTCATGGTATGCAAGAGGGTTTGCATGAGGACTAGATTTCTAAGTCTGTGCAGAATATCGTACAATCTGAAGTTATTGCACAGAGTTGAAGTCGATATAAAGTTTTCTGCTTCCAAAGTTTCTTGTAGAAGATTCAGAGCATCTCCAAAAATAACTAAAAATCTCACCTGAGTGTCGTAGGCTACCTTAAAATCACATTTCATTCAGAGAACAATTGTCCCAAACGCTGCATAAGCAGCCTGCCCCCAAGCGAGTTTCATCTCCAACAACGTTTACTGTCAAACTCTGAAACTTCTTTCTAGTGTCACGTCAATTTCATTAAAGTGGCGCGATTCTGGTGCCAAAAATTGTGACATATATGCCCATAATGGTCTAACATCTAGGACTGGTATGGATTTATATTTTCAGAACAGGTGTTCTGAAAAGTGACAAAGTGTTGGAATACCGACAATTTATCGAAATTAACGTTAGTGTTGTTTTCAACATTTTCTGCATGGTGGTACAAAGGTGGGGGAAATTTCTACTAGCGGATCACGCAAGTGTAACCGAGGATCAAGTTTTTGGTGTGACCAAGCTTTGGAGTGGACGTACCAGGCGGGAGTCTTTTCCTGGTTCCAAAGCTAATCCGGGCGACGAGGAAAAGGATCCAAACAAGCCCAAGGGAGATGATCAATATGTTGGCAGTAAGCTCCTCCCCCACCAGTATCTTCGCCGCAGCGGTTAGCCCTGGCGGCGTGGTTTTCATTGCCTCTGCCCATTGTTGCCGCAAGTGGTGAACCAACAGTTTCGCCATGGCTGCCTTTTCTTTCACCTTCTCTCTCAAACGCTCATATACACCTGCGCAGTCACATTCCGTCACTTTTCAGTCGTTGCTTGAATTTCTGAGTGCAGGGAAGAGAGCAGGAGAAACAGAAACACTGAACTTGTTGTCAATTTTTGATTCAACAGGGCAGAAATCGACAACGAACAGAGAATCTGTAAACCACAAATTACGGAGCATTTCATGTCTGAGGTGCCTGAGGTTCCAGACAGGCGCCTAAAAGTGCCAGTCTATTTAAATTCTGGAATTTTAACTAATAAAAGAAACCTACAACAACAACGAAGAAGAAGGAAAAACTCTCTCTGTTACAAGAACTACATAATCTAGGTACTCTCAAGCCAAGCTCAATTAGGCTGACTCTGAAAATTTCCTCGTCCATTGAAAACCAATTGCTGCATGCACGTGTTCCTGGCCGTGCAGCAATCAACAACCAGCATATCGACACATTCCAGAGCAATTTCACGTCTCGGGTGCAGTTTGCAACGATTGCACCTTAATCCACTGGATGCACCGAATGTTGAAACTAAACGTGAAAGCAACAGAACTGAGAACCCCAGATTATGAAAGCACCAAAAGAAGGAAAGCTAGCCTCTTCCAAGCTACATTAAATGCAAATCGAATCAAACCACATGTTGTAAACTAGAATAATTAAGCCCAAACAACTGCATCCCTCAAACGCACACAAATCAAACCAGTTCCTGTATGCACCAGTTGTGCAGGGCCCCGGCGAGGATCGAAGGAACTCCACAACAATCAGAACGTCACAATGACTCGTTTCTCGTCACCACAACACAGTCTCAGCAATGGTCCACCTTAATCCACTGGATACACCGAATATTTGCCTAAAACATGAAAGTTCCAGGCCCATATAACTGGGAACTCTCTGAAATTGAAAGCAGCTAAAGAAGGAAAGCCTTCTCGAGATCCTTGCCAAACACTGAATGCAAATTAAAACAAACCACTTGTTGTAAACACTAGCATAATTAAGCCCAAACAACTGCACACATCCCTCCTCAAACGCTCACAAATAAAATCAGTTTCTGCATGCACCTGTTCTGCAGGACCCCAGTCAGGATCGACAACAGACGCCCCAGCGACCCGTTTCTCGATATTATATGGAAGCTAGACAGTCTCAGCAATGGACCACTGAGCTTATATAGAGCTCGGCCCCTCTCCAACAGGCTAAAGCCAGAAAATGATATTTCTTGAAATCCGAAAGCTACGTCTCGAGCCCCGTCCGAGCAATTAACGAGCTGGACGCCACTCAGTGTCCTTAAATGCGCGATTAGAGTACTACTCTCATAACCCCAGTCAACGTCGACGCGGTCGTCGATCCTTGGAAGCAAATTTGGAAAGACAGAGAAGTAAAGTAATTACGGACCCCCCACGAACAGTGATTCTTCTGCAAACTGAAGCAGAAGCTACGTCATGAGCTCCCCGCATTTCGAAATTAGCAAGGTTTCCAAGCATCTGCACCTGGACGTTAATCAGGTAATGGAAACTACACTAGTTCGTCCTAACAGTGCGCGTGACACTGGTTTACCTGCCACTTGTTTACCAGGCACTTGTATTATATACTTGAGTAACAGTTAAGTTGGTGTTTCGAATTAATGCAGGTTGAAATGTACAGTAACTGTCTAGTACCACAAAAGTGAAATATTGTGGTGACACTAATTTCTGTACGTAGGTGATGCTAATTTTTAGCCCCTCCCTAATAGGACAAATCAGTGTAACTTAAGCTTGATCGGACGGGGTCTTTGATTATTTGGGGGGAGCCTGGCATGGGTCTTGGGTCTTGCATGCATGGATGTGGCTGGAGCGAGGGATTATGGAATTGGAAAAGTGGGTTTCGCAATCAATAATAAGACGCGGGAGGAGTTGAGTTGCGACCAGATTCCGGGAGGGCTTTCGATCATCATTTGACGGTGTCGCCGGAGCGCGCATCAAGAACGGAAATGCCAGTACATGAGTTGGCCCGAGAGGTGAGAGTTGCGAACAATGAGAAGAAGTTAAGGTTGTTGCGGAACGTATCACGCTTGTTGGCGAGCATTTCGGGTATGTGTTGGGGGAGTGTGTTGCGGAGCCGGGCCCCAGCACTCGATCATCGAGATTGCCCTGGAGACCAGATTCTCTTTGTCTTGAATTGGCACTTGTATTAAAGGTTTCTTCACTTGGGGAAACACGGCCCGGGACTGACAAGATTTGGACGCTACTTGGGGAAAAAATTGAATTCTGGTGCGTGAGTGACTGACAGATTTGGTGAGCACACTAGCTGCAGCAGGAGGGGAGACATGAGGAGTAACTTATTAATCTGTTCTCCTGAAAAGAGAAAATAAAACGGAGGACTGATAAGGCGTACGTAGGGGACATTCAACACTGGCGGGTCCCCGCCGTGAGGGACTGACAGATTTGTCAGTATACTCTAGTAGGGGAAAAAGCTGGGACTACTGTCAGAGTTCATGCACCAGGGGAATCAGCAGCGCAAGGAACGGGGAGAATCGGAGATCCGGGTTGTTTTTTATTGCGTGCTTTGTGGGCAGGGGAGGGAGGCCGATGAATCAATTTTGATTTTAAGGTAACTACACCTAAAATCGCAGTCCTTAACCCTTAAACGACGAAGGGGTGACCTGGAAATCATACTTTTTCATTACCGTGTGACATCATCTACATTAAAAAATCCAAAAGTATCTATTGGAAGTCAAGCTATTGTAAAAGCTCTCCCCTTTTCACAACAAATTCCGAGGATGAATGATTGCATTTCTGTCCTATACAGTTTGATTCTCTATCATCCATCGGCCACAAAATGGTCTCCACGTCGTTTAAGGGTTAAAAGCGCACGGCGGATATTCCTGCCTAAAATGTACTCCCACTATTCATATGACTCTATGATCGCTTTTGGATACACCTATTCTCAACACTTTGAAAATTTGTAGTTTATTCACACAGTGTCCAAAAAATGCATTCTAAGGGAATGTAGAATCCCCTTTCGACAACCAATGGGACCCCACAAAAAAAAATTCAATATAATAGTGAAACCCATGTTGAATCAGGCCGAATTGTTTAACTGTGCAATTTAAGGTGCAATTATCTTTTGAGAGAGAAAAAGAACTCCTTTGAGGTTCAGTTGGCGTCAATTAAATTAACTTAGCTCCTAAAGGACCAAGGCCTTTTTTCTGCCAAAAAACTCTCAAAACTGCCATTTCTTGAGCAAAGAGTACAAAAATCTGAAAATTGCACATCCAGCTGTAAGATCTTATACCTAACTAGTATGACAATGTGTAGAAATTTTTTTAGAATTTTTGACCGCACAAATTGCAAGATATCTGTGTTTAAAGTGAAAAAAACAAGATTTTCAGCACATTGCGAGACTAGATTTTTGGACTTTGAACATTTTTAACTTAAATTTTTTGCACTACAGAGTTTTGAGCTTTAAATCTTTATAGTGGAGAATTGAGTTGATAGTCTTAGAAAAAAAAAGAATTTCAAAAAAACATAATTTTCATTCTTAAAAAAATTGTTAAGTATAAGATAGTATAAGATAGAAGGAAAATTTAAAATATTAATATCTTCTAAATGGAACTAAAATGCACTAATCCCAATGGTGAGATCGTTCTAGCAAGAAAACAAAACCATGTAAAACTTTTCTTTTGAAAAATTGCAAAAATTGCATTCCAAACTGAATCCTACAAGTTATTTTTTTCTAAAAGATGCTCTAATTGCCCAAAAAACAAGATTGTCCATAACTTTCTCATAAAAAATCCAAATGAAATGAATCAAAGCTTTCCAAATAGGCAAAAATATAATCTATAAGGAAAAAAAAAATTTAATTAAATTTTTTGCAAAATGTTTTTGCTGCCCCTTCTCTCCTGTTTTGAGCTTATTTGGGCATAACTTTTGTTTCCGAGCAACAATTGGAAAAAAAATTATATTCCCACGAAGCTTATTAGTTTTTCTATCTTCCAAAAAAATTTCAGAAAATCGCAACAAAAATTCAGCCCATAGGTACCTGCCTGAAATCCCATTTGTCCCCCGAACGGACAATGGTCCTTTAGGGGTTAACCCTGTAATGTTACAATTGGCGTCAATTAAATTAATTTAACCCTGTAACGTTACCTTGGACATTAAGTGTCCCACAAATGACAAAGAATCTTTGCATGGAAGACAGAAGTGCGATTGTTCATCTTTGCAAAAAGGAAAGACCTTCTATAGCAGCTTGTCCTTGAATGAGTGCTTCTAGTTTTCTTAAAGTAGATGATGCACACTTTATCAAAAAGGATGAAGTCCACGGAGACTAGTCTGTTTTGACAGAGTTAACCCCTAAAGGCCCAAGGCCATTTTTTTGCAAAAAAACACTCAAACTGTCATTTCTATAGCAAATTTTAAAAAAAATTGAATTTTTTTTTTTGCACATCCAATAGTAAGATCTTACACCTAACTAATATGAAAATGTGTGAAAAATATATCAAAATTTTTGATCGCACAGATTGCAAGATATCTACGTTCAAAGTGAAAAAAACAAGCTTTTCAGCACATTGTGAGACTAGATTTTTTGACTTTGAGCATTTTTAACTTTAAATTTTTGCACTACAAAGTTTTGAGCTTTAAATCTTTATAGTGGAGAATAGTTGAGAGTGTAGCAGAAAAAATTAAAATAAAAAATACTTAAAAAACACTCAAAACTACCATTTCTATAGTAGAAAGTAAAAATTTTGAAAAATGTTTTTTTTTCACATCTAACCATAGGATCTTACACCTAACTAGTATGAGAGTATGTGGAAAATGTTTCAGAATTTTTGACCGCACAGATTGCAAGATATCTGTGTTTGAAGTGAAAAAAACAAGTTTTTCAGCACATTTCGGGACTAGATTTTTTGACTTTGAGCATTTTTAACTTAAGTTTTTTGCATTACAGAGTTTTGAGCTTAAAATCTTTGAAGGGGAGAATTGAATTGAGAGTCTAGGAAAAAGAAAAAAGAAAAAAAAATTAATTATCACTCTTAAAAATTATTAAGTAGGAAGTAGTATCACTCTTATAAACAAGTTAGTTTATAGAAGGAAAATCTAAAGTATTCATATATTTTAGTTGGAATTAAAATGCACTAATCCCAATAGTGAGATTGTTCTATAAACCATGCAGAAAAAAAACTGAAAAATTTAAAAAATTACATTTAGAAATGCATCCTAGAAGTTTTGTTTTTTCAAAAAGATGCTCTAAGTGCCCGAAAAACAAGAATGTCCATAGTTTTCTCATAACAAGTCCAAATGAAATGAATCAAAGATTTCCAAATAGACAAAAATATAATCTACAAGAAAAATAATATAAAAAAAAAAAAGTTTAAATTTTTGTCCACTTTTTTTTTGCTGCCAGGGTTGTCCGCCATCCCCTGTTTTGAGCTTATTTGGTCATAAATTTTTTCCCATGCACCGATTGTGAAAATAATTATATTCCAACCAAGATTATCAATTTTTCTATCTTCAAAAAAAGTTTCAAAAAATCACAACAAAATTTCAACCGGTAGGTACCTGCTTAAAATCCCAAATGTCCACCAAACCAACAATGGTCCTTTAGTTAGGGGTTAAAGGGACAATGGTCCTTTAGGGGTTAAGGGTCAGCTTATATGTATCGGTGTCCGGGCAATTGCATAAGGCTTGCTATAGGGAAAAAACAGAGTTTGCACTTTTATGTGGACCCAGTGTGTAGGGAGGAATACAATAAATGAGTCACACGTATTAGATTCTCTAGTCTCCTCCAGTGAGGTTATCCACCGGTATCAGTGAAACTTCCACTCCTCCTTTCCCGCTTGCCCACCTCCGCAACGCAATTGGTCATTTTTGTCCTCTTGCTTGAATTAGTTGGAAATTTGCAAGAGTCTATTCATCTTGTGGAAGCTCGACATGCTCTCCCTATAAGCATCAACACCCTTACTTGCCTAACTTGGCATGCTCATAAAATACAACCTTTAAATAGTTGAGTGACCACTCATCACCAAGAATAAAGCATAAAGCAACTAAACTTAGGATGACTGATAGTGATTTCAAAGACCATTTGTTGACATATATGCTAGGATTGAATGTCAAGAGAATATTGTGAGGGGCTATAGCACGTTTCATCCACATTTGAAGAGTGTCGGACCTCTAGCACGTAAGTGTGCATGTTCTATGGGTAGAACTGAATGAATGATGCCAAGACCGCACGTTTCAATCACATTTGAAGAATATTAAACCTCTAGCACGTAAAAGTGGCTATGTTCTACGAGTAGAATTGAATGAATGATGCCAAGATTGCATACCTTGGTTAGGAAGAAGACTCTATATTTCTTAGTAAAAGGCCGGATTGTGGTAGAGGTGGAGTGGTATATGATGTTTTACAAGTCATTGTCCCAACAGTGTCAAGATTGTTATCGGGTATGATTGCCAATGATGTAAGATTAACATTTCAATGATCCAATCAAGTGTGACTGCTGATGATATAAGATTAATAATTCATTGGTTCAATCAAGTGTGATTGCTAATGACATAAGATTAACATTTCAACGGTCTAGGATTATAATCCTTGTACTAACTATTGGTTCTTTAGCTTTAGTTGGCAAGGCTTTAGTGAAGTATTGAAGCAAGAAAGTGATAGTAGTTGTACATGGTTAATTGTATACGGTAGTGTATATAATGTATTGGGTCCTATCCTATTTGGACTATCTTTTGTTTATGGTTGTGATTTGTTACTATTTTAGTATTAGTTAGACTTTTATAGATGATGAGGCACACTATTTATACATGTTTTCAAATTTTCTTAAGTAGAGAATAATATATTTGAAATATTTAATGGCAATTTTATTGATACTATTTAAAGTGTTCTTAAAAAATAATTGAAGTAGGTGGAATTTGTCTTTCAATTTATATATATATATATATATATATATATGGTTTGTATGTGGTTTGTATGTGGTTCCTCGTGCACAAGCAATGATATCTACCAAAGGTTTGTCATTCAATCTAAGGTTCATAATGTTATGGATGAGTGGTTGGTGTTTATTAGTTTTGAGGTTGATGATTCTTGAAAGTAATGGTCATTATAAAAAATGAATTCAATGAATGCATTTAATGGTCATTTGATGGGTAAATTAAGTGGAGGTGATTTTTTGTATGATATTGATAGACATACACAATGTATGTTTGGACATAGGTTTGCTAGGCATGTGTAGTGTGTTTTGTCAAATGAATGCTTATGCATGGATGTAGCCATTTAGATATTGTGTGTTCACAAGGAAACCATTAAAGTTTCCATATTTATGAGGATGAAGCATCTTAATTTGGTATCAAATAAGATTAGTTTACAAATCTCATGTACCACTTTATTATGTCTTTTAAATTTGCAATCCTTTAATGTATGGAATTTTGTACAACATAAAAGGACATAATTTGCCACCTAGAAGACATTGGAAGATACTATATACCACAAATGATAAAATAATTAAAATTTGAACTAAAAATGTCATCAATGAATAAAATTGGAATTGGAAAGAGTCTGGGAATCCTTTAAAAGAAGTCAAGAATATAGAACTAACTAAGTAAAAAATAGAGGTAGAATTTTACATTTATCCTTAAGAGAGCTCAGTCCCTTTAAAAGAAGTTAATTGTTCCTTCCTCCCCAAATCTTGCATTGTCATGCTCTAATTTTTTAATATTAAAGATAACAAATGAATTTTGTATTTATCAAGGATGATTAAATGCAAAAAAATTGAGTTCATGCTTAGAATTAAAGACCTTGAATTAGATAGAAAGGTCAAAAATACAATTAACCAATTAGCAAATAAATTAGCACATGTCAAATCCTTTTCTACTTTTGAAATTTGGCAAGTACAAAACTAACATGATATACTACCTCCGTCCTATAATACAAGGCCTTTTTTTTTTTTTCATTTGTGCCAAATTTCTTGTCCCCTTTACTTAGGGTTGAAGATAATTTTTTTTGTTTAAGGAATTAAATAATGAAATGAAGTACAAAAAATCAAGTTTATTTTGTACTTTAGAAATGAAAAAAATGAAAAAAATGAAATTTTTATGACAATTTGAAGTTAATTGGGTCAAAGACCAAAAGTCATAGAACTTTTCATTGAATCTATTGAATTTCAAGTCATTTTTGTATAGAAAGGCCATATTCATTAAAATGAGACAAAGTGAAGTCTCAATTTTATAACTATTTAATTTTGAGACTATTTGATAATTTGAGACTATTATATGTTAATATATATAAAACCATTTTAGTGATTTTATCCTCAAGTCAAAGATAAAATGCAAGTGCAACCTTTGGGCAATCAAAGATTTTTAGAATTAAAGTTTCAAAATGACCATTTTGTCTCATTTTAACGAATATGGCCATTAGATCTAAATACATAGAGAAAGCAAGTTAGTTGCATAAGGATTCTTCTTTTTCTATAAAACATCATCCTTATTCATCCTTCATCTTTATTTATGTGTGGGATTTTGTACCTATTGCAACATTCTACTTTCTAACTTTTCCTTGATTGCAATTTTTAGCCATATCTTCTTGCTTTGCAATTAAGAAGAGCCATTTCATATTCACTATAGAATCACCTAATCATAGCATGCATTACAAAATCATTGCGAAATCTTTAATACCTTCAATACTACAGAGAAAACTAGTATATAATGGTGGAAAATTATTACTCTAAGAGAAGTCAAAGTTTGTCAACCTTGTCAAGTAGGGTCATAATAAGAATGATTTTAATCAAAGACAAAAGATACTCACCGTATGAAAGATAATTCACACCTTTAGAATTATCAAAACAATAGTACAATTACGTGTGCAAATTTCTTACAAATTTCATATTGTGCAGGGTTTGTGACTGTCCCTTTTGAATGGATAGTCACTCAAAAGGGACTGCACCAAAGCCTAGCTAGACTCTCCAAATTGGAAGAAATTATATTTATTAATTTTTAACTATCTCCTAACTATAAATTTAAAAAAATTATATTCATTTTCCATTTACCCCCAAACCATATATCTTTTTTTGAACACATACGTGATGACAATTAATATGGGATATGTGACCATATGCCATATGGGTATGATGTATTTGTATGTCATATCCATGTTTGAACATCTCTAGGCCTATATGCATATTTATATCAATGTATCAACATATATTATATATCTGGTGTGTGATAAAAAATATTTGATGAAGGTCCAAGGGGAGGTTTGGAGGGCAATTGGATTCTCTCTTTCATGAAATTGTCCATACATATCTGCATCAATGTATCTATATCTATATATTAATATAGATATATATACCATACATGTAGGCGGTGTAAAAAAATACTGATAAGGGATCATACAAGGCTTTTTGGAGGGTAGAGGCAAGCTGTCTCTTTTCAAAAGACAGTGTATCAATATATCAACATATACCATATATTAGGGTGTAAAAACATATTTGATGAGTTGGTAATTAATAAAGGATTTTTTAGAGGACAATGGAATTAATTTTTTTTCAAGAGATTATTGTGGGGTTTGTACTACAATAAGCTTAGAACTTCTCCAAAGTGAACTTCTCTAAGGCAATGACTTTTTTAAAGTGATGAAGTATTGATTGCCCAGTCCGGCGCTAGGCCCAATCCCAAACATACACATTAGAAAATTTCTTAGAAATTCAGGAGCATGGGGACTTGAGCTCAGTCCCGGGGCTAATACTTTACACTGAAGTTCTATTGTACAATCAAGATTCTTACCATCGTGGAGTGGATTTGGGGAATAGACCTCACGTAGCTATAAATCTGTAGCAAAAGCAGATCATTCTTCAAGAGATTGTGTCTTTTCAAGAGATCATAGAAGGGTTTGTACTACAAGATTCTTATCGTCGTGGGATGGAGTGGATTTGGAGTCTATACCGAAAGCAAATCATTCACTTCAAGCCAGAGTTCCAAAAGTCGCATTTTTCAGTGCCGGTAGAGCATGCTCCATCCAGATCTGCCGCCTACGCAACAAAAGTTCAGTGCAAGTGGCTCCACTGAAGAATCCAGAATTCCAGATTGAACACGCCGGTAATGAAAATGACCAAACTAAAAACTCATAAACAAGTCAAGTGGCAATTAGTTACAGAAAAACGTTCACTGACTGAAAAAGCCTGAGTCGACATTCAAGAGATTGGACGGGACGGGAAATCTGTACTGTAGAAACTGAAGAGCATCTGCGAACCTTGGGACGGACTCCTCACTGCTATAAAACTGTTAAGACAAAGTCTTCCAATGAAACAGTGAAGTTCATTACAACTTCCAAGAGAGACAAATCCCACCTCCCAAAAAGCAACCCACTCACTACCTGGCACAGCCTTTCTTTAGGGCTCCACACTATTCTCCGTCCTACTAACGGAAGTTACGTACAATCAGTGGCAAGCTACTGATCCAGCAACAAGTTGGGGACACAGTAGGGAGGCTGGGAGTTGGAGGAAATGAAGCTGCACTGACTAGGCATGGCATTTACAAATATATACCAGATGGATTTTTGTTCTTTTGTTTTTAAAATTCAGTAGATTAATGAGGGAGGGAATATAATCTCAGCCACGGCAGAGTGAGCTCAGTCTGCAGTTTGTAGCAGGCCAGGGAGGACTGACCCCTCGATTGCCCCATTGGAAGGGTAAATGTAAAATCTGCCCCCTATTTTGTGCCGCTCAAATTTTGTATTTCTTCACGTCCCTTGACTAATTCGTGGCCTCTAATTGCAAATATGAATCCAGAAATTGCAAATTTCATCAAATGTGGCATATAAAGAAATTTCAGGGTTTTTTGCAAGGGTAAAATTTGGGGCAATAGAGGGGTCAACCCCCCCTGGCCTTTGTAGCAGGCACCTATGGAATTGTGAAAAGGCTATAATATGGTGTCTTATTATTAAGTTCTCTCTGCTTTGGACTAGATGGACATTTATTACTCTCCGTAGTTCTCAACAAAAAAAATGGTTCTATGTTAGCAGTATTTCTCAAAAGGGGGGAAACTGAAACCCCAAGTCAGATTGTGGATTTCATGATCCATCCCACCAATCTAAGAGCATCGCCTCCCATTCACTGCCAAGCTCCCGGGCCGGGGTTTGGGCAGGGCCGAGAAGGAAAAGCGAGCCACCCATTCACAAGAAAGGGACAAAAGGAGACCGGTCACTCCAAAATGAGCTCTCCAAACACTAGCTCCCTGTCCCTGCTATGCTTTGACTTAGGCCTTGATCTTGTCGGCTTTGTTGGTTAGTGGGCCATTTTTTAACTTTCTTTTAATCAATTAGCATTTTGGTTGGCTCTTGGTTATGACTAGTCATTAATGCATGAGTTTGTTTTGTTTTGGTGTGGGCGCTTTCCCGTGAATGGGTGGCGCATGGAAGGGGCCCAAAAAGAGCAGGGCCCCGGCCACCCCATTCCCCGAGCCGTGTTTGCGGGGAATGGGTGGTGATGCTCTAAGGTAAAAGTTGCATGTGCTTCATGATGTGAAGAAGCTTTGAGTCATGAGGTAATTTATCTCCAATAAGGCAAAAGTTATTGGTAAGGCAATCTAATTTTTCTATTTGGTGAAGACAACTAAATTTGCATGCTAATGAAAAAAGAAAAAAGGAAACAAAGCTTTGGAGAGGCAACTTTCATCACTGCTTCTTGCCTCCGATTTCATGTTTCCGATTTAGAAATGGTGATTGTGCTTTTTCATTAAATGATGTCCTGTAAATGATTTGCTATTGTTTCATCCAGTTAGTCAATGTAGGGTTTGGAAACAGAAGCTAAAAACAAATCGTACAAGTCTCCAGATAAGGTAACAGGTCCAATAATTGCCCATTTAAACCCCTAAAGGCCCGAGGCCTTTTTTCTGCCAAAAAACACCCCAAATTGCCATTTTTATAGCAAAGAGTGAAACAAAATTAAAAATATTTTTTTTGCACATTTAACCATAGCATCTTACACCTAAATAGTCTGAGAATGTGTAGAAAAAATTTCAGAATTTTTGACCGCACAGATTGCAAGATATCTGTGTTTAAGAGGAAAAAAACAAGTTTTTCAGCACATTGTGGAATTGGATTTTTTGATTTTGAACATTTTTAACTTAAAATTTTTGCACTACAAAGTTTTGAGTAGTGGAGAATTGAGTTGAGAATCTAACCAAAAAAAAAGAATTCAAAAAAACTTAATTTTCATTATTAAAAAAATTATTAAGTAGAAGTAGGTACAAGATAGAAGGAAAATCTAAAATATTCATATATTTTAGATGAAATTAAAATGCACTAATTCCAATGGTGAGGTTGTTCTAGAAAGTAAACTAAGCCATGAAAATTTTTTTTTTGAAAGATTTGAAAAATTGCATTCAGAAATGAATCCTACAAGTTATTTTTTTCAGAAAGATACTCTAACTGCCCAAAAGACAAGAATGTCCATAACTTTCTCAAAACAAATCCAAATGAAATGAATCAAAGCTTTTTACATAGACAAAAGAATAATCTATGAAAAAATACTAAAAAAACATTAAAAAGAAATTGCAAATTTTTTTGGGCTACCCGCCGTCCCCTCTTTTGATCTTATTTGGTCATAACTTTTGTTCCCGGGCACCGATTGTAAAAAAAATGATATCCCCATGAAGCTAATCAGCTTTTCTACCTCCAAAAAAAGTTTTACAAAATTAGGAGAAAATTTCAGCCCATAGGTAACTGCCCAAAAACGCATTTGTCCCCCACAGTGACAATGGTACTTTAGGAGTTAAGAGCTGAAAGTGAATTTTGGGGAGGCCAAGCTTCTAGAAATAATTTTCAGTAAATTTTCCTTGAAAGACAAGAGGAATTGGCATCTAACCCAAGTCGTGTCATATTTTTTGGAGCTTTTTAGAATTAGTTATGAAATTTTGAAGTTGAAGTGGCATAGGGCTCTAAAATCGCCCGCCCCTAAAATGTACACTCTGTGTACATTGTTGAAGGCTATGAAAGAGCAACATGTACAAGCAGTGTACATTTGAGTAGAGTGGGCAATTTTAGAGCTTGTGCGATTTCAAAGCCTATTACCTTAGTGTTTGTGAACAATTCCGCTCTCAACTCAAGGGCCCTTGCTTGGGCACCTTCACCATACAATTGAACCAACCTACAATTGATAGTGCTATGGCCCCTCTTGTGATTAAAACTTTAACCTCTAATGGACCATTGTCCATTTGGCGGACATTTGGAATTTTGGACAAGTACCTACGGTCTAAATTTTTTATCCTCATTTTTTGAAACTTTTTTTGAAGATAGAAAAATTGATTATCTTTGTGGGAATATATATATTTTTTCAATTGGTGCCCAAGAACAAAAGTCATGCCCAAATAAGCTCAAAACAGGGGAGAAGGAGCAGCAAACAAATTAAAAAAAAAAATTTCAATTTTTTTTCTCATATATTCTATTTTTGTCTAAATGAAAAGCTTTTATTCATTCCATTTGGATTTATTATGAGAAAATTATGGACAATCTTATTTTTTAAGCAATTAGAGCATTTTCTTAAAAATATAACTAGTAGGATTCATTTTTGAATGCAAATTTTATAATTTTTCAAAAAAAAGGTTTCCCATGGTTTTGTTTGCTTGCTAAAACAATTTCAATATTGGAATTAGTGCATTTTAGTTCTGTCTTAGAGATATTAATAATTTAGATTTTCCTTCTATTTTGTACCTATTTCTACTTAACAATTTTTAAAGAATGAAAATGAAGTTTTTTTGAGTTTTTTTTCCCTAGAATTTCAACTCAATTCTTCACCATAGAGATTTAAAGCACAAAATGTTGTAGTGCAAAAAATTAAAGTTAAGAAGGTTCAAAGTTAAATGTTTCTGTCTTGCAATGTGTTGAAAAACTTGTTTTTTTCACTTTAAATGCATATATCTTGCAATTTGTATAGTCAAAAATTCTGAAATTTTTCCCACACATTCTCATACTAGTTAGCTATAAGATCCTACAGTTAGATGTGCAAAAATAATAACTTTCAAATTTTTTTACTCTTTGCTATAGAAATGGCAGTTTTGAGTGTGTTTTGGCAGAAAAATGGCCTTGGTCTTTCAAGGGTTAATCCCTAAAGGACCAAACACCGTTTTTTGGCAACATAGCGATTTTGGGCAGCTCTCTACGAATGGAGTTTTTATTTTTTTTCTTTGAAATTTTCACACAAGATGTACTAGAGGAGTAGCTTTAAGGCCCAATAATTTTCCTAACATTTGACATTAGAGAAAAAATCAGCCCTCCAGAGGGCTGCTCCACAGACCCCTTTAGTACCTTGAAATTTTGTTTAGCGGGCCTAAAAAATTATTCTTTTTCCTATATTTGTGCAGCTAAAACTGCTATGACAATGGTCTCAAATCCAGATTTATGAATAAAAAATTATTAAAAAAAAAAAAAAATTGCAAAATCTGACTATTCCAATGAGCAGTCATACACTTTGACTGCTCACTGGAAGTATTTTTCTAAGTTGACAGGCCAAGCTTGAAATAGCTTGGCATGTCAACTCCGGAGGGCTGATTTTTGCTCTAATGCTACATGGTTAAAAAGTTACTGCATGATATGTCATTTTCATTGGTCGGTGGTAGCCCTGGCAGCTCAAAACTTCTTTAAAAATCACTTTTTTCAAAAATAAAAATTTGAAGCTGGTTCTTTAGATTTATATATACGCGGAAAGGTTTGAATCATTCCATTTCAATTAATAAGTTAAAATTTGTGAGGATTCTTAGTTTGAGGGTAATTATGGAATCTCTACTCTAAAACAAACTTTGAAGTCCATTATTTAACTCAAAATACTTTTGAAAAAAAGTAAAAACATTGGGTTTAGATTGATTATTACAACATTACAACCGTTGCAATTGGCATTTTTCAATTCCATAACTAAAGTCTTGACAATTTAGTATTTTGAATCATTCTCTACTTCTTTATACTTACTATTTTTTTCCTAGATGTTGTACAATTCCAAATGATCTGAACTTTTTCAAGCATGTAGCCAACTTGCCTAAAAAAATGAATCCAAAGGGTTACCACCATTTTGGACATTTTTTTATATAAATGTGACCTTGTGAAGTGCAGCTGCACGGATTTTCTCAGGGACAAAAAAACATTTTTGTCAATTCAAGCGCTAATAGCTTGCAATCTGTGCGGTGGAAAATTCTGATATTTTTTCCACATCTTCTCAAACTAGTTTACTACAAGATCCTACAGTTATATTTGACCAAAAATGTTTTTTTTTCAAAATTTGGTACTTGCACTAAAAATGACAATTTTGGAACAATTTTGGTGAAAACATAGTCAAAAACCGCTTTAACGATTAACCCCTAAAGGACCATTGTTCCTTCAGGAGACAAATGGGAATTTTGGGCAGGTACCTACGGGCTGAAATTTTGCTTGGATTTTTTGAAATTTTTTTGAAGATAATAAATTTGATTAGCTTTGTAGGAATATAATTTTTTCAATTGGTGCCTGAGAACAAAAAAACCATATTTAACTAATTATGGACAATTACACCAAATATGGACAAATTCAGAGTCCATAATCATCTAAAAAAAGAGAAGAAAGTGATTTAAATGATAGAAAAGTGTCGGCGGCCCACCAACACATTGTCCAGCTCAAGTGTTTGTCTAATAAACTGGATTCAAATAGGACAATTTGACTAATAGAAATTAGTAGTAAAATAATTTAGTTGCAAATGCGACAATGATACTTGAAGAGATGCCTATAACCGTGAAACAAAAACAAAGGCAAATCCTCAAAACAAATCCTATGATTCCTACCATTCCTATCAAATCATTTCCAAATCCTAAATACAAGACACAATGAGCCTCATAACATGTATCAGCTAGCAGCCGATATGAGAGTCCATAGTAACGTATGCAGTCATATGTGAATAGTACAATGAATATCAAAGCTGGAGAAGTCAGCATTCCGGAAGTGCATTAAATAGAACTAGTTGGAAAATTGTCCGCGGAGCAGCATCATATATATTCAAAAAGAAAATCTACAAATCCAGTGCCATTCCAATAATAGAAGACCAGCCGTAAGACAACAGCGACGGGATATGTGGATGCTAACATTGCAATGCCCACATACGCTAATTGTATCGGCGGGCAGCCGATAGTAACTGCAAATGGCAAGTGTACTGAACCAAAAGATTGCAGATCTAAAGCTACTCCCTTCCAGATCCAAAACGAGAATAAGTAAAGTAGAATTCTGGTTAGAGTCCACCAAAATAAGATTATTTTAGTGATAGAATTGTGCATTCAATACGTAGTAGTGTCCGGTATATCGACTAGCAGCCGACACCACCATCCGAGTGCTGGTCTTGACCAACAAAGTCTTGGACTAAGCTGACATAAAGTGTTCTATCGGCTGGCAGCCGACAACCCACAAAAGACTCGTGGCGTCAGTCATCTCCCTTGTCGTTAGCATCTCTGTCAATAGCTGCGCCCGCGGCCTCCAGATTTGCAATTGCAACAATAGCTGAGGCCTCTGGAATAAGATGAGATGTCTGAGGTTCTTTCTTTGCATGCAAGGGAATTTTGTGGGAGTACAAGTCAATGGGGACATGAACAACTTGCAAAGACGGAGTTCCTTAATTATGCCATCTACGGGTCCAGCACTCCCTCGCCACCACCACTTTTCCCTCCCTTTTGCCTTTCACTGGAATCCATCATTCTAGCTTAAAATTGCTATGCAATGGCCTTGGAGTCATGTCCACACACTCCAATACCCGCCCAAGCCAAACATGAAGGTGATTGTTGTGACATGGTCGACAAAGAACAAAGTCCCCTAGCAAAACATCCCGAAATGTTGCCTTGTCCTTCGTAGGCCCGTAGTATGGAGAAGGTTCTGGATCGTCCTCTAGAGTGGTGTCAAGTAGAATATTTGGATCTGCTCCATCTTCTGGAAATGCAGATCCATGATCTTGTGACCACTCAGATAGTGGCCAAAATCCTTTCTGAAACAGTTTTGGTGTTGCGAGCAGTAGTGAACAAATCTCACATAGAATTTGTTCCCAGTATGCCACACAACCTGCCATTTCCTCTGCGTATGGCTTATTTCTGGCCATTCCTGATTTCTAGAACTTGATGTACTGTGCAATTCCATTTTTTATGAAGCTTTGTTTTTCATTGCATTTGCTAGCTCTGGCAACTTCTTTGTCTGCATTTCGCTTATTGGAATTAATCTCCATGTTTTCCAAAGTGCCTTGAACGGAACAGGTAGTGGATCCCCCTCTGGAATTTTTGGTCCCCTATCTTTGTCCGCTGTCTACATTTTAAGAAGTGGCCCAGGAGGAAGCCACAAAGAATCCATTGTCCTTTTCTTGTACCTCATGACCAGCCATCCTTGATTATTTCTAGATTCTTCAACGTAGAATTTGAACAAGTGTTTATCCCCGAGTCCCACGATCTTGTTCACACCATCATGATGGAAGCCCTTCAGGTATAATTTGAAATCAACAACCTCTTGAACCAACTCCGGGATGAAGGCCACAGTCTTCTGTGAATCCATGAACGCCTTCATAAGATCTGCACGGACGTAAGTGTTCTTCCTTTTTATTAGCTTCGACAGATAACTGAAGTGTGCATCAATGTCTTTGTATGTATGGCCCACAATGAGAAAACCAACCGTTACTTCTTTGGAGCTGCGCCTAGCTATTAGTAATGAGCAGAATGCCATGAGGAACCAATTCTGATTGTCCTTCGCAGAATTGTCCAGTTGCAAGAACAGCTTTCGCGGGAGTGGAACATGAGGTCATCTTGGTCTTGGAGTGACTGTGACTTTGTTAGAGTTCGGAGGAATGGACGTGTTGCATCTCAATTTACCATGAAGCAGAGCTTCAAAGAAGCTATTTTGAGGTGGAGTTGAGAATAGGATCCTTAATTCCCAAACAAGTGGCAACTCCAGAGCTTGCAAGACCCTGCACAACAACAATATTGTAAAGTTCAAATCCCCTGGCCAGAGTGATGTGGAATAATGAGCACACGCACCATTGCCATGTCCATGTGTAAGCATGCCAGTACACGAGATTGGTATCTGCCCGAGCCTGGCGGTAGCCTTGGTGATGCGCTGCATCTTGGGAATAGCGGTCTTTGTGGTGTCCATCTTCTCATGAATATTGCAGAGGAACTCTAATGGATTTTGCACGGACTGCGAGGTTCATCCACCATAGACATTTCTATACACTATAAGAAACTGTTGTTTTTTTGATGTCAGAAAAAACGTGATACCGTGTTTGCTCTGACGCAAAAAAAATCTGTGTTGATGTCCCACAAAATTTGTCAAAAAGGACAAGCAAAAAACGTGCTCTGTTAGGCAAAAAATGTGCATATTTTGGGCTTGTTTTTTTTAACGTCCAGTGAAACGCACTATTGCAAGTGCCTTATGGGAGGCCATGTGGATGCCACGTGACCTCCACGTCACCTTGTCATTTACGGGCAGTGCCACGTCATTTTTTTTTCATCCAAAAATTGGGTGATGTGTTCTGTGATGTGGACCCCAAAACAATCTGACATGGCATGCCTTGTTAGCATACTTTCATGCCATTTAATTTTTTTTTTTTTTTTTTGAAACGTCAATTTAGATGTCTAGATAGACGTTTTTTGAAACATCAAATGTTGCATACTATGCCAAGGTCAATAGAAAGTAATTATTTGAAAATAAATAAAGAACAAAAAAAATGAACAAGAACAATTGTTGAATTCGACAAGAAATAAAAAAAACTTACCACCTACCATCAAGAGGATTTTTGATGGCCAAATGAAGGAATTACTTTATGGTCAATTTGTAAGAATGAAGGGTTGAGAGGTCCTATTTATATCCATTGTCTATTCATAGTGAGACAAAAGATATGGAATAATTATAATATGGGAACTTGACCGTTGTAATTCTTGACGTTGTTTTAGACGTCTAGGCGTTGTTGCAGACATCTGGATGTTATTTCAGACATCTTCATGTTATTGCAAACATCTAGACCATGTTGTTTTATACATTTTAATTTGAATACAATTCTTGCTTAAAAGATCCCGTATGGATTGTTAATCTTCCTACGACCCAATTTGTATAAAGAGTTCCTTTTTCATCCATATTACACATCCATCCATTGCCCATTTTTTGCAAAATATGCCACGTGGGTGCCCATTTTTCTAAAAATTTTACATTTGGACAGCATTCTACTATAGAGCATAATAATTTTTATTGATTTTACCATAGTAAAAATGGGTTTGCTTGCTGATGTGGCAGTCTATGTTTTTTTGGACGTTCCAAAAAATGCGGTGATGTTTTTGTTGACATTCATTTTGACATGCTTGTTCGCGCTGACATAAACCCGTCTAGCCCTCTTCTAGGTGCCCGTTTGCATGGACATCACGCAAAATTCCCATTGCTGCGACCTAAACTGCCAGACGATGCGACATCAAAAAAAACACGCCGTGTTTTTTGCCAGACAACCCCAAAAACGTATCTTCCTTATAGTGTACATGCATGCTGGTAATTGAGATGTCATTCTCTATCATTGACTAGTGCCTGCCACTCATCACAACCTCTAGGATACTTTGCAATGAACTCAACAAGGAAGTCACATTCTGTGCATTTGGAGAAATTGCTCCCAACCGCCTTGACCTCGACGTTCTTGAGATGAGCTTTTTGAAGGTGGCTAACGGCAAACTGTGAGACCAGCTTCATACTGCATATTCCATTGATCTGAAGGGCAAAACAATAAAGATGAGATCCCATGATTGGAGAGACAGTTCTATGGACCAGCAGCCAACAGAACCAAAATGCACGGACATAACAAAGGAGATAGAACTATCACTGAACCGTAATGAAGGGGGATTCCGCTGGACGCAAGGCAGTTGGATTGGATTGTATCGACTGGCAATTGGCAAAATCCACTCCGTATTGCAGGGAAAGTCAAATAGGATGGATTCCGAGGGACGCAGGGCAGCTAAAGCGCACTATATCGGCTGGCAGTCGACAGAAACTACACAGTATTGCAGAGGATGAGAGGAAGATAATGCATACTTACATAATTAACTTGCTCGCGCATGTGATCCCAATTCATTGTAGAGGGGACAACCTTGAGATTGTCCACGCGTTTATTTTCAACTAGCCTGAACTTGTTTGGCATCTGGTCGGCATTCTTGTTGATAATTGTCATGAGAGTTGCTTGAATTTGAATAATTTGCGGACGGGATTGCCGAGCCCCGGCATTTTCATGCAACTTGCTTATGAATCCTCCAACAGCCGCGGCCTTGTAGACATGATAGGCCGACCTAGAGACCCCGTAAATGATATACTAGGCGTTCTCGCAAACATCGACATTTGCAAGAGTAACAAAGTTCTTCTCTGGAATAACACATAGATGAAGTTGACTCTAAACCGCATATGCCATCTCCCTCCTTGTTTCAAATGAGCAAGCAATGAACTTTCAACGATGAGTTCTTGTGTCCTCCCAAGGAAACATATGGCAACGTCTGAGCTTGCAGCACTTTGGGAGCTGACCTTCCATATGTCAAGATCCGACGTCTTCATTTGTAGTTTGGACAAGTGTCCACAATCCTTAGGAATTACTCTGCAACGCACGGACCGGTATGGATTCTTTGGTATCCTCTGCATTCTGCCGTCGTCAGACTCATTCAACTTAGCAGCCTCAGAGCAAAGCGTGACAATTTTTGAAAGTACCCTGCCCCCTCTAATCTTGTGTGGGACAGCCTCCAACACATAGTTGTCATTTGCAGTGTCTCATGGTTAGATACAAACATGATATTCACATCTAAATCTCACTATAACAAAACATGGTAAGAAAAAACCGTAGTGGGTTTTCCACTATGGTTTTTTTGACCATGGTTTTTTAACAATGGAATTCATCACAAAAAAAAATTAATTTCAATAGTAGTCACTTGATTTTTTGGTTGCAAGTTGCACACACCAAATGTTTGGGAGTTGAACAGGTATTCCATTGCACACACGCATTCCATTGCATGTGCACAATCCATTGCGCGCACAATAATTATCCAATACATGAAATGAAAGACAGTGATTACCGTTTTTGTGAATACACTCAATTCACTAGTTAATGAATTTGGTTGTCCTTCAATATTGTCAACTACTTCAAGTTCATAAGCATACATCTCAACTCGTATACACATCTCAAATCCGTCGAGCGTGCATGTTTGCATGTGCAAAGTTGAATGTAAGCACATTTTATTCAAATGCGAGCGCTTCATTATAAAAACATGGTAAAAACAATCGCACTCAAAATTGGGTGCACGTAGTTGAATGGAAATATGAGTGCAGATGTGCACAATTGAGTTTGAATGCAAGTGCGTGGAGTGAAGTGCGCGTAATGACATGCACGTAGTGGCGTGCACATAGCGGCATACGCGTAGTAGAGTGCGCATGCGCGCAATCAAGTGCGAGTGCTAGTGCATAAAGTAAATAACAAATGCAAATACGTGTAGTTTAATACGCATGCTTGAAGTTCTTTGCAAAATCTTGGCACTTGCATGTGGGCACATAAAGTGGAATGCATGCAACATTCCTAGACACTCTACAATATACTACAAGCAACATTCTATCACAATACCAATGAAAAAATTATATAAAATGTTTCTAATCAATTCATAGCACAACATCATTCCAATATGTGGACACGATCATCATTCAGTGTAAAGATTGCATACTTGTTCTTCTAGGCGAGTAACTCACTCTTTGTGAAGGGCAGCTACAGCATTTGCATGTTGCATACATGCACTCAACATTTGTTTTTCAGCTTCCAGTGAAGTCAACATCTCTTTTGTTTTGAGACTCTCTAACCTCAATGGAATCTAAACACAAGCAACAATTCCAGCAAGATTAGAAGTAGGCTCAGCCGGTGAAGAAAGGATCACTCGATTGGAATGTACTTGTGAACCCATGAACCCTACATCAACAAAACAAATAAACCCTACATCAACAAAATCACCAAAAATCATTAAACTATAGAACCAGTCATCAAATACATGAATGGTATAAACATACACCTCGGCAAGGAATCTGGAGAAAAGCTATAGCTTAATGAGGTGTAGACAACATTCATTACATACACTCAAGTCTATGCAATCAAAGACTCCAAAAACTGTGGATACTTACCTTGTAAGACATTCAAATCTTTCCGAAAGATATGCCAATCTTGCTCTTTCATCTCTTCAACCTACATCCACATCAAATTATAAAGTAATCTCCATGGACAAATAACCATTACATCCCTGGAGGGATGCCAGCTTCAACTTTCATTTACAACATAAATCATAATATCTTTAACTATAAAACAATGCATTCTTACAAAAGGCAATGAAGCTCAAATATTGTTCCATAAATATGGTGATGGCCAAGGAGGGGACCTTCTTTTCAGACCAGTGACGGTCCGAAAGGATATCAAATGTGTCGTACATACCTGCAACATCTTCTTTTTGCATCTGCGCAGCGGTCTCTTCTGATCCCTCTTCAAACCACGTGCAATAGGACTAAGTTAGTAAGGACAAAAGACAACAATACATAAAAAAAGATTAGCTCTCCAAGACTTGACAAAGAGATCGAATAAGGCCAAGAAGGTACGACATAGATTATATACACAAAGTGCTACCATGTCACATGACACAACAAGAACAATAATCCCAATAGGTTATATAATGAAATAGGTCAAGCAAAATAGTTGGTGGTAAAGAATGGCAAAATTCAAAAAAATTCAATAAACGATTTTTTATGTTCATGGACACAAATTTCTTTTTGCAAGTCATTTTCATTTTGGACTGCAAGCAAAAAAGCACAATAAGCTCAACTTGTGAGGGTTACTCCAAAATTTTCAAAAAGTTGACAATGCATTCAATCTCATGTTCACTAACATATCAAGAAGGAGCCTCAACCATACCTTTTTTATGTTCAAGCCAATATGTTTCTTCTCAAAATCCTCTACCAAATCAAAACTGAGCTTCATATGGATTTTGGTACCTACATCAAGATATAATAGATTTTTGTGAGTCTTGGCATATACATTGATCAACAAATTTGAACCACAAAAAAAACACAAAAACACAATTTTTAGACTTTGATGGCAACACTACCGAGGCAATTACAAAACCCTACCAAGACTTGAGCAACATCTTGCATTTATTAGTAACTCTTGCAGCATCCTAGAGTCTTCTAGAACTTGATACACATAAAGTCCCTTGTATGTAAACAGAAGTAAGAGACATGAAGACTTCTTACATAGGATTTATGTCCCTTGATGTATCGTCACTATCCTCCCAATCAAATGAGAAGCAAAATTTCTCACTTGACTTGACAACTTGCTTCTTCAGCTTCTTAAGAACCACCTAAGAAGTGCACACATAAATGTGCACCTCCAGTTGGTCTACACGCATAATATCCGATATCTACAAAGATGCAACCGGCATTCACATGTACAACTTCTGTATGTTCTAATAAAGGATGGAGTGGAAGTATGTCATTTATCTGGAAGAAAGTAGCCATCACATTAGAGAAATGGGGTTCATTCTCATTTGCACATGTTTGAACATCCTATATGGCACGTGAATGTTGACACAGAATTGAAGAAACTAGTGTTCCTACGGGCACGATGACTTAAAAGCTCATGAATTGGACAAAACCAATAATTATCCTTCCAAGATGGAAAAATTGGAGTTAGGTGTGAGTCAATGATCTTTGAAGGTTCAAAATCCTAGAATGATATTTTCTTTTATTTTGTGTCTGCTTCTACTTAACAATTTTTTTCAGAATGATTAAATTTTTTGTCAAAATTTTTTTCCTAGATTTTCAACTCAATTTTCTACAATTAATATTTAAACTTCAAACTTTGTAGTACAAAAAGTTCAAGTTAGAGGGAATTCAAAGTTTGAAAACCTAATAAAAATAGTTAGCAGAGTGATTGTCTTTTGGTAAAATTACAATTTAGTTTTGATAATGCAAGTTCTATTATGGCAAGAATTACCATTAGGTTTAGAAGAAAATGAAGTAGTTGTGATTGGTACTAGAAATGATCTTGGTTATATAATGAAAGTAGACAATGAAGGAATATTTATTTTATAAATTTAAAGATATTCCAAAAAAATAAAAAATAATTTAAATTTTTTGGAATATATTCATTAATGAAGATGATGACTTGACTATCTTTTTTTGATAATTTTGTCTATGTCTTGTTGTCTTACTGTCTTATAAAACTACAATTACTTTGAAACTTGAATTTTTCCATCTTGGAAGTTAGTGATTTAGAATACATTAGGCATTACCAATCAATTGAAAAAAGCACTTTCACTATTTTTAATCTTTGACCTTTAAGGAGAACTTTTGAGTTATACTTGTTGTACCCTATATTTATTAGTTTTTTTGGCTTTTTCATATGATTCTTTTTAACCCCTATACTCCCAAATACCATTTTTTTGTCAACATAGCGATTTTAGGCAGCTTACTATGAATGGAGCTTTTATTTTTTTTCTTTGAAATTTTCATACAACATTTTCCCCAGGAGTAGCTTTAAGGTCCAACAATTTTCATAGCTTTTGACTACATAATTTAAAAAGTTATTGTATGATACGGGATTTTCAATGCTTGGCGGGCAGCTCAAAAAATTCTTAAAAAATTACTTTTAAGAAAAACAAAGATTTGAAATTGGTTCTTTAGATTTATATATATGGAAATCTTTGAATCATTCCATTTTTATTAATGAAATGAAAATTATGAAGAGTTTTAGTTTGCGGATTGTTATGGAATCTCTACTTTAAAATAAACTTTGAAGTCCTTTATTTAAATCAGTTTTGAATACTTTAGGAAGAATATAAAAATATTGGATGTAGATTGTTTATTACTCCCTCCGTCCCAAAATGATCTTCCTGTTTGACTAAATCTTCCGGATTAAGGTCAAAAATCAGTATTTTTTAATTTTGTTTTGAGATACAAATGAACTACAATGCTCTCCTGTCTTCCTCCAAATTTGAGTTTAGAATTCATTTTCAAATTAAAGTTATGGAACTTTGAAATGTGATTTTTTTGGGCTTTTGGGAGGATCACCGCTGGCCAATCAAAGCTACAGTTCCCGCGTTTCTACTCTGTCCTCCCGCGCTAACTTGTCCACGTTTGTGCCAGTTTGGACCAAATGGAAGAAGGGTACTTGCTAGAGATCAGATTCGTCATATGCCTCAGATTTGTCGCACGCCTTAGATTCACCCCCGAACTTTTTGCAATTGACACAGATTCAAATGATTCATCTATTCTTTGAGAAATGAGATTCCAGCGAGCTAATTTTGAATGAAAGTGAGTCAAATACTCGCTTTTTCTGGAATCTGTAAGACAACACACGACATTCAAAATTACCAGATCGATCACCTATAAATCACTTCTGTAGCACGCTATACTGTCTTCTAAAAATTTCACCCATCAATCAACATCCCCACCTGTTTCTACTGCACTGCAACAAACTGAACATGAAGAATATTTGAGCAGATGCTCAAATTGGCAAGCTGGACCGCAAAGATAATTCAAATAAACCTTCACGGAATTAATTCCCTTGTGCAATATTCACAACAAAACTTTGGCTTATTACAATCTGCATGTGAGAGACATGCAACTTAACAATAATTGAGACATTATTCATCCTTGAACAATAGAGCACCAAAAAGTGGGAAAAATGAGTATACCTCTTCTGCTAGAAATGCCCTTCACTTTGAGCGCATACTGCTTCTAAACAGCTCTAGGCTCAACTTGCTAATTTCAAACACCCGTAAGTGCCTCGATGAACAGCCCTCAAACTCAAGGATCCAAGCGGAACACAAATTTTACCAGTCCAAAAGTGGAGAGCCAGCTGTTTTGCAAACTGAAACTTGTCGAGGGAGCTTTCTAGAGCAAGTACATTGACCCTCAATTGAAGCCAAAGTCGTGGTTGCTGCAATTTTCTTCTCTACGTGCTCGTCGATGCTTTGAGCAAGTTACAGAGTGAGTTACGAGCATTACAGAGTGAATGCTGACCTCTGAGTTGCTGACAAGCTTACGATGGTGAACCCTTGATCTTCCCCCACCCGAACGAAACCACCATTCCGATCAAATTCCTCTGGATCTCTAGCAAAAATCATATCAAGGAGTATTTGCACACTAAGGAGTATCTAACACTACCTGACCTGCTAGACGTACACAGTGGAAGTAATAGCTCACTATTAGCACCAGCGAAACGGTGATCCACGTCATATCAGGAAGATCATTTTGGGACAAGAATTTCAAGCCAACAGGAAGATCATTTTGGGATGGAGGGAGTACAACATTACAACCATTGAGATTGGCATTTTTCAATTCCATAATTAAATTCTTAACAATTTAGTATTTTGAATCATTCTCTACTTCTTTCTACTTACTATTTTTTTCCTATATGTTATACAATTCCAAATAATCTTAAATTTTTCATGCATATAGCCAACTTGACTAAAAAATGAATCCAAAGAGTAACCACCATTTTGAACATTTTTTTATACAAATGTGACCTTGTGAAGTGCAGCTGCCCAAATTTTTGCAGGGACAAAAAAAGAATTTTTCTCAATTCAAACACTAATATCTTGCAATTTGCACGGTGCCACAGTGGAAAATTTTGAAATTTTTTCCACATGTTTTCAAACCAATGTACTACAAGATCTTACAATTAAATGTGCCCAAAAATGATTTTTTTCTAAAATTTGGTACTTGTATTAGAAATGGCAGTTTTGGAGCATTTTTGGTGAAAACATAGTCAAATACATTTAGGGGTTAAAATATTATACAATTATATGAAAAATCTTACATAACATTAGAACACAATTACAAGTGAAATGTAACAAACTTCTTCAAACAAAACCAGAAAGGTACATGCAATCTATGAATGTTGAGATCAACAAATGAATGTTTTTCAAATCTATAATTGACCATATCTTTTGAAGTATGATTTCTTTTAATGTGAAATTCAAATGGATGAAGTAGACTACATCATATTATTTCAATGCTTGTGAGAATATAGGAGGAGGATGTTTTTGAACATTTGAAATTTTAAAATTTGGGACTCACGTTAGCAAATATATGGATTGTTAATAAAATATGATAATTTTATAATTCATCTACTTATATTAAGTTTATAGAGATTTGATACCTAATATTAATTGCATTTAGTCAAATGAGAAATTTTCCTTTTATATAAAAATCTTTCATTGTCTAATACCATTAGATTGGTATACATAGATTTTTAAAAGAACTTGATCATATTAACAATTTTAATACCTTTAAACACCTTGGATATTGTTGATACATTTACAAGACCATTGTGAGGAAGAGTAAGAAGTGTCATAAACTTTATAGCTAAATTGTGAGAGTTATAGTCTGTTAGGATAGGAGTTCAAAGAATATTGACTCTTGAGAAAATTTTCAATTCTAAATTTTCTTCCTGTTGTCTTTGATCATGTCTTTATCGTGAAATGCAGTTTGAAAATTCACAAATTTTTTAATTTTCTTCCTATTGTCTTCGATTGTGAAATGCAATTTGAAGTATTGAATTGTACAGGACATCACATTTATTACATCAAATTTGTATTTTATACTTTCAATGCTCGAATTTAGATTTCTATTGAGTAGAACCTGAAGGCAAAAATTGCTGATGTTCTGAAGGGAAAATCTAGGCTAATATGTCATCTTGAAGGGCAAATTTGAAGTTCAGGTTCGTTGGGTGAGGGCAAGCCAGGGTGCCCTGCAAATGTAAGGTCTAGGCTCAGTCGCAGTATATCATCGAAACTCTCCAGCAGTCTCATGGAGTTTCTTCTAATGCTATAAAATTTCGCATTATCACACTCAACACAACAGCTCACAGACACGAACCTCACAAGCGAACTTTGTGCACGAAACTGAACAGCAATGCTTCGAGAAACCAAAAAAAAAAGTGGTGCCTATACAAATACAAACCAGCCACATTCAATGCAACGTGCACATCCGTGAGCACGTCATTCAGAGCTCCAGATTATCCAGTGCTCATCTATTCTACACTGCAGCTAGCTCTCAAATTACAACTGATCATCCCACTAATAACTCCTAGCTACAAGGACAAGGTCCGAATGTACATACAATCGATTAAAGAGCAAACTGAAAATACGAGATTCATCATGGTAATCTGTTCGAAACTCGAGGAGTGGCGACGCAAGTGAGAGCGGAGAGCTTGTGTGTGGTCAAGTAGACGATGTCTTCAATGTTCTTGTTCATGCTGTCGATCTCTTCAAGGGATAGTCGCCACTCGCAATGTTGCACCAACGCTGCCAGGTTCATTGGGATAATGAACATTGCCTGCACAACATCATCAACGATTCAGTGCGTGCTCTGAATTCTGGGGTACACATCACAGGAATCGGGGAATGTATTCTACCGAGGTTGAAAGCAGCAAATTCACAAAGACCGAAGGATGTGATGCACAGAGCTTGGGAGAAATCCGAAATGGAAATTGGACAAAAGTTCTTGAGTCGATGGAAGTTGGAAAAAGGTAATTTTGGGTCCAAATTCCATTCCTAGTGTAAACTGTTCTATCATCATTGGACATTGACTGTAGATTCAAGAATGCGAGCTCTTCACTGAGGTAGGACGAAGTAACTGACAGAGTTCGGCGAATGCTATGCAATTCACAGAGTTTGGAGAAAGCTATGCAATTTTGCAAGATGCGATTGACAGAGATCGGAGGATGCGATGCACAGGGATAATTGAAGAAGGCAATGCACAAATTATGTTTGAAGCAATGCAGACGTTGGGTACCTGGCAGATTGGAGAAACCAATTTCAGAAGCAATACACAGAGATTGCAGAGACATTGATGAAGTACCTGAGTGATGCCGGCGCACATTCGCTTCCCGGCGCCGAAGGGCATGAGGTTGAAGTTTTTGAATCCCATGTCGACGTTGTCGTTTTCAAGAATGCGCTCCGGGTCCCATTTCTCGGGGTCGCTCCAAACAGCGGGGTCCTTTGCAATAGCGTACAAGTTCACGAGAATCTGCAACCCAAAAGAGCTTGGTCAAATACACAACCAAGCTCGCAGCAACGACGATTACACTGGAAAAGGCTGTAACGAGCATTGAGTCCCGCATTGTGACCCGCAAAGTGTATCCCAAATTGTGTCTAGAGTTGTGAGTGTTACCTGGTCACACACACAATCAGGCTCACATCAACGACGATTATACTTGCAAACACTGCAACGTGCATTGCGTCCCTAATTGTGTGGGTTACCTGGTATCCTTTGGGGACGTCGAATCCGCCGAGCGTGATGTCTTCCTCCACCAAGCGCGAGGGCACAAGCGGCACGGGCGGGTACTGACGCAGCGTCTCCTTGATCACGGCCTTCAAGTACGGCAGCTTGGGCAAGTCGTCCTCCGTCACCATGCGTTCTGTGCCCACCACGTTTTGAATCTCTTGGTACAGCTTCGCCTGGCAGTCGGGGTTTTTGGCGAGCTCGTACATGGCCCACTCCGTCGTGACGAGCGTGGTGTCGCTGGACTCGATGATGGGCTCCCACAGCGACATCTCCAGCTGCTTCTCCGTCAAATGCGTCGCGTCCTTAAGCAGAATGTCGGCGTAGAATCTCGGCGGGCCCAGCAAGATTGGTGCTCACAATCGTCAGGAGATTTCCAGCAACGACAATTGAAGCTTTACGTGATGGTTTAGGGTGTCGGATTTGGAGATGAGAATTTGGGTTTCGAATTGAAATTTTTGATGGGAGGGACCTGGCTGATTGTTTGATTGTTTGTTTGAGACCTGGAGCTTAGCGAGGCGCTGCCGATGAGTGCCTTCATGATGGATTTACATCAGGAGTTTCCAGCAACGAGAATTGAAACTCTACGGATTGGTTATGGTTTATGGTTTAAGGATGAGAATTAGCTGGGGGATTGAAGTGAAATGTTTGCTGGGAGGGAGGGAGGGGGGCTGATGGTTTGTTTCAGACCTGGAGATTTGCGAGGCGTTGCCGTTGCGCCCGGATGAGGGCCTTCATGATGGCGTTGCGCTTGAAGTCGACGCCGCGTACCATATCCTCGACGCGGCGGTTGGGGATCCACTTGAGCGCCGGGAAGAAGTCGCGCCAGTCGACGTCGATGACGGCGTGCAGAGGATCCACCACCAGCGCCTGGAACATCTCCCACGTCGACAGGCGCACGCCCAGCTCCGGGACTTCGATGTTGTCGGGAACGTAGCCCCACACCTGCACATCGAATCCATCGCTCCCACATTCAGTTCGCTTCAAACTTCGGCAGGCGTTTGCACAATAGTGGGATCCAGACCTCGAGACATGGACCCTGAAGAAGAATCAGTCACGAATCACGAAGAACGTCGCGTTCGAGAACATCCTCGCTTTCTAGCTCAGCGTCAATTGGAACGTCAACTCGAACATCTGTAGATTTCAAAAACACAGAACGTTGAATAAAGCAGGAGAAGGAATGCAAAACTACTTGGCAGAAGTGCAGTCCAAAAAACTTGGGTAAACTTCCACAGCGGGGGAACACGGCAAAGCGCGGTGCACACGGTTCACCCTGCAACGTACTGCTTGCACAACAGGATCACCCGAAGCTGTAGTTGGCATTTCCCTATAGTGGGAATTTGCCAAAGCTTGAATCTTGAGTATTTGACCAGTAGATGCACTTTCGTGTCGTTGCCAATCACAACATTCACTAACAGACAAACTTTGAAGATCTTAATTTGGTGATTATCGTTTCATAAGGTGATTAACAAGAGTGACTGCTCAATAAGGATGGTGAATGAAGCGCAGTTCACTTTGCCGTGTACTGTTGCGAAACGTTGCCTTCCAGCAACGCATAGCTTGCTGGCCAGCGGATGAATGCATCACCTGGGTCCTGGCGAAGGTGAAGAAGGCTTTCTCCAAGTAATGGCGGACGTTCACGACGCCAGTAGACTTGGGGTACGACTTCAGCTCGTCCAGCACGCCGTCCACCATGCCCACCAGCGCTGCCTCTCGCATGTCTCGGTTCATATTCTGTACACATCACCCAAACTCATGTCATAATTCAAGTCAAAATTCATGTCAAGATGTATCTTGGCTATGGAGATTTGCAGGGAATTCAAGTGACGAGACGGATGTGTGGAGTGAGTAACTGAGTACCTGCGTGTTGGGCCCGAGCAAGTTGGTCATCATCTGATTCTTCAGCATGCGATGCTCGTCTCCGTAATCGGACATGGCCACCATCGTCTTCTCCCGCGACAAGACGCGCAGCGTCAAGGGCATCTGCCGCTGCGATATCGACGCATACTTCGTCACCATCACCTGTCACTTGAATGTTAGTCGCGTCACTTGTTTCTTGTAAGTCAGCGCATGGACAGATCGACTTCAGGCAACAGTCGCAACACTCGAGATGAGTGTTTTCAAGGGCGACACAAACTCCGGTTGTTACTAGCCGTGTGTGGATTAGGAGTTCGACCTACGGTAATCCCGAGAATGTGATAATCGTAAAAATGGGCAAATGCGAACTTCCAGTTGGTTGAAACAACATGCCCATGTTGATTATTTCATGATGTTTCAGCTTGGGATTGCACAAATTTTTTTTGCAGAAATTGTCACAGTTGCTAATTATGACAAAACTAGTCGCCCTTATAAAACCTCGGATTTATACCATCCCCACCTTTCAGAGCTCTATGCACTTGAATGTCACAATTTTGGCGTTCAGAAACACAGAACTTTAATAAAGATGGTCCACGTAGGAAGTGAGCATGTTTCAGGCTCATCCAAAACTCAAAGTTGTTATTCACCCAACTCAATGCCAGCAACAAGAGATCGACGTAAGGCAATCACAAGATTCTGTATGTCACAAGAATGCACACAATATATTACTAATGCAAACTCCCAGTTGGTTGAAAATTCCCAATGTTGTTTATTAGTGTCGTTTCAACAAAGAATTTCCACTAATTGTTAAGGAGGAATTCTTGCATGATTGTTAAAACTGAAAAAATCGGCACTCCTCTGGTCACCCTAATAGAACTTCAGATTTACACCAATCCCAGTATTTGGAACTCTGAGCACTCGAATGTCAAATTTTCGGAGTTTTACCAAATATGACCCAAGGTTAGTACACTACCTCTTTGGCAAGGTCGGCGTTGTTGATGACGAGTTGCGTGGTCCTGCCCAATTGGATGGTGTAAATGGGTCCATGCTCCTGAGCCCAGGCTGTGAAGGTGCGAAATGGCCTCTTCTCAGTCAGTTGCAACACGTTGCCCAGCACTGGGACCCCCCCCCCCCCCGGAATAGCTGCTAAGTGCACAGAAACTCATGTCAGTATGTATGCCCTTCTATGACTCTTAAAGCCAGGATTTAGCCACGTCTCTGTAGCAACTATTTCCTCACTAAACAACGCTTGAGGGAAGAGAAAGTAGAAACAATAAAACCACAAAAGATAACTTAAATTTATAATTTTGACCCTATGTCCACACACGACGATCAGACGGAATAAATCATTGCTTCAATGTTATGCACTCCATTCTCACCGTCGTTCCGAAGTCAATAGTTAGTCTCATAATCATTCTCAAGGAAAAGAGAGAGAGGAGACCCGGACGTTCATGGTATGCAGAGGGTTTACATGAGGACTAGATTTGTAAATCTGTGCAGAATATCGTACAATCTGAAGTTATTATACAGAGTTGAAGTCGATA
Organism: Neckera pumila; assembly: GCA_963969595.1. Lineage (NCBI taxonomy): Eukaryota > Viridiplantae > Streptophyta > Bryopsida > Hypnales > Neckeraceae > Neckera > Neckera pumila. The sequence goes on along the minus strand of OZ018414.1, from coordinate 2,864,449 downwards.
TAAGTTTTCTGCTTCCAAAGTTTCTAGTAGAAGATTCAGAGCATCTCCAAAAATAACTAAAAATCTCACCTGAGTGTCGTAGGCTACCTTAAAATCACATTTCATTCAGAGAACAATTGTCCCAAACGCTGCATAAGCAGCCTGCCCCCAAGCGAGTTTCATCTCCAACAACGTTTACTGTCAAACTCTGAAACTTCTTTCTAGTGTCACGTCAATTTCATTAAAGTGGCGCGATTCCAGTGCCAAAAATTGTGACATATATGCCCATGATGGTCTAACATCTAGGACTGGTATGGATTTATATTTTCAGAACAGGTGTTCTGAAAAAGTGACAAAGTATTGGAATACCGACAATTTATCGAAATTAACGTTAGTGTTGTTTTCAACGTTTTCTGCATGGTGGTACAAAGGTGGGGGAAATTTCTACTAGCGGATCACGCAAGTGTAACCGAGGATCAAGTTTTTGGTGTGACCAAGCTTTGGAGTGGACGTACCAGGCGGGAGTCTTTTCCTGGTTCCAAAGCTAATCCGGGCGACGAGGAAAAGAATCCAAACAAGCCCAAGGGAGATGATCAATGTGTTCGTAGTAAGCTCCTCCCCCACCAGGATCTTCGCCGCAGTGGTTAGCCCTGGAGGCGTGGTTTTCATTGCCTCTGCCCATTGTTGCCGCAAGTGGTGAACCAGCAGTTTCGCCATGACTGCCTTTTCTTTCAACTTCGTCTCAAGATCTCATATACACCTGCGCAGTCACATTTCGTCACTTTTCAGTCGTTGCTTGAATTTCTGAGTGCAGGGCAGAGAGCAGGAGAAACAGACACACTGAATTTGCTGTCAGTTTTTGATTCAACAAGGACAGAAATCGACAAACGAACAGAGAATCTGTAAACCATAAATTACGGAGTATTTCATGTCTCGGATTTTCCTGTCTGAGGTGCCTGAGGTTCCAGACAGGCGCCTGAAAGTGCCAGTGTATTCAAATTCTGGAATTTTAACGAATAAAAGAAACCTACAACAACAACAAAGAAGAAGGAAAAACTCTCTATTACAAGAACTACATAATCTAGGTACTCTCAAGCCAAGCTCAATTAGGCTGACTCTGAAAATTTCCTCGTCCATTGAAAACCAATTGCTGCATGCACGTGTTCCTGGCCGTGCAGCAATCAACAACCAGCATATCGACACATTCCAGAGCAATTTCACGTCTCGGGTGCAGTTTGCAACGATTGCACCTTAATCCACTGGATGCACCGAATGTTGAAACTAAACGTGAAAGCAACAGAACTGAGAACCCCTGATTATGAAAGCACCAAAAAGCAGGAAAGCTAGCCTCTTCCAAGCTACATTAAATGCAAATCAAATCAAACCACATGTTGTAAACTAGAATAATTAAGCCCAAACAACTGCATCCCTCATACGCACACAAATCAAACCAGTTCCTGCATGCACCAGTTGTGCAGGGCCCCCGCCAGGATCGAATGAACTCAACCAGAACGTCACAACGACTCGTTTCTCGATACCACAACACAGTCTCAGCAATGATCCACCTTAATCCATTGGATGCACCGAATATTTGCCTAAAACATGAAAGTTCCAGGCCCGTATAACTGGGACCCTCTGAAATTGAAAGCAGCTAAAGAAGGAAAGCCTTCTCGAGATCCTTGCCAAACACTGAATGCAAATTAATCCAAACCACTTGTTGTATACACTAGCATAATTAAGCCCAAACAACTGCACATATCCCTCCTCAAACGCTCACAAATCAAATCAGTTTCTGCATGCACCTGTTCTGCAGAACCTCAGTCAAGATCGACAACAGATGCCACAGCGACCCGTTTCTCGATATTATATGGAAGCTAGACAGTCTCAGCAATGGACCACTAAGTTTATACACAGGAAGAACGGGGAGGCGTTACCCTCCCCGGTGTTTATTTCCACAGTGCAGCTTCACCCCCCTTGACTTTCTTTAAACGGAAAGTCAAGGGGGTGAAGCTGCACTGCGGAAATAAATACCGGGGAGGGTAATGCCTCCCGTTCTCCCTGTCATATAGAGCTCGGCCCCTCTCCAACAGGCTAAAGTCAGAAAATGATATTTCTTGAAATCCGAAAGCTATATCTCGAGTCCGTCCGAGCAATTAACAAGCTGGACACCACTAAGTGTCCTTAAATGCGCGATTAGAGTACTACACAAAGTAATGAAATTAGGTTGCCTTGTCAATTAGATTGCCTCATTGCCGTACCTAAGATAAATTATCTCATGGATCAATGCTTGTTCCACGTGGAGGTGCATGCTACTCTCTGACCTGTGTGCAGAAATAGATTTCTACAATTTTCACAATTTTTCACATCTCAAAAAAGTGTTTATTATGAATTTTTAACCCCTAAAATATTGAGGCCCTTTTCCAGCCAAAAAACACTCAAAACTGCTATTTCTATAGCAAAATGTAAAAAGAATTGAAATTTTTTTTTTTTTCACATCTAACCGTAGGATCTTACATCTAACTAGTTTGAGAGTGTGTGGAAAAAATTTCAGAATTTTTGACCACATAGATTGCAAGATAGCTGCATTTAAAGTGAAAAAAACTAGTTTTTTGATACATTGCGAGATTAGATTTTTTGACTTTGAACATTTTTAACTTAAAATTTTTGCCTTAAGAGTTTTGAGCTTTAAATGTTTGTAGTGGAGAATTGAGTTGAGAGTTTAGGAAAAAAATAAAAATAAAAAAAACTTAATTATCATTCTTAAAAAATTGTTAAATAGAAGTAATTACAAGATAGATGGAAAATCTAAAATATTTACATATTTTAGATGGAATTACAATTCATTAATCCCAATGGTGAAATTTTTCTAATAATTAATATAAACCGTGCAAAAAAAAATCTGAAAAATCTGAAAAATTGCATTCAAAAATGCATCCTAGAAGTTATTTTTTTCAAAAAGATGCTCTAACTGCCCAAAAAACAAGAATGTCCATAATTTTCTCATAACAAATCCAAGTGAAATGAATCAAAGCTTTCCAGGTAGACAAATATATAATCTATGAGGAAAAAATATTAAAAAAAAAATTCAAATTTTTGTCTTTTTTTTTTTGCTACCTGCCGTCCCCTGTTTTGAGCTTATTTGGTCATAATTTTTTTTCCCAAGCACCAATTGTGAAAACAATTATATTCCCACAAAGCTTATTGCTTTTTCTATCTTCAAAACAAGTTTCAAAAAATCACAACAAAATTTCAGCCCGTAGGTACCTGCCCAAAATCCCAAATACCCGCCAAACCAACAATGGTCCTCTAGGGATTAAGTGAAGATTATGTTCAATCCATTCTGGTCATATAGGCTTTCCTATTTCCAACCAAGGGCTGGTTGCAATATTGAGAGTCTTGAAGGCAACCCTATTGTGCTACAACTGCCTCAAGAACCATGCCATAATTAATCACTATTCATTTCCTCCTTCTTGGAAAGAGAACAACCTACATAGCCACAATAGGGTGTTGATCAAGAACGGGTTGCCTCCCCTACATTGTGGACAAGGGAAGGAAATCAATGAATCTATAGAGAGAGAGAAAGAACTCTTTTGAGGTTGGCGTCAATTACATTAACTTAAAAGTCTGTTCACCTCGAGGAAGTTCGACATACCGTCTCCCTAAAAGCATCCACACCCTTATTTGCCAAACTTGGCACACTCAAATTTTCCATTTTGGGATGCTTTGTTGGACTCTAGCATGGCGGCTCATATGAAAGCTCAGCTAGCAGCTCATCCTTGTTCCCAACAAGCTAACTCTATTTGACAAAACTTTGATAGCATTTGGCTTCATTCTCCAATTATTGCTCGTAGGATGGAAGATTATATTGTTTGGAACAAGGCTCCTCCCCCTCCTTGCTTGTTTGTGTAGCTTGTTTCTAGTTCCTTTTCAGTCTGTACTCATTTCTCTTCATTGTCCAGCCTTTGGCTTGGCTGTCTTATATTGTGGGTTTTTTTAATGCAATGGTCTTCCATTTGTTCAAAAAAAAAATCCATCTAATTTTGAAGAGCTTTCAGTTTCCTTGTCTCTCACCCTTGCTCACCAAATACAACTCATAAATATTCAAGTGACCACTCATCAACAAGAATATAGGATAAAACAACTACACTCAAGATGAACAGTGATTCAAGGGCCATTCCATTATAGAAAATTACAGGCCACAGGAGGGCTGCTAGGATGCATGAAAATGTGCATTAAGAGAAAATATTAGCCAAAAAGGCCGTCAAAAAATCTATAAGGTGAGTAGTCAACCTGTATGCTCCATCAGATTTTCAGTTAAAAAATATAAATTAATATAAATTAAAATTAAAACAATAATAATTTTTCACTGTATTTGCACATTTGCCAAAACTCTAACGGCCTTCCTTAAGGCCTATATTTTCTGTAATGCCTTGATATGATAGGATTGATTGTTAAAAGAATATTATAAGGGGCCTATAGCACATTTCATCTACATTTGAAGAATGTCAGACCTCTAGTACATAATGGTATCCATGTTCTATAGGTAGAATTGAATGAATAATGCCAAGACTGTACGTTTCATCCACACTTGAATAATATCAAACCTTGAGCACATAAAAGTGGCCATGTTCTACAGATAGAATTGAATGAATGACGCCAAGACTACATACCTTGGTTAGGAGATTCTATGTTTTTTTATGGGTGTAGTTGTCCCAATAGTGTCAAGATTGTTATCAATGTGACTACCGATAACGTAAGATTAACATTTCAATGGTTCTCGGTTCTAATCCTCGTATTGACTATTCATTCTTTAGCTTTAGTCGGCAAGGCTTTACTGAAGTATTGAAGCAAGAAAGTAATAGTAGTTGTACGTGGTTGTATATGATAGTGTATATAATGTATTGGGTACTATCCTATTTGAACTATCTTTTGTTTATGGTTGTGATTTGTTACTATTTTAGTATTAGTTAGGCTTTTGTAGATGGTAAGGCACATCATTAATACAGTGTTTTATGGGTTGTATTTGTTATTTGAAATTAAATTCAATAAATTGTATTTAATAGTCATATGATGGATAAATTAAGTGAAGGTGATTTTTTGTATGATATACATATACAATATATGTGTAGGCATAGTCTTGCTAGGCATGTGCAATGTATTGTATCAATGCTTGTGCATGGGTGTAGCCAATTAGGTATTGAATGTTCAAATGGAAACCATAAAAGGTTTCTATAATTGTGAAGATGAAGCATCTTGATTTGATATCAAATAGGATTAGTTTGCAAATCTCATATACCACTTTATTATGTCTTCGAATGTGCAATCCTTTAATGTATGGTTTTATACAACATAAAAAGACATAATTTGCCACCTAAAAGACATTGGAAGATATAATTTACCACAAATAATAAAATAATTAAAATTTGAACTAAAAATGTCATGGAATGAATAAAATTGGAATTGGAAAGAGCTTGGAAATTATCAAATTTGTACAGTGGATAATAAACTAGACTTTTGTACTTCATATTTGGAATTAAAGACCTTGAATTAGATAGAAAGGTCAAGAAATATAATTAACTAATTAGCAAATAAGTTAGCATACGTCAAATCCTGTTCTACTTTTGAAATTTAGCAAGTATGAAACTAATATAATATACTTCTTCCGTCCCATAATACAAATCCCTTTTGTTTTTTCATTTGTGCCAAATTATTTGTCACCTTTATTTAGAGTTGAAGATATTTTTTTTGTTTTTGAAGTTAAACAATGAAATGAAGTACAAAAGTCTAGTTTATTATCCACTTTAGAAGCTAAAAAAAATCCAAAATTGAATTCTTACAACAATTTAAAGCTAGGTCAAAGACCAAAAATCATAGAACTGTACATTGAATCTATGGAATTTCAAGTCATTTTTTTTATAGATCTAAACACATAAAGAAAACAAATGAATGACATAGGGATTCAGCTTTTTCTATTAAACATCATCCTTATTCATCCTTCATCTTTATTTACGTGTGGGATTTTGTATCTATTGCAAAATCCTATTTCTGATCTTTCCTTGAATATTGCAATTAATAGCCATGTCCTCTTGCTTTGCAATTGAGAAGACCCATTTCATATTCACTGTAGAATTACTTGATGATAGCATGCATTACAAAATCACTGCCAAATCTTTTAATAACTTCATTACTAAAACAAGAACTAGTATTATGGAACGAAGGGAATAGTATTTAATGGTGGATAATCATCACTCCAAGAGAAGTCAAAGTTTGTTGGCCTTGTCAACAGGGTCATAATAAAAATGGTTTTAATCAAAGACCTCAAATATCTCACCGTATGAAAATATTAAATTTGCACCTTTAGAATTATCAAAGTAATTGTAAAAATATATGGGCAAATTTCTTACAAATTTCATATTGTGCGCAGTTTGTGATTGTTCCTTTTGTCCCTTTTGAATGGATAGTTTCTCAAAAGGAATCGCACCAAAGCCTAGCTAGACTCTCCAAATTAGAAGAAATTTTATTTATTTATTTATAACTATCTTCCAATGATAAATTTTAAAAAATTATATTTTTCTTTTCCATTTACCTCCAAACCATATATCTTTTTTAGAACACATATGTGATGAAAATTGATATGTGACATGTGGCCATATCAGTATGATGTATTTGTATGCCATATCCATGTTTGAAAATCTGTAGGCTTATATGCATATCTGTATCAATGTATCAACATATACCATACATGAAGGGGGGTTGTAAGAAAAATATTTGATGAGAAGGGTTTGAAGGGCAATCAAGTTCTCTCTTTTCACAAGATTGTGCATGCATATCCGCATCAATATATCAATATATAAACCATATATGTAGGTGGTGTATAAAAATATTGATGAGGGATCAGAGGAGAATTTTTAGAGGGTAGTCAAGCTGTCTCTTTTCACAAGATAATGTATGTGTTTCCATATCAATTCTTCAAGAGGTTGTCTCTTTTCAAAAAATTAGTGTGGGGTTTGTTTTACAATTGAAGTTTTCTAAGAGCAACTCCACGGCAACTCGCCAAGGGGCATTGACTCGGGAAACTAGCGAGTCTGGCCAAGCAAATTGCCCCATGGTAGGGACACCAAGATCCTAGCCGCTTCAAAATTTAACCCCTAAAGGCCCAAGGCCATTTCTCTGCCAAAAAACACCCAAAACTGTCATTTTTTTAGCAAAGAGTGAAAAAAAATTAAAAACATTTTTTTTGCACATCTAACCATAGGATCTTGCACCTAACTAGTATAAAAATGTGTGGAAAAAATTTCAAAATTTTTGACTGCACAGATTGCAAGATATCTACGTTCAAAGTGAAAAAAACAAGTTTTTCAAAAAATTGTGGGATTGGATTTTTTGACTTTGAACATTTTTAACCTAAGACTTTTGCACTACAGAGTTTTGAGCTTTAAATGTTTACAGTGGAGAATTGAGTTGAAAATCTACCAAAAAAAAAGAATCCAAAAAACTTAATTTTCATTATTAGAAAAATTGTTAAGCAGAAGTAGGTATGAAATAGAAGAAAAATCTAAAATATTCATATATTTTAGATGGAATCAAAATACACTAATCCCAATGGTGAGATTGTTCTAGCAAGTAAACTAAACCATGCCAAAAAAATTGAAAAATTTGAAAAATTGCATTCAAAAATGAGTCCCACAAGTTATTTTTTCCAAAAAGATGCTCTAACTGCCCAAAAAACAAGAATGTCCATAACTTTCTCATAACAAATCCAAATGAAATGAATCAAAGCTTTTAAGATAGGCAAAAATACTCGGGGGGTGCACTTAGTGTATCTAATCCAAACAACATGCAAACAAAACTTTGTACCCCCTATATTATATCCTAAAATTTAAGTAAATGAAAACAAAAAAAATATGAATATATTCTCCTAATTTGAAAGTTTATGTTTTGAATTATTGATATTTTTATTTGCTAATGATAATTAGTTACAAATTTTTGAAGTAAATAGATACACTGCAGAACTGAAAAATAACTTTCACACCCCTATATTATATCCTCAAAAATTGTCTAAAAAATGAACAAAAAAATCCTAAAAATAATTCTCTATTGAAAGCTCATTTTGAGTTGAATATTGATGCAATAGTCATCTAAATGTGTTCTCTATAAATATTTGAGTTGAAAAATATGCCATTTTAGGTTCATTTTCAACCTCTTCTAGAAATCATTCCATATTTCATTTGAGTTGGAAATTTTGGCAATAGAAACCTATAGTCATTACCAAACAATGCTCAAAATTTTAGGTTGAAATTATAGTTTATTAGAAACCACTTGTTTGCATGTGGTTTGTAGTAGTAGAACCAAGTGCCCTCCCCGAGCAAAAATATAATCTATGAGAAAAAAATATTAAAAAAAAAAAAAGTGCAAATTTTTTTTGTTGCCCGTGCTCCCCCCCGTCCCTTGTTTTGAGCTTATTTGGTCATAACTTTTGTTCCCGGGCACCAAATTGTGGAAAAAATTATATCAAAAACCTAATCAGCTTTTCTACCTCCAAAAAAGTTTCAAAAAATCAAAATCAAATTTCAGCCCATAGGTACCTATCCAAAAATGCATTTGTCCCCCAAAGAGACAACGGGCTTTTAGGGGTTAAAGAGCACCCAGACAAATGGCGAGTGCTGGGCGTGGCATGCTATGGAGGTCAAATGCTCAATTTGAGACAAGATCAGACATCATTTCCGAGGAAATGCCGCAAGGTCCAATGAAATAGCGCGGACAAAGAATTCCACAATCATCAAATGTCATGCAAGGGTTGTTTGCCCATGATGTGGTGGATTGTTTTTTTGGATTTCCGAGCTTCCCCGTTTTTGTGTGCGTTGTTGAAGTTCCTTGTGGGGCAAAGCGCCACTACACGCTCTGAAGGCCACATGAAACAAGCTCTTGGCGCGCCTCTCCAACTTGCTAGCCGTGGGTTGCTCTAAAAGCATCCCCACAACTGTTCAACAAGTGCCGCAAACCCAAGGAGTGGCCATGCCCGGCCACTCTAATTGCCCCATGGCATACACAACAAGGTTCAAAAAATGGCCGGCCACGGTCAAATTTCATGAGTACACGGCCAAATGGTGGAATTTGCCCGCGGCTCGGTATGGGCTCTTTTTGTCTTCTTTTGCAAAATTTCAAGAAACTTTTTGAATATTTAAAGCTTTTGCAATGTCGCCATTGATGAAGTGAATTAGATGATGCAAGGTGGCGGTATGGAACCTGTGCCGACCCGGTTCCCATGTTCCAAGCCCGTGTTGTTGTAGGGCAAAGAGCGGGACACACGGGCCGGGCTCGTTTAATTGGCACGGGCTGGGCGCTTTCCCCGTCTGCAATTGTGGGGTTGCTCTAAAGCAATGTTAACCCAATATTACTTCCTTGACAAATGTTAAAACACTTATGTAAAATGGAAGAAGATATGATTAACTAGCCTACTTTAGACTTCTAAAAATAATTATTAATATTATAGAAATCTCAAAATAGTTATATTAGGAGATAAAGTATATTAGACAAAAAGGACTATAAACAATCATATGTATAAAAATACTAATATACAAAAGTTATTAATTTCTGAAAATGACAAATTATATTGAGTCCTGTATTTTTGGAGCAATTTCAAGAATTAATTAAGATAAGAAAAACACAAAGGATTGGTTATAATAATGCAAAATCTTAAATTATATACTTCAGAATACAAGATTATCAAATTAAATATGAGGAAAAATATATTAAGTCAGAAGTTATTAATTTCACAAAAGACCATTTCCGTACGGGCAAGGACAACCAAAACGGCAATTTAACTTGCATAGTAAATAGAGTTACTAGGTGAATTCTAGGAAGAAATTAGTGAGGAAAAGTTAGTTAGGCAATTTTAGAAGGAATAGTCTTAGGACCTATTCCCAAGACCAAACGGTTAGGGTTAATTTAATTAGCCCCTATCACCGGGGAAGACTATATAAAGAGGCAATTTTCTCATTCATGGATATAATACAAAGACAAAAGAAATCCAAGGCTTACAACAAATACAAAGACCAAAGAAATACAAGGTTTACAACAAATATAAAGAGAAAAGAAATCCAAGGCTTACAACAAGCAAGACAAAACACTTGAAGACAAAACAAAGCAAACAAAATTCAAGATTAAATTCAAGAAATAAAATTAATGATAAAAGATAGTTTTTCAGAGTCAAAAGGAAAACTTGGAAGATTGTAGAAGCATGCAAGATTAAAACCAAAACATAAGTTGTTGCAAAAGTTCATAGTATTAATTAAATGTAATTCTACTACTTGAAATAAAAATTACATGAAGTGAAAAATTGTGTTCCAAGCAATGACCTCTCTAAAGTGATGGAGAACTGATTGCCTAGTCACGCACTAGGCCCCATTCCAAACGTACACATCAGAAAGTTTCTTTGAGATTCAAGAGCATGGGGACTTGAGCCAAGTCCATGCGCTATTACTTTACAGAAGTTCTATTGTACAAGATTCTTACCATTGTGAAGTGGATTTGGGGAATAAACCTCTAGTAGCCATAAGTCTATACCAAAAGCAAATCATTCTTCAAGCTAGAATTCCAAAAGTTGCATTTTTCAGTGCTGGTAGAGCATGCTCTATCCAGATCTACCGCTTACGTGAGAAGTTCACTACTACTAGCTCAAGACTCCAGATCTGCCACCTACGTAATAAAAGTTCAGTGCAAGTGGCTCTATTGAAAAATCTAGAATTCTAGATTGAACATGCCTGTAAGAGCATCTGCAATGCACCCTATAATAAGGACGGTAGCGGCATTCTGTAACGTTTGAAAAACAAATTAGACTTACAGTGACTCCCAAAAGTAGTTGCCCACCCTTAAAAACGCTCTCATAAATTGAGAAATTGGAATTTTGAAGTGAAATTTGGACATGTTGTTGTACAAAAGGAGTTCTACCCTCATGTGCAATTTCATTTTAAATGGACTATATTTAGACCTATTATTAATTGAATGAAATTTCTATAGAAAAAAAACTTTTTGTGAGAAGTCAAAATGTCCCATTTCTTTTTATAGGAATGTACATCTTGACTAGAATCACATGTTATAAGTTTCATGAATTTTGGATTTTTATTGATTGAGATCTAATTGTTTGAAATTTGACCCCAAAATTTTGTTTTTTTTAGTTTTCACTCCATAAATTGCAAAAAAATATGTTTTTGATATATATAATTATTTCATAATATTTTAAATCTTTATTTTATTTTTTTGCAATTTATGGAGTGAAAAATTAAAAAAACAAAATTTGGGGTCAAATTTCAAACAATTAGATCTCAATCAATAAAAATCCAAAATTCATGAAATTTGTAACATGTGATTCTAGTCAAGATGTACATTTTTCCTATAAAAAGAAATGGGACATTTTGACTTCTCACAAAAAGTTTTTTTCCATAGAAATTTCATTCAATTAATAATAGGTCTAAATATAGTCCATTTAAAATGAAATTGCACATGAGGGTAGAACTCCTTTTGTACAACATGTCTAAATTTCACTTCAAAATTCCAATTTCTCAATTTATGAGAGCATTTTTAAGGGTGGCCAACTACTTTTGGGAGTCACTGTAAATGCACGCCCGAATGCGACCGTCAAGTTCCACGTTAGTTCCATGGCCTTGGTATGCGACCACTCGGGATGGGCTAATTTGCAAAATGTGAAGGGCCCGCGAGTTGACTCCTGTAAAAATAGTCATTGTTGTCATACCTTTTTCCACATTGTAATGTGTGCCATTCAATGCAACTTTCCCTTGTTTGCATGAAAAGTCTTTTTTAATGTAGATTCTTGTCCTTTCTTTCTTTTTATAATGTGGAAAAGTTCATTTGATGTTTGCATTGGGTCTTTTTGTCCAAAAAAAAATCAGCACTGTGGAGGCCTCGCGGAATGCCCCTCCAGTTTGCTAGTAGAGGGCTGTTTTACTATATCTGCATTGCAAATGCTCTAATGAACAAGACTAAATTAAAAATTCATGAACAAGTCAAGTCAATTAGTTACAGAAAAACATTCACTGACTAATAAAGTCTAAGAGCATCGCCACTACAGGGTGCCAAGTGAAGCTAACCTGGTTGTCAGAATCAATTCCATTAGATGATATTTGGGGGCCTTGGAGGGCCGTTTCAGGCTTGTTCCCTGATCTACCTAGATTCAGTAAATGCCGGTACGGGTGTGTCAGAAAAAAAAAATTTCAAAAAAAAAAAAAAAAAATTTTTTTTACCAAAATGTCATTTTAAGCAAAAAAAAAATGACGTGGCAGTCGCTTGACCATGTTAGCCAGCTGTTGCTGCTACGTTCCCGCTGTCTGAGAACGCAGCAGACAACAGGGGACCTCAGAGCCCTCCAAGACCCCCAAATCTCATCTAATGATTGCTGGTAAATGCTCCATTTGAATCAGAACGTTTGGACAATCACTCATCTAATTTCACACATAGAATCTTGTTACCAATTCCATGAATCTCAAGTAATGCCTTAATTGCAAACATCACAACACCCTTGATTTACATCAAACGTTCTTTGCATTATATTAACAAAATAATACATGAGGGACCAAACCCTCTCCGTAGTTCTTAAGAAGAAGAAGGAAGATAACTAACCCTAACCGCCGGACCCGTCACTAAGTCTGGTTTGTACAAACTAGTTTGCAACATTATCCCCCTTCAAAGTCTAGTTCCTTAAATGGTTTGGCCCTGACGCCTCGGGATGGAGGCTGAGAAATTGTACAATTGCCTCAGGTGGGTTTTCTAAGTTGGTTTCCGGTTCCCAGGAATACTCCTCCAATCCATAGCCCTCCCATGCGACGAGGTATTGTAGTTTTTTCCAACGCCCAAAGAGCCTTGAATCCATAATTTTGTGAACCTCCCATCCGATATCTCCATTGGGGGTTATAATTGGAGGAGGTAGGATCTTACGCCGGCCGAGAATGGTATCTGGGCAATATCTTTCCAAAAGAGACACATGGAATACATCGTAGATGCAAAAGGTTTTCGGAAGCCTGAGCCGGTAGACTAAGTCAGAAATTTTAGATAACACCATAAATGACCCCAAAAATTTTGCGGATAATTTCCGTGACGGTGAGGTTGTAGCAATATTTTCATTGCGAAGAAGGACTTTGTCTCCAACTTGGAAAGTTGGTTGTAAAGTCATTCCTCTATCGTAATGCCTTTTAGCTTGTTCCCCTACCATTGTAATCATAGCTTATTAGCTTTTAATTCGTCATAAATTTTTTGCAAACGGCACACTCTGTCCTCCGCCGCCGGGACCATAGATGTAGTTGGTGTCATGAAAGACAACATTGGGTGATACCCGTATGTTGCATAAAAAGGAGAAAATCTTGTTGCAGCATGTGAAGTGTTATTATAGGCAAATTCTGCAAGTGGCAAGAGGCCCACCCAGTCGTCTTGACGTGTTGTTGTAAACATCTGCAAAAATTGTTCTAAAACTTGATTTACTCTTTTAGTTTGCCCGTCTGATTGCGGATGAAACGCTGTTGTCAGAGATGGATGGATTCTAAGAAGTTCGCATAATTCCCTCATGAACTTTGAGACAAACACTGCCCCCCGATCCGATATTACCTCCTCCGGTGTTCCATGATATTTCCACACGTTATGCAAATATAAAGAAGCCATTTTCTTAGCATCAATTGTTTTGTTAGTTGGTATGAAATGGGCTAATTTTGTATTCTTGTCGACTACTACCATAATAGAATCATGCCCTTCACTATTAGGTAATCTAACAGTAAAATCCGTGGAAATCGTTTCCATGGCGCATGAGCCGCCGGAATTGGTTGCATCAAACCATAGCGGCCATGATGGATAGCTTTTGAGCGTTGACACGTATCACACCCATCAACGTAGCGATATATGTACCTTTGAAGAGTAGGCCAATAGAACACCCTTGTGACTAATTCCAACGTTTTTGCTTGCCTTTGATGTCCAACCGCGGAAGTGTCATGCCTGGACCTCAAAATCTGACGGCGAAGCTCTCCATCATTTGGGACATATATCAATTCTTGAAAATGGAGAATTCCATCAATAAAAGTATAGCCTTGAAGTGTATGACGGATGTCTGGTAGAACTTTATGGAAGTCTCTTCTAAAAAATGCAAGTATTGGTTCTAAAGTAGCATCTTCTAGCATAGAGACCTTTAAATGTTCAATAATACGAGCATCACTCCACACTCGCTCGCAAAGCTCAAGCGTTGCCATTCATAATAGAGGTTGTTCTCCTCCACTTTGCTCCCCCGTGAGATCTACTCGTCTTGAAAGTGCATCCGCCCTCCCATTCAATGAGCTAGGCTGATGTTGGATATTGAAATGAAATGCTGATAAAAATTCGGACCAACGCGCTTGTCGCCTATTCAATTGCTTAGTAGTAAGGAAATACTCTAAATTCTTATGATCAGATAACACGCAAATCTCATGTGGAGATCACTCCAAATAGACGCGCCAATCTTAGAAGGCCAGAACCACGCTCAATAGCTCCTTGTCACAGATGTCGTAATTCTGTTCCGCCGGTGACATCTTTGAACTACGAAATGCATACGGATGAAGATATCCATCTTCTCCATATTGGGACAAAATTCCCCCCGTTGCCATGTTCGATGCATCAGTCTCAAGCACAAATGGTTGATCAAATTTGGGGTGAATTAACATCGGTGCTTGTAGAAATTTGGATCTAAGTTCTATAAATGCAAGGTTAGTTTGTGGTGTCCATACAAATAGTTGTCCCTTTTGTGTCAAATTCGTAAGTGGCATGGCAGTTTTTGAATAGTCACATATAAACTTGCGGTAAAAATTGGCAAACCCAAGAAAGGCTTGAACTTCTTTTATTGTTTTTGGAACGGGCCAATCTTGGATGGTTTGCACCTTATCTTGACACATCTCAAGCCCTTGTGAGGAAACTACCATTCCCAAAAATTCTATCGATTGTCGATGGAATTCACATTTCAACTCTTTAGCATAAAGTCCATGCTCTTGGAGTCGTCATAACACCTCCCTTACCACCTCTTGATGTTCTTCTAAAGTCTTTGAAAAAATTAAAATATCATCCAAGTATATTACTATGGAAATATCGAGGAGATCACCAAATATATTTTGCATATGGAATTGAAATTGTGTCGGTGCATTAATTAATCCAAACGGCATAACCAAATATTCAAATAAACTGTACCAAGTTTAAATGCCATCTTAAATTTGTGACTTGCCGCCATACACACCCGATGATAAGCTTGGCAAATGTTGAGCTTGGTGAATATTGTCGCTCCAACGAGGCGATCCGTAAGCTCCGGAATTAGAGGTAAGGGATAATGTTTTTTTATCGTGACCTTATTAAGATTTCGATAATCAATACATATCCTTATGGAGCCATCTTTTTTCTGGGCGAACACAATGGGCGCCGAAACCAGGGACTTTGATCTTTGAATCCACCCTTTCCCCAAATTTTCTTCCAAATATTTATGAAGTTTTTCTGACTCCATCGGGGACATTGGTCTCAAACTGGTGTTACGGGGTTCCTGTCCTTCCTTGAATTCAATTTTCATATCTGACATATTATGGTTCGACAATTCATTCAATGCCTCTTCACTAAATGCCCCACTCAAATCCTCATATTCCATTGGAATGGTTGTATCTGTAGGGCTCGTAGCACCATCCCCATGACTACATTCCGAGATCTCTAAGGCATAGATTTTAGCCTCCTTAGCAGAAAGTCAAAAACCTGCAGCAGATACAAAAGCATGCCTAGGTGCTTGTATCGTTGAACACTTTGACTTTTTTGCCTCACCATCCTTGATCTTATCAAGGCTGCTTACTGTCTCCAATGAGCTGACCCCCTTGGGATCCACCATAGTGCCTTGGGTTCCACCATCTGCAAACTCTTTAGACCGCCACTCAGAATTTGAAGAAATAACCGTCTCAACTCTAGCGCTTCGAAATGCGCAACTCAGTTCCCCAGGTATCCTCACCGCCAATTCCACCCCACCTGAGCTTGAACAAAATTCTTCCACCTGCACCCACTTTATCCTCCAGTCCATCCCAGCATATGCTACCTCCCCTCCGTTCAACTCTACCAGCCTCTCAACGTCAATATCCCCGCAGCACTCTCCGGTTGCCGACGGCCCCAGAGTCAACTCCCCCTCTCTCAAATCTTGGATGAATGCGAGCTTGTTGTTGGCCGTGTGACTTCAACCATCAACACCGTAGGGTTACTCAATTATTTGACTTGCAAAATGAGCCTTGCAATTTTCCTTGCAGTAACGAGAGTTGAGGTGGACACTCCGTTGTGACCACTGACCAATGAATGGTAGGATCATGATTGATAAGCCATGGCGTGCCCAAGATACACGGATATCGTCTAGTGTTGGTGATGTCAGCTACTAACAGCTCCCGATGATCCCCGATGATTAACTCAATTGTTGCCTCTTGTGTGATGAGGCCAAAGTTGATGATTCTCCCATCCACCACTCGAACCTCCCGCGGCACCAATTTTGGTTGTATGCAAGCATTACACTGTGCAGCAAATGCGGGGTGCATGAACACTCCAGTTGCTCCAGAGTCCAACAAGGCTTGAGCCGCGAGGGAGTTGACTTTAACTTCCAAAGTGAAATGAGTTCCTAGATTGATCATAGCTTGCAAAGACAACGATCCTGGCTCCTCTTCTTGGACCACAAGACCCTCAAAATTTTGATTTAAAAAAAAATGAATTGGTTGGCAAATGAGGCCAACTCTTCGATTGTTGTTGCCCGTTCCCCCCTAGACCACCCATGCTGCTCCTTGGCACTGAGATAGCAGCACTCTGGATGATACCTCCTCCCAGGTACCGAACCCCATCGCTTAGTCCCGAGCTCCCTCTTTTCCCAACAGTGTACCTTCTCCTCCTGCAGCAGCCGCAATTGAAAGAGGTCATGATGGATTCATTGGACACTTCGCCCTTACATGGCCCAATTCTCCACAACCCCAGTACTGACCTTGATGTTGGTACTCAAGCCTCTCAACAGCTGTTTTCGCCAATGCTAAGGTTGCACGCACCGCCCAAGCTCCATGGGCACTGGTACAGAGTTACTAGGGTTGATTTGAAACCGTCCAAATGTATCACGGGAAGAAGGAGCCAGAGTCTTGACGTTGGAGAATTTCAATTGTGACCAACGATTTTGACGCCGTCCCCACAACCGTTCATCAATTCAAGAAGCCATAGCCATCCAGTCTTGAAGCCGACGTGGTTGAGTCTCGGCGATGGCCACCAAATCCAGAACGTCATCCTTGAGTCCACCACGGAATCACGCCATCAAATTGGATTCATTCCAATCGACTTGGGCTGCGAGTTTATTGAACGTAGAAATATATGCTGCCACTGAGCCAGTTTGTCAGAGCCTTCCGAGGCGATCCTCAGCGTTACTTCTTCTGTCAAGATCCCATAGACTCCAATAAACACTTCCTAAAAAATTGCATAGTCCTCTAATAATTCATGCTCTCATCCTTTGTCAAGCGCCTGAAGAAGAGGCATTGCCCAATTCTGTATTGCTCCAGTCATGTACAAAAGTGCGTACGCTACTTTGTCAGCGTCTAAGCTATAGGTGCGTGGCTTACCGCGGAATACCAAACGTAGCTGTGCAAACCACCGATAAACCTTATTGCCCTTCTTCCCAAAAAATCTTTTGGGCTCCGCCACTTTCGACTCTTTACAGCCATATTCCAACTCACCGCCTCGTACCGCCTTGGGCTGCATGGAATCAATCTCCCTGCCGAAAAAAGAACCTTGATGCGACTCCACCCGCGCTTGATCAACGATTTGCTGCACCAAGTGAGGTATTGCAGCTTGGAGAACAGTTTGCACTTGCTGCTGGACGAAGGCTACCTACTCTGGCTCAAACACTCCGGTGCCACAATGCACTCTGGCTCTTCTCCTCATTGCTCTCAATCCATTGCTGGTGACGCAATGCCAATTTTTATTTTATTTTTTATTTTTTTTATAATTTTAACCTTCATCTGACTAAGCGCACATGGCCCACTCCAACCGGATTGGATCTTCAAAATAGTGCCCTTTCTGACCAACATTGACTCCCATTACAGGCCCCACATCAAGCAAAGATATTTACACTACAGGACCCGACAATTGGCTGCACTTCCCAACCCATCAGAAGCATCCAACATAGAGGCTACGAGCTACAAACAACCGGCCTCTAAAATTATCACTCCCATCTGAACAACTTGCAAGCTAAGATTCAAGGAAATTAGCTTGTGCTAATTACAATTGACTTCTAAATCACAACTTCCATCTCGACCACACAGAGCATAAACCAATCATGGATGTGTTATTATGCCAAAATCAGTTCATTTCCAGTAAACGCTCCATTTGAATCGAAACGTTTGGACAATCACTCATCTAATTTTACAAATGGAATCTTGTTATCAATTCCATGAATCTCAAGTAATGCCTTAATTGCAAACATCACAACACCCTTGGTTTACATCAAACGCACTCTGCATTGTATTAACAAAATAACACATGAGGGACCAAACCCTCTCCGTGGTTCTTAAGAAGAAGAAGGAAGATAACTAACTCTAACCGCTGGACCCGTTATTAAGTCCGGTTTGTACGAACTAGTTTGTAACACCGGTGAACTGGCGTCCCAGGCCAAGTATTTTCCTCCACCGCATGCAGGACGTTAAATTTCCTCGTCCTTTGTGGGCCCGGCTGTCAGAAAGCCGAGCTGTCAGGACGGCACCCAGCCAAGCGCGCGAGTAGCTGGGCGGAAAGTGTAGGACATAAAAGTGCAAAACACAAAAATACAGGACATGATCTCCTGCACAGGGCGACGGTGCAGGACTTAGGATGGCGGGTTAGGTTTTTGGGTTTTTGTTTAACTAAGAACTAATTTAGATAACCCACATTGTTTGTAAACCCTCCTATCACCCCATATGTATATAAAGAGTTGTGTTTTCAATTCTAAACACAAATCATGAATGCCTTTTGAAGCAAAGTGAGATAGATGTGGCATCATGCCACATCATGGGCCCATTTCAAATGGACAATTTAATGTCTTGCAAAAAAAAAAAAACTCCAAATTTTTTTTCAAGTTCTACTAAAACAACATTTTGGGGCACAATTCAAACAACATATTTTAAAGTTTATGAGAGACGCATAAAGTTCCATCCACATCCATCTCCTAACCTTATACTTCATGAAAAATTCATCATTATATAGGTCCTGCATAGAATGGACACTTCAATTTTTTTTAAATTGTGAAATGTTACATTTGGAGGGCCACCTTGTTGCTTATGTGTCTCTCATGAACTTTTAAATATATTGTTTGAATTGTGCCCCAAAATGTTGTTTTGGTAGAACTTGAAAAAAAAATTGGAATTTTTTTTTTTTACAAGACATTAAATTGTCCATTTGAAATAGGCCCATGATGTGGCATGATGCCACATCTATCTCACTTTGCTTCAAAAGGCATTCATGATTTGTGTTTAGAATTGAAAACACAAATCTTTATATACATATTGGATAGTAGGAGGGTTTACAAACAATGTAGGTTATGTAAATTAGTTCTTAGTTAAACAAAAATCCAAAAGCTTAACCCATCGTCCTAAACCCTACGCCGCCACCCTGTGCAGGACATCGTGTCCAGTATTTTGTGTTCTGCACTTTTATGTCCTGCATTTTCTGCCTAGCTACCCGTGCGCTTGGCTAGGCGCCGTTCTAACAGCCCAACTCTTTGACAGCCGGGCCCACAAAGGACGACGGGAGATTAAACTTCCTGCCCACCGCATGCACACTGACTCGCCAGAAATGCCCAGCCACTCCAAGTTTTCAAGAGGGGACAGGCAAATAGGCGCGCCTTGCTATGGGGTTTGACTTCACTTTTTATCCTCACTTTGAAATATTGACACCCCCAACTAGCACTCAAATGTTATTAAAAGAATTTACTACCATGAAATTTCCTTCTTTTGCATGAAAAACAAAGGAAAAAATACTTTTTGACTATAAGAAAGATTCCTTTACTTGTGTATCAAAATTGGAATGAAAGTATTTTCAACTTTTGTTGATTTTCAAGTGAGAAGAGTAGCTCACTATATACACATGGGGTGGTAGGAGGTAGAATAAACAATGTGGGATAAGTAAATTAGATTTAGTAAGAGCTCCACCACTCATAGTTTATTCAAAAGTAAGAATTGTATTAAAAGTAGAATTTTAGACCTCATTTAAGCATAGTAGAATAATTTTTTTCAAAAGTCTTTGAACTGAAAAAAGTTGTTGAATCAAGATAAATTTCATCTCCAAAAATCCGTTTGAGATTTCAAGTCTTGCATCAAAACTTATGAACAAATTTCTACTATGCATTTCTACAAATGTAAAAAAAATTCCCTTCTAATCTTCTTTTGAAATTTGTTCATAACTTTTGATGGGAGACTCAAAATCTCAAACGGATTTTTGGAGATGAAATTTGTCTTGATTCACCCCCCTTTTTTTAGTTCAAAGTCTTTTGAAAAAAATTATTCTACTATGCTCAAATGAGGTCTAAAATTCTACTTTTAATACAATTCTTACTTTTGAATAAACTATGAGTGGTGGAGCTCGTACTAAATCTAATTTACTTATCCCACATTGTTTATTCTACCTCCTACCACCGACCCCATGTGTATATAGTGAGCTACTCTAGTAGTTCAAAAATACAAACTAAGTCGGAAATGCCTTTGAAACAATGGGATCTAATTCTCAATGAACTAAGTAAAAGTTTTCTGATTTTAGTTTTAAAACCATCAAAATCTTCTGCATTTCATATCTAGCTCCCATTATATACTTGACGCCCTTGTTTGGCGCGTCAGCCGTGGGGCAGAGGATGAGTGGTTAAGCCCCACTCTTCAAATCCACTCACCAAAACTCCTCTTGGCACCCCTCCTTGGCGAGTCTGCTGTGGCGCTGCCCTGAGAGCAATCCCACAGTAGCTCGCCGAAGGCACTCAAGTGACTCAACACGGGCAATGAGCGGGCTGTGGCTTGGAAATTGCCCCATGGCACGCATGCCAAGTGAAAAAATATGCCCAGCCATGGCCAAAAATGAAGAAGGCACGGGCAAATGGAGACTCTTGGGCACAGCTCGCCAAGCTATATAAAATCCTTTTTGTTAAGAAACATCTCATCTTAATACGCTTTCTACTATAATTTATTAGAATTTACTTTAGTTAGAGGATCCCTTGGACCAATAGTAGAAGAGGAGAATTATTTATAGATTCTCTCTCAGTGGTATATATTTACTTTACTTTGAACACATTGGCTCTCTTACGTCTTTCTTCTTGCACACTTTGACTTTATAACCTTTTGTAGTTTTGTTTTGTTTCCTATTCTCAACACTTTTGACCCCACCTTTTGAAAAGCTTCTTATGAAAAGTTGAATAGATTCTCTTCATAATAATAAAATAAGAACTATAAGTGGATATTTCACCAGTTGGTGAGTCTTCCCGTCGGGCCATGACTCTTCAATTAATATGGCCACATGCCAAATGATGGATTTTGGTCATTCGGTGCCCCTTTTCCGCGAGCCAACCGTGGGGTTGCCATGAGTTGACATTTAGAAGAGATCGGACGAGATGGGAAATTTGTAGAAATTGAAGAGCATATGCAAACCTTGGGACGGACTCATCACTGCTATAAGTTAAGACAAAGTCTTCAAATGAAACAGTGAAGTTCATTACAACTTTTTTTTTTTTTACACAAATAAAGATAACCTTTATTGCAAGAATTTATTACAACTTTACAAGAGAGACAAATCCCACCTCCCAAAAAGCAACCCACTAGATGGCACAGCCTTTCTCTCTTGTAAAGTTGTAATGAAACTAAGGATTTGTCTCTCTTGTAAAGTTGTAATGGAACTAAGGCTTTGTCTCTCTTAAAAAGTTGCCTTTAGTGAGGCTTGGAGTTGGAGCAAATGAAGCTGCACTGACTAGGCATGGCATTTGCAATTATAGATGGATTTTTGTTCTTTTGTATTTTAAAATTCTATAGACTAATGAGGGAGGGAATATGATCTCAGCCACGGCAGAGTGATGAGCTCTGCAGTTTGTAGCAGGCACCTATGGAATTGGGAAAAGGCTGTAATATGGTGTCTTATTCTGTTCTCTCTACTTTGGACTAGGTGGACATTTATGACTCCATTGTTTTCAACGTGTGGCACAAAAAAAAAATGGTTCTATATTAGTAGTATTTCTTGAACTGAAAGGGGGAAAGCTGAAACTCTGAGTCAGATTATCGATTTTATAATCCTCTAATAAGGTAGAATCCTCCATGACCAACCACTGCCCCATCATCATTCAATAGGGTTTTATAAATGCAAGAGGAGGGTTTTTTCATTTCTAACCATTATGTCTTGGTTTCCAACCATCAATTCTACCATTCTTCTCTCAACACATGTGCTTGGTTGTTTTTTTGGTTTATATTTGAAACAAATGGCTGACCATTGCATTAAAAAAAAGAAGGGCCAAAAACAGCCATACCTAAGAGCTGGACAGATGAAGAGAATCAGAGCAAGCGGAAATTGAAAAGAAAGCAACAACAAGTGGCTAGAAAAATGAACAAGGAGGGGACCCTCTTTGGTCTAGCTAACTGAATTGTTGTCTCTTCTAGCAAGAACATGTGAATGAATCCAAATTTTGTCGAAGTTGGCATAAATCTTGGTCGATTGCTGAGGATGGTGATGAGCAGCCCTATGGGTCTTCAAAAGTGCTGCTTAGCTTGAATTGAGCATTGCGTCCCAATTGCAGCTCAGATGACTTGGATGGGCCATCTGTCTTGAGAGAAAACAAGGTGGTTGCGAGAAATCCAACAGAGCTATAAGGCGGCACCTCGGAGGATTGACCAAATAGTGCATAGATTGTAAAACTTCCTAGGGAGAGGGGAACCAAAGATGCAATGAATTGCATCAAGCCTGGCATAGGGACCCAAGATGAGAGAGATACTTCTAAGCTGATGCATGATTGATTAGGTGTAGTCCCAAATGTCTTGAGCTTTCTGGCAAAGGTAGAACCTATGGATGGAGGTCTCAATGTCTCCAGAGGTACAGCAGATACATTTAGCATTAATTCCTGTGTTGATTTGGGCTCGCCATGAGCTCACAGCTATTGCGTTGTGCCAAATTGACCAAAGAAAAGCAGAATCTTTGTGAGGATGAGCTTTATGCCATACATCTCGCGAGGATGGGGAGAAGTTATCAGGAAGAAAGTCGGCCCATTTTGAGGGAATGGATCTCTTAGGTTGAGCGTGGTTGGTGAAGAGATTCCGGCCTATAGAGGCCGAGTAGTCTAGTAAAGCTCACCCATTGTTCCATTGCCATTGTCCAGAGTCAAACATGAGGGAATTGGTGGAGCTTGCAAACAAAAAGTGGGGTGGGCAATCGCAACCTTTTTTAACCCCTAAAGGACCAAGGCCTTTTTTCTACCAAAAAACTCTCAAAACTGCCATTTCTAGAGCAAAGAGTAAAAAAAATTTAAAATTGTTTTTTTTGCATATCTAATCATAGGATCTTATACCTAACTAGTATGAGAATGTGTGGAAAAAATTTCAAAATTTTTGACCGCACGAATTGCAAGATATCTTCGTTTAAAGTGGAAAAAACAAGTTTTTCAGCACATCATGGGACCAGATTTTTTGATTTTAAACATTTTTAACTTAAAATTTTTGCACTATAGTGTTTTGAGCTTTAAATCTTTATAGTGGAGAATTGAGTTGAGAATCTAGGTAAAAAAAAATTCAAAAGAACTTACTTATCATTCTTAAAAAAATTGTTAAGTAGAAGTAGGTACAAAATAGAAGGAAATCTAAAATATTCATATATTTTTAGATAGAATTAAAATGCACTAATCCCAATGGTGAGATTGTTCTAGCAAGTAAATTAGACCATTACAAAAAAAAAAATTGAAAAGTACAAAAATTGCATTCCAAAATGAATCCTACAAGTTATTTTTTTCAAGAAGATGCTCTAACTGCCCAAAGAAAAAGAATGTCCATAGCTTCCTCATAACAAGTCAAAATGAAATGAATCAAAGCTTTTCAGATAGACAAAATTATAATCTATGAGAAAAAAAGTATTTAAGAAAAAATTTCAAAATTTTGCAAAATTTTTTTGCTGCACCCCCCCCCCCCCCCCCCCCCCCTCCCCCCTCCCCATGCATTCTAAGAAATGGCATAACTTCTTGTTGAAAGGTCCGATTTCAAAAAAAAAATTTGCCACATACCTCTCTCAATTCTTCGCGTTCACAAAAAGTTTCAGAAAATCAGAAGAAAATTTCAGCCCGTAGGTACCTGCCCGAAATCCCATTTGTCCCCTGAACAGACAATGGTCCTTTAGGGATTAATCTAGATGACTTATACTCGCCAAATATAGCATGTGCTTGATTTGAAGTGCCAAAATGAATAAGAAGCAGGCTTTTAAATGATCGGAATTGAAAGACTCTGATACATTGGTTATAGGTCAAGGCCAACTTTTGGCTTTAAAAATTCATAGTAATTTCAATTCAAGCAATAAAATTACCAAATATTTTGCAATCCTTGTCATTTCTATAGATGCACCTTTGAAAACATTTGTTTTGCTTGCACTATTCCATATCATGTCAAAATTGTTTATTTGGTCGGTTATGGACGGTTCTACCTTACAAACTAAACTTTCAAAAATTGGGAAGTGTTGGTTCTCCCTCTTTAACCCCTAATGGCCTCAAGCCTTTTTATTGCCAAAAAATATCCAATACTGCCATTTTTATAGCAAATAGTAAAAAAATTGAAAAATGTTTTTCTTTTTGCTCATCTAACCATAGGATCTTACATCTAACTAGTATGAAAATGTGTGAAAAAAATTTCAGAATTTTTGACCGCATAGATTGCTAGATATCTGTGTTTAAAGTGAAAAAAACAAGTTTTTCAGTACAAGTTTTTCAGTACATTTCAGGACTAGATTTTATGACTTTGAACATTTTTAACTTAAATTTTTTGCACTACAGAGTTTTGAGCTTTACATCTTTATACTACAAAATTGAGTTGAGAGTCTAGGGGAAAAAAAATTCAGAAAAACTTAATTTTCATCCTTAAAAGAATTGTTAAGTAGAAGTAGGACCGATACAAGATACAAGGAAAATCTAAATTATTAATATCTCTAAATTGGAATTAAAATGCACTATTCCCAATGGTAAGATTGTTCTAGCAAGCAAACTAAACTATGTAGAATTTTCTTTTTCTATTTGAAAAATTGCAAAAATTGCATTCTAAAATGAATCCTACAAGTTATTTTTTCAAAAATATGCTCTAATTGCCCAAAAAACAAGATTGCCCATAACTTTCTAATAAAAAATCCAAATGAAATGAATCAAAGCTTTCCAGATAGAAAAAAACATAATCTATGAGAAAAAAAGAATTTAATTAAAAAATTTTGCAAAACTTTTTTTGCTGATAGAGCGCCCATCTAAAAGCTAAAACCTAAAAATGGAGAGGTGAAACTCCTTAAAATATTTTCCGCTAAATTTTCTTTGAAAGACAACTGGAATTGGCATCCAACCCAAATCGTTTCATATTTTTTGGAGCTTTGTGAAATTAGTTATATATTTTGAAGTTGTAATTGCATAGGGTTCTAAAATCACCCACCTCTTCAAATGTTACTATTTATACATTGCTGATACAACAAAAAAGAAACATGTAAAAATAGTGTACATTTGAAGAGCTGGGCAATTTTAGAGCTTGAGCCAACAAAATGTGCCTAAGGAGTAGCTTTAAGGCCCAACAATTTTTGTATTTTTTTACTACATGGTTAAAAAGTTATTGCACAATATGTATTTTCATTGATCTTTGGGTAGCCTGGGCAGCTCAAAAATATTCTTAAAAAATCACTTTTTCAAGAAATAAAAACTTGAAATTGGTTCTCTTGATTTATATATGTATAAAAGCTTTGAATTGTTCCATTTCGATCAAAGATTTGAAAATTTTGAGGAGTTTTTGTTTGCAGACAGTTATAGATTCTCTAATCTAAAATAAACTTTGAAAACCTTTATTTTTCAATATTTTTTGAAAAAAATAAAAATCATAGGATGTAGATTATTTATTACAACATTGCAACTATTGGGATTGGCATTTTTGAATTCCATAACTAAATTTTTAACAATTTTATATTTTGAATCATTTTCCACTTTTTTCTATTTACTATTTTTTTTCCTATATATTGTGCAATTCCAAATGCATTAGAAGAGATTTGAGGGCATTGGAGGGCCGTTTCAGGCCCGTTCCCCAATTTGGCTAGATCTGTGAACAGCCGGTACGGGCTATCAGAATTTTTTTTTTCAAAAAAAAAAAAAAAAAAAAAAAAAAAAATTCTCTCCCAAATATCATTTCAAGCCAAAAAAATTTATCTATTTTTTTTTTTTTTCGAAAATGACGTGGCACTCTCTCAACTACATCAACCCAGCAACTTTCCTACGTTCCACAACGTGGGAACGCTGCGGGAACGCAGGATAACTCGCAGGCTCTTGGAGGCCTCAAATCTAATGAAGTGATTCTAATGAAGTGAAAATTTTCAAGCTGGTCAGCAATTTGTCTTGAAGAATTAATACAAAGCACCACCATTTTCGACTTTTTCTCATTCTAATGTGACCTTGTAAAGTACAACTGCCCTGTTTTTTACAGGGCCCAAAATTATTTTTTATCCAATTCAAATGCTAATATGATTAATATCTTCCAATCCGCATGGTGGAAAATTCTAAATTATTTTTCTATAGCTTTTCAAACCAATGTACTACAAGATCCTATGGTTACATTGTGTGTCCAAAATTGTTTTTTTTTTCAAATACTTGGTACTTGTGCTCAAAATGGCAGTTTTAGAGCATTTTTTGGGAAAATATAGTCAAGGAATTTAAAAGGTTAATACAACCCTCGGCAAGTCAAGCTCTCCAATGGTATAACAAAAATGACCGGTGAGCGCATAGTTGGGAATATTTCAACATTACATACAAAACAAACTAGAACAAATGTTACCATTGTATTTTTATTTTTATTCAACATTTACTTTGCATATATAAGTAAATAAAAGATGCAAAGCCTCTACACTCTAGATTGATAATGAATCAAGAGGTTAAACTCTTTTTTTAAGGTATTATTGCTAAAGTTTTGTTTTCAATTAGTTTAAAAGTTTTCTTTCCCTCCATTTTTTTTATTTTTATTTTTCCCTCTTCCCCTCCTTTTTCCTTTTTTCCCTCCCCTTCCCCCTCTTTTTGCCTTTTTATCTTAGAGTAGGTCATGGCGGCCCCCCCCCTCCCCCCTCTCTTCCCCCCTCTCCTTCTCCTTGTTTTGAGCTTATTTGGGTATAACTTTTGTTCCTGGGCACCAATTGAAAAAAAATTATATTGCCGTGAAGCTTGGCAGTTTTTCTATCTTTAAAAATGTTTCAAAAAATCACATAAAAGTTCAGAACGTAGGTACCTTCCCAAAATCCCATTTGTCCCCCGAAGGAACAATGGGTCTTTAGAGGTAACTCCTAAAGGACCAACATGTGTTTTTTGGCTACATAGAAATTTTGGGCAAGTACGTGGGACTAGAGATTTCTATATTTTTGGCCCAAATTTTAATAAAAGGTAGGGGCAAGTAGTATCTTTCATATGCACCAAATTTTACAACATTTGGAAATACAAGTAAAGATTATGGCCTACTATGTTACTTTTTTTCATAACTAGGCAGTCCGGCTAGATAAAAAAAAATCGCTTTTTTCAAAAAGCAAAGATTTGAAATTGGTTTTCTAGAGTTATACATACATGGAAAGCTTTAAATCATTCCATTTCAATCAATGAATCAAAAGTTATGAGGATTTTTTGTTTGCGGGCAGTCATAGATTCTTTACTCAAAAATAAACTTTGAAGTCCTTTATCTTACTCAATTTTCAATATTTTATGAAAAAAAAAATTCTAAGGATGAAGAATATTTATTATAACATTGCCACCATTGGGATTGGCATTTTTTAATTCCATAATTTAATTAATGACAATCTAGTATTTTGAGTCATTGTCTACTTCTGTTTACTTACTATTTTTTTCCTATATGTTGTACAATTCCAAATCATCTGAAATTCTTCAAGCATGTGGCAAACTTGTCTAAGAAAAGAATGCAAAAAAGCACCACCATTTTGAACATTTTTTTGTATTAAAGTGAGCTTGAGAAATGCAGCTACCCTGTTTTTCGCAGGACCAAAAAAATGATTTAAGTGAATTTGAACTCTTATATCTTACAATCCAAGCAATGGAAAATTCTGAAATCTTTACATCAGTAGTCAATTTGTCATACTACAAAATCCTAGTACAATGCTTGTACAATTTCCATGTCGGCACGTTCAGCAATAGTACAAGGGAGTACAATTTCAGAATTCTTATCACATGTTGTCAATTCATCATACTACAGTAGAACCTCTCTTAGTGCAGTGTTGGGACTATGCACTAAGAGAGGTTTATGCATTTGGAGAGGTGCACTACTATTCACTGCCTAACGTGGCTTCTAAAAGTATCTCCTGCACCCCTCCAAAGAACCCTGCCACCTCTCATTTTTGGATGATAAGCAATCAATTCTAATCTATTTACAGTATATTTTTACTTTCACACACCAAATAATCCATATTTGGTGCAGACCTTTACAGTCACTACATGCTATGTTTTCTCTTGGGATTAGCAATTGTCATAGCTTACTTATTGTTTTTGCAAGTTTCGTGACTTGTGATTGGTTGGAAGTATATTTAGTGAGTTGTACTGTTGGGAATTCAAGTGGCCATCCCCTTCAAATTAGACGGATCTCAATTGAAGGAACAATTTGGATGGAGGGCTGCAGGAGATGCTCTAACCACAAGGCCTCCAACCATATGGCTTCTAATTATAAAGACTCCAATCACTATTCATCAATAAAGGCTTCAAAATACTATTCTCTTAGTGCATATTATGCACTAATAGAGTATGCACTAAGAGAGGTTCTTTTGTACAAGTAGTCCATGTCGACAAGTTCTTGTCACTGAGCTCTGTCGTGCCGAAGGTAATTGAGCCCTGGCTACAATGGAATTATTTATTACAGAATAATATACAACTGAATTGGTGAAATAGTGTGGCCTCCTCTTAGTATAGTTTATGCGGCTGTTAAAACTACAATTGCCTACTTTCGATAACAAACTCAAATTTCTTTTAACTTCACTAGGATGTCTAAACATG
This sequence comes from Neckera pumila, assembly GCA_963969595.1. Taxonomy (NCBI): domain Eukaryota; kingdom Viridiplantae; phylum Streptophyta; class Bryopsida; order Hypnales; family Neckeraceae; genus Neckera; species Neckera pumila. The sequence continues at coordinate 2,835,222 of OZ018414.1, read as the reverse complement.
ACCCATTTGAAGAGATGCATTGTACCCTACGTGTACATCGGGTTGGTGACATTGAAAATCCTCCCTTTTAGCATTGTACGACATCATCTACTTTGACAAAACCAAAAGTTCTTAGTAGAGGTCAATCTGTTGTAGAAGACCTCCTTTTTTTACAACAAAATTCCAAAGATGAATAGTTGCATTTTTGTCCTACACATGAGATTCCTTGTCATTCATCGACCGCAAAACGTCCGCTTTGGCGTTTAACCCCTAAACGACCATTGTCAGTTTGGCGGACATTTGGGATTTCGGGTAGGTACCTACGGGCTGAAATTTTGTCGTGATTTTTTGAAGCTTTTTTTGAAGATAGAAAAAGTGATGAGCTTTTTGGATAATTTTTTTCACAATTGATGCCCGGGAAAAAAAGTTATGATCAAATAAGCTCAAAACAGGGGACGGCAGGCAGCAAAAAAAAAAAGACAAAAATTTGAATTTTTTTTTATATTTTTTTTCTTATAGATTATATTTTTGTCTATTTGGAAAGCTTTGATTCAATTAATTTGGATTTGTTATGAGAAAGTTATGGACATTCTTGTTTTTTGGGCAGTTAGAGCATCTTTTTGAAAAAAATAATTTCTAGGATGCATTTCTGAATGCAATTTTCAAATTTTTCAATTTTTTTTTTTGCTTGGTTTATGTTACTTGATAGAACAATCTCACCATTGGGATTAGTGCATTTTAATTCCATCTAAAATGTATAAATATTTTAGATATTCCTTCTATCTTGTAACTACTTCTACTTAACAATTTTTTAAAAGATGATAATTATTATTATTTATTTTTTTTCCTAGACTCTCAACTCAACTCTCTACTACTATGATTTAAAGCTCAAAACTCTGTAGTGCAAAAATTTTAAGATAAAAATGTTCAAAGTCAAAAAATCTAGTCCAGCAATGTGCTGAAAAATTTGTTTTTCTCACTTTAAACACAAATATCTTGCAGGCTGTGCGGTCAAAAATTTTGAAATTTTTTTCACACACTCTCAAACTAGTTAGATGTAAGATCCTACGGTTAGATGTGAAAAATAAACATTTTTCAATTTTTTTTTACTTTTTGCTATAAAAATTACAATTTTGAGTGTTTTTTGGCAGAAAAAGGGCCTCAGTATTTTAGGGGTTAAGGGTTAGTTGCACTTGATGTCTGGTCAAAACATATTGATGTCTAGCAAGATTCTTTTATGCTTTTTGCACCTCTTCAGTTATCCAAAATTTTGGATGTCTATGTAGACATTTCAAGACATCACACAAGACATTAGACAATCATCACGCAAAATCCAACAAGAAAAGAAACTTTGTCTTTTTAGAAGGAGGTGGTGGTGGTACCTCATCATCATTAGAAAAAATTTCAGCCCCTTGGAGGGCCGTTCCAAGTTGACATGCCATGCTATTTCATGCATGGCCTGTCAACTTCGAAAAGTGCTCTTGGTGAGCAGTTAGAGTGTTTGACTGCTTGCCGGAGTAGTCAAATTTAAAAAAAAAAAAAATTTCAATATATATGTATATTTTTAATATTCTTTTAAGATTATTATTTTTATTATTTTTTTTTCTAATCATTTTTTATTTAGAATTCTAGGTTCCTGCGCCTCTGCCGCGGTAGTTTCAGTTGGGCGGAAAGAGGGGAAAAAAAATTTTAGAGCAAAAAAAAGTAAATTTCAAGGTACCTTGGAGGGTTGTGGAGTAGCCTTCCAAAGGCCTGAAATTTTCTCTAATGGTTGCGGAACATGCTTTGCTCTATGGCAGTGACCTCATGGCTTGTGGCTATGGTGTCTTGGAACTCTTGGTCTATGACTTATACACCCCAAACGTGTTGTGGAACCCTCTTTCCACAACACGTGTTAAGTTCCCCCGTTGCTCCAAGGTATTGGAGTCTGTCGGGTGAAATTGGATCCCAACAATGGTAATCAAGGAAGCGTGGATACAAAAAATGGTAAAGGAAACCCGCAATATTTTGGATTGCATCTTTTTTGTGGCAAAGTTGACCAGACTGGCATGGGGAATTCCAATTGATGGTCACCACATATTAGAAGAGGATGTGGAGAGCACCACACAATTTGGATGGTGCTAGCTTGTAAATGTAGAGTGACTTGGTTGGTAAACCCTACGCCCTTTCCTAACAAAATCCAATCAATGATGAGCATGGCAATCTTTTGAGTCGCCACTACGAATGCCACTTTAAGGCCAAAGGCCACGCCAGTGATGGGCATGGTGGTCTTGCGCCTATAATGCTGCATAGTGTAGAAGCTCACCAAAGAAGCAAGAAGTGTTGTGACATAAATCATGGAATAAATGAATGCTTGGAGCTTTGAAAAGTGAGCTAAAAATATTTCTGTTCACGAACTTCTATAGAAAAGGGGGACCAGCCTTAAAAGATTGCTTTTAGACTATGGACCTTAAACAAAACTAACAATGGAAGTCTTGAATTCTATATCATCTAGAATCAAATTGGGCTTCAAATATCAATAGTTAACCCCTAAAGGTCAGAGACTATGTTTTCACCGAAAACGCTCTAAAACTGCCATTTCTAGTACAAGTTCCAAATTTAAAAAAACAAAACGTTTTTGGACACATGTAACTGCAAGATCTTGTAGTAAACTTGTTTGCAAATATGTGGAAATTTTTTTAGAATTTTCCACCTTGTAGTTGCAAGATATTAGCATTTGAATTGACAAAAAAACTTTTTTTGGCCCTATGAGAAACCGGGCAGCTGCACTTCACAAGGTCACATTTAAATGAAAAAAAGGCCAAAATGATGGTTACTCCTTGGTTTCATTCTTCAAAGCACGTTGGCTACATGCTTGAAAATTTTCAGATCATTTGGAATTGTACAAAATATAGGAAAAAACCAGGTTGTAGAAAGAAGTAGAGAATGATTCAAAACACTAAATTGTTAAGAATTTAATTATGGAATTGAAAAATATCAATCTCAACGGTTATAATTTTGTAATAAACCATATACATCCTACGCTTTTATTTTTTTCAAAAAATATTGAAAATTGAGTTAAATAAAGGACTTCAAAGTTTTTTTTAAAGTAGGAAATCTATAACTGCCCCCAAACTAGAACACTTCATAATTTTCATCTCATAAATCAAAATGGATTAATTCAAAGATTTACACATATATGTAAATCTAGAGAACCAATTTGAAATTTTTCGTTTTTTTAAAAGTGATTTTTTCATAAATTTGAGCTACCCACCAAACGTTGAAAATGACATATCATTCAATAACTTTTAACCATGTAGTCAAAAGTTTTGAAAACTATTGGGCCTTAAAGCTACTCCTTGGGCACACATTGTGTGAAATTTTCAAAGGAAAAAAATAAAATTTCTGTTTATAGTGAGCTGCCCAAAATTGCTATATTACCAAAAAACACCATTTGGTCCTTTAGGGATTAAGTTAAGTTACCTAACCTTCCACCTGAAGGCTCTTAGAAGGCCCTGCCGGGGCACTCACATGAGTGAGTCTAGCTTGTGGCACAGTTTAACTTAACCCCTAAATGCCCAAACACTATTTTTTTGGCAACATAGCGATTTTGGGCAGCTCACTATGAATGGAGTTTTTATTTTTTTTCTTTGAAATTTTCCCACAATATTTTTCCAAAGAGTAGCTTTAAGGTCCAACAATTTCTTATAACTTTTGATTGCATGGTTAAAATGTTAATGTATGATATGTGATTTTCAATGCTTGGCAGGCAACTCAATTTTAATTTTTTTAAATCATTTAAAAAAAATTAAAATTTGAAATTGATTCCCAAGATTTATATATATATGAAAAGATTTGAATAATTCCATTTTGATTAATGAGATGAAAATTATGAGGAGTTTTAGTTTGCAAAGAATTATGGAATGTCTACTCTAAAATAAACTTTGAAGTCCTTTATTTAAATCAATTTTCAATATTTTTGAAAAAATATGAAAGCATTGGATGTAGATTGTTTAATTACAACATTACAACCGTTGCGATTGGCTTTTTTCAATTCCATAATTAAATTCTTGACAATTTAGTGTTTTGAATCATTCTCTACTTCTTTCTACTTACAATTTTTTTCCTATATGTTGTACAATTCCAAATGATCTAAAATTTTTCAAGCATATAGCCAACTTGACTTCAAAAATAAATTCAAAGAGTAACCACCATTTTGGACAATTTTTCATACAAATGTGACCTTGTGAAGGGCAGCTGCCCGGTTTTTCACAGGGACAAAAAAAGGATTCTCCCAATTCAAACACTAATATCTTGCAATCTACACGGTGGAAAATTCTGAAATTTTTTCCACATCTTTTCAAATCAGCGCACTACAAGATCTTATGATTACATGTATCCAAAACTGTTTTTTTTTCTAAAATTTGGTGCTTATATTAGAAATGGCAATTTTGGAGCATTTTTGGTGAAAGCATAGTCAAAAACCTTTACGGGTTAACATAGAGGGGCATGTTGCTTTCCTCAATAGATCAGCTTTCCTCAAAAGACTCCGTACCTACCCACAAACTAAAACTCCTCATAACTTTTGACTCATGGATCCAAATTGAATGATTCAAAGCTTCACACTTCTATATAAATCTAAAGAACCAATTTCAGATTTTTATTTTTTCTTAAAGTAATTTTTAAAGAATTTTTTTGAGCTGCCCGGGCTGCTCGCCGACCAATAAAAATTACATATCATGCAATAACTTTGTAACTATGTAGTCAAAAGTTATGAAAATTGTTGGGCCTTAAAGCTACTCCTTGGGCACATGTGCAAAATTTTCAAAGAAAAAAAATAAAAACTCCATTCATAGTGAGCTGCGCAAAATTGCTATGTTGCCAAAAAATGCAGCTTGGTCCTTTAGGGATTAATATGAAACAACTTCTGTAGTGTGATAAATTGCATTTCTAGGTGATTGCAAGAAACATTTGCTGATTTTGTTGCGTTTTCATAGTACTTGTGTTTTTTCTTTTGGAATACTTTAAAATTAGAAAAATAAATTTTGAATTTTTTTAAAAATATAGCCAATGTATAAACCTTTAAAATGAAGATATCCAGGAAAGGAAAAGCATAGAAAAATTTACTAAGTGGGAGAACTAGAAAAGTGCCAAATTTCAAGAAAATAGACATTTTGATGCTTTAATTAGTTAAAAATAGGAAAATAAATAAATAAATAAAACAAAAACTGGCCATTTGTAATAACACTATGGAGATGGTTATTTACCAAAAGGACCACCAAAATAATATTTTATGTATTCTGAAATGTAAGAAGAAAGAAGCTCTCTTTGTAGACTTCCCACATAATACAAATTAACTATTTTAAAAGTTCCTTTTCAACATAGCTACAAGTCTACTAGAAACCCATTCTCTCCAAATTTAAGCTTCAATTTCTTTTTTTGGGGTACTAAATAGTACTAAAACCCTCCAAATTGGCAAGTGTGACATGAAATTGGGGGCTATTTTTGGATAGTAAAACATTTTTGAAACCGATAAACCTCTATAAATGAATAGGGCTAGGCGGTCCCGACTTTGGGAATAAATAAGTTGTAGAACTAGGTGAGAGCTTGCCAAGGAATTGTGGTAGACCTCGACCTTGTCAAGATAAGATAAAATATTCTTTTGAACAAGCTCCTTTTACTGAAAATGTAGCACATGTCCCCCTACGGCAACTTCCTGTGTAGTGCAAACCCTCTCTAAAGCAATCTTGTCAAGCAGTCCCAAACCGATCAGTTTAGAGAGGTACTACTGTATTGTAGAGCTAAGGCAATGGTAGAGCATGCTACTGAATGTTACATTTTAGATAACCAATGAGCCGCGACCATGAATGTTACATATTAGCCGCGACCATGAATTAGTTAGTTTGGAGAGGCTGAGAAATACAAAATTAATCACCACAAAATAGTAAAAAAATGGAGATTTGCACCTCAGCTATTTGAAGTCCATACCATTACAGTACTGGGCAGGGAGGCAAAGTGGTCCGGATGTACCATACTCCATATTCAAAGAATCAGAAAGTGAATATACATCCAAACAGAAAACCAAGAGCTAGAGGTCAAAGAAAATTAACAAAACCCGGCAAAGGCATAAGCAAATGATGCTGATACTTGAAAGTTGAAAAGTTTGAAAAGTTGATATATTATTTTTCCATTCCATCACAAATGTTTCTACAAGTGTCTACTCGTACTCATCCCTCCCATGGCCATCGAACTTTACGTAACTCTGGACCTCTACTCAACAGCACTCAAAAGGCGATCATGAGATGGCTTCAAAATGCCTCAAAGCAAATTGTATTCATGCATGCGGTGGGGCTCCACTTACACTAGCACAAGCATTCTGCAGACAGAGCTGGAGGAGCCCCTTCGTCATCAGCGTAGACTTGCGGACAGCTTTCCATGAAAAACGTTCCAAAGAGCCTACCTCGCACGCAATTGCAGGTACAAGTGCAGTCCGAGCTCAGGAATGTTACTTCGAAAAGAAAAAAACGGATCACGACCTTAGTCGCACTTGATGTTCCTGTATATCCGGCGCACAAACAACGAAGACCCTAGGTAGCCCACAGCGCCTGCAAATACCAACGAAATAAGTCACACAACAGAGATTTCATGGTTTCGATATGACCAATTTGATCCAACATCTGGGGAAAATATAATGCAAACGGGGCTAGAATTCATATCACTAGCATCAAAGAATAATACAGCGTGTGTTGGTAAAAAAAATGAAATCGAACTGACTAAATTCTCAACCTCTTGTACAGAACTTCTCTTACCGCAGAATATACCCAGACCGATGCAGAACATCAGCGTGTAACCGAAGTAGAAACTGATCTGGAAAAAACCCGACATTTTCGTTTTCATGTAATAGTAGTAAATCGAGTATAGGTACACGTAGAGGGCTGTGGATCCCGCCGACCAAAACGAAGTCCATTGCCAGTGGTAGTTCTCAGCATTCAGCAAGAAGTAGGTCGCCACGATTGTCACACATACGGTCACAATGGTCAGAATGATGAACACCAGCAGCATGAATCCGTAGACGTAGTAAACCTGTAACAACATCAGAACCATCAGAACAAGTTCCATCTCTGCATCACAGTTCGGAATGCAAGAATCTTCATTGCCGTCAAAATGCATTGCCATAGCCCTCAGTGACAACTCAGAACAACCCCTAAGGACCGAGATTTCAGACAGGGATACATTAATATAAACAGGATTGGTGATGAACATTACATGTGTTTAGTCAAAACATAAATAAAATTGAACAAAAGAAAGTCCTCATATGACCCACTCAAATATGATGAGAATAACATTCACTATTGTTCTGAGTACTCAGGTCCTAAGAAAAACCCCACCTTGTATTGCCAGAAGGATGTGAACACGAAGTACATCTCGATGAAGATGCTCCCGAATGGCAGAAGACCACCCAACAAGGCCACCACTGACGGTTTCAAGTACCACTTCTTGTCCGGAATGGGCCGCGGGATGGTCTTCACTCTGCACGGATTGTCAGGCTGCCCGCTCCAGTTCCGCCCCACCACAGTCCCAAACAAGGCCAGTGGGAATGAAATGAATGCCCAAATCACCAGCACCACCACCTGCAAACCCAACCAAGTTTCCCTACTCAAGCTCACGCAAGACATAAAGTAACAAGACATAAAATACCGACACTTATTTTGGTTCACTTTTGATTTAGGGCATGGTCTGAACTTCCAGCTGCAAATGAAAGAGATACGTTCTTTCAGATTCTTTCAACACCTCAATAATCGGCAACAAATTTCAATTTGTGATTGTTACAAACGTATTATTAGCACTAGATTATCTTTAATCGGACACCCTTGAAGCACGATAAAAGAAATACTCGAAATCCATTGGTTGTCTTAATGAAATCTTGAACTCCCATTGGTTAATTTTGAGAACATCTGTTGGTTTTAGAGAATATAGAGTTTCGTTAACCCTGTAAGGCTGCCGCGGACACTAACCATCGGATGACAGAGAATACTTTCATGTAAGACAAGTGCAATTGTTCATCCTTGGAATTTCGTGCAAAAAGGGTAGGCCTTGCACAGTAGTTTGACCTTGAATGAATACTTTTCGCACTATATCAGAAAGGATGATTTCCGCGGAGAACAGCCCATCCTTACAGGGTTAAAGTGCTAAAACGGACGGTGTTGTTGGGGACGCAAAACTTGCCTAAAACTTTTCAATGAAGATGCTTTCTCGCTCATTGTCGAATAGGCTAACAAATCCACTCCGCTCAGACTTTTCAATATCTCACAGAATGCTAAGTGAGTACAACAAAAGATTATCCTTCATCACAACAAGGAAACCTCTGCTGTCACCCGAATTTTAGCTAATAGAGTTATTCAAAAAACCCACACAATGTTCCCCGTTCCAAGAAATACAGAGTATACGAATATCTCACCATGGTGCCAAAAGGAATAGCCGCCAGAGAATGGTAGTAGATAGCCACGAAGTTCAACAAGAAACCAATGCCAAAGCACAGGAATGGAAACAACGACGCCGTCAGCAGCATCGACTTCATCCAGTGCTTTCCTGCACAACAGTCACAACACAAGCATAAGACAACGAAAACTCCGAGAGATCATAATCCCGCTACTCCCAAGGATATGGATGCGTACCGTCATTGCGCGAGTAGAACCCTCCGCTCACGTATCCTGCTATGAACGAGGTCAGCGCGTAGCATACGATGAATGCCGTCACAATAGCTCCACGCCTGCAACCACACATTAAAGGGCCCATTCAAAACCCCCATTTCCAGTCCATGGCTAGAATCACTCACTGGACACCACGTATTCGAACTCCAGTCAACCACAACTCCTAACCATAACAGACCAGGCGTTATAACACTGATTCGTACTTCTGCACATCACTATCCATCTAATTGGTTGAATAATCCACTCCAACGTGGAAAACCAAAATTACAGAGTACAAAGTCCACCCCTCACCCACTCAAATCGAAGCTCTCTCAATGAAACACAAACTGCCTTCTATTAGCAAGTTGGTCGTAAGAATGACTGGGCTAAACGCCGATGGCCACTCATCTTTGGGGACATGGGGTTGTAAACAGTCACTTATAGGGGTCTACAACCTCTTGATGTGAAATTGGGTAAGAAATTCATACATAATGATACAAATTTGATCTCAACAGGATTGGCTCCTATAAATAAAGATCTCTCAACAACTCTAGATCTCCCGAAAACCACAACGCATATGTAAAAATAATCAAAGTGACGAAAATGGTATTTTCTGCCCTATAATCTCAGTATACATACCCAACATAGAGCATGCCGACAATAGACAGCAGAATCACCAGTAACACCAGCAGCGCCAGCTGTGCACCGGTCCCCACCAACGCTGACAAAAGCACCAGATTGCGAGGTGCCCGGAACACATCTCCGTGCACCAGTTTCCATCCCGACTCTTCACTCACGTCCCTCTCCTGCACCGCCAAAACCAGTCACTCCCCGTCATTCCATAAACCACCATCACTACAAGAGCCCATACTTCCGTCAATCCATCGGCACACACATAAACAACTTCAGATCTCTGCACTCACCAATGTCTCCAAGTCATCTTCCTCCCGTGCGTACTTTGCGTAGTCGTTGCGCAGCGTGCGCATCAGAATCATTGACACCAGCCCGGTCAGGAATATCACCATCATGAACGAGTTGAAGATGGAGAACCAGTGAATCTGCCATGACAGTGCCCATCAATCTCCAAGTCAACAGCAAATGCTATCTACAACGACTCCCATCTCTGCTTCTATGTCAAGTAGCGAAAACTGAAGGCCAGGAAAACATATTTTTCAGACACACAGTAGTCAAATGCATGGAAAGGCCGACGCGACGCTCGGGGATCGCAACCCGATATTCTCAACTAAGCAATCAAGGCTCTGCTACAGTACGGTTCTCATAATCAACATGACTGTCATGAATTAAAGCGCTGTTGTAAGGAGGGTCAATAAGAGATCTAGAAGATTTACAGAAAAGTAGTTGAACTTAGATCCACATTATCTCACACACACCTGGTGCTCAAAGAACGGGTAGTCCAGGTACGCATCAAAGCGTCTGATGTATGACGTGTTGGTCGGCTCCCACTGCACTGCGAATGTCAGGTCAACCTTCTTACCAGGAGTTATGGGCTGGAGGTTCTCTTGAGTGAGATTTACTTGAATAATCTGTCAATACACAAGCAAATACGTCAGCAAGCCTCATATGCCATCTCGCAATACCAATTGAAAGAACCCTGGAAGGACTGCAAACCTCACAAAAATCGTACCTGATCGTTGTTGTATTTGATCACAAGGTCCTTGTGCGTGAACATCATGTACTTCGCATCATCTTCTTTGTCAGAATGTTGCTCTCCGACGAAGCCTGTATATCCCAAACAATACAACTAGCACATCATCAGTGTTGGCGGCGGCTACTAAAGCTCCGAAATCCCAGCAAATGTATTGAATAAGACTCTGTATTCTAAGATGTTCGAATCTGTGACATTTGCAATCAACACTATCACAAAAAATGATCATCACCAAACCAAAATTACGAGCCAAAAGGATCAGAAAGTTACATACCCCAAAGCGGAAGATCGTCTGCATTGGAAAGCAACAAACGCAACCGAAATTTGATCATTAGAAACTCGTTCAACTCCGTACCAGAAAGAACACGCTCAGTACAAGAAAGATTCATGGTAGGGTATAGCAAATAAAGAGTTTCCTAAAACCAAGTACCGTTCGGGTAGGAATTCCATTCGACCAGGACACCCACATGTGCACAATAACTCAGAACCAGGACACCCACATGACAATGAATAGAATTTTTCACTCACCCATAAAGAATTCGAACCAGTAAATGTTAGAGACAGCATCTTTGAATGCTGCTGCTGACATCTCATTCAAGTCAAAGCTGCATATGGTTTTTTTCTCCACGGGTACTGCGTCACACAATACAGGTTAGCGAAAATGAGCCTATCGAGTTTGCAGAGAAAATAATTGCACACTCAATATGGTTAAATGGTCCACTTCTGTATCAAATCGCATAAGACAGCTTAATCCACAACACCCACCATCAGACATCGAGAGGAGAACTCGTCCTCTGGTGTACATCCCTAAAGGACCAAGGATTGTAGGTTATTGAATGACCGCTTCTATTGATCATGTTGTGGAAAATATATCAAATGGGTCCAAATTGTACATCACCAGAATCACTGAAGAACATTGCATGTGTAAGTCGATAAATAACAAAAATGGACAAAAATGACACTCCAAAACTGCTAAAAAGCATGAGGCCCACCTACGGCAGTATCGACAGTCACTTACTTCTGAACTTGATGTTAATCTCGCTGTTGATGAGTTCATTCCCTTCCAGTACTTCACCGAGTCCTCCCCATTTGTGTCGAGCTTTTGCGCCATTACCGGGACTGCAGAACGGCAAACTGTAGTAGTTGTACGTTTCTTGTGGATTGTTGTAAGGTCCCACCTTGTTAACCCAAAGTATCACCGAATCCCCATTCGCATACTGCACATTTCACAAAAGGGGTGGTGTGCAGTGAGTAATGCAGTTACGTTCGAAATCCAGGATAAAACGCAGTCAGGCAACCCAGGCAGTCAAATGCTGCGAAAGCACTTAGAATAGGGTTTGCTATATTGATATTGGAAACACTTGCTCAGCAACTCAAAGTCCAACAATCGTGCTGAAACGACCTTCCGTACCAAAATGCCGATCAAGAACAATAACACTATTCAAATACGTCCATCAACATAACATTCTTCTAATTAGCTCCTCACACACTGGCTATCCCATCTCCTGTTCAATAGAGAATCAAGGTATCGAAGATTTAATAATTCTCTAACGTTAACTTTCTTGAACTTCCTTTCACTAATATGCCAAAGTCTGACAAGAATTGTGGCTCTAAAGTTGCAAGTTGCAGAGTCTCGGAAAACAATTGAGTTGATTTGTCAGTGACTTAGGGTCTTACTATTAAGTTATTGATTAATAATTTGTTGGACTATAGCGCTATAGCCAAAAGGTAAAAGCCCAACACAACTCAAGAACGTAATAAAACCGGGATAAAAACCTCAGGGTTTCTAGCACCCCGTCTCTACACTAGCATCGACGGACTGCTACCAACCCCTTGCAAAACATAGATGTGGTCACACAGACAGCTTCCGCAGTTCCTGCTCCTCAAGTTATCACGACTTCCCAACGAACTTGAAACAAGAACATCATGAGTCTTACCAAGCTGTTCGATGGGTCAAAATCTAAATTAACAAGGGCACTCAAAGATCTTGATGCACAATTAGTACGGAAGTGAATAAAACGCGTAAAAAACATTACTCGTTAAATTATTCATTTATTCAAAAAAAAAAGAGTTCCTGATACTGATGGTACCGACATAGGATCACGCCCTGAAAACTCTTCCGCCTTAGAATACCCAAAACACGAGAGCCTCAGGCGAGATGAAGAGCGACTAGAAAATTCAGAACATCACGCAAACCCTGAAAACGATGCATCGAAAACAATCCAAAACCACGTCGTGCCACAGGTAGAAACAGATAGAAACAGAGACAGGTTGAGAGAGTGAGAGCAAAAACTGAAAAAATTAACTCCACACACAAGTAAGCACATGAAACTCCAGTGCCCTACCCTGTGATCGTACTCGTTGGCATTACAGAGCTGAACCCAAAGCACCACGACGACGCACAACAGGCCAACCCTACTGAGGGTCGCCATCTCTCCCCGCGGTTCTCAAATCGCCTCGCAATCGCCCAACAATCTCCCTAACTTACAAATCCCCTCCGCAACTCCTCGTTCTGGCTCTCCGCGCTTGTGAGCTCCACGAAGAATCGAACCCACCCTAGCCTCCCTCCGCAACTCCTCGTTCTGGCTCTCCGCGCTTGAGCTGCACAAAGAATCGAACCCTAACCTCCCACACACCAGATCAAAGAGCTGTGAGCTTCAGATCTGGAAACCCCAGATCGCAAGCACTGAATCAGAAAATTGGAGAATCAATCAAAGAAAGGAAACTGATTGTATATATTATGGGTACCTGATTGAGAGCGATCTTCAGAGAAAGAAAAAAAAATCTTGAGATTGCGCAAACTAGACAAGGGGGTCGCACCGGATTGCCGCGGGGAAGAAGAAGAAGAAGAAGCCTACCACAGCTTCTTCAAGCGAGGTTCGCAAAGGGCGACGGACGGCTATGGCGATGGCGGAGCCCGATCTCTTGTGGGCATTATTATTGTTTCTCCACAAAAACTCTAGTCTAGGGTGGAGGGTCCATGAAAGCGACCATTGGAACATTTTATGTAAAAAAAATTTGAATCTTTAGATAAATTTTTTGCTTATGTCTTTAAAAAAAAAATTTAACTTTTTTTCTCAGTTTAATTTTTTCAAATTCGATACGAAGAAAGTAGGCTTCCTAAGGAGTGAAGACATTCTTGGATTTAGAGCACAAAAATAGAAGCTTTGTGTTGACAAGAAGTTTGAGTAGGTACCTTACTTAAGAAATGTATTAATGTTGTAGGGGACAAAGTCAATATTGTAGTATAGTTGCCTATTTTCAATGACTGAAAAGTTGATTTGTTTGAACAAATCATTGCATCAATGCATTATATTCATTGTTAGAATATGGGCTTCTGAACGTTGCACAATTAAAAGTAACTACACTAATTGCATATAAAGAAGCAATAGAATGTACATTGTTTTCATTAAGAAGTTTCTTGATTTTTCTTAGGTGAATCTTGTTGAAGTCAAAAAAAAAGATTATATAGAGTTTGTTTTTGTGTATTTTTTGTAACAATGTATGTATGAATAAAATGTTGAAATTATGTGTATCCTATAGCACCTTAAGCTCTTGTGCATAAGAATAGTACATTCTTTGCAAAAATATTTAGGGATGGTTTTAGAAAGGAGACACAATTAGATGCACTTGTTGTAGAGGGTCCATGAAGCAATCATTTTATCTCAAAGCGCTCAATCCAAAAATAATAAAACAACTTTTGGAAAGTTATTATAAACAATTGAAATTCTTTCAACATATCTATATCATTCATTCATATCATTCATTCTTTTTTCTATTGATATTGATATATTACTACAATATTTGTTGGATCTTATTGAAAGTCAAAATAACAAATTCTAAATTTTTTTCAAGCTTTTCCAAAAAGACTACGAATAAACTATGGATTTTTGAAGTGCAAAAAATAGATGTTTCCGGAAGTGATCCATCCAAGATTCTTGTAAATAAAGGCTACACATTTAAGACAAGCATTATAAAGATTTGTTTTTAGAAAGGTATTCATAATTACCAATTGGTTGCAATTTGAAGGAAACTAAAACTCTTTGAAATACTTTTGTATAAATTTCATTCAGAACATATTTAATATCTAACTCAAAAGGTTTCTATCACTACAAGGGAGCAATGTCAATTCGGACATTTTTTTGTCAATTTTTTGTCAATTTGGACATTATTTTATCAATTTTCTATCAATTTGGACGTTTTTTTGACAAAATTTTGTCAACTCAAACATTTTAGTCAATTAGGACGTGTCAATTCGGACACTATTTTCTTGTAGTGTATTTTTTGAACCTTTGTGGAATTAATAATTACGTAGTATATTTTTAGCTAAAATAAAAAATAATATATGGTTCTAATAGCATTATATGCACCATTGATACATTCAAAACTCCAATGAAAAAATATTTCCAAAAAATCATGCTTTGAAAAACTTCAATGTGAAATATTCAAATATTTTAACCTCTAAAGGACCAAGGTCTTTTTTCTGCCGAAAAACACTCAAATTTGTCATTTCTATAGCAAAGATTAAGAAATTTTGAAGTTTTTTTTGCACATCTAACCATACAAACTTAAACCTAACTAGTATGAGAGTGTGTGGAAAATTTTTAAGGATTTTTGATTGCACAAATTGCAAGAAATATACATTTAAAATGGAAAGTACCAGTTTTTCAGCACATTACGGGACTAGATTATACAACTTTGAACATTTTTAACTTAATTTTTTGCACTACAAAGTTTTGATCTTTGAATCTTTATGGTGGAAAATTGAGATTAAGAGTCTAGGAAAAAAATAAAAAATAAAAAATAATTTAAATTTCATACTTCAAAAAATTGTTCAATAGAAACAGATACAAGACAGAAGTAAAATCTAAACTATTAATATCTCTAAATGGAATTAAAATGCACTAATTCCAATGGTGAGATTGTTTTAGCAAGCAAATTAAACCATGTAAAAAATGTTTGTTTGAAAAATTAAAAATTGCATTCAAAAATGAATCCTATAAGTTATTTTTTCAAGAAAATGCTCTAATTGTCCAAAAAACAAGATTATCTATAACTTTTTCATAACAAATTCAAAAAAAAAAATTAAAATTTTCAAATATTTTTTTACTACCTCCTCCTCCCCCCCCCCCCCCCCCCCCCCCCCCCCTTCTTTCTAAGTTCCGAGCTGTTTGGGGTGTAACTTTTTTTACTAGCAGTGATTGAAAAAAAAAAACTATATTTCCACAAAGCTAATTTGTTTTTCTATCTTCCAAAAAAGTTCTAAAAAATCAAGACAAAATTCCAACCCATAGGTGCTTGCCCAAAATTCCAACCCATAGGTACCTGTCCAAAATTCCCATTTGTCCCCCAAAGGGACAATGGTCCTTTAGGGGTTAAATTGATTTTTTCAAATACCTCAAAAGTAAAAAAAGACATCAATTATTTGAAACATGTATTTAGTTATTTAGTTATTTTATAAACAAACTATTATTCATTTAAACTCAACATTGTTGCAAATATTTTTATATTATATGGACTTTTCATGAAATTACAATTGGAGGACTTAAAAAGAGGAACTTATTGTAGAAAAGAATTGTTAGACATTTGATTTATGAATTATTTCTAATATAAACTTGTAATTGAATTAAAATAAAGATCCCTTGAAGCCCTTTGGGATTCTGAAAGGCTTATAACAAATGGAGCGTATTTGAAAGTGAGAGCCAGCTTGGATCAAATTTGATTTTGAGCTTAACCCCTAAAAGACCAACATGCGTTTTTTGGCAACATAGAAATTTTGGGCAGGTACATGTGACTGGAGATATGCATATTTTGCGCTA
Organism: Neckera pumila; assembly: GCA_963969595.1. Classification (NCBI taxonomy): domain Eukaryota; kingdom Viridiplantae; phylum Streptophyta; class Bryopsida; order Hypnales; family Neckeraceae; genus Neckera; species Neckera pumila. The sequence goes on along the minus strand of OZ018414.1, from coordinate 2,819,089 downwards.
AATTTTTTTAAAGAAGATGGGGACAAAGAATATCTTTCATGTGCACCAAATTTCATGACATTTGGAAATACGAATCAAAAGTTATGGCCTAATATGTTACTTTTTTTCGTAATCGGGCAGTCCGGGCAGATCAGAAAAAATCACTTTTTTCAAAAATAAAAATTTGAAATTGGTTTATTAGATTTATATATACGTGGAAAGCTTTGAATCATTCCATTTTGATCATTGAGTCAAACGTTACAAGGATTTTTAGTTTGCGGGCAATTATAGATTGTCTACTCTAAAATAGACTTTGAAGTTGTTTATTTCACTCAATTTTTAATGTTTCTCCAAAAAAAGCACCTGTAGGATGTAAATTTTTTATTACAACATTGTAACCATTGGGATTGGCATTTTTCAATTCCATAGTTAACTTCTTAACAATTTAGTGTTTTGAACCATTCTCTACTTCTTTCTTCTTACTATTTTTTTCCTATATGTTGTACAATTCCAAATAATCTGAAAATTTTCAAGCATGTAGCCAACTTGCTCTGAAGAATGAATCCAAAGAAGCACAACCATTTTAGAACTATTTTCATAATAATTTGACCTTGTGAAGTGCAGCTGCCCGATTTTTTGTAGGGCCAAAAAAAGGACTTTTGCCACTTCAAACGCTAATATTTTCCAATCTACACGATGGAAATTTCTGAATTTTTTCCGCACATTCCCAACCCAAAGTACTACAAGATCCTACGGTTACATGTGTCCAAAAATGATATTTTTCAAAAAATTTGTACTTGTGCTAGAAATGGCAGTTTTGGAGTATTTTTGGTGAGAACATAGTCAAGGAACTTTAGGGGTTAAGGCTTGAAAGTACAATAGATGGAAATAAATCACTTTTTAATTTTTGAATACTAAAATCAATAATCTAATAGTTAGATTTTTGTTTTCATCTTTGATTTGGCCAATGTAGTAGAATAAAAAAAGCTACTTCTTCTATTTTTAAAGATGCAGTTATTTCTTCTTATAAATTGTGATTGTTTCAATTTTTTAAAAGAAGGTGAAATCAATATAATTCTCTAAAATTTTTGGATTGGAAACATTCATGTCAATCACATAATCTCTAAAGTCCCAAAGTCCCTATACTTGAAGGGCTCTTGAGATTTTGAATATACTTATGTGATTTCAATATTTGACATGTTTTTTGGAAGATAGGAAATCACATCAGCTTTATAGGAACTTGATTTTTTACTTGAATCAGTGCCCCAAAGTAAAAATTATGCCACCCTAAGTCCAAAAAGCAATATAGGGGAAGTCCAAAAAAATCACAAAAAATTGAATTCATTAATTTTTAAATTTTTTTTTCAAAGATTTTATTTTTGTTTATATTTAAAGCTTTTATTCATTCTATTTAGTCTAGTGATGAGAAAGTTATAGACAATCTTGTTTTTTGGGCAATCTAAGCATCTTTTTGAAAAAAATAACTTACAGAATTCATTTTTGAATGCAATTCTTATAATGTTTCAAAAAAAAATTGTTCATCAGGGTTAAGTTTGCTTGCTAGAACAATCTCACCATTGGAAGTATTGCGTTTCAATTTCCTTCTTAACTTCTAAAAGTCCATTGTCCCTTCGGGGGACAAATGTGTTTTCGGGCAGGTACCTAAGGGCTGAAAGTTTTTCTTCATTTTTTGAAACTTTTTTGGGAGGTAGAAAACTAATTAGCTTCATGGGAATATAATTTTCTTCACAATTGGTGCCCGGCAACAAAAGTTATGACCAAATAAGCTCAAAACAAGGTACGGCGGGCAGCAAAAAAAATTTGCACTTTTTTTTTTTTTTTTTTTTTGATATTTTTTTTCCCATAGATTATATTTTTGTCCATCTAAAAAGCTTTGATTCATTTCATTTGGATTTGTTATGAGAAAGTTATGGACATTCTTGTTTTTCGGGCTGTTAGAGCATCTTTTTGAAAAAAATAACTTGTAATATTCATTTTTGAATGCAATTTTTCAAAATTTTCAAAAAAAAATTTTGCATGCTTAAATTTACTTGCTAGAACAATCTAACCAATGGGATTAGTGTATTTTAATTCCACATAAAATATATGAATATCTTAGATTTTCCTTCTATCTTGTATCTACTTCTACTTAACAATTTTTTAAAGAATGATAATTAAGTTTTTTTGAATTATCATTTTTTTCCCTAGACTCTCAACTCAATTCTCCACTACAAAGATTTAAAGCTCAAAACTCTGTAGTGTAAAAGTTTTAAGTTAAAAATGTTCAAAGTCAAAAAATCCAATCCTACAATGTGTTGAAAAATTTGTTTTTTCCACTTTAAACGTAAATATCTTGCAATTTGTGCAGTCAAAAATTTTGAAATTGTTTCCACACATTCTCATACTAGTTAGGTGTAAGATCCTACAGTTAAATGTGCAAAAAAAACATTTTTAATTTTTTTTCAATCTTTGCTTAAAAAATGGCGGTTTTGGGTGTTTTCTGCTAAAAAAATTGCAGTTTTGGGGCTTTAGAGGTTAAAGCTATTGGAGATTTTTGTTTTTATTTCAATCTTAACCCGTAAAGTCCCAAGGCATTTTTCTGTCAAAAACGACTCAAAACTGCCAATTCTAATACGTTCATCTAAGAAAAGAGAAATTTTTTTTTTTAAGAATCTAACCGCAGGACCTTGTACTAATCTCATCTCCGATCATGTGGTAAAAATTTCATAAAGTTTGACCATGTAGATTAGCAGAAATTAGCATTCAAAGTTGGAAAATTTTGATTTTTTGAACACTGACTTGCAATTTCAGATGACTTTGACCCCCATTTGTAGAAAAAGTTTGCACTACAGATTTTGAATTTATTCTTTTTTATGTTGAATAATTGAGTTGAAAATCTAGGAAAAAAAATTCCAAAAAAACACACATGATTTTCATTCTTTAAAAAATTGTTAGGTAGAAGTAGGTCTAAAATTGAAAGAAAAACTAAATCATCAATAGCTCTAAGATGGAATTAAAGCACTATATTTCCAATGGTGAGATTGTCTTAGCAAGCAAACTTAGACATGTCCAGCAATTTTTTTTGAAAAATTATGAAAACTGCATTCAGAAATGAGTCCTATAAGTTATTTTTTCAAGAAAATGCTCTAATTGCCCGAAAAATAAGATTGTCTATAACTTTCACATAACAAATCCAAATGGAATGAATCAAAGATTCCCATATAAATAAAAATACAATCTATGAGAAATAATTTTTAAATTTTTTTTAAATATTTTTGTGTGAGAAGATTTCTGCCCGCCGCACCCAAAAAAACAACCTTTTGTGCCATAACTTTTGCTCCCGGGCATTTATTGAAATAAAAATTATATTCCCATAAAGCTAATGTGTTTATCTATCTTCACAAAAAGTTTCAGAAAATAACAATGAATATTGAAGCTGTAGTAGCCTGCCCAAAATCCATTTTATCCCCCAAGGGGACAATTATGGGACTTTAGGGGTTAAACCCACTTTTACATGACAATTTTTTAATGAGTGAAAATTAAGAGTTTTTTTGATGAATTTTTCTTCATAGACTTTCAATCAAATTCTTGAACATGAAGAATTTAGAAAACCAAAATTATCAAAACTAGTTGAGCTAAGTGTAAAAAAAATTGTTTTTTTCACTTTAAATGCAAATATATTGCAATCTACATGCTTAAAGTTTTTGAAATTTTTTCAACAGACTTTTAAACTAGTCTAGTACAAGATTCTATGGTTAGATATGCAAAAAAAACTAATTTTAAAAGCTTGTTGCTCTTTGCAATAGAAATGACAATTTTGAATGGTTTTTGATGAAAAAAAGGTCTTAGGACTTTAGGGGTTAATATGCTTTAAATTGTTATTTTCTTTTTCAAAGACTTGAATTACCATGGAGAACCTTACAACGGGTTTTTTTAAATATTAAATTAGGAATATTTTTGGAATATATTGGAAATTATATTAAAATTCTCTTGACTTTGAAAAATGAAATAAACCAACTGATTTTACAGAATTGACTCATTTTTCGAGTAGAGTCAACACAACACAGTCATACTTATATAAATTGAAATTCTTTAAAAGGTCAAATTGAGCTTGAATATTCGGAACAAAGTTTGAAAATGTCAAAAGTTACTATATGCTACAATTACTTATATGCTACAATTTCTACTTGCAATTTGAAATTCTTTAATCCTAAATTTTATAACGACCCAAAATGGGTCTATGCATTTTTAAAATAGCCTTTTCTGAACTTAGGAATGTGGAGTCATTTGAATTTGGGCTCATTCTCAAGAAAATCAAGTTAGCTATCTAAGCTTGGTGGTGTTTTTAGATTTAGAAGAAGAGTCACTATTGGATTTACAAAAAAATTCAAAGCATGGGTGGTTTGAGGGCTTTAGCAAAGAGTCATTGCAATAGGAAACTCTGGCCAATAAGGTGGAGGCATGTATTCACGAGCGGGCAAGGTCAAAATTGTATGTCCGGTATTAGCAAGGTCGGATTCAACCTTTGGGATGGAAGAGAGGTGGAAGAATAATGAGGTTGGACAATGATGACATTTAGAATTTTAATGGTTTCAACGTAGACCGTTCATGACCCTTTACAATGAATTGCCAATAGAAGATTTGACTTGGAGCGGCATTGCCCTCTCCCTTTTTTTAACTTTGCCCAGTGAATAGGTACAAGCAACCATTGGAATATACATTTTGCACTTGGATTTGAGCGGTTTTCTCAAAAATGAATTCCTATTGTGTGTCTTTTTTTATATTCTTTCACTTTACCATGTTCGATCTTGAATTTTGGCTCTAGATTTGTGACAAACCTTTTATTTCTCTAATAATTTTTGAAATTTAACAATGAAGTGGTCACCATTGCAAGACCATTTTTTCACTCATTTTGGGTCCTAAAAGTGCAAGACTTATTTCCATGCATGTGGAACTTAGTTACTTTATGAATGAGCGAAGGATGCCAACTTTTAAGAATGTTATGTGTCCAAATGAGCCAGTCAAAGCACAATTTTGACTACTCCAAAACATTAATTTCTTTGTAGTGCCCTTCACGTTTACGTTATAATCTTCTAATTTATGACTTGGATTGAAATCAAACTTTGTATAGATGATAAGGGCTTGGTTGTCTGCAAGATCCTACAATCAATTTTGTCTAAAAATGACTCATTGTACTTTGAGCTTCAACCCATTGTAATTTACAAAATTGAGATCCAAGCATCTTCAAAATGGCCAAAAAATGTAAAGGTAAAATAAATAAAAAATTAGATTTTGAATTATATACAAAGAAGATAATTTTTGCTTAAAATCATCAAATATTATAAAAAAATGGAATATTAAAAAAAAAAACTTCTGTAGAAGTTTATCCATTGTTCTCTCCAAAAAAATTGCACAATGAATAGTGGTTTACAATAAGTTGAAATCATTCCTATAATTAAATTATATTTAAGCAAACATCTATTGGACTACTTTGATATTTTTCATGTATCTTTCTTCGATATTACTTTTTCTACTAATGCATGTGATTTTCACTCTTTTGAGATATTCCAAGACCATCAACATATATACTACAATATGTGTAAAGTGTGAAATGTGATATAATAATATACACAATATGACATTGCCCTCTCCTTATATAATAGCATACAACCTTCATTTCCTTACCTATAAATTAGGTTATTTATAGAATTGCATATCTTAAACTCCTAAATATCAATTTTGATTGTATAATAACTCATATACGTATCAATTGCACCAAACACTATAAATTAAGTAAAGTAGAATAGAAAACAAATCTAAGACCTTCCATGTCCAATTCCTTAAACAGACACATCCCTTCTCTTCTTTCATACCTCCTCTTTTGTTGTCTGTATAGCCTTAGGATTTTTTTTGCCAAATTAATCTAATGAATCTATTCTAATGTAGATCATTGAACAAAAATCTATTTTAATTATTCCAATTTCCATTTTTTTGCATGCAATGTGCCAAACCTCCACAAATTGATGGCAAACTTAGAAATTTAAAATATGTAATTGATATTGACATTTCAAAAATGAAGTTATGATTAAAATTGGAATTAAAATTCTCATAACATTTGATTATGTTTGTCTTCAAAGTGGAGGAATATAATGACAAAATGATGATTGATTGGAATGCAATTGGATATAGAATCACAATATATACAATAAGTACCAACTTGTTGTTGCGTGGTGGATTCTACGGAGTCGAAAGCCTCATTTATAAATTTAAATCCTTTGTTTGATGAGGTTAAACGCCAAGCTTAGAGCGATCCAAATTTCCTTCAAATTTGTGGAAAAATGGCTTCCACATCAGAAGTTTTGTTGGTGACAGATCTTCCGACTTTGCCATCATCTATTATCATGTGGGCTACTAGGACTTATGGTGATAGAGTTTTGGGAAGCACTGCATTGATTGTGCTTACGGATTTCCTACAAACTGGTAAATAATCCTCTATCACCTTTCATCATTTGTTTGAAATTAAGTGTGAAGTAAAAAGAGAAATTTAAGGTCTAATGGTTCATGATTTTTTGTGAATAGGAGGAAAGTTGGATGTTGAGACATCAACCATAGAGGTAGTCATTTCCTTAGCTGAGACCCCAGGGTTTCACAATTGGACATGGCTTTTAGAGGTTGGTCGTATCCTTAAAAATGGAGGCAACTTTTGGATTCAAGAGCCGCTCATTAGTAGAAACCTTGTTGATGAAGAACATAAGGTAAGGTTCATTTTTTTAAATCACTAGGATTCAAAGAAGTCTATTGTGAATGTGGTTTAACAAATTTATAAGGTTAGTGAAAAATTATATCTTAAGAGTAGAATTTTTAATACAAAATCTTTTTTACTCACAAAAATATGACCTTAAAGTATATCTTTAATAGCAAGTTGTGATTTTTTTTTACTTCAATATAAAGCAAAATCCTCTTATGTAGACATTCAATATGCTAGTAAAGTAGATGAGTCCAATAATGCAAATAATTTGAAAAACTGCAAAAGTTTGAATGTTTGCATAAGTTATATAAATTTATGAAACATGGAGCAAAAGTATGTAGCACAATATGAGAGGATGATATGTTTAAAAAATTGACAAGTTTTACATTGTAAAGTAGATGGTTAATGTATAATTCTTCCTAAATTTGGATTTGGAGCTTTTGGATGTCTCCAGAGATTAGGTACTACTTCGGCACAAGGTAAGGCTAATTTAGAACGAAGCTTGCTCTTAGCTGGATTTGTAAATGTAGAAATGGAAGAGCCTATGTATGGTGTGGCCTTGTCTAGTGAATATAATGTCATCACTCCTTCCCATATTTCTTCCATCTATGGTCCACTTTTGAAGCCCTTTGCGGTTAGTTTAGTTTTATTCAAAACTAAAAGATATTGTTTTTGTGAAATGTTTTCAAATTTTGTTGAATTAATTCCTTCTTTTTTAAATAATGAAATTGAAGTTCATTTAGGCTTCTAAATGTATTTGACTTAGTTTCTACATTAATTATTATTAATGATACACACTTTTGCTTCTTTAAGTTTATCAACCTATTGATTTCTAGATGAAAGGCAATAAGCCCATGTGGGATTCAAGATCTATTTTTGCTATCAAGAAGAAAGTTACTTATGATTATAATGATCATAGTCAGCAAGGTATTACATTCTTTTGCCTTTGCACAAGCGATCACATTTTATTTCAAACATTATTTAGTATTCAAACATCATATGCTAGCTAATTGCAAATTTTTTTTATACTATGTTTTAATTTATATTCAATGCATATAAATAAAACATCAAGATTGAAACAAACATGACATATTATTTATATATTTCAATTTAAGAACTATTATACATTATATTGTTTAAAAGCATACAGAATTATTTGAGAATTATTTGACATTGCAATGATTTTAATAACTCTATAACTCATAGTTTATAGAAATTTTTAATTTATCTTTATTTTGCTTATAAATCTAAAATAGAAAGATAGTGCATCATAAAATTCCTAAACTCTTTCAAATTCAATGGGAACTTGCTTTTGAAGATAGTCTTCTTTACATCTAAATACTAATAGTTTGGTACTTTGGAAATGATAGATTATAAAGTGACCTATTCTTCCCCAATAGTTCCTAGGTACAATGATCATCGAGCAAGTAAGATTGAAAAGGACCATCACATAGAAGCAACAGCCCAAACAGATACAAAAATTTACAGAGATGTAAATGTATCAACCCAAATAATATGTGACCGAAATGATAAATATGACCCTTATCATTACACATATGATCAACAAACAGAGGCCATGGTACAAACAGATTACATATCTAAAGATATTTTAGCTGGAGGTGACACTCCATTGCCTACAAGTCGAGGTTTATCAAAGGTTATTACTTCCAACAAATACAATCAAAAGAGTCTTTATGAAGAGCCCCAACTAAAGCCTAATAAACAAACTTTCAAATTGGATCTTTCAAGTATTTGTATAAATGAAGACCAATTTGAACTTGGTGGTGGTGATGACGAGGTCCTCAATGAAGGAGATACTCCGTCTTCTTCTTATGGTTAGATTCCAATTTAAACATATTGTTATACTTTTAGAATTCAACATGGAGTCCAATTTTAGAAACTAAATGTAGATGCATTTCTCAAATTGCAGAGCCACAAACACCTATACATACTTGTCACGGTAAAACGCCTTGTAGGTATTGCTCAAGCCAACCTTATGAGTTAGAAGAAAGGCAACAACAAACAGAATATTCACCTTGGGAAAGTAGAAGGGTAAATTTCAATCTTTGTGAATTTTATTTTGTAATTTGGATAGATCTACATTAAGTTCTTTGAAAAAAAAATTGAATTGTTGAAGTGCCATCTTGGTTCTTTAAATAGTAGGTGATTTATGCAGGATCATACCTACAAAGACTCTTACAGTTGTGCGACATGTGCAAAATCAAATAGTTTTGTGCATTTACAAAAGGTATTTTCTAAATCTCATTACTTCTTCATCAAGTCAAAAATTTGACTACATTGAAATTAGAGGTTAGAAAGATACTCTGCGATATAGAATTTAGGCTAGTATTAATAAGTTTGAAATCAATTTCTTTTACTATGCAACTTTTGTGTACAGGGAGATGGTTACAGTTCATTCATGTCAATTTAGTTAATTAATTTTCAAAATAATAATTTAATCAAATCAAATCTACTTTTAGTTAATCCAAAATAATTTTTAATAGTTAGAGGTCTTAAGAAGAACATTTATTTAGCCACTTATTGAAAAAATCCAAGGACTTATAATATGGAACCAATTGCATGTGGCAGCCAGGCACGACTTTGGTTTAAAAAATACCCATATAAGTTATGCCGAGTGATGGCTATCAAAATGTATCATTGGTGTCTCATTGAAGGAAAACTTTTGTATAAGGAAATGAAGATATTCACCACTTATTGTCTTGCAAAATTGCAACAATTAATCATCAAACTCACTCCTTATGTTCGAAGGTTTATTGCTAGTTCATCTAGTTGGCCCATTATAGGTCTATTTCTTCCCAACTCAAGGCATAAGAACATTCAAGTTGACAAAGCAACTCAAGCTTATTACCGGAGTAGGCGTCCTTCATGTTTACATCCGCAAGAGCCTGCGGATATCGGCTTTACACTTTAGTGAAAAAATGGTTGATTGAGAATACAATTTTGCCATGGCAAAAACAATCATCAAAACAAAGCTTTTGAGTTGCAATGCGAAGGTTAAAAATTAATTTCACTAATGATAAGTTTTGAATAAATTATATCGAAATATATTTCTTAATGATATATTTCATTTTGATAATTTGAAGCAACGTTAATCCAAAATCAATTAATTAACTTAAAGGTGATCGTTTTATAATGTAATACTGCTAAATTAAGTGATTAATATATGTACATAAATTTGGTTTATTAACCATTGTTTGATTCAATTTATGAAAGTAATTATTCTTTACAAGTTGTGCAAAATAATGTGTAAGTATATAAAAACAACTAGCTTTACAATTGTGTTTGAATTCATGTTGTTATCATTTGATTAAAGAATTAAATAATTTTTTTAATCCCTAAAGGACTATAAGATCAGTGGGTGTTTTTTACAACCCTGTTTTCTTACACCCTTGGTCCTTTAGAGGCAAAAGTTCATTTCTAATCATAATATACAACAATATGATACACTAATTTTTTCTTGGGTGAATTGCAGGTCATATTTAAAAGGTCAATTGATTATGGTAATCTTGTAAAGGTCTAACAAGAGGGTACAAGAGGTAAAGGTTAGAATACATTTTTTGCAATTAATGAATGGTATGAATAGTAGCTGACTTCATATTAGAGAAAACTTAAATCATTTTGGTCTTCTAAGGTATGATCTTATTGTATCAGTAAATTCAAATTCAAGTCAATGCAGAAGGCCAATAACATAATCCTATAGAAAATTGCAGTGATCAATCATTGTAATGTAAATATTTATCCATAGTGGTATTTGGGGGATTGAAATTATAAAATTCTCCATGTGTCTCTTGCACTATTACTTCATCTATATTATGAATTCTATCAATATATATTTAACCCCTAAAGGACGAACATGCATTTTTTGACTCCATAGAAATTTTGGGTAGGTACGTGTGACTAGAGATTTCTATATGTTTGGCCCAAATTTTAATAGAAGGTGGAGACAAGGAATATCTTTCATATGCACTAAATTTCATTACATTTGGAGATATGAGTCAAAACTTATGGCATGATATGTAGTTTGTTCTTCAACTTGGGCAGTTCGGGCAGAAAAGGAATCTTTCTTTTTCAAAAACAAAAATTTGAAATTGGTTTTCTAGAGTTATATGTACACAAAAAGCTTTTGAATCGTTCCATTTTAATCAATGAGTCAAAAGTTATAAAGATTTTTTGTTTGCGAGCAGTTATGAATTCTCTATTCTTAAATAAACTATGGAGTCCTTTATCTTATTTAATTTTCAATATTTTTTGAAAAGTAGAAAATTATAGGAAGATGTAGTGTTTTAGTGAAAACATAGTCAAGGAACTTTAGGGGTTAAGATTTCTATTATTTGAAAATATTTGTAATTAGATTTTATGAGTCACTTTCAAATTGTAAAAGACAAATAGTTGAGTTATTGTTGAAATGTATTTTCAATAAGTTTATCCAAAAAATCTAAAAATGAAGAAAACTTAAAAATTCTATGTAGTGTTTTGCATGTATTTTTCAATATATTAAAATACTGCATAAAAAATTTGAAAATATTAATTTAGTTTTTTCTTAAAACTTAAATTAATTTTTGAAATAAAAAAATTTACCATTCATTGTAACCCAAATACAACAATTGTAGTAGAAAAGCATCTAAAGTTTTCAAGAGATATAAAAAGCAATTTTTTCTACATTACTTCCAAATTGGAGTTATTTTTTGTTAATATATTTGAAAATGAGAATAAATTTTAAATAATTTATTTACTTAAAAATAATTATTTTAATAGAATTACAAGTCCTATTCCACAATTAGAATAATTTGATGCCTATTTTTAAGATTTGCAAAATGCAAAAATAATTCAGAATTTAAAAGTTTAAGATTCAATTTCAAAAGAAAAATAGAATGTAACAAGTTTGCAACATAATTAAGATCTATGTTCATCATTGTATTCTGGTTGTAGCATAATCATTGCACGTTAATTTAAGACAGATGAGGTATTTGGATGGAAAAATATGTGATCGTTAACCCCTAAAAGCCCGTTGTCCCTCCGGGGGACAAATGCGTTTTTGGGCAGGTACTTACGGGTTGCTATTTTCTCCTGATTTTTTGAAACTTTTTTGGGAGGTACTAAAAATTGGTAAGCTTCATCAGAATATAATTTTTTTTACAATTGGTGCCCGGGAACAAAAGTTATGACCAAATAAGCTCAAAATAGGGGACGGCGGGCAGCAAAAAAAATTTGCATTTTTTTTTTTTTTATGTATTTTCTTTCTCATAGATTATATTTTTGTCTATCTAAAAAGCTTTTATTCATTTCATTTGGATTTGTCATGAGAAAGTTATGGGCATTCTTGTTTTTTGGGCAGTTAGAGCATCTTTTCAAAAAAATTACTTGTAGGATTCATTTCTAAATGCAATTTTTAAAATTTAAAATTTTTTTTTTTTTTGCATGGTTAAATTTATTTGCTAGAACAATCCAACCATTGGGACTAGTGAATTTTAATTCCACCTAAAAAATATGAATATTTAGATTTTCCTTCTATCTCGTATCTACTTCTACTTAACAATTTTTTCAACAATGAAAATTAAGTTTTTTGAATTTTTTTTTTTTGGGTAGATTGTCAACTCAATTCTCCACTATAAATATTTAAAGCTCAAAACTCTGTAGTGTAAAAATTTTAAGTTAAAAATGTTCAAAGTTAAAAAATCCAGTCCCACAATGTGCTGAAAATTTTGTTTTTTTCATTTTAAACGTAGATATCTTGCAATCTGTGTGGTCAAAAATTCTGAAATTTTTTCCACACATTCTCATACTATTTAGGTGTAAGATTCTATGGTTAGATGTGCAAAAAAAACATTTTTAATTTTTTTTCACTCTCTGCTAAAAAAATGGCAGTTTTGGGTGTTTTTTGGCAAAAAAAAGGCCTTGCGCCTTTAGGGGTTAATTGTTCAAAAGAAATTCTATGATTTTTTCAATAAACATATAAATTAGAACATGAATTTATTATGTTATGATATTTTTGATTATTTGTGAAAGAATCATTATAAAAAATGAGTACATGATTGTTTGGATCCCATTGAGACCCATTTAAGAATTTGAAGGCAATTAGATAGAGTTTATTTTATATAGAATATAATTAAATTTAAGTTTATATAAATTTTTAGCAAATTTAGTTTAAATTTTATAAATTCTTTTTACACTCTAATTTAACTTGAACTTGAGAAAGTTTGTTAGTTTGGACAAATTAAAGGTCTTTCTATTTGACAAACTATTTTATATAGAAATATAAAATCTACATACCTAGTATTCAATGTACAGACCTAATATTCAATCTACAAACTTAATATAAACATCAAAAGCACATACTAACTATTAATCAAAGTTCAGTCTACATATATTTGAAAATTACAAACATCAAAAGTAAAATACAAATGCTAGAGTAGTTTCAATTTCAATTTGAAAGTTACATACAAAATACCGATTATACTTGCTATGAAACATTCGACCCCTAAAATTTAAGAAGTATTCCATGTAAAATAACCTCTAAAATAAAATTTTATATAATCAATTAATAATTTTTTTTCAAAGATTTGGACTTTGGATCTTCTCCAATTGTATCAAAGTAGTCACTATTCTTTGATTTCAAAGACTTTAACCATGCACATTTTAAAACATTTACAATCAGAATAATGTGTATTTGAAAATACTACAATTTTCTTCCTTGAATTAGATGATTTCATGGGGCTACATATAAAAATTTCACAAAAGAAAAGTCTGAGTTCTTTTGACTAAATGTAATAAATCATAAATAAGAGAAAAATATGCATTCTAATTTTTATAGAGATTAAAGCAATGTAAGATAATTTTCAAGGCTTTTTAATCAATTTGAGATACATTAGGAAATGAAATATTCCACTTAAGCATGCCCATTAATTATCTGTAATCCTATCCATAGAATTTTTAGGAAAAAGGGGTCTGGAAACAACCTCTCATTGTCTAGATCTCCATCCTTAGATGATGGGTACCAAGCACGGAGCTGGGGGACGCACAGTCTGGGAGATCTCAACGTAACAAACAAAACAAAACAAAACAAAACAAATAGCTTGTCTCAAGGTATTGACTAGTGTACCCTCTGCCATTGCCACAGCCAAAATTATAGTAAAAATAATTTCCTAATTTTTTAATTCATAATAAAAACTTTGAAATTCAATATCTTTTACACCATTAGTCATAGCTCCAAACGCCACAAAACAAAGCCCATCCACCCCTCCTTGCCAAGATCTTTCTGATGATACCAAGAATGCAACCAAAATTGAAGTGAAAGTAATTGTCTAATTTTTTGATCCATAAATACTTTGAAACTCAATAACTTCTGCACCATAGCTCCAAATGCCATGAAACCAAGCCTGTGCACCCCTCTTCGCCAAGTGCTTTCCGAAGATACCAAGCAAGCAGCCGAGAGATGCACGATCCGGGAGATCTCATTGTAACAAACAAACAAAACAAAATAGCCAAGCTTAAGGTATAGATAGAGACCTCTGTATAGTTCCCATGAGAGCATCCCCATGCCTGGCACGGCCAAGTGGGACGGGAAGGCCTCACTTGGCGTGGCCAATGAACAAGCTCGGCCTTCCTTTTGCTAAGCTCCTCACCGCAACTCCGCCTTGAGACACAGCATCCAAGTCAATATGGCTCCAAATAGTGCCACCTCATCCACACGGTTTACGGAGAAGCATTAATTGTTCTAAAAGTACCTCTACATTTGTAAACAAGGACAAAATAATTCAATACCAGCCACTCTCAAGACTCTCCATTTGGCCGGACGCTTGTCATATTTGACCGGGGCCGGCCATAAATTTTGCTTCGCCGTGTGTGCCGTGGGGCAATTAAAATGGAGGGGCCCAGCCATGCACCGTGTTGAGCCTGTTGGTCGTGCTGGCGTGGGGATGCTCTGAATTATGGACAAGATCCTCTTAGTTGATGTTTTGTCTACAAGTTCCAGTATTATTTTAACCGAGAGTCATGTAATGGAGTTTTTGAAACTAACTTATAAACTTGAGCTGGAGCATTCAAGTGCTTGGTATTGGGCTTGAACTTATTAGGCCAGTGGCCTACAAAGCATAGTGCTGACTTTGCTACTAATAGTACTTCATTTTTAGCGAAGAGCGACACACGTATAGACCTCCGAAATAAAAATCAACGGGGTTTGTTCTAGTGAATGTAAGGTTTGCCATGATATATGGTAGGAGGCTTAGAAACTGCTCAACTAAGGGCTAGTCTAGCTTTTTCATGTATTTACTTGGATGGAAATATTTTCAACTCATTTTTTAGACATAGAGAATTAGAAGAGGAATCTAACACAAGTGGTTTCATATTTTTTGAAGCATTATTGAATTAGTTCTGAATTTTCAAACAAGATGTGTCATAGGTGCCTATTTATGACCCTAGGTCTTCCATAAATCGTTCACTTGCAATTCTAAAAAAAACGAGGAAAGCAAAAAGAATGATTGGCTCTTGCAATTAATAATGCTTGTTTCTTTGATTCATTCAATGACTATAGAGGTCAATTTTAGAACCACTTCATGTCCATTTCACAACCATTTATAGGGGCGGTTCTTAACCCTTGAACGTTTGCAAGGCCCTTTGTGGCCGTATTAGGGCATTTTTCACGTATTTGGGCCACAAACATTCAAATTTAGGGTTTCATGTGCTAAACAATGTTGTGGTTTAGGCAAGTCCGGAACAATTGCTGTGTCTCCAATTTGAGGAATATGCACTGGAACGTTGGCCAGGCAACATTATACAGAAACTGAGCTACAATACGGGGGCACCTATGAATGGCGGAGGACCCAATCGTTGTCTGGGTTTTAGGGTGTTCACGTGGCTATGGCAGGTGGCACCAAGAGGCGGGAGCACTTCGCTTCAGGCAGGAGCGGCTGCCTTAGAATTTTGCAGCAACAAGGGGGTTTGCGCGGTGAGAATTTTCAAAAATTGTGAACGAGAGGGGACAGCATGGCGCAAATTGTATCATTGCGAGAGATGTTGGTTCCAATTTGGACACAATGGCACGGATTAGAGGTGCAGCGACGATGATGCTGGAGAATGGAGTGCGCACTAGTTGCTGGAAAATGGCGCCATTACTCATTTCAGGTGGTGCTGGGTGGTTAGTAGTGCGTGCTGGAGGGAGTGCGAGAGCAATGCGTGCAATTTCCACCATGGTCGTGCTTGCTACGCCAACCCATTTAGAAGGAGAAGCAGAGGTTATTTGCACTTGGTTGAATTTGCAAGGTGCAAGCAGTAGGCAAGTTTTGCGCATTGTGGGGTTGTTAAATGTAGAGTGGATGCGCAACATCCCGCTCCCCCCTCGTACTTACAGGAAACTAGGGACTACCAATCACCTGTGGCTCCGCTACTTGTTTCAAAGGCACATCTAGCACATCTTGTGGTGGACGACGCGACGCAACAAAAGTGATCTAGAAGAATTTGGTAGCGACGTCAATACTGTAATTCGCGAGAGGCTCTTTCTGGACCCGCTTGTTCAAAGACATGGCACGTTTGAGATTGGCGGCCAGAAGGTGGGCAACGCATCAGAGGCCCCAGGAAGGAACACTGCCTTCGACAGCAACGTCAGAGGAGTCTCCCACCAAAAAGGCAGTCCAGAAAATGCTGCCTATGGGATCCCCAACGGAGGACCCCGTCACCGGAGTAGTGCTGGAGGCACTACAGCCGGAGCACGCGACGCTGTCGTGTTGCAAATGCAGACATTATGTAGATTATGTATATATATATGATTTAGATAGATTTTAATATTTGTTGCATTATAAAGAAGTTGACATCATTTGAGGTGTCTTCATCTCATTCAACATTCTTCTTTGTGTTTTATTTAGATTATACTATGTCGAACTAGAGGGTTTTTTTCTGAGTCTCAAGAAATTGGGGTTCTAGTTTTTTTTTACCTCTACTAGATATATGTAGATTTTAGTTCTTTATTCTGTAGATAGAGTGGATAGAGTGAAGTTAGAGATAAGTTAAGATGGAGATTGAGTGGAAAAGTAAAAGATAAAGAAATAGAGTGAAGTTAGAATGAAGTTAAGGTGGAAAAAAGGTGATTTTTTTTCATCTTCTCTCTCGTTGTGAGTTTAAGGGGGGATCCGAATGTTTGGAGGTTGTTGTGTTATGTTTTGGGGAGAGTTTTTTTTTTTTTTTTTCAATGAAAATTGGAGGAGTTGTGTATTATGATGTTGTGATTGGAAGAGGTCTTTTCTTGCTTGAATTGAAGTTGTGAGTGGAGATTTGTGCTAGTTTGAGTGAAGGAAGGTCTGTTGCCTCCCAATTGAAGGGGCTGAGACTTTGACCAACCATAGAAGACGGATAGATTTTTATTTTGCAATGAAATTTTGAGAGGTTGTAGAGAATTTTGTTAGCTTTTCAAATAGCTATCATTTGTTGTATTTGGAGCATTTATGAGTGAGTTGTGAGTGTTGAAGTGAAGGAAGGTCTGCTGCCCTCACTTTTAGAGGCCGAAACTTTGGGCAATCATAGATATTGGAGAGAGTATTTGAATGAATTGAAATTTGGTGAAAGTATAGAAAATTGTATTAGCTTTACAAAAAGCTATCACTCATTCTATTTGGAGTTGTGGAGCATTGGTGGCGTTCATTCAAAATTTAGCTTTGAAATTGAAGTTGGAGTGAAGATTTGAAGTTGGAGTTGGAGGAGAATTTGTGTGTTGTGGCTTGTGGCTTGTCTTTTATTGTAAACTTTTGTTGTTGCGGGCAGCTTGGGTTAAACCAATGCTTAGCCTCATTTTGTGTTTGTGGAGACGGTGGGATTTAATCACCCACATGGTCGAATTTGTTTGTTCTCACGGTGAAAGCTAAAGCTTAGTTAGAGCTGGTCACCGGGAGTTTGAAGTTTAGGACCTCATCATCCGGACGGCATCTTGTGTTATGTCGTCCCATTTTACCCGTCCGAGGCCCGTGGTTCTTATTACCTACCTGACCAAATCTTGACCCGTTTAGAGCCAATACAGGATAGGCCAACGGGGAGGTGTTTGAAGATTGAAGTTTGAAGATTGAAGACTGAAGATTAGAAGATACGAAGTTTGTTTGAAGTCAATGACTAACTAGTTCCAGTTGCAGCCAAATACTTTGCGTATTCCTAAAGCGCGCTCCTCTCAACACAATAATGCTATTGCGGAGGTCTTCAACACTGGAGGCACTACTGCAGGAGACAAATTATGCGCAATTCCCGACTCTCCGCAATTTTATGGCTGCCATGGGCGAGGATCCCCCCCTTGGCAGCCAAGACCTTCTACCGAAGCCACTTAGGAGTCCACAAAGTCCTTCATACACATGGAAGCGCACAAGTTCAGTCAATGGGAGAGCATCAGGCTTCTATGTTCTACACATGGAACCGACGCCACAGGAGTCTCCAATGTCTCGCGACCCCCCCAATGTGGTCGTGATATGCAAACAGCTGAGAGAAGCACTCTAGATTAATCTGAGCCAGGGACAAAGAGGACAAGGCAAAGTGAGGAGGCGCCTCAAAGATCCCCAAGAAGACTCGACAAGACATAACAAGAAGAAGCGCCATGTGCAGGGGGGGCAACGGCTGGCATGAGGAGGGGGGTGTGCACTCCAAACGCGACAGTGGTCAGGCATGGGCTGCGGGTGCTTCGGCTGCTTCAAAGGCGCCTCAAGGGTGGGAGGCACCCCAGATTTTGCCGCTCCACCGGAGCCCGAGTTTGCTGAGGCCAAGACTTCCTCGGACAGGTGGTGTGTTGGTGGCACCTGTCGATGTTGGAGTTGTCACAAAGATCACGCACACCACAGCCACCTTGTTTTTGGGTGATACTCCGGAAGAGAGAAGGTCTAACCTTGACGGTGTGGACGTCGACGACTTCTTCAATGAGGAAAGTCCACTAGACATTTTCAATCCAAGAGCTACCCCCCCTATTACCCTTGTGTGTGACCTCATCCATTCCCCCAGTGAACATAGCTTTGTGGAAGATGGGGCATTTCCAAATGAATTGTGTATGCAAGTGCGGCCCAACATTTTGAACCTCGACCCAGGTTTGCTTGGCGATGAAAACAAAGTGAAGGGACTCGTGGTCTCTCAATTCTTCTAATACATCATCGGCACCCCAATGTTCCAGGTTGATTTTGGCAGGGGCATCGGGACTCGATCGGTGCGGATCAGTAACACGGCTTTAAACGTGGACAGCACATTCTCAGACACCTAGAGGATCTTGTTCCAGGACGATCCATCTAGCAGTGACTTGACTGCCGCCTTGCTTTCGAAGCCGCAGGAGATAAATGAATCAGATGATGATCTAGACTGGCATGGAGAATACGCAGATTTCCAATCGCAAAAAGTTTCAGGGGACACCACCTCTGAAGACGATGCTCGTTCACATATTAAAGACCCTCTCAAGGATTTGGGGCTTTACAAGCACGAAGAAGATGTGTCTAGTTGGCCACTGGACAGGTTGTTTGCCGACGACCAGTGGCAGGAATAGTCCGTAACTCTTTTGCAAAATACAAAGAATTTCAGCGGACCAATGCCTGGCCCAACATCGGCAGTTGCAAGCCAACCTCATGAGTACTTCCTCCGATATCGGCCGCAGGAGACCCTACAATGTGTTGTCAACGAGACTAATAGGTAAGCACTCTTTCATTGCCTCTGTGGTGCGTCAAGTTTGATGATGATTGTTTTGGTCAGTGGACGCAGTGTCATGGGGTCGGTAGTCCGTGAAGTCACTACTTACTCACACTTTGCTGTGTGTTAGAGGTGAACAGAGCAATTGTCTCTGTTAGTATTGAAGTACTCCGTAAAAGGAGGACTCATCATTGTGGTCAGTGAACGGAGGGACTGCAGAGTAAGGTCATGCTCGTCTTAGGGGTGGGCGCTGGAACGGGATAGTGATGTTTTTCCAGGTCGATTTACGTTCCAAGGTGGATGATCCTAACAACTATGCTAATGTTTTGTCGGATATGATGTGCCGTAAGTATACTGCCCAGACTTCTCAATTGAACCCCGTGATGACCAACGGCAGGGAAGAGTAGACGTTGCTGGATTGTGAAGAGCTCTTGGCATGGTTTGGCATCCTAATTTTGATGGGGCTCAAAGAATTCCCTCATTTGCGTCGCTATTGGAACCGGAGGCCATTTTTTAATTATCCATTAGTTGCTCAAGCAACGCCGCGCAAGCGTTTTGAGGCCATTGTTTGCTGCCTACACTTAGTCGACAATATTGCGATTGTGACTGATTGAGAGAACGCAACCTTTGACAAGCTCAAAAAAGTGTGCTGGCTCTGTGAATCCTTTGCGAGCAGGTCACAAGCACTCTACAACAATGAACGCGTCTTCTCTGTAGATGAGATTATGATCCCCTACAAGGGTCGGTTCTGTAACATATGCCAATACATGAAATCAAAGCCTGTGAAATTCGGAGTCAAGGTGGGGGCGCTGGCGAACTTAGAGAACAGGTATGAACTTCCGCATTCTTTGAAAAGACCCCTCTTTGTCTTTTGATCCTATTTGTGCATTTATGTCATGTATGTTTGCCGTTTAGAACTTAGGGTGGGATTTTGTGGCTTTCAAATATCAGTTGTGGTCCCTGCATGACGTCATCTCTTTTTATATTGAACGTGAATGCTATATCAAGAGTACTGGAAGTCCCATCCCCACTCTAATAGAACAAGAATTCTTTCCATGCTGCGGTTTCAGTTTGCATTCATCTTGACTGTGTTGTGCTTGCGGTGGCGCATGGTTGTCCTTTATGTCGCAGATATGTATCCAATATAATTGTATACTTGGGAGCGGACGATGCACGGACGGAGGGTGATTCTGTTGGTGAGGATGCTATTTTGACATCAATTTCTGGTCTTGAAGGGCGCGGCCATGTGATCATCATGGACAACTTCTTTACCTCACCCCGTCTTTTCATGGAGCTTTTGAAGCATGGCTTCTTGGCCTCAAGAATGTGCAGGAAGACCCGAAAGGGATTTCCAACAAGCCTTGCCGGCTTTTCAAACACCCAACTACCGGAGCAGGGTCACCTTGTCCTAAAGATGCATCGCAGCCGCCAACTAGCAGCCATCTGCTGGATGGACGCGAAGCCCGTCTTCTTATTGTCTACTGCATGCAATCCCATTGAAGAAGATTTGTACGTTGGTCAATGGATAGGGCGGGAGCGGGTGGAGTTCCCGACATCACCAATACTACTCCAATACCCAGCAGGTATGTGTGGCGTGGATCTCGTCGACCAACAGCGTCAAGAATACACCACGCAGTTGCACTCCCACAAGTGGTGGCATTGCATCTTCATGTTTGTCTTGGACTCGCAGCTTTTGAATTCATACATATTGTATCAGGGTGACAGGCGTGCTCTAGGGCTCTCCGTGCTTTCACAAAGCCAGTGGCACTTCACCCTTGCTGAGTACCTCATCAAGCCGCGCATGAGAGGGGGGCGCATCAGAGGCGCAATTCAGAATTTGGCTAGAGGAGGGCTCCACTTTAGCTCGGGGCACCCCTTCATGCGTTGACAGTGTGTTGTTTGCCACCGCAGGACCCATCGGATGTGTCCAAGCTGTGCTGGAGTCTTCCAGTGCGAGGGGGCATGCTATTGTGCTGTCCACACGCAACGGGGATATAACGCCATCAGACGTGGGGCAATGTGACACTTTGCTTTAGGATTTGTCGTGAGCCTGCTCTTTGGACAGGACCAAGGAGACTGGAGGACTTGGCTACCTTGTGGTTCTTCTCGGCTTACAGTTATGCGGTTGACTTCACTGCAGATGGGGTTCAATTTTGAAGGCACATGGAGCCTCGGTCTGGCAGTTTTTGAAGGCAATTTCAGGCAATTAGTTCAGTAGTGCTTGTTGGAGAGCTGAGATGTAGTGTTAGCGCATAATAGTTCTTCGTGTAGGAGCAATGCGGTCGTACTTTGTGAATGTGACGTATTAGAGGCATTCAGGAGGGAATGATTGTTGACTTTGTGGCAATCCAAAAGATGCCTCCGAATTTGTGAATGGAAACTGATGTGCACTCAAACTCTTTTATTTACTATGACGTGTAATTTTGTTTTCGGCATCGTCCCGCTTTTGGTTTAGGTCAATTGCTTTGTCGTGGCTGTTGTTGCCTCACGAGCGCTGGTGTCCCAACATCCGGAACTTGCGCCACATGTGTTTTCCTACCAAAAGCAGTTTGCCTCTTGTGGTGACTGGCACTCCACATGGCACCATTTCGTGCCGGTGCAAGCGCATTGTACAATGCTAACTGGGCACGGTGGGTGCCACGGTGCTGTGTATATCGAATGAGCCCGTCACTACTTTGGGCAACTCGGCTCCTCCCGCATACGCAATCTTCTATTGCATTTGTAGCCATGTTGCTGCAAATTTTGATTCCCAACTTTTTTGGTCCACTCCTCGCAGTAGTCTCTCGTCTCTTCATGCTCAAATTTTACATAAATCAAAAACTTGTCGTAGCGCTGGCTTTGCTTTTCACAAATTCTCAGCGCAGATCCCTCGTGAATCACCCCGCAAAAAAATCCACACGACCCAAAGCAAACTTGGGTCCCATTGCAACGGCTGGAATGAAAGATTGCGGCGAGTCTAGCCTGCCAATTTTTTTGTCTTTGACCGTATCCGTGGGCTACGATGGCGTACGCGCAGGTGCCGAGGGCCGTTCAAGGGTTAATGCCCGTGCGATTTCAGAGCCTTCTACCATACTTACTATGCTCATGGAATTTAACATTGTTCATACCACCCAAGAGTTAGTGCTTTAACTTCATTCAAAGTTTTTGTTTTTGTTTTGTTTGTCTTAGTACTATTTAGAATTACATTGGTTTTCATATTTTATATTGCCATGTGAAGGTTACCAAGACATTCAACATTAGCTTTCAATGTTCGTGGTATTAATGAAATTAGCCTCTCTCAATGGTTTCATATCTTCTAATATTTTCTTATATAAAATGAGCTTAAAAACTACAATTGTAGTTATTAAGTGGATTACAATGATCACTAACAATGATTACAAAGTACTGAAATTATCTTAAAATTCTAAAACCAAAACATCACAATTCTTAAATATTATAAGTATCTATACCAAAAGAATTCCTTATATGAAGATTTTTTGGATAAATTTAGATTGAATGGTATAAATATCTAGTTCCTAAACAAATGAATGAATTGGAAGGCACTGTTATAGCCTACTCCAACAATGAGATTCTACATTGTACACTATGTAATGTATGCCCACTAATATATAGATTTGGGTTCTATGTCCAATGCAAACAATGTTATAATGTATATTCGAAACATATGCTATATTCAAATCTTGAATATCTTCACTTGCAACATGCTTCCATGCATTCTTGACTTGATGAATTTCTGAATCTTCTTTAGTTAGTGGAGCAGACTTAGTATTTGCCTTGAGTTTGAAGACTTCTATACTTTTAGAAAACAATATCTTCTTGAAAGTTTTGGCTTGTATCAATACCATGAATATGTCACCATTGCATTGTACCACTTGGAAGAATGGATAGTAATCATCATTTAGAGGAGTTGTATAAAAAGAATCATGCCACACTTTAGCTTCCATATTATAAATCATGAGTCCAATTTCGGAAAGATAGCCCATTGGAACATTAAGTCTCATTATTCCACAAAACAAAGTGTTCTTTAAAACAATTGCCTTGTCAAATCTTGTCAACCAACTTGATGACGTGTTTAATCGAGGTGGATGTGGTGCTTCAAAAGTCCTCCAAGCCTTTGTTGTTGATTCGTAAATTGCAACACCTCTATTAATAAAAATACTTCTATTTATCCATCCAATCATAGTTACTTGGTAGGAGTTGGTGTCGCAATCTAATAAAATTCTTATTGAATTTTTTGGTATATTCCAATGGCAATCTGGAATTGATGGCAATTGTGTACAAGTTTGCATCATAAGATTGTAGATAAACAAGTTTGATCCCCTTCTAAAACACAAAATTCCTTCCGTAGCATCCACTAATTCATATGCTTGGGTTGACAAAACTTGGCAGAGTTGTGGCAACGGAAGTCGAGCCAAAATGCTCATCACTATGTCATTGGGTAATTCCCTCCATAGACGTGGAGTTAAATTATATTTTTTCCGCCTTCTCAAAATAACATTCTCCATCACCTCAAAATGAATTTTTAGTTTTGTTTAAGAAATGATTTTGCTTTGTATCTAAGAATGAATCTATTTGCAAGGAAATCTTGTTAGTAGTGGTTTTAATAACTATTTAATGGTTTAAATCTTTGACCTTAGTGAGAGAGTGAGAGAGTGAGAACAATTCTTTTATAAAAAACTTCTTTCCAAAAGTTCTTTGCCTTGAATGAAATTATATAACTGAAATTTCTTACTAAAGTATCTTTTCATTATCTTGCTTATTTAAATAAGGAAATAATATACACATATATATATAATATCATGTATATAATAAAAGTATCATCAATATATAAAAATAAAAGAATGAAATCATCTATTAAATATATATTATTTGATGGAACTTTTACTTTATCTAAAGAAAAAGTATAAAAGTGAAAATCTATTATATTATGGGAAAAAGGTATCGTGGGATTGTTGCAAGAAATTCTTAAAGTTTTCATCTCAAAAACGTTGCATTTGGCCATAGGATTGCCACTACAACAAGTATTAGAAGTACTAGGTGGGAGGAGTGTAGTTTAAGTCATGAAAACGAATTTGACTATGTTTTCACCAAAAAAATGATTTTAGTGAATTTGAATGCTTATGTCCAAGGACATTATTGATATGTTTTTCTAAAATAATAGACTTTCTTCTATTTTTCAGGCTTGTGTCTAGAATGGGTCCTTTTTGTCAATGTCAATGTTGTTATCTACTGGGATTCTTTTAGAGAAGTTGTTGAAGCCTATTTGCATTGTATTTTTGTGATTGTTGGTTATACTTTAACCCCTAAAGTTCCATGACTATGTTTTCATTGAAAAAATGCTTGAAAATTGCCATTTTTAGTACAAGTATCAAATTTTCATTTTTTTGGACTCATATAACCATAGGATATTGTAGTATGCTGACTTGAAAACATGCAATAAAAATTTCAGAAATTTCCACCGCGTGGATTGCAAAATATAAGCATTCAAGTTCAATGGAATCATTTTTTTGGCCCGGCAAAAAATAAGGCAGCTGCACTTTTCTAGCTTAGTTTTCTATGAAAAGATGTCCAAAATGGTGGTGCTTATTTGGATTCCTTTTCCTAGACAAGTTGGCCACATGCTTGAAAACTTTCAGATCATTTGGATTTGTACAACATATAGGAAAAAAAAGTGTAAATAGGCAGTGGTCAAGATAGTAGTAGAGAATGATTCAAAATACAAAATAGTTAAGAATTTAATTATAGAATTGAAATATGTCAATCCTAATGGTTGCAATGCTGTAATAAACAATCTACATCCTATGGTTCTATTTTTTCCAAAAATTATTGAAAATTGAGTAAGATAAAGGATTCAAAGTTTAATTGGAGTAGAGAATCCATAATTGCCCACAAACAAAAACTTGTCATAACTTTTGACTTGTTTTTCAAAACGGAATGATTCCCGGAATGATTCAAAGCTTTCCACAAATATATAACTCTAGAAAACCAATTTCAAATTTTAGGTTATGAAAAAAGTGTTTTCCTTTAACTGCTTGGACTACCCATTTACGAAAAGAAAGTAACATATTAGGCCATAACTTTTGACTCATATTTCCAAATGTCATGAACTTTAGTGCATATGTGTGGGCACTAAATTACCCACCCTTGGTAATAGAGCAAACACGACCCAGTTCTAGCCTTTTATCCACTTTTTAATTTAAGATGGTGTTGCGCGTGTGGTCCACTGTGCCTTCCAAGCAATGGAACTTGCTAATGTTTCCTAGTTTCATGGATGGGAGTAGTTGTAGCTATGATCAATTGTGCACGTGTTCACTAACTAGTTGCTGACCCAAGAGGGCAGCCTGGGTAAATAACAGGCAAAAACAGCCCGATTGGACGCTTCTTCTATCCTCTATTCCTTCCATGGTGCCTTCCCTTGTGATTTCCCACTCATTGACTGTCCTAATTGGTTGGTGATATAACCTTCTACATGAACCTCTATGTTTGAACCTTGGATTTGTTCTAATATTCTACCTCGATGTTAGATTTTTTTACTTCTACTTTAATTTTACTTCTAAGGTTCGACTTTTAACTTCAGAAATTCACTTCTAAATTTTACTCTACTTTCTACCTTCAAAGGTTTAACCCCTAGGTATTACTTTAGATTCTTTACTCCTACGTTACCTCTATGTTTTAACTTCTAAAATTACTTCTAATTTTTAAACCCCTAAAGTTTAGCTCCTAAATATTACTCTAATCTTTTAGCATCTAAATGTTACTCTTGGTTTTGACTCCTAAATTACTTCTAAATTTTAACTCCTAAAATCTATCTTCTAAATGTTACTCTAACCTTCCTTAACCTACAATTTTTAATTCTAGATTTGTGCTTCCTAAATCTAATTAGGTAAACCCCTAAACCCTAAACCCTAAACCCAAAACAATTTTAG
The DNA here is from genome assembly GCA_963969595.1 of Neckera pumila. NCBI lineage: Eukaryota > Viridiplantae > Streptophyta > Bryopsida > Hypnales > Neckeraceae > Neckera > Neckera pumila. The sequence goes on along the minus strand of OZ018414.1, from coordinate 2,792,785 downwards.
TAAAATTTTTTCCCTTTTGAACAGCTTGACTTAACTTAGTGTGGTCGATTCAAAGCCAAATTTCTAGCATAATATGTTTCCGAAAACCCCTACTTTTAATCTATAAGCTTTTGAAGCTAAACCTCTAATTCTTGCTAATCTTTGCTAATTATCTTGGATTATAGCCTAATTGAGAGAATCACAACTAATTAGGAAAAAATACCAAGGATTAGTTCAATGGCTTACCTCATCACTGCCAGTATTGGAGATGACGTCGTCCACGTGCTCATATGTATCCCCGTCCATGATGATTTGTTGGGTTTTTTTTATCTCAAAGCTCACCGCTTAAGTTTTGAAAGAAATGTTACACCCTAACTTCTTTCCTTTTCTTTTCTTCCTCCTATTTTCTTCTACCTTGGGACTATTCTACCAAATGTTTTATGGGGCCTTACACTACCAACTTTGACAGCTATGCAAAATCAATGTGTCCACTGTTCTTTTACAAAGTTCTTTAAAAAGAGTTCAAGTGGAAGCCCGATCTGTGGCCTCGGCTTGGCTGTCAAGCCGCCTAGCCTGCCACCTGCCTCCAGTTGGCTGGCTGGGAAGGTTGGTTTTCTTTTAAATAATAATTTTTTTTTTTTTTTTTTTTGAATGCTGAACTGAGCTGGTTCTGATGCTAGGCTAAGGCTGGACTAAGGCTGGTTCTGATGCTGGACTGAGCTAGTTCTGATGCTAGACTAAGTCTGGACTGAGGCTGGTTTTGATGCTAGACTAGTGTTGGAGTAATGCTGGACTGGATGCTGGATTGGATAACTAAGGGAAACTGGATTTTTATTACTAAGGGAAACTGGATTTTTATTACTAAGGGAAACTGGATTTTTGCTAACTAAGGGAAACTGGGAGGAATACATTTGGGGAAAATAAAACTTGGGGAACAACTAAGCTAACTAAAAACTTGGGGAACAACTAAGCTCACTAAAAACTTGGGGAACAACTAAACTCACTAGACTCAAAAGAAAACCTACATATCTTGAAAGCTGAACTTTGGACGTTTTCACAAAGGTCTTAGAAACTAGACTTTGGAACTAAACACTTGGGTGGTTCAAAGCTTTGCCGATAAGTTGGGTTTAACACCATCTTTGGGACTTGGTGGCACTTTGGGTGTTCAAAGCTCTACCGCCTAAACTTTTAACACACTTTAGGACTTTGACTTTGTTACTAGTTCAAAGCTTTGCCATATCCAAGGGGGGTCCACGCAATGAGAAGAACTTTAAAAGAGGGAGAGAAACAAGGCTTTTAAAGGAAACACACATAGGATCAAAGCTTTGCCGTCGCTGTCGTGTTGCAAATGCAGACATTATGTAGATTATGTATATACACACGATTTCGATAGATTTTAATGTTTGTTGCATCATAAAGAAGTTGAAGTCATTTGAGGTAGCTTCATCTCATTTGATATTCTTTTTCTTTGTGTTTTATTTATATTATACTATGTCGAACTAGAGGGTTTTTTTTCTGAGTCTCAAGAAATTGGAGCTCTAGTTTTTTTTTACCTCTACTAGATATATGTGAATTTTAGTTCTTTATTCCGTAGATAGAGTGGATAGAGTGAAGTTAGAGATTAGATAAGGTGGAGATAGAATAGAAAAGTAAAAGATAAAGGGATAGAGTGAAGTTAGAGATAAGATAAGGTGGAGATAGAATAGAAAAGTAAAAGATAAAGAGATAGAGTGAAGTTAGAGATAAGATAAAGTGGAGATAAAGTGGAGATAGGTGGTAAAAAGACGGTTACTTTTCATCTTCTGTCCTGTTGTGAGTTAAGAGGGAAGACCAATTGTTTTGGGAATTATTGAGTTATTGTTGTTGTGTGTGTGGAGAGGTAGATGTGTGTAGTTTTTGGTTTTAGGGAGAAAACCGAGTTTCGAGGAGAGATATCTGGATATGTATGAAAGTTTTTGAAAGGAAAATTTGTGAGTTTATTCCTTGTGAAATTATCTTCTCAAAATGAGTTTGCAAGCTTGATTTGAAGGATTATTGAGAGAGTTGTGATAGTTTGAAGGTAGAAAGTTTGCGGTTACCCAATTAAGAGGAGCCAAGACTTTTGAGGCCTATAACGGATGGGCAGTAGTTTGAATTTGTATGAGATTTTGTGAGGTTGAAGATTGTGTGACTAGCTTTTCAAAAACTTATTATACTTCATAATTGAAGTATTTTTGAGGGAGATATGAAGATTTGTAGAGGGAGAGGTCTGCTGTCTTTAGAGAATGAAGGCCGAAACTTGTTCTGTTTATAGTGTCTGGACAATAGGTTAGAATGAGCTGAATTTTGGAGGAGTGTTAGTATATTTTGTTAGCTTTTCAAAAAGCTAAGATACTTAACATTTGGAATTGTGAGGCATCTGTAGCATTAGTTTGAAGTTCAGAGGTATTTTGGAGTTAGTTTTCGGTTTCCTTGTTGTGTTTTTAAACACTTCAAGAATACAAGACAAGGAGAAATGAAGAGATGAAGACTTGAAGACCCTTCTGTGTTGTGGTTTGTGGCCCGATTTGTTTATTTGTTATTCCCAGCCGATTTTGGAGGCTAGTTGTTTTTCCTTTCTGTATTGTAAACCTGTTGCGGGCTCTGTGGGAATCCAAGAGTAGCCCCATTTTGTGTTGTGGCAACGAAATGGGATTAATCACCCACATGGTCAATCTTATATGTTGTTCCCACTGATGAGGCACGATTGCTGGTCACCGTGGGTTTGAAGTTTAGAAGCCCATCATCCGGACGGCATCTTGTGTTATGTCGTCCCGTTTTACCCGTCTGAGGCCCGTGGTTATTACCTACCTGACCGAATCTTGACCCGTTTAGAGCCAACACAGGATATGCCAACAGGGAGGTGTTTGAAGATTGAAGTTTGAAGATTGAAGACTGAAGATTAGAAGATACGAAGTTTGTTTGAAGACCCTGGCTAATTTATCCCAGTTGCAACCAAATACCCTGTGTATTCCCAAAGCGCGCTCCTCTCAACACAACATTGCGGAGGGGGGTCCACTCAACAAGGAGAATGTTAGAAGAAGGTTTGAGATGACTTAGAAAACACACACAAAGGAAGTTCAAAGCTTTGCTGTCCCGTAGGGGGTCCATTCAACAAGAGACACGTTAGAAGAAGGTAAGAACTTGACTTAAGAGAACATGTGAGTTAGTATAACGAGGTGAAGCAAATGACTGACACTCTTAAGGCCCCCAATGGCGCCATACGCCAAGGCGCTGAAGGCAGTGGCTTTAGAATTAGTAACAAATACAAAAGACCCTCAAAATACAAGGGTTAGTCCACAAGAGTATACAAAACACAAGAGAAAATACACAAGGTGTACACAAGGCAAAATAGAAGGACCCCCAAGGACCTTCAAAGCTTAAAGTACAACAAGAAAAGGAGCCAAAAGTGCTCCAAAAACACCGTTGAGGTTTTTAGCTTCAAACGCCAAAATATCCAAGATGACTTGGACCCACGAACCCAAAAACAAGTATGGGGGTGATTTTAGAGAAGGAAGTGGAGCCCTTTTATAGGTTGCTAAGGGCTCACTCCCCCCCCCCTAAATTCCTACTAGTAACCTTATCAACTTGGATTTTCATCCTCATCTTCAAAGATTTTCATTCTAAACCTAGATTTTCACATTCTACTACCTATGCTGGACCAACCTCCTAACTTTTGGAGATTACCTCCAAATGTCAAACGGATTGCGCCGTTGGATCCAAAACACCGTTTTTAGTCTAATATCCCCCTGTCCCCCGTACTGGGATCAAAAACCCAACATAGGCTAGCCTAGATTAAAATCCCAATCGCGATAAATTTCCAACTCTTGGAGGTTTTCTATTTTGAAAAAGGTAACTAGCCTGGGGTCTCTGGAAAGTGAAAGGGAGTAGGAAAAGACTCCTAGTTGACTCTGTTTTGCCGATGTGTGCCCCCAGAATGTTGGTCAACGTCGCGGAGATGTCGTGACTTGATTAATTGTCGAGGAATCTTGCCGGTTTGGATATCGGATGCTATCGTGAATGCCGCAAAACTTATCGGAATGCATTAGTAGCATAAAACAAGCTATCCTAATTTTTAAAGAGATTTTATTGCAACCTGGGTAATTTTCAAGAAATTCCTGTTGGAGGTTAGAACGGTTGACCGCCTAGAAAAGGTTATTCTGCAAGTCGGAAGATGCCGGGTTTTTTGTGGGACCTCTCAAAGAGCCTCGCAAAAGATGTGGAGGTGCGTTTCCATATCTGGCACCATTGGTTAGTGGAGATTTAAATTAGCTGTCTCCTTGAATTATCGATGGCGCGAGATTCTTTTGCAAATGAAGGAATCCTGGCGAATCGATTTCGCCATTGGACTCCTGGCATGGAGTAAAACCTAAAACACCATCCTTGGGCTGTAGATTCCTCCACGGCCTCGTCTTGAGTTTAGTGGCTCCTGCATGCTAACAACTGGGATTTCCAGGAATTTGTTGATCTAATGGGGAATTCGAAATCTAACCTAGGACCTGACATATGGATCATTGTGAATCCCTAGGACCAATCTAGACATGCATCGCCACCTTCCAGTGGGATTTAACCCTGCTGGGGCTTTATCACTAAAATCCTCTAAAAACCCGCTATCTTGTGGTTTAGACTCAATTTCTCGGCGAGGTTTAGGAACGTTTTAGGTATAAAATCAAAACTAGACCAAATACTATAATGGGTATGGTACAACCTTATTTCGGTTCTACACTCTTTTTATGGCTTTTTGTATAATTTTACCTATTCTAAATTGCAAATTTCAAAAAAAAGAAATCCAAAGTCCCAAGTGACAATTTGGGAGCTTACAATATGAAAGATATTCTTTTTTTTCACCTTCTTTTAAAATTTGGGCCAAAAATATGGAAATCTGTAGTTACATGTACTTGCCCAAAATTTCAATGTAGTCAAAAAAATGCATGTTGGTCCTTTAGGGGGTATAGTGAAATTTATGGCTAAGGCCTCTATTTTTACTTTCATTTTAGATTGTCCTATTGGCATAGTCCCCTTGATGAATTATAGTCTTAAATCTAAGAGTCTACAAAATCCAGTCATGAATTAGAATCTTCAATACTTTTGCGATTTTGAGTTTCTGTTGACTTAACAATTTAGATTTTTAGAAAAAGTAACTCTTAATTATCATATTCAATTTGTTAAGCAATATTTGCTTTCAAAATCTTAGGCTTGTACATGTTCTTGTTTTTCAACTTTTATATCTCTTGTTTTGTAACTCAAATGGTTGACTACATTGAAGATTGGAACTTGTAGAGGTACAATTGGTTAAGTAGGGTATGATTGACTTAGTGAATTATGGACAATATACATTTCTTGGAAGTGAAAAGTTATCATAAGATGAAATTAGGCATCAATTGAAATTTTTTTTTATCCCTATATGTGACATTTACAAGATCTAATGATTGATTTGATTGAAGATGTAAACTTCTATGGATTGATTCATGTGTAAGAATAAAACACTTCATCAATTCTAAGTATGCACATTTTAAGGATGAGAAAGAAAAGTCACAAGAAATAAGGTTGATGTTTTTAATTGGAAATTCAACAAACTTTGATTCAATCCTTCCAAAGAGTTTCCATTGAAAATCTTCCATGCCATGATTCTTTATATTTTTTACGCTTCAAGTTAAATTACAAGCCTCAAAAGTGTAGGTAATTAATCCAAAAGAATTTGCTGCCATTTTGCTTATATGTTCAATATCGGCAACCTATAGAGATCCTCTTTGTAATACACATGTAAACTTCTTCTTTTGTTGTTTGACACTTGTTTTTTGTTAGGGGTGCATGCAAGTATTACCTCAAAAAGGGCATTGAATAGAAATCTTAAAAACCATTTGAATGCGAGATAGTGGTAGTTTTATTCAATGATGTTTAAAAACTTATTAATTTGAAAAGATGAGTAATTCCAAACTAGCTCTTCAGAATAAATTATTTAGAGAATATTCATATAGTATCCTCACAATATTTTGTAAATATGTAGATTTGTAGGGTATTTTTAAATTGGAATATTTGTATTTTTTATATCCTAGTCTAACTATCCTTTTGAATGCATGCGGATCAATTATTTTACTACATGTACCTCTCATAAGAATGTTACAGTATGGGATTTTAACCCAATTGAATCCCTATATAGTTTGTGAGGATTTTGTTGTCCTTCTCAAATTCAAGATATTTTTGTTTAGGGATAAATTATTGTTTTAGGATTAATTCTTGATGACACAGTCAACCATTTTGCGGTGATCCTCGGCCTTGAGTAGCAATGACAATGACAATGAGACCAAAAGTGGTAGGCAGCCCTATGCCTACCCCCCTCCCATACTACCAAAAACACCCGGACTGTTGATGTTTTTAAAAAAAAAATAAAAAAATAAAAAAAATGCCCATTGATTTTCAGAAATACATGTGGGTGTTATTCAACTTGCATTGTGGATCTTGGTAGAAAAATGTGGAAGACTAGAGTAGCTATCAATCTAGTGCCGCTACAAGAAAAAATATGAATCGCACAAAGTAGACAATAGTAGAGTTGCTTTTTTGACTTTGGGTGGCATAACTTTTGCTCCCAAGCACCGATTGAAAAAAAAATTATATTTTTAGAAAGCTAATGTGATTCCCTATTTACAAAAAAAGTTTCAAAAAATCAAGCCAAAATTCAGGTCACATGAGCTTGCCCAAAATCCCAAGTGTCTCCATAGAAGACTTTGGGACTTTGGGCCTTTAGGGGTTAAATGGATCACTTCAGTCATTGATTGAATCCATAAAAAAAAGTGTTCTTTATTGTAACAGCCAGTCATTGGTCTTGATTTCCTCAAATCACTTTAAAAGTTGTAAGTGGATGCATTTTGGAAGACCTAAAGTCACAAACAGGTACCCACAACAAAAAACTAAAGAAATTTATAACTAATTCAAAAATGCTTCAAAAAATATGAAACCACTTGCGTTACATTTGGCATCCATTTTCTTCCTCTGAAAAATGAGTGAGAAACATTTCTACTCATGCAAGCCTACGAAAGAGGTGGACCAGCTTTTAAATGGTCGCTTTTAGAGCATCCTACCTTAGTTGAAGCTTTGTTCTGACTCGTGAGGTTAGTCATGGTCTGAATATTATTGTGGTGGGAAACCTAGAATTTTGTAGTTCTCGTCTACTGGAAAAATATTTGCTTTGGTCAAATCTAATTCAAACTATGAAAATAGCAGTGAGGATTCAGTTGGAGTTAAGGTAGATCAACCTATTACCACCCTGATTTGCAATTTGACTATCTTGGGGCTAATTCCATGAGAGACATATATTTTTCAGAGGTGTGCGCATGTTTCATGAATCAAACCCAAGTGAAATTATAATTTTCTGATCAAAATTGTAATTTCTGTGAATTTTTGAAGTGTTTTACTAAAGCACCCGTGACTAGGGTCATAAACGCCCTAATAACAATCCATAACCACCTTCTTATGTCCCTATAAGCATCTAGGTATTCACCAATCAGCTATTGCCACATTACCCTAAATGACATAAATGCACTGATTTTGTCAGATTTCCAGTTAGAATTGGCTCACTTCTGGACAGATTTGGATGGTGGAATGGGTGGAAATGGGGCCAAAAACAGGGTGGCGGAAATGGGTTGGAGACGGAATTAGGCTGGTCTACCTTATGACATGTTGTGAGCATTTTTTTTTTATCCCTGCTTTTACACTCCTTGGTACTCTGTATATGATTTTATTACTCATACTACACTAATCTATCATAATAGTGCATGTGTGTGTCACTAATTTACCATTTGAATAAGTAAAAGTTCAAAATATTATTGAATTCTACCAATTTCCACAAAAATATAAATTTGAGGTAATTATAATTCTCACTCTAATTTTCTAGGTGATGCTAATTTTTCCCCTCACTAGTAGGACAAATGAGTAATGAGTGTAGCTTTTCTTGTTTTCATATGAAATTGTATATATAATTACAAACGAAGCAAAATTGTTCATTTGTAATAGGAGCAATCAAAATGAACAATATTGATGACTTTGTTTATGTTTTTGAGATAAATAATAAAAAGCAATTTGAAAGAATATAGAAGAAAGATCTAAGTACAACATTTTTCATTCTCCAATCCTTAAAAAATATCCTTAAATAAACACTTCCATGACTCAAAATCACCACAACTTTTCAAAAGTAACCAAAGAGAGGTGAGGAGTTTTTTGAAAGTAAAAGAATGGTCCAACACAACAAATTCACAACAAATGACCCTTTCAAATAGAAGGATAAACAATGAATTTTCTACAATGTAAGTGGTACAGATTGTGATGACATTCATATGCCAAATACTTCTGGAGCATAAATTCCTACCATCAACTTTTAGAATTGAATTAAAATTTCAAGTAGATGCTGCGTTGTTAACCCCTAAAGTTCCTTGACTATTTAATGCAGTGGGTTCTCCCCATTTGTTAAAAAAAAAAAAAAAAAAAGTTCCTTGACCATGTTTTCAACAAAAACACTCCATTATGACCACATTCCTAGTACAAGTACCCAATTTTATAAAAAAAATAGGGACACATGTAAGCTTGGGGTCTTATGGTACATTGGTTTGAGAAGATGTGGAAAAAATTTCAGAAACTTCCACCATGTGGAGTGCAAGATATTAACGTTTGAAATGACAAAAATGTTTTTTTTGGTCCTACAAAAAAATTTGTACTTCACAAGGTCACATTTGTAAGAAAACATATCCAAAATGGTGGTAACTCTTTGGTTTCATTATTCAAGGCAAGTTGGCTACATTCTTGAAAAATTTCAGATCATTTAAAATTGTACAATATATACAAAAAAAATAGTAAGTAGAAAGAAATAGAGAATGATTCAAAATACAAAATTGTTAAGAATTTAACTATGGAATTGAAAAATGTCCATGCCAATGGTTGTAACATTGTAATAAGTAATCTACATCCTAAGATTTAATTTTTCTCAAAAAATATTGAAAATCGTGTTAATTAAAGGACTTCAAATTTATTTTAAAATAGAGAATCTGTAATTGCCTACAAACTAAAACTCCTTATAACTTTCATCTCAACAATCAAAATGGAATGATTAAATGCTTTCCATATATATATAATTCTAAATAAATAGTTTCATATTTTTGTTTTTGGAAAAAGTTATTTTTTTATCTACCCAGACCTCCCAGACTATACAAAAAAAACTACATATCATACAATAGCTTTTTAACTATGTAGTCAAAAGTTAATTATGAAAATTGTTGGGCCTTAAAGGAAAACCTTGTCCTTATGCTGTGTGAAAATTTTAAAGTACATAAACTAAAATTTCATTTGTAGTGTGCTCCCCCAACTCACTATATTGCCAAAAAAAATGCAGTTTGGTCCTTTAGGGATTAACAAAGTATTTCATTTTTCATTTTTCAAGGATTGGCGGCTCTAATAGGTTGCTAATTGGGAGTTTTTCCTTCTTCTAGTTTTCATATTACATGAGGGTGGCTTCAAGAACTAGAGTGAATTTCCCAATTCCCACAAATTTTGCATAGTAGATTAATCCTTAATGTCCCACCTTAGATTCCATCTTATTTTTACACTTTTGCCTCATAGAAATTTAATTCTTTGATAATTAAATAGAAAAAAGATTCATTATGCCCATATAAACTCAATCAAGTCAAGCATTGGAAGTGCATATAAATGACCATATGAGAACCCCTTGAGTTAGTTCATGCCTTCTAAAGACTAATTATTGTGTCCATACAAACACAAATCTTCAATCTAATCAAATATTGGCTATTCAAAATAATGCTCACAATAGATATAGAAGTTGGAGGATCAAATGAGTCAGGCTTGAATTACTCCATTAGATTCTTGGTTGTACTCATTATTATGAGGTGAAATGGAAAAAAAAGGTGAAATAAAAAATGATCCTTGTTTTAACTTGCCAATGTCATTATCACTTCATGTGCACCTCCAATACTTGATTTGATTGAAATTTTGAATTTACAAAAATGTAGTCTAAGAATGTAAAATTTGCTCCATGAAATTATCAAATGCATCCATTTTTGTAAGGCAAAACAAGGTAGGATCTTGGAAGAGACTTATAGGATATGTTTAGAATTCTAGCTATTTTTTAAAACAACAATGCGGGTTCTAAAGGATTAATTATTGTGTCCATACGAACCCTAAACCCCTAAAGGATCATTTGTCCCCTTGGGGAACAATTTGGGTCTGGGTAGGTTCATATTGCTTCAATTTTTAGTAATATTTTTGGGGATTTTTTGAGATTTTGTATTTTTGCAAGGTCTTTGTGAATATATAATTTTTATTTTAATTGCTGCCCAGGAGCAAAAGTTATGGCACAATAAGCAAAATTGGAGTTTAGCAGACAGTCCAAAAAAAAATCACAAAAAGTCAAAATAATTTTTTTTCAAATTTTAATTCCAAAGATTACATTTTTGTCTACATGTGAAGCTTTGTTTCATTCAATTTGGACAAGTAATAAAAAAGTTATGGACAATCTTAGTTTTTCGGGCAATCTAAACATCTTCTCGAAAAAATAACTTGTAAAACTTGATTTTCAATGCAATTTCTAGAACTTTTCAAAAAAAATTGTTACACAAGTTTGGATTTTCTTGCTAGAATAATCTCACCATTAGAATTATTGAGATTCAATTCTATCTAAAAGCTATTAACAATTTAGTTTTTTCTTCAATCTTGAACCCACCTCTACTTAATAATTTTTTAATGAGTGGAAATTAAGTACTTTTTACCCTAATTTTTTTTGGAGATTCTTGATTCAACTGCTTAATATAAATAAGTAGAAAATCAAAGTCTATTGTGCAAAAATTTGAACTAAAAAGACTCAAAGTCAAAAAAACTAATCAAGCAAGGTGCAAAAAAGTTTGTTTTCTTCACTTTAAATGCATATATCTTGCAATCTACATAGTCAAAGTTTCTGAAATTTCTTCCACATATTCATATACTAGTCAAGTATAAGATCTTAAACTTGGATATGCAAGAAAAAACAACTTTTAAAGCTCTTTTCTCTTTGCAATAGAAATGACAGTTTTGAGTGGTTTTTGATAGGAAAATCACCTTGGTCCTTTAGGGGTTAAGATGCATCATCTCCTATAGTGTGACTATGTGCAATACATTTTATGTGTGCAAATTTTTTTGTTTACAACACTATGAGCGTTGTTGCAATCATGCCATCTAGAAGACCATCTAATTTTTATAAATTCTCAATAGTTCTTTTCTTATCCAAAAGAGCATTTTTGTAAAATCATACAATTTTAGAAGTGGTATCCATATCAAAACTTTACTTAGAATGTAGATAGGTATGCATATATCTATTGTGGATCCGATATCCAATGCATTTGTATCTACATTCCTACAAAAATTCAACCTTTGTAATATTCTACATATGCGCGTACTCATGTAAGTAGGTTATAGGGATGCAAATGAATACATCTAGGTCCATAGTGCATACGCATATTTTAGGTTTGCACTCTAGCACCACAAATTTCTACCCTATATAAGAGTCAAGATTCAACATAGATGAAGAGTTCACTTGTCATCTCACAACATTCTAAACTCCAACCTTCTACGAGAAGTTTGTTAAGTTTGTCTTATTAGCAAGCAAACATCTTCCACTAATAAATCAATGAGACATATGAAACACATGGTTTTAACGTCGACAATCATTATTAATGATAAGTGCCTATGAAATTAACTTATTGTTGCTACATTAAAAACAAAAAAAAAAGTTTTTAAATTTTTTTTTTATTCATGATCTCTTTGAAGTTCTGTAACTTTTATACTGTAGATCCAAATGCCATGAAACAAAGCTCGTACACCCCTCTTTGTAGAGAGCTTTCTGATGGTACCAAGAATGCAACCAGAGATGGTTGAGGAGATCCTACAATAACAAAACAATGAAACAAACAATACAAATAAACATACTAATCTAAGGTACAAATAGATCCCATTCCAGATATTCTAGAAAAGGATATCCTTTCTTTCTCAGAATCCTTTAATCCCTAGGCACTTTGATGTCCAATTTTTGGACGATGAACAAATTAAAACTCTTGTGTCATTTTCATTCTATTTAGATGAAAGTCATCCTAATTTGTAGAGATGCTTTATCAAGTCGTTGTCCTATCTAATGGTTGAATTGGGTGTTTTTAGAGTAATTATTTTTCTAAAATACAAATGTATTTGTATGTGAAGTGGTTGACCAAACTAAAATTGCATTCACTCTAATTTAAAACTGGATTTACATTTTTTTTTCTTCAAAAAATCACCATGTCAAGATAACTTCTTTTTAAATCCATTCCAACAAAATTTACTCAAAAAATGATAATATTTTGCTTGTAATTGCATTTAAAAGGAATTTGAAATTTCCCTTTCAAAATTTCTAAACACTATTTGTGGTAGCATTAGATGTTTTCCAGCTCCTTTGAAGGATTGTGAGTTCCTTGGGCTGCCAGGCTTGGGGAAATAGCCTCGTAGTAGTCCGCAGCTGCTGCGTGATGTGGCCGAGTGACTGCCACATCACCCAAAAAAAAATTTGCTTTCTTTTCATTTTAGATTTAAAAAAAAAAAAAAAAAAAAAAAATCTGACAGCAGACGTTCCTGATTTGCCAAGGGAACAGCATCGAGGGAGCAGGCCTGAAACGGCCCTTTAGTCCCCCAAATCCCTTCTAATGCATTGGTGAATTTAACCATATGGATGAATCTACAATTCAAAATCTACAACTTTTATTTGTATATCAATTCCAAAATATTCTTTCAAATAGTACTTTATGAAAAATTTTCTCAAATTGCAAATTTTGGAGAAGACTCTAAATGTTTAGGGACTAAGGGGTTGAAAAAGTGCATAAAAACAATGTGCTTCTAATTGATTTATGACACTAGAAGACATAATTATTTAACAAAAAACATCAGCAAGAATACCTATTTCTAGTGATGATGACGTGGACACCTCCAAATCTGACGTGGAAATTGAATTTCCTACACCTCCCACGGAACTCCCTTCAGTTGGTCTTCTCTGCTCTTCTCCAAATCTCATCTTCCACAATTGTAAGCACCCTTCCCATCAAAATTTGTAGCTTCGGCGAGTTCAATTTCGTTCCAATTCGGTGGAGAGATTGTGTTCTTTGCCGCGGGTGGCGATGCACGCGGCTTTGAGCAAGCTAAGCGGCTCGTTGGGATGTTTGCTGAGTATATTTTGCCAAATAGATTGAAATGGGTGCACCATTTGGCAGCTGCAAGAATTCCTCAGCAGCAACTGCAGAAGAAAGAGAAGCCGAGCTTGTTGAAGTCCCGATGGCTTAGAGGTGCGCCACAAGAAGCTTGCAGCCGCTTTGTTTTGACGCTCAGCTTGGCAACAACGTACTTGTCTACTGTGCAAAGGGAAGTGTCGGCGGTGGCGTCGAGCCATGACAAGGGCAATGGCTCCACCAACTCGGATGGTACTGTAAAACCTAGAGTAAAAACCTAGTTATGGTGGATTCATAGTGCAAATCTAAATTCAATCGGTTCGATTGGTAGTTCTTCTTGTTGACAATTCTTCTCCGTGTGAATTTATCAATCAATGAGTTGTCTTCAATTCAATTTTAAGAAAGCTATGTACATTCTAGAATCAAAATTCCCATTGCTAGCTGAGAATTTTAAGAATTCCGTTGCGAATTGAGTAGTATTCGGTGTGAAGTGGCAGCAGGGATGATTTCTAGGGTTTGAGGTTCAGGCTCAGTGCGTTTCTTTCTTTTTTTCTTTTTTTTGAAACATCAATGCGTTTCTTTCTATCATGCCAAATTTGATGTGGACGTTGCAGATTAGAACTAGGCACTTGTTGAGCCCACGCACATGCGAGGGGAAGCTGACGCCACCTGCCATCCACCACAACAGGTGGCGCCTCGTGAGTGGGTGGCGGGGTTGAAGGCTTTTGTGGAGACTCTCGGTTCCTGGTTCCTGGCTCCTGCACACATGTGGGTTCCGCCTTGCCACGCCAGGGTGGTTTTTGAAGTTTTTTGAGGGTAAACCTAGGGTTGTTTTGAAGGTAGGCAGATAGTTTTTGCAGGTAGTTTTTGAAGGAGCTTGGGTGATTTTCGAAGGAGTTTGGGTGATTTTCGAAGGAGCTTAAGTGAATGCAAGGCAATTGTTGAGAGTTTTGTTTTTGTTTTTTTTGCCTTTTGTGTTTAGGCCTCTTCTTTTGTTGGTTTACTTATTTTAGAGAGTAGTTTCAATTGAAGGCAACACATTGAAAATATGGTGAATCACACGCTCATGGTTTTTTTTGCGTTCATATTAGTATTACTCACCTTCCATGGTCATAGATGTTGTCGTGTAGTGCCCATTGTTCCAATTGACATTGCTGGAGGTCTCACAATACGACGGTTGATTCCCATTATTGTTGCTATGGGGTAGGGGCAACGATTCCTCGTCGCATGTGGTGGATGAGCCACGCCAATACATTCACCACGATGTTGTGAAGGTGATGTATGGCATACATTGCCACAAATATTGGATACTAGGTATTGGCAAACTTATCATATGGATTTTTTTGTCTTTTGAGGCTTCGGTTGATTTATTAACTCCCTTATTGCGTCCCACTATAGTTACATTTGTAAGACCTCCTATTCTAGTTAGAAAACAAATTAAACTTGTGTTGTATCGATTAGCACATGGTGTGAGTTGTGCTAGAATGCACAATTTATATGGATGCGGTGAATCCACCATTCACAAATACACAATGATTGTATGTCAGGCATTAGAAACTGCAGAAAATGGTATATTTTTCCAATTCATTCACCCTCCTTATAGTGATTGTCTACAGAATATTATAGAAAGTTTTAGAGATATTATTGGTTTACCAAACATAGCAGGTGCAATTGATGGTATCCATATTCCTTTGACATGTCGACCAAGTACCCAATACACTCCCATGCCTCAAGATTTTTTCAACAGGAAAAAATTTCATAGCATTGTTTTACAAGGAGTATGTGACACAAATAGGATGTTCTGGAATGCGTGTGTGGGACAACCTGGAGGTGTGCATAATGCTGCACAATTTGTTGTGTCTTCCCTTACTACGCAGTTGAGCACAAGACAAATTTTGGCAACACCAATAATTTGCTTGGGTGGAATGGACATTAGGCCATACTTGATTGGTGATACAACTTACCCAAGCAGGCCATATTTACTCAAAAATTTCAAATTGGGTAATCCTGCAATGGTGGATCAGAATAAGTATGTTTTTTTTTTCCATCTCATTTTTTTAAGACATTCAAGCATTTTCATTTTCACTTTGTACCTTATTAAACATTGTGTAGTTTGCCCATATTTGACTCTTCTATCAACAGTGGAAAGGTAGTTATCAAGGGAGCATTTGGATCTTTAAAAAACAGGTGGCGCATTCTTAATGGATTCAATATGTCTGTTGAAAAAACAGCTCTTGTTACATTAGCTTGTTGTGTTTTACACAACTATTGCAAGTTGAAAAGGCAATGAGTGCCTATACCTGCAGATCCTAGACTTCAAAATGATCCTTATGTTGGCTTCCATGTTGGAAGAATGCAACTTTTTAGTGAAGGTGTGCCTGCAAAGTTGGCAGGAGAGGCCATGAGAGAGATTTTATTCCAATTGTGGGTTGATCGTAATCCACTTTGATTTGCATATGCAAATGTCAGCTTTGATATTGTTTATTGTCTTTAACACTTTGAAATAAAATTATTTCAATTACTATTACCTTTGTGCTTGTTTAAGGTTCCTTTTTATTCAATTTACTATACCATGTGTCGCAGCACAGAAAGCACAAAATCCTTCTCTAAGGCATTAATGGACCCTAAAGTGACTCGTGTATCGTTCCGCAGAGATCTTGGTGTAATTCTCCTAAATGGCCGGAATGAAGTGAGTTGATATCCCAAAACAACCCCAAGTACTAGTCTAGACCGGGTCCAGTTCCAGTAATCCGGAACCGGAAACTCCTATCCCAATTATATATATATATATATATATATATATCCGGTCTAGTGGATGTAACTATATGTAATAAATTCGAGTTTAACCTCTAGACCAAGAGGGATCTGCAACTTTGGGCTTCAGGAAGAAAGTTTAACTCCTACCCTCCGAGTTTTAACTTGTCAAAAGATCCACGATATAAACTTGAAAAGAAAACTTTGACAAGAACAACGAGAAAGAGACCTTCTTCACAACTAGACCGGATGGGCTACGCAGGCTAGCAGGTCACGCAAGAAAATCTGGATTCTCCTAACAATTACTACAATAACAAACTACAAGACAATCCACGGCATAGGTAGAGAAGGGGCGTTAGGAAAACACAGGAGAGCTACAATACTTCTTGACAAAAGCAGCTTCTTGACAAAAGTCAGCTCTAATCCTCGTAAGAAAATCCTATGGTATCCTGTCTAACACGCAATCTCCCTAGGAACCGGATACTTCCTGTATCCGGGTATCACTTCTTCTTTACCCAAATCTGCACGATCTCACTGCTCTCACGATAACACGGACAAGTACTAAAAGGTACAGCTCACAATTGTGAATTGAAATAACTCCAATGGCATTTGCAGAAAACTGGGAATACAAAGTATGAAAAATGCTACCCGGATCAAACCTAAAATCCCCCTTTAAATACTAAACTATCCTTCAAACTCAAAAAGCGCCTAAGGCCAAAAATAGCTAATGGAATGACACGTTTCATTCCTAACTTCCTGTCAAATTTAGGTAACCTAAGCTACAGTCAAAAAGCTCCCACTAAAAGTGGATCTTAGATCCTAAAAATCCGGAATCAACTTGAGTCCTAACTCCTTCTAAACTAAAAAATATTCCTACACATCTACTTGTCAAAATTAGACATGCAACCTTACAATCATTGCCAGAATTTTCACCTATTTTCTAATCTTCTTAACTGGAGAAAACCCCGCCTTTGCTGGTCCTTCCGGGTCAAGGGCTTCTTTCCGATCTGCTGCCTGGCCATCTGTTTAGACCGGACTTTGGCCTTCTCTCTGGCCGCCTTCGCCTTCGTTGCTCAGGTCTCTGCCAAGGCCTGATCGGGATCCGAATAAGGTTTAGAATCCTGGTCAGACCCGGATTCCTCTTCGTCATAGTCGGAATCCTCTTCTTCTTCCTCCTCTTCTTGAGCCTTAGTGAATTTCTTCTCGGCCGACGGTGGCTCAGGAACCTTTCTCTTATGCGGGACTAGAGCAAGCCTTGCCACCTTGCTCTGAGGTGTTGCATCTCCTCCAATCGGTTTCCTTATTAGACCACTACTTGGTGAGCCAGATGAAGTGCCGCGACCAGCTCCAATCTCTGTCTTCACCACGGACTGCATTAGGGTCGTCATCTTCTCTGCATCTCCAAACTGCACCTTCTTCCCGAGAATCTTAGGAGAAGACTTGGAGGGTGAGAGGGTGCTGATCTGCTTCGTCTTGGCACTCTCCTCTGGAATGGACCCTCCTGGTCCAGTTGCCGGTTCCGGTCCCTATGCCTTTGCTGGATCAGGTCCCGTCACCTTTGTAATTTCCAAATCATCATCTTCCGGACCTGGTTCGGTGACTTTGGTGATCTCCACCTTCGTCTGCTGCACCTGACTTGTCTTGGCTTCCTGGTGCTCCTCGGGTACAGGTAAGTTTGGTTGCTCGTGAGAAGTCTCACTTTTACCCTTGTCCTCTGCTGCTGACTGCTGAACTGGTTCGTGATCCGGTTCCGGTCTCGGTGCAGGATCACTTTGAGGGTTTACCTCGGGCATCACTTCTCGCAGCTGCTCTAATGTAGACTCCATCCTCTTGTAATAAGTTATCATCGCCAGTATGAGTTTCTGATGCAGCTGTCGTCCCTCCACCATCACTTGTTGGTCAAACAAGTTAGCCTTGTTGACAACTTCACCCAGATGGGTGATGAATTCCCGGATTCGAGAAATGGTGTCTCTTGTTTGTTTGGAGAACGTTTTCTCCTTCTCCACTTCTTCCGTTTTCTAGTGCAACTCCTGTTTAAGAGTGGCCACTTGGTCGGAAAGCTTCGCCAATTCCTCCTTGCTTTCATTCTTCTCCTTCTCTCGGGTAAGCCATATTACCCGGGTTAAGGCTTGAGCTGGGTGGGCGGAGCCCACTGTGGTGCAGATGGTCTGCATCGCACCTCGTACTACCGCGTATCATTTCCTGAAGTCGCTCAGATCTTGGGTGATTCTTTCCAGCGGCTCGTCTCCCCAGACCGGATAGGTATCTTTAGTCTGCTCTTTCTCTACCTGACCATTTCCTTTTGTTTCCTCACCCTTCTCATCACCCTCACTCTCATCCTCATCGTCCTCAGACTCGCTCTGATCATCCTCATTATCTTCTTCATCTGAGGACTCTTCTTCATTTCCGGTCTCAGGATCTAAGTCCGGAACCTCAAACTCTACCAGTGCTGCTGCGGCCTCATACTCTACCTCTTCCTCTTTTGTCATCACCTCCTCAAAATGATACAGGTGATAAAGGAATGGACAGATGGCGGAAGGCTTAGCCTTCCCTACATTGTTTATCATTTTCAGCACTTGGTCCTGGATGACCAAACCCCAATCTACTTTCCGGTCTCCTGACAATGCGCCGAATACTGTGTTGGCTAATGTCAGCAAAACCCGGCTTGGCCTTTCCGGGTTAAGAATGGCCAAGACATATTGCAACAAACGACTCTCTCTCTCTGATTGATGCAATCCGTGACCATAAACCCGTCTTTTTTATTAATGGGGTTCCGAAACTTACCCACCGTGTACTGGTGCTTCCAGGATGCGCTTCCTTCGCCTTCCCGGTCGAACATGTAGACCTTCCTCCACATCTCCGCCGTCCATCGCTTGGGCTTCGCACGGATTGTGGCCGCGGTGCGAGTCGGTGCTCCAGAATTCAATTCTGCCACTATAGCTTCACTCCGGAAATCCCATGGTCTGATCAGGAACCCGGCGCACCCCATTTGCTCCAAATCCTCCTTCAGCTCCGCCATCTCCTTGTCATCCTTAGGTAATCGCGGCGTCACGTATCGGAGCGAGATGGTCGCTCCCCCGCTCTGACTTGCGGCCATATCTCCTCTCGTTCGGATGCAACCGGTCTACTGTCAGGAATTGATAACACGAGTGGTCCTCACGACTCACTCTCTCTCTCCCCTTTCAGCTGGGCAAGTACTAACTCTAAGCTCGGATGCTAACAGAATTCTCTCTCACGCTCAATGTCCCTCGAGCACTCTCATCTGCAGTTTGTCAGTTCAAAACTCAATACTGCCGCTCAGACCGGAAACCAGTAATCTGCACATTGTACAACTTTCTGTCAGGGCAGGAAATCGTAAGTGACCAGTCTCTGGATAGATAGGATCTAAGAGAGCCAATCCCTGCAGCTCTTAATGATTCCCCTTAATCCAGGCTTTGCCCATTAAGCCTGCCCGTTTAGGATTCCCGTTAACTAATGATTAGAACGTTCCCGTAGTTCCCTAGGGTTAAGTAGGTCACCGTTGAATGCCGGTTCCTGTTACCTCTTTCCTGACCCGGTCTAGGCTAACTCAAACTCCGGTTCCTTGTTTCCGGTATATTCAGTTAGCCTTTACATTGATTCCTGATCAGTCCATTTCCGATTTCCGGTTTCCGGTTCTAAACATTAGACGGTCTATAACTATCTTTAAATCAAAAAAAATTTACTACTAAGAAGAATATTATTCCTTCATTTATATTCTAATATAGTAAAAGTAGATTTTCATGTTTCGACACCATGTGCAATTTTTTTTAATAATTCACTTTTGTTTCTCTATTCAAAATTTTGTGCAAGGTTGTCCACAACAAAATTATGTGTTATTTGTGAGCAGAAGCTATCACAATATGGTAACTCTTGTAGGATAAATTGCATCAAAAATTCATTCCATAATTTTACAGACAATACTTTAAGAATCATTCAAAATCCAGATCATTTCAAATAAAGATAATTTCAAACACATTTCAAACACATTTCAAACACACATCATTTAAAAAAGAAATCATTAAATATCACACCAAATAATAGAAGTACCAAATTACCATACCATGTATATATCATTTGAAAACCAAATCATAAAATAGACATGAAATGAAACAGTCTTGCATTCAAAGAAAAAACATAAAGATAGAAGAAGCAAATGCCACTAAGGCACTAAGTACATAACTATTCTGCATTCATTTTTATTACGTCTGCAAACATAGCAGCTATGCGCTCACTACTAGCCTATTGCAACTGGAACAATTCAAGTTCCAATTTCCTATTCTCTTGACGTTCAACCATGGAGGCCTCAGGCCTCATCCTCTCAATTTCAGCTGTGGAATCTGTCAACCTGTCCAATGCACCTATCAAATTTTTGTCAACTTTAGGCCTCTTGTTTAGTTGAGGAGAAACACCCTTGCTACGACAACCAACAAGATTTGCTACACGTGTTCTTGGACTGCTTGCAGTACTGTCTTGGGCGGTGCCGGTAGAGGTAGCTGAACCAGAACATGTTGGAGACATTGGCTAACCATCTCCCTCATGAACTTCATTAACATCTATGGGTGCGCTTGAGGTCCATGTTCCTGGCATAGGTACTCCTTGATCCATCCCTCCCGGTACACCGTTGGCCTTAGCTGTGAGGCTAAGAATCTCATCAATAAAATCATATCATATAAACTTTGCACCGTCATCACGTGCACCCCCTCCTATTTGATTCCACATCTTCTTTATCTTTGAATATGTGCTTCTCAACTTCTCCCACTTGTCTGACAACAACTTAACCTTCCTACTGGATTTGTGAGGGAATTTAGCAACAAGGAGACTATGAATTCTCACCCATTGATGTTGTTGCATTATTATGGAGTTGTGCACCTCTACATGCTCCTTGCACTGCTCCAGTAAAAAACTGATAGCGGCATTGCTCCAATGTTGCTCCTGTACTAGTGCTGCTGGTTATGAAGGTGGAGGTGCACCTGTTGGAATAGAAGAAACAGAAGGTGGGATTTGCGAAGAAGACGGAGGGGGGGGGGGGGGGGGGGGTACTTGTGAGTACCAAGGGAAGAGAACTTCCTCCTTCCATTTCTAATCCCTAGACCTGCGAAACCTTTGTACTTGTTTAAAACTGTAAACCCAAACTTGCAAATATTGTTGAGACTCTTCCAAAAACACAAACTTGGACAACTATGGATGAAGGGAAGAAGAAGAAGTTCCATGCAAAAAGATGCATGCAAAACTGGTAGTTCCAACTTCCGTTAAAAAGAAAAAAAGTAAAAAAAATTTGAGCAAAACGCCCCTCCACTTTGCCCAGGCGGTCCTCCGCAGCGCTTGGCGGCCCTCAAACCCGCCAAGGCCAGACCCGCTGTCGTGTTGAGAGGAGCGCGCTTTGGAAATACACAGGATATTTGGCTGCAACTGGGATAAATTAGCTAGGGTCTTCAAACAAATTTCGTATCTTCTAATCTTCAGTCTTCAATCTTCAAACTCCTCCCCGTTGGCCTATCTTGTGTTGGCTCTAAACGGGTCAAGGTTCGGTCAGGTAGGTAATAAGAAACCACGGGCCTCGGACGAGTAAAACGGGACAGCATAACACAATATGCCGTCCGGATGATGGGCTCTTAAACTTCAAACCCACGGTGACTAGCAATCGTGCCTCACCGGTGGGAACAACATATAAGATCGACCATGTGGGTGATTAATCCCACTTCGTCGCCATAAACACAAAATGGGACTACTCTTGGATTCCCACAGAGCCCGCAACAGGTTTACAATACAGAAAGGAAAAACAACTAGCCTCCAAAATCGGCTGGGAATAACAAATAAACAAATCGAACCACAAACCACAACACAGAAGGGTCTTCAAGTCTTCATCTCTTCATTTCTCCTTGTCTTGTATTCTTGAAGTGTTAAAAAACACAACAAGGAAACCGAAAACTAACTCCAAAATACCTCTGAACTTCAAATTAATGCTACAGATGCCTCACAACTCCAAATATTAAGTATCTTAGCTTTTTGAAAAGCTAACAAAATATACTAACACTCCTCCAAAATTCAGCTCATTCTAACCTACTGTCCAGACACGATAAACAGAACAAGTTTCGGCCTTCATTCTCTAAAGACAGCAGACCTCTCCCTCTACAAATCTTCATATCTCCCTCAAAAATACTTCAATTATGAAGTATAATAAGTTTTTAAAAGCTAGTCACACAATCTTCAACCTCACAAAATCTCATATAAATTCAAACTACTGTCCATCCGTTATAGGCCTCAAAAGTCTTGGCTCCTCTTAATTGGGTAACCGCAAACTTTCTACCTTCAAACTATCACAACTCCCTCAATAATCCTTCAAATTAAGCTTGCAAACTCATTTTGAAAATATAATTTCACAAGGAACAAACTCACAAATTTTCCTTTCAAAAACTTTCATATATATTGAGATATCTCTCCTCGAAACTCGGTTTTCTCCCTAAAACCAAAAACTACACACACCTACCTCTCCACACACACAACAACAACCCAATAACTCAATAGTTCCCAAAACAATTGGTCTTCCCTCTTAACTCACAACAGGAGAAAAGATGAAAAGTAACCGCCTTTTTACCACCTATCTCCACTTTATCTCCACTCTAACTTCACTCTATCTCTTTATCTTTTACTTTTCCATTCTATCTCCACCTTATCTTATCTCTAACTTCACTCTATCCCTTTATCTTTTACTTTTCTATTCTGTCTCCACCTTATCTTATCTCTAACTTCACTCAATCCACTCTATCTACGGAATAAAGAACCAAAATCCACATATATCTAGTAGAGGTAAAAAAACTAGAGCTCCAATTTCTTGAGACTCAGAAAAAAAACCCTCTAGTTCAACATAGTATAATCTAAATAAAACACAAAGAAAAAGAATATCAAATGAGATGAAGCTACCTCAAATGACCTCAACTTCTTTATGATGCAACAAACATTAAAATCTATCTAAATCATGTGTATATACATAATCTACATAATGTCTGCATTTGCAACACAACACCGCCACGACACCCTAGTCCCGCCCCCACCACCCGCTAGCACCTGCCATTTTGGCCCACATGTGCGTAGGCTTGTTGGCAATTCTTCTCTCGGTGATTTTATCAATCGTCGAGATGCGGTGAATTCCATTTTGAGAATGCCATGTGGATTTAACAAATCAACTTCCACTGGTGAGCTAAGAATTTATTAGCATTCAGCGTGCAATTATTTGAGTTTGACAAATCACCTCAAATTGAGATTTTGTTGAGCAAATAAATAAAATTGTCATTTGATCATTTAGTAATTGATATAAAATCATATTTATAAAATAATGGATATTCCATTTTTAAATTCCAAAAATCTAGAACTTCTAAATTTAAAATATTAAATCCAATATTGTAGTTTTAATTCAATGTCAATATTCAATAATCTAAAAGATGCAACCTTTACAAAGAGACACCTTTTCTAAAATCTATATATTTTTTTTGATAAAAATACATCAAATCCAAATAAATTATAGTACCTTTTAATTCAAAAATCTAAAAATTTCTCTATTGAGTTGGTTTCTTTTTATTATTTTATTATTTTTTCTTTATTATTTTATTATTTTTCTTAGTTTGCAAGTATTTCAAAACAATTTATTCAAAAGACAAAAGAATATTAGATTTTATCAAAATAGATTTCATTAGGCTTAGATGCTTCAATAGCTGCTTTAAAATATAAAGGATAAAAACAGGATTTGTAATAACAATTTAAAATCATATATAATTATCATGAATTATAAGGTTATAATTTTGCAAAGATTTCTTTTCTAAAAGGATTTGTTGGTATAACTAGAATGATATGAATTTTAGAATGATTTGATATTATGGCAATCGAAGGAAAAATCATTGATGAAGTCATTAAGAAAATTGAAAAAAACACTGAAAATAAAATATTAGGAGACCATGAAAATACATTTGAAGATAATGTAGAAGTTGAGAATTCTTGCAATCAATGCGTTATCAAGCATCAAATAAAGAAATCAAATGAATTTGCAAAAATATTAATAAAATGGCTTCCTACAAAAAAGAAGGTCCTAATTGTTGTAGTTACTTTGATTATTTTATGCTTGTATTTGACAATAAAACCAATAAACACTTCTACCAATGTTTTCTATAAGGACAACTATTTAAATAAAGAACTTATTTCATTTGATGGTAGTAATATTGCCGCACTAATTTCATTGTTAAAAACAAATTTCAATTTAGCAAATGAAGGATTTAAAGGAAATTACAATTATTTAAAAGATTGGTTATATAAAGATGGAAAAATTAATAAAGCTTCCAAAATTTCCATACAATCAAATTTTCTAACTTATCATAAGGATACTGAAGATATTAAAGATCCTAAACATAAATCAAGGCAATCAAATAGCGGTGAGCAAGGTTCATTCTTTAAAAGTCAATTGGCTTCACATTCTAACTTGAAAATTACTCAAAAGCATTGTATAAGTCTAATAGGAGCCTTTCAATAGAACTATTTAGGGATTAGAAGCATATTTCAATAGTATACTATTTATTTACTATGCACAAAAATATCATTGAAAGTTGAAAGAATATAAAAATGAATAATTTAGAATAGTGTTAATTATCTTATATACTTCATCAAACCTTTAATAATTTATTTCTATTAATACTTTAAAATGAACAAATTTTATAAATAATTATTTTATAATGGTATATGCAGGATGGCCAAATATTGACCTCAATTTCAAAGAACAAAAGAAAATAGATTCTCTTGAAGTAGAAAATAAGATGAATAAAGAAGATTCTAATTTAGTTGTTGATAATTTACTGCATAGTAATCATGAAGATCTTAATATTTGTGATCCAAAAGCTGAAGGTTCAAAAATTTTTGTTGATTCAAATTTTGTTGAGGTTCTAGAAGTAATAGAAAATTTAGAAAGCGATCCTAAGGAAGAAAATAAATTGTTAGGAGAAGAAACAAGTTTTGAAAACAAACCATATAAAATTAAAGGTTTACATGATACAAATAGAATAGTAAATAGAAATATGAATATAAAAGATGATGCAATTGCAATTAGTGATTATGCAAATAAAAAATTGAATGAAGAAACTGAAATTAATTCAACAAAAGAGATTAATAAAAAAAGTCAAGGCCTTGTAGATGAAAGAAAAAATTGTAGTTATTTAGGTTTCAATGGAACAAATATTAAAGACTTTAGTCATTTAAACAGTAACGTAAAAATAATGGATAATACATCCAAATTAGAAAATACTAATGTGCACTTAGATAATACTTTTCCTATAATTCAAGGCTATGAAATTGAAGGTAAACACATTGATGATTCAAAAAAATATAGTTCTATAGATGATCTTGATTTGTGTGACAATCTATTGAGTGAAAAGGACCAAGTAAATTATGCCTTAAATTTGATCATTTTAGAAGAATCTTATGACACCTCTAATCCCTCTATTAATTTTATACCTTACAGCTTCAATAGTATAGAGAATGCAAAAATAGATCATGAGAATGAAACAAATATAGGATTGAATTGTGAAAATGTTGTAAATATCAAAGTTAATGAAGAAGCAAAAGAAATTATAAATTTGCTTCCTAATGACAAAAATATTGATGTACTCGATACCTAATTAGACCAAGTCAACCGAATCAAACCTTTAGAGTATTTTGAAGGAACTACAACCATTTTAGAAAATACCAATCATCATATTGGAATTACTCCTAAACTCAAAGAAATTAATCATGAATTGCAAATACAAGATGATATAATGTACAAGAATACAAATTTGGAACCGTTAGAAAGTAGCATTAATACTGAAAATCAAGTTGAATCTACCAAAAACATTTCAAAAACTGAGAATAACACTAAACACTCATTGCATGAAATACCAAATAGTACACTACAAAACGTTGATGAAACAAACAATCAAAAAATATAGTTTTTTGAATAGTAATAGGATTAATGAAGCAAACAAAATGGACAAACAATTAATAAAAAAACATATAGATATCAAAATTTATGAAAGTGAAAACAATAGAAAAAGATAGTGTTTTCCAAAAAGAAGATATTAAAGCAATTTTAGATTAGTATAGATTAGAATTTAGTGAATCAATCTTCATTTCAATATTAATTTACAAATCACCAAGATTAAATTTTTATTATAGTCTAAATTGTAGATTTAATAGTCCAAAAGATTTTTTTATGAGCAAGAAAAACTTAGGACTTTGCGTTGCTATGCACAATCTTCAATGATTTTATTTAAGAAATGAAAGACATCCAATTGAATTTTTTTAATTTAAACTCTTGCATTATTGAATTTGCAATTTTGAAAAAAAAGAATGTCAAAGAGTTAAAAAACAAAAATAATATAGTTTGTGTCAATGTAACAATTATATGGAATTAGGGAGTAGAGATCTTGAGCTCCAATACTACAAACAAATTATTTGAAGTGCTTCTAATGACGTGAAAGGCGTGCAACTATACTTGCCCCTTTCATAGTTTGTACAACTAAAACCAATTATGAATACTAAATTATTTTTTTTCATTTGAAAACAATTTAAAAGACAAATTGATTATTTGGCAATTGTAGACAATAATGGGACGTGAATTAACCCCTAAATGATGGGCCTAAGATTGTTGATTTCAAGCCTCACTAAACCTCTCTCAATTTGCTACCATTTTGCAACTAGATATGTATGAAAATTTTTATATTTATCTTTCAAAGATGAAACTACATGTCTTCTTTACTTCTCTAAATTTAGACTTATTTGTGGAAAATTGATTCTTTTGAGAATTTTTGAAGAAAAGGTGAAGAAAAATCACATCAAATAGAAAAATACTTCAAAAAATCTGAAATTTCACCATGTGTGTATATTACAATGACAAATATCATGCTGTAAAATCAGTTTCCGTGTCATTCTATAACTAGAAAATAATAGATATTAAAAAGTATATCCAGAGTTCAAATTGCAATAATATAATCAATATTAGTTTGTTTTTCAAAATTTAAACTGGAGTAGATGACCTTCATTTTTTTAGTTGGACTCAAACTCAAAAAATATCATTTTTGTGGAGAAATTTCAGATTTTAAGCAAGGAGCAACAACTTCCCCATATACACTAAAATAACATATTTTATGATCCATTTATTTTAAAGAACTTCTCTTTTACGTGAAGACAAACACTAGCAAGACTACAAGTTCAATTGGATGTTCTTTGTAATCCAACATGAAAGGTCAACAAGGAAAAGGGAGATGAAAAATTGCTTCCAATAAAGTTGCAACTCTCTAGATTGTCATCCAAGCGCCGGCGGCGTTCTAGGTTTAAGAAGCCTAATTCTTCATTTTTTGGGGTTGTTTTGTCAAGATATTTGAATTTTTGTTGTAAAACAAGTATTAGATCTACTGTACTCAAAACATAGGAAACCAAAAATGCCTCAAATAAGGTATTGCTCAACATTTAATTCCTAAAGATCTGGGAGAATGTCTTTAATCCCTGAAGGACCAATTAGTCCTCATCAAATTTTCAATGGCACATTCTTGATACGATGAAACAAATTTTAATATTTAATAAACTAAGGACTTGTAGAATTCTAAGTTGATGTATTTGTTGCATTTTTATTTCAAAATTTCAATACAAGAAGTATATAAAAATTTATTTAGGAAAGGTAATCTAATAGAAAAAGGGAGCAAACACAACTTTTTTGCAATGAAAGGAATAATAGGGATGAAAAAAAAGTTTGAACATTTCTAATCTTTATTTTGCACAAACTAGGTCTAAAGAAAAAACTTCAAATTTGTATTTTTAGCAATTTTAAAAATAAAAAGTTCAATCTATTATGATTAAAAACACAAAACAATTACAATGATTCCATTAGTTTGTACACATTTTCAAACAACATGCAAATAATATTAATTGCTAATCTTGTAGGATCCAATGTGGTTAATTTTGGCTTTCTACTTCCTCTATTTGAAAATGTGTACAAATTTTTAGAGTTTATTATTTTTCATTTAAAAAAATTTAAAAATATAGTTTTTGCCTTAGACTCCAATACAATATTTTAGGGAGGGGGGGGATAAAGAAGCATTATTCATCATCTTATAATTTTTCTTCCTCCAAAGCTACATTTTTTGCCTATAAAATTGATCATCTGAAATTGTTATAATTTAAAAATTCAACAATCAATATCTTCCACAAATGATTAAAGTTCCAAATTTCTAGCACAATTATGAGCAAAATAAATATCAAAGTAGAACAATTCATTGAAGTTCTCCTTTGTAGGGCCTTAAGGAGTTAAAGGGAATGATGGACATAAAGCATGATTCCATCAATTTAGAGATGTTATTTCATCCATTCAATTATTTTTATATAGAGTATGCTAATTATCCAATATTTTTTATTATATAAAAATTTGAAAATTAAATTCTTTAAATATTCTATGAGTTTTTGAATTTAAGTATTTTATAACTTTCCTTCTTAAAAATATTATTGTAGAGAATTTTTACTATACAATTGTAAATTAAATCTGAAAGAATTATTATCATTAGAATTTTAGATTTCAACTTTTCTACAAAAAAATTCACTAAAAGATGTAAAAAATGAGTCTGTAATAAATTTTTGAGATATTTAATATTTTTAGTTTATTTCTATCATATAGAATTATTGATGATAATTTAGGGATATTCAACCATTTAATGTAATCTATGGTTAATAATAGATTTAAAAATTCCAATTGTGTTATTAAATTTATCTAATAAGGTCTACTTTAAAAATCATAAAATCTTGAGAAAAATTGCAACCTTTAGGGATCAAAGTTTTCAAAATCCTACACACATATAAAAGTTTATTACATTATCATATAACACAATCTTTATTCAAGAACATTGTTCCTAGCAAATTTCTTTGCATGTACTACGGTGTGAGTGTATTATTCCATCCTTGAAATAAACTAGACACAATTCAATTTTGGTTTGTTCATTGTGAGATTTCCTAAATTTGGATGTTTCAATATTGTCCAATTGACCTTCCAAGAAGTGGACAAGCTCCCGTTGTTTCAAATTCCTAAGTGTCTTAAGTATCACTTTTAATGGATTAAATCTAAAAAAATTAGTTTATTATGATTTGGCTAACTTTAAAGATAAATACTCTAGTCTTCCATTTCAACTAATTTTCATGTTGATTGTAGTTGAGTGTATAATGTTGTAAATAATACACATTTCTTCCAAATTAAATGATAGTCCATATTACAATAAGAAATGCAAATTCATATATGGAAGTTAGAATGAACCAATGATTTGGATGAATTCAATCTATTTAACTCTTGGTGGATAACAACTTGTTTTTGGATTTCAAAATGCATTTGGAAATCTGGTTTCTCTTTGTTTGATTCCTAAGTTTATTTCTTCTTTTAGAAATTTTGGATGGTTCTTCATCCAATAGTTGGTTGATTTCTAGTCTAACTTCGTCTATACTTATCTCCGTTTCAATTTGTAATTGTTTATGTAAGTCATTATGATTTTGGAGAGATTTGATGTGCTACTATCTAGTGAAAAATGCATCCTTTTGAGGTTGCATCCCCCCCCTCTCATTAAAAAAGAACAAGAGGCATTGATTATGAAAAATAATTTTTCCTCCTCCTTCCAACACCGATGATCTTGAAAAATAAGAAATATGGATACAAACATTGTAGGGTACGGATATGAATACAAATACAGACGCATGATATGGATATGGATATTGATACGAGATATGATACATATACATATACATAAGATAGATATAAAATACAAACACCGACAAGAATACACACAAAATATGTATGTATTATCCCAAATTGTTAACTCACATGAATGAGTCTGTAAAATATAAAAATAGAGGGGACGAGAGGGAAATTAAATTAAAAATCATGAATCATTAATACGAATTAGAACCTCAAGTGACTATGCCTATGCATTCAAAAGATAGGCATACAACATTGCTACCATATAGTTTTGATAATAACTTCTAGATTTTAGAGTTTTATATAAGGTTGAGCTTCTTTTCCACTAATCTTTTGTACTTAGTATATTTCAAAGAA
Source organism: Neckera pumila (assembly GCA_963969595.1). Lineage (NCBI taxonomy): Eukaryota > Viridiplantae > Streptophyta > Bryopsida > Hypnales > Neckeraceae > Neckera > Neckera pumila. The sequence goes on along the minus strand of OZ018414.1, from coordinate 2,762,692 downwards.
AATATTTTATCCCTAATTTTTGAATTTCAAATGCATTGATCTTATTGTTTAAGTTTCAAATAGATTTTTTACTTACTAATTAGACATTCCTAGTATAAATTAGAAGAGTTTAATGTTTAGGATGATTTTTGAGTATCAAAACTTCATCCAATTTTTTATTTTTTTATTTTATTCTACTTTTCCGGTATTGCTTGGTGGAATTACTGGATGTTTTGAATACTTTGTTCTCTCTGAAAGTTGCAACTATTCTAGTTTCAATCTAAGTCATATTTCTTCATTCAAATTTAGCTTAATAAATGCCCAAAATTTCATCCTATTAAAAGGACTCCAAAAATTTCATAGTTTGATAACAAAAACCATTACTCAGATGATTTTTGGTGTTGTTATTTTTATTATCATCAAGTACTTACATTTATAATCATGACTTTTAAAAAATTCACAATTATATGTGGACCTAAGGTAAACCAACCTATGACAAGCAACCTAAGGTAAACCAACCTATGACAAGTAACCTTGGGGGATGCACTATATACTATGCTTAGATATCATGTGCGACCAAGCCCCTATTGAATGGGGGCTATGTAGGTAAATTTAGTGAATTTTCTTAGGGCTACCTTTACCTAAATTTCTAAAATTGTCTTATTTTATGTACCCTATCTTTGATTTGAATTTTTTTTTTACTTCATTTTGGATACCCTATTTTTTTTATAGAATTTTAACAGCAGATACTTATCGTGGGAGTGCCCAATACTACTGTAGTAGGATGTAAAGACTTTTGCACAAGAGAATGTGTATTCCTATGGTGGTCAAGTGTAGAAATTACAAGGTGCAACATTAGGAATCAATGAAGATCAATAGAACAACCTTCAAATAGCATTTGCTTTCAACAATGGAACTAACTGCAGTACTATACACAAACTAGAAACGATTAAAAAATTCATACACCGAGCATTCACCAAGCAGAGACAACGCATTCACAAACAAGACAGAAAAAGAGTCATCTCAATGAATGGTGAAAATGCAATGAACACAAGCACAATGTCTATGTTAACAAACACAACAAATCGTCCCAAAATTTGCTTGAAAATCTCAAGGCTACATTAAATAAGTTCTAAGACTGAAGGTCAAAATGCAATTGAGAAAATGCATCTCAAAACTATGAGAGGTGTCTCATCTTGGAAATTGAACACCAAAAATTGGCAGTCTCTGCACACAACTTCGAATTTGGGTGATGCCTGCAAATAACCTGCACAATTGAAAACCACAATCCACAATGAAAGCAAAACTTAGGCACATGAATCGTGAAGGTGAAATCACACATGTTGTGAATTCTTGTATGCTATTGTAGAATTGAAGAAAACAAACAACATGAATCTCAGATGTGGAAATAAAGACCTCAGACATGCAAGGGCCACAAATGCTTTCTGACCTCATCAAAAGTCCAGATTACCTAAACATTTGGGGATTTTGTCGTTTCATCTTCCTTGCGCATGTGGATCTCAGTCTGCCATCTAATGCACAAAATTTGACGCAGCTAATGTAGATCCACAACACACAGTCTTCCAGATATGGCGTTTGTCTTTGTCATCCCAAAATTTGAACGGCTACTCTAAGATGACGTTGGATTCAAACGTGAACAGCAGGGCTTTCAATGTTGTAGCACCTGCAATCTTGACCTTTCCAAAGTATATCGGATTTGCACCCTGGTCTTCTAGTGTCCACACTGTGATCTTCTTTGGAATATAGCCAGTCATACCTCTTCTGAATTCTGAAGTCTACCCTAAACCCTATTCAACCCCCTTTCTGTTGTTCCAATCCAAAATGCCAAACTGCAATTAGTAAGACGTGCAATGTGAAGCGCCTTGCATCCAACCCTAAACTTGCGTTCTACGGTAATGAGAGAATCACTCTTTTCCACCACTTCTACATAAATCCAGAACCATAAGCCCAAACCACATGCAAACACATTGAAAATTCAAGACACACTAGCAACCAACATTCACAACGTCTCTGACAAGTCGAGCATTCACAGAAGCCCAGGTCGCGGCATGGCAATTTGAAACACAAAACCCTAACTCCAAATAGACATTGAATCCGTGGTTGAATCAGTGAGTCATTGTGAGTGGAATTCAAGTAGAAGTCATTCACTACAACTTCATCCAGGACTTCTCATTTATTGGTACAAATAAATCTACAGCACCAGTAATCCAAGCCTTTGGATTCCTTAAGCCCCAGTTGTCCAAAGTTTAAATTTGTGGTGGCGGTGGGAACCAAGCTCATTATAGTCCTTAAAGTTTTGATTTTAAGAAGGGATTTTCGCTAACCGTACTTTAGAAAAAAGGAATAGGAAAATTTGTATATTATCCCATACCCTTCATTACTTATAATTGGAACCACCCCATCTTAGTGATGCTAATGTACTTCTAAAAATTGTCTAAAATTTAGACTAAGATAATTAAAACCACCCTTCATTAGTTGCACGTCATTTCTAAGAAAATCGGGAGTGCCCCCCTCCGAGCTTGTAATATATTTATAAGAATTTTGACACGTGAAATAGGCATGTTTGTTTACAATAAAATATACAACACTTCCATGATGACATTTTTCAGATGACATTAAAAAAAAGAAAATGGTACAATCTTTAGAGGAAAAAATTGCAAGCAGATGAGGATTGCAAATATTATTAGGAATTAATCCATCACCAACTAAGGGGACAAAAGACGTCCCTTTTTCAGTGTATTTTGAGATATCTACACAAAATAGTGAAATTAGGTTGTCCCACACTAATTTCATGACAATCCACACTATAAAAATATTCACTACTGCCATACAATGATGCATTCAATCCAGAGCCATGTCTATGTCATAGATTAGTTTACCAGTTCAAGGCGCATTTCAGAGAGTTGGCGCCTCTATGTGGACAAGCATTCAGTTCATGAGGTAATTTATTTGAGCTAGGCAAGGCAACCAAACTGATAAGGCAACCTAATTTCACTATTTCGTATAGGCAGTGAGGGATTACCTCCTAAGTGGTTTTGGATGTCTTTCAATGCATCATAAGTGTGATGTACACAGCCTTGCATGTGACATTAGATGAGATTCGGGGGTCTTAGAGGGCCGTTTCAAGCCTGTTCCCCGATCTGGTTAGATTTAGTGAAGGTTGGTACGAGCGTGTCAAAAAAAAAAGAATTTATTTTTACCAAAATATCATTTTAAGCAATTTTTTTATTTTTTATTTTTTATTTTTTATTTTTTATTTTTTCAAAAAATGATGTGGCAATCGCTATGCCACATCAGCCAGCTACTGCAGCTACGTTCTCGCAGTTTGGAAATGCATCAGAATGCAGGGGAACTCGGGGCCCTCTAAGACCCCCGAATCTCATCTAATGATGGTTTACTATCTTTTTAATTTTAATTTATTATTTGTTGAATGCGCTTTGAAGTCTTCTATCGAACTACACACTTCTGGCTACGTCAAATAAATTACTAATTTTATAAATATTGTGAAGCTGTGTCTACAGTACATGTATTTCTCTAGAAATACACACTTTTGCATGTTTGAACATCTCATTTTGACAACAAGCATTGCAATATTTTTCTAAAAACATATGAAAATCAATGACTATTGCACCTTTGATTTTGTAGTTTACATTTTTGGCCAATACTTCATGGAATTTGGCCAATACAGGTTGTGTATGAATTCAGAGAACACAATGTGTCTAAAATCGCTTAGGGGCACTATAGACCTCACGGAGCACGAATAATTAATGTGTTTCTAACATAGACATAAAGTTCATTCTTCCCTACACCAAATAGTGCAATTAGGTTGCCCCACACTAATTTCTCATATTTTACACTTTTACTGTTGTAAGAAAGATTTTCGTCACTAATTATTGCAAAAAATATATATTTTAAAAGGCCTTGCAACCACTACATAGCTGCCAAAATACAAATTAACAACCTTCAAGTTGTAAACCATGTAAAATTCAAGCATGCCTTGGTCAACAAACAATATGGAGCAACCTAATTGCACTATTCAGTGTAGAACACTTCATTTCCATTGTCAATAAAGTTGTGATTCTTGTGAGTAACTTAACCCCTAATTGCTTAAGCGACCAAATATGGTCGCTCCAAAATTTCAGGTTCATTTGGGTACAAGCAGCTAAATTCCTTTGATTGATTAAAAATTTTTACGGGCAGTACTGAAGGTTAACTATTGGAAACTTTTATTTTTCACTAAAAAAAGGTAAATATTTGATTTTTGAGAGGTACTCAAAAGCATATATGTCTCATTGAGGAAGAGTAAAGCTTACAAATTTTATTTTATTTCTTAGCTTTAAGCAAAGCTTGCCAATTTTACTTGAATTGAGATCTAAAAAGTTCTACTTATTCATTTGCTTTGAAAATGGTCCCAATGGAAAGATTAAAGTGTTTTCATGATTTTCACCGCTGAAAATTTAAACATGCAAGTGTTGATTTGGAGTTATTTGCGATTTCTACTTATAAAAAAAATTACATTTCAACAATTGCAAGGTGGATTGTGTAATGAGTTTGATAGCTTTTCATGTAAAATTAAGTTTTTTGAAAGTGTATCTTAGTGTGCTAACATAATTTGTAGTTGTTCATGTCACCTCCAATCCCCAAAAATATTTATATGCAAATTTCTCAAACATTGTGGGGAGGGGCAGCATACTAAAAATAAAAAATATACATTTCTCTTGTTATGATCTCACAACTCCTATGCAATTTTGAACTCAAAATTGGTATAAATACTAATAAGCTAGCTCTTTAAACATCTGTAAGGTTAGATTTTGAAAAAAAAACAATTTGCATCATTGGGGATAACTATAAGGTAAATGACCCCATTGCGGTCAAATGACCCATGATGGACACCTAATGACCCCATTGTGGTTTTTTAGACCACAATCAATGCCTTACATGGTAGTTATGGAGTAATTAGTGACCTCAATAGGTACTTCCAACTTTTCAGTGTAAAATTCTTTGTAAAAACTGACTTTTTAGGTCTTCCATGTTTGAAAATGTTGTGACTACATTGGGTAGGAAGATGACCATATTGGATTCAGATTTTGTTGGTCATGAAGTAGCCTACAGACTCCTATGGGCTGATCACTTCAAAAATTCAAAACTAATTCATACTTGATCCAAAAAATATAATTTCAAATGCCCTCACTGTCTCTCACACTTATCTTTGTGTGGGAAAAAGTTTGAAAAATTTCAGCAATGGCATGTAGGCACACTCCTAATTCTGACCGCAATGGGGTCTTTTACCTTAAATCCATGCTCTTTTTTCATAGGAAGAACACACTTGGAAAGGCTTAGGCACTTAGGGGTTAAGTGCAGCATTGATGATTTTACGTGTTTTTTAATGCTTTCAGCTGAAATGACGTCTTGCAAAGTTGAGACGCATCATTCACTGCGCCGGTAGCATTCAATTCTAAGCTAAGAGCCTGCACTGCAATGAGTGCAATCCCTTCTGCAACAAGCTTGGCTTTCACAACGTCACAACTCACAACACCTAAAGATTACAAATCGGGATTACAAATGGCCGTCTCTTACTAAGTTCCAAGTCCTTCTTGATCAACACTCAAACTCTTCTTCAGAAGCTAGCTGAGCATCCAAAGAATTTCAGATTGTCTTTCACATTCATTTGGCTTGTGGGCTCAGTTGCAGATACATCACTAAGGATTCGCAAGTTCGAGTTTAGCTTTGGAGCTTAGGTAAGCAACTGATCATCTTTTGGCAAACTCTAGCTGAGTGATCGACTTCTGACTTTTTGTTAGATGGGTGCAAAGAACTTTACTGTGTACTTTTGCACTTATGCGCAAAAATCAGTTGGATATTTTGCCTTGAGCATTTGGCTTTTAAGTAGGAGAATTGCAAAGTTTTGATATATTCTTTTGGAATTGCTTCAAACCAGTTGGCAAATAATCTTCTTGAACGTGCAACATCTCAAGCTTATCTCATGTGTAAGACAGCAAAAGCTTCTTTTAACAAGGCAAGCCTTGGCCAATTGCAAAGTGCCATGATTGCGACCGATCTACAATAGGGATTTCTTACAACACCTATAGAATGTTTTGCAATAGTCAACAAATTGACAAAATTGACCTTTGCTTTGTATGTCTTAAAATATGTTTCATATTGATCATGATTAAGTAAGTTCATGCTATGGGATCATGGATTCATCGTCATTATTACAAGAGAGCACATGGATGAGTTTGAGGCCTTTGAAACCAAGCCCTTTGTGAGTCGACTTTTAAGTGAGCCTTATATTCTTCAAACACCATGCACCATCTTTAGTTTGGATGCAGGTTGCTTTCTTTTCCATAGATCAAGTTGAGTGATTGGAATACCAATAATACCTTGGCATTGTATCGGTACTCTTTTTATGGTGCCCGAAGTGTTATTAAATTTTGATTGTTGTCAGCTATAGGTGACTAGTCGGGGCTTATGGAGAGACTTGTAGTATTGATGGATCAGCAAAAGTTGTTTGAGGGTAGCTTCACTTGCTCTGATGTTTTTGGCTTTGGAATGCATTCCATTAATTTGTTGTTGATATTTATGCGTAGCAGAGTGTGCCGTATTCTGGCAGTTTTTGTTTCAAAACTAGATGTTTATTTAGAAACTATTTTTGTAATTTTAAGGTAAATAAAAAAAACTTCACAAGTATTGGAACAAACACAACAAATTTGTTAGTAGATGTTTATTGCAATTGCCTTGGTGGTTAATTTTGGTAGATAGGTTCAATGAACTCTTCTATGTAATTATATCACTGTCTCATAAATTAAGTTGTCAAAGATTGACTTTTTGCCTCAAAGAATTTGAGTTAATGTTAAAAACTGCATATGTACGGAACGTATTAAGAATGTTATACTTACCTTTATGGCAAATATGCTTGAGTAAGTTTGTATTAGGATTTTCCTTACAACAAAGGTATTAGTAATCTAAGAGTTGTTCATTGGGATTTTTCAAAACCAATTGTGGGACTTTGCATGAACAAAAACTCTTCAAGTATGCCAACCATGAAAACATGGTTGGAATAATTAATTCTTTGTCTTGATGTGATATAGTGGACTTTGATCTTTTGCCCAATTTTCAAAGAAATTCTGCTATATAGAAGCTAAATCAATGACAAATTAGATATGATGTTGGTACTTTAATATCCATTCGTTGAATTTATACATGGTAAAGGTTTGTTGTTGACTAAAGGATATCATATTTTGGTGTTCAATGTGCACTTATGAGGTTATAAAATCAATCTTTGGTAGCAAAATGATTGTATTTGGATGAAACTACAATTTTGATAAGCTAGTTCTATCATAGCAAGGACTATAATTGGGTTTAGAAAAGAATAAAGAGGTCATGATTGGTAATAGCAATGATATTGGTTATGTCTACTATTTTACATCATAAGTTTGATCATCAATGTAAGACAACATAAACTTTACCTCAATAAAGATACAAATGAGGTTTGATAATCCTAATATGTTTGTATTTTGCAAAGTTTATAATACTCTTGAAACAATATGTTAAGAGGCCATCATTTTCAAAGAAGTCATAGGTAGATGTAAGTCCTCTTAAATCCAACGTACTTACTAAATTTGTCTTGTCAAAATCTTTGAGTGAATTGTACACCCTCTAAATGCAAGAGAGCCCTAAAGTGATATTAAATACATCTAGGATCAAAAGTTTGAACATTTATAGTATATTTGTATGTTTTTTCAAAAACACAAGCTAAAAAAATCTAGAATCTTCTTTTGACTGCCAACAAAAGCTACCAAAATTAGAACAATTTGATCCCTAAAGGACCAATGGGTGGTTCAAATTTCCTAAATTGTAAATATGTATTGTAAAGTGCAATTTAGAATAATGATTTAATGATAAACCTCAAGAAATGGTTGTAAAATATGATCCATAGATTGTGTCCATTTAGTAAGATCATTTAGCACACAAACCAATATTTTTCAAGAAACTTTGAGGTAAATATTAGAAAATTCCTTTTAAAAGTGATTGTAGATTGAATATTGGTGATTTTCACAAAAGAAAATTTTCTTTAAATTCAAATTATTAATTTCTAATTATAATGATTTTTTAGAGATTTTCATTTATTTTTTTGAAGTTGTTTTTGAAGGATCATATTTTGAACTAAAAAAGTTATTTCTTGAGGCTAGACTTGCTAGTTTCTTTTGAATTATAGAATATATGAATCTTTAAGAAAATTGTGGATGAAAAAATATTTTTTATCTATTTGGAATATGTTTGTGTTCATCCATTGTTCGATATTTGAATGCCTCATCTTTAAGGGTGAATTATGCTTAATTGTTGATTTTCATAGTTATAGGTGGGATTACTTAGCTAAAAAGATACGTCTTGATATGAAAACAAAGAAACTAGACAACAAGGATTTTTGCTCTTGTAGAATTGGCTTGGTTTTTGAAGAAGGTCCTATTCAAACTTCTTCACATATGGTTTTTTTACTATACTAACTAGTGTGCCCTATATCATTGCCACAGCCAAAATTATAGTAAAAATAATTTTCTAATTTTTTAATTCATAATAAAAACTTTGAAATTCAATATCTTTCACATTGTCAATCCAAATGCCACAAAACAAAATCCATCCACCCCTCCTTGCCAAAATCTTACCAAGAACGCGACCAAAATCAAAGTAAAAGTAGTTTTCTAATTTTTTGATCCATAAATATTTCAAAATTCAATAACTTCCGCTCCGTAGCTCCAAACACCACAAGATCAAGCCCGTGCACCCCTCCACGCCGAGGGCTTTCCGATGATACTATGTACGTGGCCGAAGGATGCACAGCCCGTGAGATCTCAACGTAATAAACAAACAAAACAAAACAAACAGCCAAACTTAAGGTATGGATTTTTCTGAACAGTATATGTGACACTAAGTTACCTAAGTCAAACTATTTTGAATCAATGGAAGTTGAAATATTTGTGCATTGCAACAATTTCCACAAAAACAAAATCTTATGGGGACACCAATTTTCTAGGTGACAACATTCACTAATAGGACAAATTGATGTGGATGAATATAATAAACCTATATTCAATTGGAAAGTGTCATTTGATTTTTATGCACAACTATGATTTAAGATGTTCTTCCTCTATAGCAATATTTCACAAATTGGCTTTTGAGGTAACCACACCCAAATCAACCACTCCTAAGTGTTGAACCTTACTTTTAAAGGGAAATTAAACAGGGAGGATATCCAAAATGGTGAGCATTAAAAGGACAAGTGTAAGGTGGAGCTGGGGTCATTTTGGTGATTTATAGTACTGCGGAGGTAGCAACCTTACAAAGGACAGTTTTGGGTACACTTTCTATAATTTTAACTTTTTCTCTATGACATGTTTTGATATTATTAGTGTCATTTCTTAATGTGCATCAAATGGATTTTGGCATCACCTACATGATTCTTATAGCGTCTTACACCTTGCATCTTTGAAAAATTCATAACTAATTCACAATCTTTTCAAAAATTATGGAACCTCTTTAATTTTTATTCATAATCCTTCACCAATGTGCAAAAAATGTTGGTCATTTTCTTCAACAGAGCTTCTTCGAACGATTTTAGGTGTACAGTACATACCTTAGCAAAACCCTCCTTCCCTTAGGTCCCGAGTCAACAAAGAATGGACAAAGTCTAAACCGAACGGGGCGACCCTCAGTCGGCACTTCGCGCATCCACCAGACGGAGGGAAAGGACACTCGGAACTGGTCAAGCGGACAAAAATCTTCGCCCGACCAACGGTCGCCCCGAGTCCACAATCGCATATGCTTCCGGGATGAGCTTGTCGCCCCGCCCTCTACTGCTGCGTTGCATCATCTTCGCAGGTGCAGCGGATCCGATTCCAAGCGCGGGCGCTACGCAGCAGTCATTTCGTCCTGCTGGTCATCTCGCTCTCTTGGCGGACCTTCTGTCCGCTCCAAGTTTTGGCTCTGTTTTGAGCTTCTTATCTTGTTTTTTCCACCCCTGAGAAAAAGTCTCGTTTCGATTTCCTTTCGATTTGCGTATTTTCCTCGAGATCTGGTGCAATCAAGAGACGAGTATTCAATTTTTTGAACATCTTATTTCGGGGGAGTCTCTGGAAGACAATGCGATCTGTTTTAGGGTTTTAGCTTCCACCGGAATCGGTCTGTCGAATTTAGCGGGCATAGAGCTTGAGTTGTGAATCGTTTTAGCCATTCTTGCAAGGATTTCTTTTGTGATTAAGGAACTGAATTCCCGTCCTGCATTTCATGGGAGCCATCAATCACTGTCAAGCTCGGGCCAATAATTCAATTGAATTATGCGCATTACTATATTTTTGAGAAATTTCGACCTCACTTGCAGTGTCGCGAACGGGAAGTAGCGAAGGATCATTGATTTTCTTAGAGAACTGGTTTCCAAGGAGGTAATTCCAAGGTGGATGACGTAGAAGTCATTGAAACGGTTTTTCAGCGGCGTTGTTTTTTCTCTTTCAATGCGGAAAGTCAGTGAATGTCGGAAAGCCTGGCTGCGATTACGAAATCCTGCACAGAAGTATGCATTTGTTGTTACTACCCTAGAAGCCGAGCAAGGGCCCGCAACAAATATCCAGGTGTGTCTTGCATTTCTAAGTTGAAGCCATCTTGGCCTTGAACACACATTTTTGATTGCTCAGAGTGTTAGGTTTCAGAGGAGTCTTTTTATTTGCATTGGTATCTGTATAGAAATCAGCTCAGATTGAGACCCTTTGAGATTGTCGATGAGTCTAATTTTGAAAATAATATTGTTTGCAGAGTTACAGCTCCCATCAGCGATGCTCAAGCTTTTCTCTCGGAAAAATTGGTCATGGCCTCGGTTCAGGGCAGTATAGGGCAAAATGTAACTCTCCGTTACAATTTACCTCGAGGTCTTGCCAGTCCTCGAAACAGAGTTTGCAATGTCTTGTCCCGAGTTCGGTTTCTGTTTTACGTTGGCTGCCATCCACATCTGTCAAGGTTGTCCACACTGGCCCTGTCCTTGATAGAGTCATTCTCTTCGATTCCGAAGCAGCAGACGAAACCAGGACATCTACAGCTAGGACGGATATTGGAACTGGAGCATCTGAAAGCTTTTTTAATAGCAACGTCAAATCATCGCAGACGAAGCCACAACCGACCTGGGACGAACGAAGATCACAGAATGCAGAAACAGCTCGGCAATGGAGCTTGTATTTGAATCGCCAACAGCGAGGTTTTGGGCATCACTTATCTGGGCTCAAGTTGTTCAATAGTGTTATGCCAAATCCTACTCTGTGCACTAGATGTAAGTATCTTGTCCCTGTTATTTTCTGCAAGGTTGATTTCTTCTGAGGATAATGTGGGGCTTGTCCTGCCAATGTTATCAGTCCTGAGATTCCATCTGACCGCACTTATGTTGGTCTGGTGCTATGCAATATAGAGTGGCGGCTTAACCCTAATAGCAAAGGATTTTTGGTTGTGAAAATGATGAATTCGATTGATCACATTGTGAATAATATATTCCGGATTCAAAGTTTACCTCATCGATCATTGAAGAACACGCATGTGTTATTTAAAAAACAAGCAAAAGAAAGTTACCTCTTGAAACTGCTCAATAAAATATGACGCCGAATTTGGGGTTCTTGGTCCTTTAGGATTTAGCAGTGAGCAATGCACTGTGTGCGGACTCTATAGGATGGACTCTACCATGATATTGTCCAAATTCTTATTGCTTACATCAAAGATCAGGGTGCTGTTTAATAAGATTCATAAGATATAAGTCGTGCAGCGTGGATGATGAGGTCATCACTGTCTCGACGTTGTGTTTCGTGGTCTTTCGGGTATATGACAAATCTTAATTCATTCAGCGACTGACAAAGTAGTGCGATATACTTGACTGGCATGAAAGTATACAGCTCAGATGCCCCGCAGGGCGTTACATCGAAAGCTCCTGAAGCGGTTGACCACAGGTTGATCTATATTTATCACTTTTCTGTTCATTATGTTCGCAAACCTCTGGAGTTTGACCGTATGCCATTATCCGTCTAGCAGTGTATAATCTTCTTCTTGGCATCAATCGTGTGAAACTTCTGGTGGCAGATGAAACTGCTTCAGTATTAGAATGAAATTGACGTTCGCGTCTTTGTGCAGTCAAAGGGCAGTTGTGGTTGCAATTGTGTGCAACTTTCTGGTTCTCTCCCTGAAAGTCGGGGTTTGGTTCATGACTTCGAGTCACGTCATGCTGGCAGAGGCTGTCCATTCTTTAGCAGACTTAGCAAACCAGGTACTGGCATCGCCTAGTTGTGTTATTATAGATTATTTATAAGTTTGCTGATTTGATAGCGCTAGTCAGGATCCAGATAGATGTCGTGTGTTGTAAGACTAGGAGTCATTTGCAACTGATTAGTTTCCGATGCAAACCACTTCAGGGACTATAACTCAAGAACTTGGAATAGCTGTTATAGCGTATAGAGCCTCATTTGTTCGTGGCTTTTCTCTTATTTGTTACATGCCATGTCTCAGGGTCTGCTTGCTTATGGATTAATCAGCTCGCGTCGTGCCCCTGATGCCCTCCATCCGTACGTCTCGTAAATTTCCCTTGCACGGTTCAGAGAGTTTTTAAACATTTGAAACTGCAGTTATATTTCAATGCAGCAAATTTAGGGAGACTTACGGCGGTGTGCCTACTTCGACAAAACTAAGTTGGAATGGAGAATTGCTGAGAAAATGAAGTACCACAAAATTATCTTTAATCGATGGCCCGTCGCAGAACTCCGTGATCTCTTATATGCTAGTCACTGTTTCCGCAGGTATGGTTACTCCAGGGAGCGGTTTGTGTGGTCACTAATTTCAGCGGTTGGCATCTTTTGCTTGGGCTGTGGTGCAACAATTGTACACGGCGTGCAAAATTTGGCGACTGCTGAGGTATTAATTGTTCAAACAATTTAGTGATCTCAATCTGCAATATTGAAATATCCAAGTATCTAATCTGTTCATGCAGATTTAGCTTCCTAATAAAATTTTACGACGGTTTAATAGCAGGTCTTTGATCAATAGTGCTTATCAAAGCGCCACTTACATTGATTTTTTCGTTTTCTGATTGCAGCCCCTGGTAAATGTAATGCTTGCAGCTTCGGTTATTGCTGGATCAATGGTCATGGAAGGTGGGTCTGTCATCTTTTGTCCAGTTCTTAGGATGCTCGTCTTATGAAGTCGTCCCGATGGATGTTTATTTCGATAACTGTCCCATTCCAAGGTTCGCATCCGCATCTTAGGTGATCCACATCATTTTGACGATTTCTTTTTGTCTTTTGCTTGTCCAGGAGCGTCGTTATTTGTTGCGTATGGTGCTGTGAAGAATGGAGCTGCTGCGGAAGGCATGTCTCTTCGAGAATACCTTTGGCGTGGTCATGACCCAACTTCCGTTGCTGTTTTAATGGAGGTTTTCTGCGTTTCAACCTTCTTAAAACTAACTTGTAATGGATGTTTTCAAGTTCTCCCTGTTTGGGGCCATAATATGCGATGCTGGTGCATGCCTTATCGTATGTTAGTTGATTTGCACCCGCGATGTTGACTGAGGTAGTGAGGGCATCTATGCGCGTTGAGACTTCCCGGTTGTCGGAAATATTCTTTTGAGATTGATATGTCTGGCTATATCATCAGGATGGAGCAGCATGTGCGGGGTTGGGAATTGCTGCCATTGCTCTTGCAACTGCTGAGATAACCGGAAATCCAATTTGGGATCCGATTGGCTCGATTCTTGTGGGCAATTTGCTCGGTGTGGTAAGGAATGGAAGGACCCTAGTTGCATCACAGTTGCTCATAATGTAGCTCTCCCCTATTCGTTTTGGAACTAACTGTATGACATATCACGTAGGGTTGTTTTCTACTGGATCCTACTAGTTCTACATTTTTATGGAGTAGCTGTCGTGTTTTGTGTGCAGGTTGCAATGTTTCTGATTCAGCGGAATAGACAAGCATTGCTTGGGCGGTCTATCGACGATATTGAGATGCGGCGCATAATTAATCTTCTCATTGCTGATCCAGTACTCATGTTTATTACCCTTTTACGATTCCATGCGTCTTTCAGTTGCTAAGAATGCATCATATAGTTAAAATCATGAATCAGATGTCTTGTTTGCGCCTCTAATTTACTGCCGTCATTCGTCGATCTGTCGACTCATCGATTGTAGACATTGTTTTGGACAATCCGTTTTGTGTACAAAGAATTTCTGGTGATTTGCAAACTTTGTAGCTTGATTCACGTGGAACTGAAGTCCATTTCATGTAACATGCTAGACTCAAAAAAATTTAAGAGGTGGTTCACTGCAGATTTGATGGCGGTTCTAAAAGAAGTTATGTTCTTTTTGTGCAGGTTGTGGAAGGACTGTATGATTGTAAAAGTGAAGTGATTGGACCTGGAGAGTACAGATTTAAAGCTGAAATTGGTATGTTTCGTCTCTTATCCTTTATCATTATGTTATGATTGAAAAGTAAAATCAGATTTTTAAATCTTAGATTGTCATCTGAAGTATTATGCGTGCCTCTTCAAATTCGAGCATAGCCCTGTCGTATGTGCGTTGATGCTTACTTTTCTAATCTTTGCCGATGAGAAGGTGCCCATGCTTGCTGTGATGAGTTCTACTGTTATTAATCCTTGCACTGGAATATCTGTACAGATTTTAATGGTGTGGTAATTGTACAAAACTACTTGCAACGTGCTGGTCGCGATACCTGGATGCAAGAAGTATGATCGACAACTTCTCTTTTTTGAGATTGACCAAAATGACATTGTTTTAGATAGCTACCAAATTTCCTAAAAGTACCTCCCTATTTCAAATGACCACCACAGGGTTTCTTTCTAGGTAAACCTGTTTCATTTTGTTAGTTTTGAATACGGGATGGTTTTGTTATTTGCTTCATGCAGTAATATCAAGTCGTCTTGCTCTGTGCAGTTTCGGAAGGCTGTGAATAATCCCGATGGTAGTGTTCTTGACAGGGTGCTAGCTGAGTACGGTAAGTATTCAACTATCGAATTGAGCCACAATTGACCCTGGAATCATTCGACGCATTCAAAGTTATATGAGTAGGCATTTATTGAAGTCTTTTGTTCTCGTCAACAGGTCAGTCTCAGAACTACAGGTTTGGATCAATTCAGGGCTGGTGTGTCTTCAAGCTTTCTGAGATTGGCTCATACCAGTGATTTGCTTTCTTTACTCTTGAATTCGAGATATTTCCTGATAGAAGCTTGAAGGGAGCTGATCATTAGATGGATCCGATATTGCTCCATTCTTCTCGCACAGTTCTCATCCAGGTTGCCAATTATTGTGCAGGTGAGGAAGTGGTGTCTGCAGTTGGCTGTGAAGTAGATCGACTTGAGAAGGATATTCAAAAACTTGTTCCAGGCATTCGCCATGTTGATATTGAGGCTCACAACCCCAATGGGCCAGCCCCACGAGAGAAATTTTACTTGTACTGAGATCCTTCCTTTCTTTCCTTGTCGAATCAGGGAGAAGAATTTATTTCTTAGACGTAGGACTTCACAACATTTTAAATTGCTGTTAGTCTTCTGTATTCCGATGTTGCTGTAAAATGACGGAGTTGAAGTGATATTATGGTAAATTATCTGCTTTTAGGAGGGCATAACGTACTTTACTGCAATTAACTTGACAGAAGGGAGTTCGTTTTCATGTTAGAAACCTTTACATTCGGCACACGCATATTTGAAAGGTGTTGCATAGACTGGTATGTAATACTACATAACTGAGGTGTAACTATGTCCTTTTCACAGGTCTGAGAAAGTAAGCTAAGGTTTTGCTGGTTGACGAAAGAACGCCGCTGGGCGGCCTTAGGTCAGATAAGTAGTCCGGTAAACATTTTTCTGAGCTCTATCATCAGCAAAGCCCAAAGTGACCTCTCCTTTACTCTTCTACTGAATTGTCATTATACTGTGATTTGCACATTCATTTGTTTCAGCCTTTCGTGAATGCCTCTGGCCTTTGTCGTTTGTGACAATGGTTCAACTTACGAACACGCAGCTTTAGATCTTACAAAATTTCAATTATATTTTAGTATGCTTATCCACCCAGCAGATCTAGTAAGGTAGGATGACCCAAAATGGACCCCAGACCAATTGCGACTCCAGCAGCTGGACCGAATTCCACTCTGTTCCATCCTATTGTAATGACGATTGCACTAAACTTCCGATAGAGAGTTTTGAGTGTAGAATTGGGGTTGAAAGGGTTGGAATGACAATTTCGTGAAGTATTGAATGGAGCTATGAAGTTAACTTCTAAAAGAGGAAGGAGGGAGAAAACATTTGCCCTTGTGGTGTTTTTTTAGGATATGAAGATGTATTTGAAGATGCAAGAAAGTTCCAATTGGCGTGAATTTTTTTGTGAACTAAAAAAGTATTAATGGACATGTTGCATAAAATTTGTGAGTTTTTTTGGTCTTTGTTATGCAATCTTAACTCCTAAATGCCCAAGGCCTGTTTTGGGCTCCTTGGGCTCCTTGGAATTCGCTCTAACTTGAACAAAATGCCGACATTTTGATAAGTTGTATCAACAATATCACTTATGGAGCAAAAGATTATAATGTTTGACCACGAGGGTGTTAAATCTGCAAAAGTCATGTGAAGTCTTTCAATCTTCTTTTCAAACTAAAATTTGGTAACCAAAAAATCTAAAAAGTTGGTAACCAAAAAAATATGAGGTTAAAGAGCCTAATATATGTAACCTGAATCAATTTACGACTTTTTAAAATCTACTCTATAATTTTTTTAAACGAATTTTGAATGTGAATTTTCTTCCAAGATCTAGTGTATTTGAGGCTCGTTTTCAAGAGCTGTCAACACTACAAGAAGTCAAGATTGCACTGGGTATCCTTGCACAAAATCTTGAATAGAAAAATCACTATCATTTATTTTCAAGATCAGATTTTGGATGCTAAAACAAGACTTCAAGAAGAACTTTCTAAAAATATACATTACTAAAAATAGCAACTTGGTTAGGTTTTATTTAACTTCAAAGTTTTGCAAACACCAAATTTGGGTGCCTCAGGCATTTAGGAGTTAATAAAATGTTGTACTCATAGAATAGGCAAAAATCAGGTACAATTCCACATATATTATCATTTTGTGAAGGAGTAGAATAAATGATATGAACCTTCCTTCTCTGTTCTATACCTTCACAAAATGATAGTGTATGTGGAATTGCACCATTTTGTGAAGGTGTAGAACATAGAAGGAAGGTTTAAATCATTTATTGAATTTTTTTGTTGTGTAGATATGTTAGTTGTAAGAATGGCCATTGACTAAAGTAAATTGTTTATATGGCATTGGGTTTGAAAATGCTATACACTTGGTCCATACAAGGAGAATGGAAATCAATGTGTATACAAATGATGAACAAAATTGAATATGAATTTGGAACTTTTTCATTCAAACAACCATATGGTAGTAGCATTCCAAAAGTCGATATATGAGAATTGTTGTATACGACATGGAACACATTATTGTGGAAGTTTCAAGAAAAAAATAGTTGTGATGCAAAACAAAATTATTTTCAAAATTAGCTATGTTAAAACTTGATTTTGTATGCTACAATTTGGAACTACCTTATATTTTGTCAATTTATTTTTAAATCCAAAAAAACTTTTGTACCTTGGCATGTTGATATACACCATTTCAGATTGTTGTACTCAAAAATTGAGGAAAATTGACATTTATAGAATTTGAAATATTCACAATTTAACAAACATACAAATGGTGTTGGTTCTTATGATATTTGAATATTTTTTAGAACTGAGAGCATAGAATTGCATTAGCCATTGTAGAGAGAGTATACATGTTGCAATATGAACCGTTGTTACATCTTAATACCGTTGTAGTCAAAATATTTGATGAAAGGGATAATGCACTCAATTTATATATTAGAGCCATGTAATGTGTTTTTAGGTTTGAATTCTTTGTACAAAGACTAGAGTTTATAATGTACAGAGTTGATTCAACCAACCTTCAAAAATTATTTTTTTCTGTTTTGATATCATAAAGTGGAGAATAAATTTGATGCATTTCTAATGAAAGAAAGGGTAGACATTAGATGACATTTGAGGCCTTTAAGAGACTATGAGTTATTTTGCATTCCCGTAGTGTTCCTAGACTATGGAAACATAGGATAATTGCTGGCTAATGTGACCAAGACTATGCTACGTCATTTTTTTGGAAAAAGAAAAAAAAAATGTTGTTTAAAATGATATTTGGGAAAAAAAATTCTAATATTGTACCGGCTGATTATTTTCAAAACTCTATATTCTAGGCAATGAAGATTCATTTTGGAATTTATATTAAAAATTTCATGAATTTCAAAATTATACTAAGTAAAATATTAGTAAGTGAATATGACTTTAAATAGTAGTATATTTTTATAATTCACTCCAATGATCTCCAAAACATCATGAAAAAATTATATAAATATTTTATATAATTTTGAATAAAATTTTATACTTTTGTATATTTTGAGAATAGGTTACAAAAAATATAAATATTTGGAGTTAGATTCTAATCAGTGATATTTCACTCAATAAAGTTTACAAATTTATGAAATTCTTACTATAGAAAATTCAATGGAATTCTCATCCTACTTAATAACTAAACTAATCTTGAATTTTTTATTTATTTATATTTAATAAAAAATAATAAAAAATTTAGATTAAAATTTGGTTTGATTTAATCAAAAGATGTTTAAATTTTTTTGAGAAGCCATTTTATACAAGTGCATTACTTCATTTATTTATACCTTCAACATTTCCAAATTTTGTTGAAAATCTCTAATTCTTTAGTTAGCAAAAATTGGCAATTTCTATAATTAAGAGCCTCTCTTTGAGCCAAAATATGCAAAAATTCAGAAAAAAAAACTCGACCAATTACTTTTACAGTTTTAATATCCTCATGATCAAACATTATAATTTTTCAATCCATAAGTGATATTGTTGTATTTTCTTTTCCTATGTGATGTCTAATTTGAGTTTGTATGGTTACAATTAAAAATTGATACAACTTATCAAATATTGACTTTTTGTTCAATTTAGAGCAAATTCCAAGAATTTCAAAAAAGGCCTTGTGAATTTAGGGATTAGAGTTTTGTAAACTCGGGGGTTAAGTTTTGTGCTTCCGTCTTGCAAGTGAGGTGTCGAGCTTAGGGTTTTAGCGATGGCCGTGTGTCTCTCCCATTTCGCTGCCATCGCCATCGCCATGGCTGCCCCGCGCTCTTGACTGACCTCGCGCTCCGTTCTCCGGTCCGCCGTCGCATTCTGTTCCTGCTCTTGCGTATTTGCTTGCTTACGCTTTTCTCCTTTGTTGCCGTCGTTTTAGTGCATTCACAGCAAATGTACGAGAGAGGTTTATTGCTTTAGTTTGTATTTCACACCCTTCCAACTTCGTCGCGAGGATTACTACTTCGATTTTGTTTCTTAAGGTCTCTTTAGCTTGCTGAAGTTTTCGTGTTCGGCATTTTGCTTCGATTTCGGGAAGAACTCCAGTTGGAAATTTAAAAAAATTGGCGATTTTTTGATTTTTTGATTTTTTTCGTTTTGGCAGTAGTCCGAGATCTTTTCGGGGTTGATGAATGCGCGAGATTCAACGGACGCGAGATTTGTCTTTGTTTATGACTTGAAGGGATAAGTAGGTTAGGTTTTGAAACCTGAGGTGAAAGCGAATATTAGGGTTTCTGCTCACTTTGGAGTGCATTGAGCGCCTGCTTCTGGGGATTCGAGATGGTGAGATTGACGGCAGATTTGATTCTGCGCTCGCCTCAGTACTTCAATGCGGTTCGAGAGAGAGAGCTCGACCTTCGCGGTAATTTCATATCATCTGTGACTTCACTTTTCTTTTCTTTTCCTCACTGTGACACCTTTCATTCTGTTTAGTGTTATTCTGATTTTGTGTGTCACCAAGATAGAGTGCGATGTAGGTAATATATTTTTGGGTTAGTTTAATTTTGGCACCACCATTGAGAGAGGAGCTTGAGTGAGCTTGGAATCTTCTTCTTCTTTTTGCCCTTCGCTAAATGCTGTTTCAGTCTTATCCAATGGTATCCATCCAGGGATACGGATACTTTAATATATGGTAATTGAATTAGCACAACACCTATGAAGTAGTGTATCTAATATTGAGATAGAATTCCAAGTATGCAATTAATATTGGATGCTGCTGGTAGCAAGCGTTGGATAGTGGTGATGATCAGTTTACTAGAAGGTTATGAGTCAAGAAGACGTTTGAGTATAAATAATACAGAAGTACTCACGGCTGTAGAATTGGGTTCATACATGTACCAGCCTATACCAGCTTCACTCTGCCTTTATGAGTACCTCTTTCCAAGTTTCTTAGCTCTACCCTCTGTTGTTTTAATTTTAATTTTCTAAACCGTTCATAACTGAAGTAATCGTAAGGCCTCAATGCATAGGATTAAATTCTCTTACTTCGATTGAAGTAGTTGGATTAAATGCGCCAAATTGGATTTCCTTCTGTACTGGACACCTTTGAAATCTTGAAGGGTAATTAAGTAGTAGCCTAGGGTTCTTTCAACAAGTCTGGTCGTATTTTCCAATCTTATGCAATGATTGGCTTGGACTGTGCAGGCAATAAAATCGGAGTTATTGAGAACCTGGGAGCCACAGAGGTAATACACAATTATGGCTCTTTCGTCTTATGGATCTTATTATCTGAGATTTTGCTGTATACCTTTTTGGGTTCGATTCTTGCTCGATTGCAACGCAGATCAAGGTGCTTGAACTTTTTTACTCATAAACATTTCAGTTTCTACTCGTTCAATAATGGTTTGTGGATTTTGTCGCGAACTCATCGTCGTGGTGCAATTTCAGGACCAATATGCGAGCATTGACATATCAGACAATGAGATAGTGAAACTCGAGGGCTTTCCACATCTGAAGCGTCTTACAACTCTGCTTGTGAATAACAATAGAATAGCACGCATCAACCCTAATATTGGAGGTAATTCTCCGGACCGAGGATTTAGCGACTTCTCAGTAAAATTTCAGGAGGCATGGTTTGAAGAAGTATGTCTTGCGCAATTTGAGTTGTTCAAGTTGGGGGTACGTTGTTAGTGATGTCAATCATAACAAATCAGTCTTACCTGTTATAGAGTTGGGTTGTTCTTGAGATAGAACTATGAAATTGCGCAAATTTAGTGAGCTGTAGTTGCATGTGCAGCTGGATGAATGTTTTCCATGCTTACCAACTTAATTACATTTAGAGAGTTTCTCACTGGTTGAATCTGGGAATAAGATGGGTATTATTTTTCCATGACATGGAGTCCTTCAGGTGGGCTTTTAGCAGTAAAGTATGCGAAGAAGATAAATTCTCTTCTGTTTGCAAGAGAATTTAGTGCTTGAATCGTCTTGATAAGTTGTGTGAAATTTGTGGCTTTGCAGCGGCTTTACCAAAGCTGGAGACATTGGTGCTCACAAATAATCGGCTTTCAAATCTGGTGGACCTTGACCATCTTGCGACACTTGTGAATCTGCAGAATTTATGTCTGCTGGATAACATTGTCACGAAGAGGACAAATTATCGGTTGCATTTGATTCACAAGCTCCCCAAGCTCAGACTTCTTGACTTCAAAAAAGTGAAGCTAAAGGTACATACGATGCTCCAGTTTTCATCTTCTGCTTTGTGTAGTTGCTTCAGTTCAATCGTGCATGGAGACGTTGGCCTTGTACCTGTCAAGTCACTTGGTTGAAGGGAATGAAAAGGTAAGTTAATTTGATTGGAGTCACTTATTGTGTGGAATGCAGGGATTTCTTCCCGTGGAATTAAATTTCCTGGAGATTGATGGAGCTTATTTTGGAATCAGCATGCTGAGGATCATGGACCACCTTGTAGGCCTATTAGGAAGTCATTTTTGGTGGTTTCGTTGAACTTGTTTTCATCGTTTTATCTCTTTGCTGCAGGAACGACAAGAAGCTAAGAAGTTGTTTGCAACTGAAAATGGTCAACTCTCCAAAACTCCAGCCTCACCTCCAAAAACTTTTATCCCTGGTGAAATTCCCAGTGATGATCTCCCGGAGACCGAACCCGTTCCCGTGGAGGAACCTTCTCGGAAAGGACCAACTCCAGAGCAGATTATAGCCATCAAGGTACCGTAATTTTAATTCCAGGCTTATCACCTCTTCTTCTCTGACCTTGGACTCGCTTGGGTCATCGTGTTCGCAGGGTTGTGAATGTCATATTCTTGCTGCTGCTGGAATAAGACAATACCCTGTTCTTTGAATTTTTTTCTTTGCGTGGTACGATTACTAGTTATTCTTGTATTTCTTCACTGATGAACAGGGCAGCTTTTGGGGGAAAATATGTTTTCACTTTTTAAGTTTTCTTCTGTTGGTTCTAGCTGTTCTTTTTGAGAACACGGTGGGAACCTTTTACTGATCATGTGCTCTCTTCTTCTCCACCAGACTGCTATTGCAAATTCACAGACACTAGAGGAGGTTGCGAGGCTTGAAAAGGTATACCTGCCAAGATTTCGAAGTTCTTTGTATTCTAAATTTTAGCGTAGCACATACAGATAATTTGCAACCATTCAGTACGGATTCACTCTTTTGTACTTGCATTAAGATTATATTCATTTTGTGCAGGCTCTAAAACAAGGACAAGGACTCTCAGATATGGTGTTGCCTGGAGACGCTGCTTCAAAAACACCTACAACAGCCACCAACACTGGCGTCCCTCCAAGTACTCAGCAACCAGAAGAGAGCTCTGCAATGGAAGAGGTATGCTCTCCTTCGCTTGCCTGAAGCGTGACTGTTGACCACAGATTAGAATTTCCGATGCAATTAGTTCATGGTTCATGTTGATGTACGCTTCGAGATGTAAATTTTCGCTGATGAGTAGAGTACCCTGACACATATTGCCTTGTCCCTCTAAGCAGGGTTAGCTGTGATGGAGATTCTCATAGGTGCCTGCAAGGGATCTCTACCTTGAGCAAATTTTGTGGGTGGATGGCTGGGTCCATTTCAATCGCAGAGTGCAGCATGATTAAGTATTTGAGTCTAGCTGAATAGTGTTGATCAGCTGTTACACTGTAAATGCAAAATTCGTTTTCTGCAGACTAGCTTCTTTGATACTTTTGGAACAAGTTATGAAGAGATTTGAAAAATGAAGGCAATAGGATAACTTGAGTGCATATGGCTTGTGTTCTTCCCTGTGAATGGTGTTTCCTATACCTTTATAAACTAAACCAAAAATGGAATACTAATCCTGGGCTAGCAATGATTCAGTTTGTACTCAAAAGGTAGGATCATCTTGTGTTCCGAGCTTGTATCTGAAGCTGGCCAATAAATAGGTACCCATTGCATGATTTTCAACACTAGGACATTGAAATTGGGGCACGGATTTGAAGAATCTCCCAACTTAATTTTGACCTCTTATAACTTTTGCATATTTATATTGTACTACTGGTTGGTGCTTGCTATGCTATGCATTCATCATTAGAATTTTTATGTATTAGATAAAATGCAAAACAAAAATTTCAATAAATCTTCAAATAAAAATTACTAAAATCTTTGTATAATTTTGTTCATAAGTAAGCATATATTGAAATGTACAATAGAAATTTATTGAATGATGAATGAAATATATGCAATGGTGAGTATTGAAAAGGATACACATTTATTGTAATGCATTCAAAAGTTGACTCAATTGTTATGAACAATGGCAATTCAAAAACTTGGTGAATTGAAAAAAAAAGACTTGTAAATTTCAAAAACTTCATAAACAACTTAATTGTTGTGAAATCCAAAATTGCTTCAACTAAATAAATTTCTCAAATCATTTGGTAGTAGCAATAGAATTTTGAAATCATAAAAAGCTACAAAGTGATATTATAGAGGTGATTGCAAATTACTACTCTATTTCTGTAGTATAACATTGTGTGAAAATATTATTTTTATGTATGCATGATTGAAAATATTTTTACAAAATATTAAAATTAATTATTTCAAAGACTTATTGAAATCATTATCATGCATTCTATTCAAATATATCAAAATTTTACTAATATGTGATACAATGAATGTGTAGCATAGCAAGCATGAGCCCCTATTATTAATGGTAGCATTTGTGATATTATAGAGGGAATTAAGGTTTTTTAGTAGTATGATTGAAATTACAAAATATGTAATTTGTACTTAACAATTTTTGCAATATATTGTATTTGGTATTGCTATTCTATATGGTACTTATGCAATATACCCACTCTATTCCGAATTTCTGAACAATTTTCTGGAAAAAAATTGGCCCAAATTAGATGTCATATTCCTTCATCGTCCAAAATTAGGGCGTTTTGAAAAAATCCAACCATGTAGATGGAAAGAAACACTTCCAATTAGTTCAAATTTCAAATTTCAACATAATCAAAGCAATCATTACGAATTATTAATATATTTGGATGCAAAAACATAATAATTGAATTGAATATTGGACATGAATACTAAACCTTATCCTTATTGAACTATCATGTTTTTATTTTCAATTCCATTTGGGGAAAAAAATCAAAAAGAAAAGATTCCATTACAATGTTGGTTCAAATCTAGATCATGTCCTACTTGAGATTTTTTTCAAATTTCATACAGACACCTAGAAAAATATTTTGTATTATAGAATGGAAAGAGTTGATGTCTAACATATTAATCAGTGATTTATCGTGTACAAAGTGTCATATAGAATAGGATTTAATATTTATAAGCGTAAAAGCTATATTTAATATGTAAGGCTATCATAATCTATCAATTGAAAATTTATAACTTGGTCTCTCTTGTGGAGTCCATTAGTATAGGTCTTAGAATAGTAGATGAGTTCAAATATAAGGTGCCAAATTTAGCTTGGCAACTAACAATTTAAAAACTGTAAATTAAAAGGAAACAAGACCTTCATAAATCAATTGGAAAAATTTTTAAATGCTCTTAAAAACAAACAAACTTGATTAAATGTGTAGGGCATCTTTGTGAACTACACTATTTGTAAATTTGGCTCCAATAATTTAATTTTATTGAATTGAATTGAGAAATTGTTCAAAATAACAAAGAATATAATATAAATGTCCCCTTTCAACTTTGTTTAAACCTAAAACAAAACTAAAAAAGAAAATTTTTTCTAATTTTAATAGCTTGTTTATTAAAGTCTTCCATTGACAAGGATAAAATATTTTGTTTCTTTTCTTTTACTTTTCAGAATCAACAACCTTGCTGATTGAATAAAATGGAAAGTTATGGCTCAAATCTCCTTTTAGGGTCTCCCCAAGCTCAAGTGACCATGCTCTCAAGTTAGAGTTCACCAATTTCAGTAAGAGAACTTTCTTTGTGTAAAAGAGTGAATAGAAGTCCCCAAATTAGTTTTTTTGTTGCATTGAAGCTCTCTTTTTATCCATTAACCCCTAAAGGACCAGACTGCGTTTTTTGGACTTATAACTTTTTTGGGCAGGTACATGTGAGTGGAGATTTAGCTTATTCAGGCTCAATTTTTTTTACAGGGTGTGGACGAGGAATATCTTCCATGAGCACAAATTTTTTTTGGATTTCAATATAAACATAAAAAATTATAATGCAAAAGGTTGTTTGTTTCTCAACTGGGGCAGCAAGGGCAGGCATGTTTACACTACAATCAAAATTTTTAAAAAGTGCCCACCACATAAGGGCAGTTCACTGGGCAGGGTATCCCAACATGTGCTTCATGGGTCCAAAATTGGATTAGGCTGATACATTACAGCAGAACTAATTGCATCCACTGCCACATTTTGAGAGTGAAATTCAGGTAGTTGGGACAGCGAAAGTCAGATGAAATGGACGATGTAACCACCACATCCAAGTTCATACTCACAAGGCAATTCAAGAAATGAACCATTTGAAATTCCGAAGAAATGATAGGGCAATTGAAAACAAGATTTCATGGCACAAGTTCTCACCTCCTACATGCAAAGCAACTTTTTTTTTAATTTGAAATTGTTCATAATGTCTAAAGATCAATGCTGAATTCTGGATTCTACTTGCACAACTTACCAAAAAAATTTCAAAATCTAAAATTCAGATGTACTCTATCACTGACATGAGTAGCCAACATCCAAACACAAAATTGAAGGCAGCCGTAAACAGGCCATGACCTGCCACATCTAAAATTCATAGCCGCAAGAATTCAAGACAACCACCAATTGTACAATGCCATTAAGAAAGAGCAGAGTCCAAAAGCAAGGAAGCAACTTCAGAGAGCAG
Source organism: Neckera pumila (assembly GCA_963969595.1). Taxonomy (NCBI): domain Eukaryota; kingdom Viridiplantae; phylum Streptophyta; class Bryopsida; order Hypnales; family Neckeraceae; genus Neckera; species Neckera pumila. Next base: position 2,736,409 of record OZ018414.1, on the reverse strand, counting down.
GTTTTGCTTCCAATTTTGACTCTCCATGCAATTTACCTTCCTTGGGAGTCCAAAAACTCTTGCAGGCACTTCGGAGCTAGTGAGGAGCTTCAATTTGGAGGTGGTGAGCAACAGGGAGGAGCTTGAGCCGGTGTTGCAGCAGTTGGGAGCTTGAGCTGATGTCACAGCAGGGAGGAGCTCCAGCCGTTGTCGCAGCTGGATTGGAGGGAGCAGCTTTGGGAGGTGCCAGTCCGTTTCAACATTTTTGTAGTCTCCTGTTCCTCTCCTGTTCCTCTCCTGCAAGCACAAAATACTGTACTGTCAAGTTCATTGCTTCAGCAAAGATAGCGTGTGGCCAGATCTGGCAGCCAGAACTCTCATTGTTGCAGAAAACAAAATGCCAAGACTTCCAAGATTCTTGAAAGGAAAATGGGTACGTCATCTCTCTACTCTTTCACTAATGAACGCCAAAATGCATTGAGGTTTAGGAGAGGCTTCAAACTAGTGACTTTGCATTCCAATCTCCTCAAGGTCCAAGATACAAAGGAGATCAGTGCGGCTCACAATGATTAGTGCTGATCTAAATTTTGGACCTGATCACTGCGGCTGTAACCTCATCTAAATTTCGGACTAGTATTTGGCCCTGTCGCAGTGGCAAATGCTTACCTTGTATTCACAGTTTACGAGGGAGGATGAGCCTCCCCGACGGAGTGCCCAAATCGATGTGCGCAGGCGCGCCGCCGAAGATCAGACTGCGACTGCAACGAACAGCACCAGCGATGACGACGTTGCACTCCCTGCATGGTGCACCCTCACTTCCAATCCCAGTTCCGAGCACAACAACAAAGGCGGCAATGAGGACTTGAGCTGGAGGGGATCGATCTTCACCGGCAACCAAACAGCAGCGTCGCAAGCTCCGAGATCGTCGGAAGTAAACCCTCCACGCTCGGCGATCGCAAGCGACTTGAACTCACCGGCAACTTCAGCCAAGGGTGCCGCTGCTTGGGTGCGCCGCTCCTGGAGTGCGCCGCTATTGGGGTCCGATGCTGCTGCAAGTCTTGCGCCGGTGCTGGGGTCCGATGCTGCTGCAGGTCTTGCGCCAATACTGGGGTGCGATGCTGCTGGGGTGCCAACGTCGCAACGGCAACTTGACCTCCAATGTTGAAGCAGGTTCCCAATCACCACGCGACGGGAAGATGATCGGCAACGCACAAGCGCTAGTCTCGGAGTCAATGGAAGGCTAGCTCTGGCGGTTTCTCTCTTTCCTGCAAACGACGAAAACGAAATCAATGAGCCATGAGAATTGCAAATTGGTGAAGGTACAGACGACTTCAACGTCTCGCAAGATCAAGAGTTACCCAGTCGGGCACGACAATCTAGTTGTGAGGAGTTGTTCATTGGGTCCGATAATGAAACCTCAGATGACTCCAACTTCACCCATGACGACTACGAGTGGCCACCCGAAGTCCTACACACATCCGCAGCAAGACAACAAGCACAATCAGAGTTTCGAAAACACAAACAGCGAAATGGAAAAGGAGCTGGTGGGAGCGCTGAAGGAAGGCAAGCAGACTGTTGCGGGGGAAGGAAAGAGTATTCAAGGACTGGAGATGACGGAGGCAGCAGCTGCCACCAGCGAGGGCGTCAGGTGGGTTTGCAGGAAGGGGTTAACCCCAACAGTACTGGGCGTCAAAGGAGCTGGGAAGGTTGGCTGGACCCTGACGATGGGGCTAGGTACGCGCTGTTGAGCTAGCAGATGGCAGCTTGGCAGGCGCCAGGCAGACCTTGGGACCCTGTGGATGATAATAGCATTCCGCATCACCTTTCCACTGAGGGGGGCCCAGGGCCCAGGATCCAGCATGAAGTTCAAAATGAAGTTCAAAATTCAGAGCACACCAATGAAGAGTTTGATTTTCCAAATGAGGGATATAATTCAGAGATAAACATGCCAGGGAGTGAAAGTGAGGGTTTTGATGACCAACATGAATTTTCCGATGGTGGAAGTGATAGTGGAGATGACGGAGATCCTAGCAATCCACTTGGTGTAAAACATGTTTTCAGAGACTCAACATGGGCTCAAAATAGTTGCACATACTTACTTGAACGCCTTCCATTCATTGGCATGCTTTGCCCAAGTAGACATTTCCGTAGGATGCCGACATTTATGGCTTTATTCTCCTTGTTTTGGCCTTATACTCTTCTACGGAAGATTGTGGTTGAAACAAACCGATATGCAATGGCACTAGATGAGCACGGAATTATCCCCGGAGGACCAGCGTGGGAGCTGTTGACCGTGGCAGCTTTGAAGGCATTTTTGGCAGTGTACATGTTTTTGGGATTGAAGAGGCAACCAAACTTGAAGACATATTGGACAAAAAAAGGTTCTTTCTTCCATTGTCCTTGAATTTCTCAAGTTTTTACTCGTGCTAGGTTCTAAGCAATCACTCGCTGTCTTTATATTACCAATCCTACTACTTATGTGAGAGAAAGAGAACTACCGGGCTATGACAAAATGGGACAAGTTCGTTGGCTAGTAATTGACGTGTGAGATAGTTTCAAACGCAATTGGATACTTGGGAAGTACCTCACGGTGGATGAGATGATGATTAGGTACAAAGGTTCATATTATCCTGCTAGGCAATACATGCCAAAAAACCCACAGAAATGGGGCATCAAAGTGTGGTGCCTAGCGGATTCAAAGGCAAAATATGTTTATAACTTTGACATTTATTGTGGAGCAATTACAAATGTAGGAGTCAAAGATGTGCTAGTGCTAGTTCGTGGAGAACCTCGCCTAGCCCACAACGTGGTCATGCAATTGGTATAAGGCCTGGAAAGCAAGGGTCATGTTCTAGTGACCGATAACTTTTTTTCTAGTATTGGCTTATTTATGGAGTTGGCCGCTATTGACATTTACGCCACTGGGACTATACAATGTAATCGCATTGATCTACCTTTGGAGTTGAAGACATTGAAAGATTGGAAAAATTCTCCACAAGGTACTTTGCAATGGAAAATGCATGTGAGTAGAGGAATTAGTTGTGTTCTTTGGAAAGACAGACAACCCGTGCTTTTGATTTCCATTCATGCTAAGCCGATAAATTTTCCTTGCATTCCAATTCCTACGGTGCCTCGACGGGATGGGGCCGTGAGAAATGCCATTCCTACTTCTCCCATACACTTGGAGTATACTACACATATGAGGGGGGTGGATGTGGCGGATCAATTGCGGGCATCGTATACATGCCAAACTCGATCGCACAAATGGTGGCACCGTGTTTTTGCCTTTCTTTTAGACACAACGGTGGTGAATATGTACATTTTGTACAAAGGCATTTTGCGGGCACATGACTACGATAAAAAACCAATGACACATCTACAATTCAAATCAAATTTGTGTGATGCTTTATTATAGAATTGGCCGGGGCGTGGGGATGCTGAAGAAGATGATCCACGAAGTCATTTACCAACATGGACTCGGATACGCCGCCTTTGTTTGCTATGTGGATTTCAATCTTGTCACCACTATTGTCGTGCACACAATAGGGCATACCTTTGCCTAAACCGTGGTTGTTTCGAAGAATTCCACTATGGGCCACAAAATAATGGAGGTGGTCGGCATTGCCGTCAGGCACCCATTTGAGTGTATGTTCATTTTATTCCCTCCCATGTTATTCGTGAAAGTTCTTTCCATTTTTGGGTTTACGTTTCTACATTTTTTTGGGTTCATGTCTTCCTACTTTTTTTCCTTTTACATTTCCTTACCTTCTTCCCTTTATGTTTACATTTATTTCCCTTCTTCTTTACAATTTCTTTTCCCTCCCTTCATCCCTTATGATTCCTTCTGTACCTATTAGTCAAATTTTTATATATTCTTATTGGCAAGTGTAAGGAGATTTCAACGCACCAAAGAAAAGTGATATTTGGATTTTGTATGCAAAAGTTATTAAGGAAGAAAGTTTGTTTCCAAAACAATTTTTTCACTCCAACCCAGCGTTCACTAAAATAGCTAATTTTTGCTCCATCACTAACAAAAATTTGGGCACGCTAAATGTATATAGGGAAAATCTTGAAGAAATGTTTGAGCAAACTTTCCAACTGTGAGATTTCAGGGTTGCAAGTGCGCGCATTCATGCAACCTAAATGTAGCATTCATCTTCCACTTTTCATTAGCCCAGCTCGCTGATCTCGAAACTGGGCCGTTGATGTTTAGCTGTGGCAGCAACATCGTGTCCGTCAGTGTAGCACATTGTCTTCCTCCTTGAACTCCTGCAAATTTCTGCAATTAGTAAATTATCTTCTACTGATGCAACAGATTTTAGCAGGTGTTAAGCATAGTTTTGCAAGTGTTTAGCAAGTGTTTAATTGCTTACCTGTGTTTAGGGTCTAGCATTTACTCCATGCGTATTCATTGGGTGACTTGGTGGATCATTACAAAAATAGCCGGCATTTGAATTTTGGGCGGACGAGTGCTTATTCTTTGAATTCCCTCCTGTTTGGCTTTAAATGTATGATCACCATTCTGTAAATTTTGGACTTTGGGGGCGGCACTTCCTCAATCCTTGGTGTGCTGCATTCATTGCTTTGGAAATTGCTGAACATTGGGGTGGCACTGTTGGGGTTGCAACGTCATGGGGAGTTGAGGGAGGTGTAACCTCACAGCCTCTCAGGAATCTCCATTTATGCAGGGTGCTTGTGTGTTTGCGACCTTGTGTACTTTCTTGTTCCCAAATGCTATTGCACGCTTTTGATTTCTAGCTTTTGCATTGTCTAATGATTTTCTAGCTTTAGCATTTTTTTGTTGTTGTGGGCTTTCTTGTGCCGGGTGCAGGCTTACGGGCAATGGCGCCGCGACTGAACTCCCGGACAACTTTAAGGTGCGCACATTTGGAACTTCTTGAAATACTCATGGTATCACAAAATACTTGCCGAGTGGTTGTGCGCCTCCGAAATTGACCCTTGTACGTGATGTGGAGAACATGGCGCATGTCTTTGACACTCGATTGTCTGATTTGTTGTCGCCCCAATCGTTGTTGGAGGTCACTATGATCTCACTAGAGTGTCCGAAATCGGTTGTGGAGATTGCAAGTGATGTAGATGAACCTTTCAAAGAAGAGATCTTCCGATGCTGCTGTTGCATGGAAGAGACGGAAAACAAATCCAACCACCGTGATGAGGAGGTGGCAGGAAGTTTAGGTGTGTCAATTTACTTGGGTTGAAGGTGAATTTGATGCCACTGGCAATCTTACGGGGGTGGTGTGCATAAGCTATACCAGAATCAGTGGCAGGAGGAAAATCATGGTCCCAAAAGGGGACAATTTGGAGAAGCACAAAGGAAAGCGTGTATGCAAGTTTGATGGGGAGCCGCTGCCACATTTGAAGAAGGGCGATATGTACATCAAGAGTGACTGCAAGCATCCAAAATTTACAAAGCTTTGGCTAGATGCAAACAAGCTGGGAGCATCACCGATCAACTCATCGCCTGCTTGAAGGGCAAGATGAAACGAAAGGGAGTGCAATTCTCCACCTTATTCAAATTCTAAGTAATGGTTGTCCAATGTGTGACTACAAATGTGAGCAGTACCTTCTAAGACATTTGAAGGTTAAAAACGTTCCTAAAAAACATTGGTCTGAGACATCGGGTTGGGATATGGTGGAAGATTTGCATGCCTCTATCTTATCGGCTTTGAAAGCGATAGTTTGATTTGCTAGTTTCATTTTGCTTAGTACAGATGAGGTGACGGCCATTGACACAACATCTTGGATAGGCGTGCACGTCTATGCAATGCAATCGTGGAAACACATACCACATCTGCTACACCTTTCATGTGTAGCCAATTTTGATATAGCAGGTAATCTAACTAACATGATAATATATGCTCTATTAGGTGAGGGCGGCCTAACCCGCAAAGAAAATGCATCGAAAGTGGTTTCTTTTGGTGCTGATGGAGTCAGCAAGTTCCAAAGCCCAAAGACTAGGATAACCACTCAGATTGGAGAGAAGTGGGTGCCATTTACTCTTCGAGCCTCTTGTGCCAGCCATCAAATTAACCTTGTTGAGACCCTCTCAAATTACCCGTTGGTTTCGTGTTTAGAGAGGTTTTGTTAGTCTCTGTATTTTTATTTTTGCCGCAATAATAAGTAGTATTTTGAGCTATAGAAGCTGGCAAATCTTATGGAAACTAAGGGCACTAAGATGCTATGCAATGTTGAGACCCGCTAGATTTCCATGAGGAGTCCAGCACAACGGATTCTATTTGAATACAAAACGCTTCTAGTTAAAATGGGTGCCAACATATTGATTGCCGTAGGTCAGAAACTTAATTTAGCCGCTTCTGCTTATTTTGACCTTTTTGTTGATGTGGAAGTTCTATTTTCTTTGACTTGCTTTTTTTCAATGCTAAACATGGTCATTGACTTATAAAGCTTTCCCAAGCCTAGGATGTGTTAACCTGTGACTTTATGCAGTTGATTAAGGTGTGCCAAGCTAATCTAGCCAGAATGTTCATAGATTCTGCATCAACGTTCCGTATTGTGGACTTTAAACAATACAACAACCTCATTGAATTGAGGTGTGACTGAGGTACTACTGGAATGGAGGGCACTGCTAGGTGGTAATGGTGTCTCTAACCTTCTTTTCAATTTTGAACATACGCATGTGTTTGCACAATGCCACAACAAGGAGGTGGGGGAACACATCTTTGTCACTGCGGAGGAGTTCACAAGCATCCAGGGAAGTATCCAATTACAATTTGCAGGCAAGTCTGGCATTCTTTTGTGCATTTTTTTTGCGTTGTTTCCCTTTTTTTTTGGGCCCATTGATGTTCATTTCTTGTTTTTTTGCTTTCATACTCGGGTCTGTGGCTCTGCTGTAATGAATCAATAAAGTGAGGTTCTCAATTTTGGGGTTCATGTCAATTCTGCTTTTTATTTGAGCTGTCTAAGTTCAGCTTTATATTCCATTATTTTGGGCATTGCGGCAGTCTTCATCAATTCCCATCGCGATAGTCTTCATTGGTTCTGATTGTGGCAATCTTAATAGGTTCCATTTTGGGGGGCCATTGTGGCAGTCTTCATCCTTTTTTGTCTTTGATGCATTTTCTTGTCTTGTGTGAATTGTGTGAGGTTGCGCAATCACTCTTTGATGAGTTGGACCGGAGGTTTCCTCATCAAGAACTTCTTGATGCTTTTGGCATCATTTACCCTCAATACTGGCAACATGAGGGGATAGAAGATAGCTTTCTACAGCATTTATTGGTGCTCAAAAAGATTTACTATCATGCAAAGGTTTTAAGTGCAGGGATGCCTTTACTTGAATGCAGCAACGTTGGCAACTCTTTTATGGTACCAGAGATGCTTTCAGAGTCCAAACTAGATAACCAACAGGGATTCTTCAAAGTCACCATGAAGGCCAATTGTGGAGAAGCTTGTGCACCGCCTTTTGACATCAATCTTGTTATTAAATTGTAGAGGGTCCTATTCCAATTAAGGCACTTGCAAAAACTCATCTCGAGATTAAAGCACACTATACTAGGTACAATTTTGGCAAGAAAATTTAGTACTTTTTAGTACTTTTTTGTACATTTTTTTGTATTTTGTATTGTATATTCTACAATATACATTTTTTGGGGGACTTGATTGTTAGTCATCCTAGAGTCCACATATGTTGCTTCCGACACCAGAAGATTAGCAAATTTTTTTTGTTTCTATCCACTTTTAATTGCAGATAAAAATGCCACATAAGCTCCTTAATTGGAGCAATAAATGCAAGTATGTTCTATTTGTTAGCAAGAATTGTTCACATGCCAAATACCCTAACAAAATATTATAGAATTACTGAAAGTTTATTGTCTGATTTTCCTCCACAAAGTACTTTTTAATTTTTATAACATCTGAGAGTACTTCTAATTTTTACTAAAGTACTTTTTACTGCTTATGAAAAACATTTTTTTAATGCAATGGCCACCCAAAACCAAAGTTCACAAGGTTACTCACCCATTGAACCAAAATACAATTAAATAAAATTGAATTCTTTAATCTAAAAAAATAATCAAACTTCAATAATTCCCCAAAATTAGCCAGAAAAAAATATTTTGACATACTTTTTAGGGAGGCGTAGTGTGCTTTCACCCCTCAGAGTACTTCAAAGTGGCGGAGATCGGTTGCTACCTAGTTCTGGACTCAGTTGAAGATGAGAGGACTTTTTCCACGTTAAAGTTCCTAAAGTCATGCCAACGAAATCGCCTTGGCAAACATTTACCCTTGGTTGTCCGCATGTTTGGGCAACAATACTTCTCTTTGGAGAACTTTCCATACAAAGACGCCATTGATTCTTGGAAGAATACAATAAAGGTGGGCTAGCACGGAGATGTTTAATTCCTGGACGGTTTTGCAGTATCCTCCCCTAAACATGCTTTTTCATAGTTTTCATAAGATCTTCTTTGCTTTGGGGCTCATATCCATAGTTTTTCTTAACATTCAGTTATGGGCCGCAACATTCATCCTAATGCACACTTCGAGGAGTTGAAGAGCAAGCTTCATCAACTATTGGGAGTCTTCAACGACTTATTCATATTTCTCAATTATCTAACTTGTACTTCAATGTTTTGTGTTTGTTTTGTGGTTTGTGCAGAACATTAACACTACATTAGGACAGTCTAGAAGGATTCAAATCCCTTGTTAGTGAAAATGTTTGTTGTTGATTTTAGACTTACATTCTTCTTTGAAGAATACTTGTAATCATCATTTGACACACACACACACATATATATATGCATGAGTATTTCAGAATTGCACATTTCTCTAGCCTTGGCTGAAAATTGTCAATTCTTAACTTTGTGTTTTGTAACTTCACAAATGGAGCCATCTTCATTGTGTGATGCACTAAAATTTTCTTCATATAGCAACTTCCAGTTCACCCAAAAAAATTGGAAATATGCAAAAAGCCACAATTTCCTATACGGTTTTACCTACCTGTTTCTACCAACGGCGATAGGTGTCGCGGAAATAGCTCCATTTTCGACACGGGTATAGTCTTCTGGTGAAACCAATAAAACGATTCTGGGATCGCTGCTCAACCGTCAGGAGATAAGAAAACCGTGTCTGTTACCAAAACTCTGTTACCAAGTCTGTGCAGACACACAGACAGCGCCGCAAACCTACGCATCTTCAGCGCCTCAAGCCTCACCACGACGTGACATCTTCCTTACTGCCATCGCTGGCCGCCCTCTCGCGGCCGAGCAGCAACGCGGCAACCCGGGACCTCCCCGGGTCTTGCCGGCGCCGGCATTTTGATCGACAGCCGGCAGAAGAAGCATCGCAACTCCATCTTACAGGAATGGTCGGCCCCAATTCCACCAATATCAGTTCGGACTCGGTGTCCTCGCCTAAGTAGCTTCTTTGCAATTCATCTCGATTAGGGTTTGGGGAATTTTAGTTTCATTCGTTAGCATAGATTTCGTAACAACGTGCTGGAAAATTCTCCAACGTGGCTTGTTCGAGCGCGCCATGTACCTTTCTAACGAATTGTCGGCTGAATTTGCTTCTCTCTAGCTGGCCGAGTGCAATTGCTCAATGCGGTTTCCGAGTAAATTCGGTTCCGAGTATGATGGATTTGTGGACATGTGTGTGCGCGTCGTCGGTACGCACCTGGAAACCCTAACTCTTCATCAGGGATTTAATTATAATTCTGTGTCGGTCACATATCTTCACGTGCCGATCAAGCAGACAAGCTGCAGACATTATACTCTTGCAGACAATACCCCCTTGCAGGCAGACAACATACTCCCTCACGCACGGCGCAGACATGGCTACAGACACGGACATCCTCGAACTCATGGAAATTATTGTCATAGCAATGCTTCAGCGTCACCGCTGCTGTTATATAAGAATGGAGAGAGAGCTTCCGAGGATTCATTCCGATCCTTCAAGCTCGACACATTTCGAACGTTTGAATCTCAGGACTTCAATTCTCGAGATAGCCATTATTGCCTCGGCCTTCAAGAGTTGAGAGCTGACATCAATTCTTTATTGTCACATCAATTGCAAATTCTTCACAGCTACATCGAGTTCGTTTCAGAGTTTTGTAGAGAATTTCTTCAGCTACTGTAGAAGATGGCTGCGTATGATGAGAAAGCTGGAGTGACTGGTGGCTTCTGCAAGTTCGATGTTGATGGTGGTGGCTCGTGGTGGGATCCCAAGGGCATTTTGATTGCTAGTCCGCCTCCGCGTCCGCTTCCAAAATAGGCAGAGCATGGACTGTTAGACTGGCCATCATAATCTGCCCGATGAACCATGTCGATGATCTGAATGGCGGAGAAAACGTGAGTTACTATGTATTTCAGGACCCATGACCTTCAATTTCGTGCCTACCCAGTGAAAAAAGAGGACAGTAGAAAAATGATTTCTTGTTGGATCGATGAATTTATTTTGTAACCTTTAGGTTTCTTAGATGAAAGCAACGTAGGCCTCATCGTTCAACACCCAAAAAGTGAAGGCATGGTGTTTGCTCTTGCTAACTAAGTAAGTCCATGGGGATTATTTAGAAAAACTACTCCAGCAAAGTTAACTCTTTGGGCTAGAGTTTCTGTGAGTTCTTCTAGGATAGCGTTTTTTCTTTTTAGAGACACATATTCTTGCTAGTGACAGCAATGGAGTCCAGGGTTCATTTTGACCCATGGGATTCGTTTTTTAGTTCATTAGGCTGTTATTACAGTTGCCTCACTATTTCAAAAAGATTGTTTTTGCTTGAATGATTCAGCAAACCATTTGTTACCCCATGCTGGGGACATGATAATCATATACAAGTTCTAGTTGAATTGCTGGGATTCGCTAGCCAATCCATTTCAATACACTCTTCACGGTGTTTGTTCCTCCACTTTTGAGTATTTTGGATCCTATAATGCATCCAAGCCCTAATAACTTGGAAAACGCTTTCTGGGGACCTGCATGTCTGACTTCATTTTGAGGCTGACTTTGATATTCTGAAGTTTTGCAGAAGTTACGGTCTGAATTGAATTAACCCCTAAAGGTTTTTGGCGATGTTTTCACCAAAAACGCTCCAAAACTGCCATTTCTAATACTAGTGCCAAATTATAGAGAAAAAGCATTTTTGGACACATGTCACTGTAAGATCTTGTAGTAAACTTGTTTAAGAAGATGTGGAAAAAATTTCAGAAATTTCCACTATGTAGATTGCAAGATAATAGCGTTTGAGTTGACAAAAATCCTTTTTTGGTCCCTGCAAAAATACAGGCAGCTGCCCTTCACAAGGTCAAATTTGTATGAAAAAATGTCCAAAATGGTGGTTACTCTTTGGATTCATTTTCCTAGACAAGTTGGATACATGCTTGAAAAAATTCAGATCATTTAGAATTGTACAACATATAGGAAAAAAATAGTATGTAGGAAGAGGTAGAGAATGATTCAAAACACTAAATTGTTAAGAATTTATTTACAGAATTGAAAAATGCCAATCCCAATGGGTTGTAATGTTGTAATAAACAATCTACACCCAATGTTTTTATTTTTTTTCAAAAAAATTGAAAATTGAGTGAAATAAAGGACTTCAAAGTTTATTTTAGAGTTGAGATTCCATAACTACCCTCAAACTAAGAATCCTCATAACTTTTGACTCATAGATCCAAATGGAATGATTCAAAGCTTCCCGCCTACATTTAAATCTAAAGAACCAATTTCAATTTTTTATTTTTAAAATTGTGATTTTTAAAGAAGTTTTTTTTCTGCCCGGGCTGCCCGCCGAGCAATGAAAATGACATATCATGCAATAACTTTTTAATCATATAGTCAAAAGTTATGAAAATTGTTGGACCTTAAAGATACTCTTTGGGAAAATGTTGTGTGAAAATTTGAAAGAAAAAAAATAAAAAATCCGCTCGTAGTGAGCTGCCCCCAAAAGCTATGTTCTCAAAAAAGCATGTTCAGGGCTTTAGGGGTTAAGGTTTCTTAAATTCTATTCCATACCTTGGTTTCGTTGAGGAGTTTGTTAGACGGGGTCCTTTCAGCTAGATAGTTAACGCTATGACTTCTGTGCAGTTTCTAGCTATGAAAGTTCTCAATTCTAGCTAAAATTTAGAGGGGATGGTATTCTAATAGATTAACTCTATGTTGTATGAAAGCCAACAAATTGAGCTACTTTTTCTTTTCTTTTCTTGAAACACATGGACAATTTCCATTGGGAAACAATACATAGAACCAGGGGACCACGTACCCGGCGGAGTATTTAATTTTCCACAACTATTTTCTTTACTTTTATTTTTATTTTTTAAACTAAGCTAAAGTCCAAGGGCCAATTCAAACCAACAACCACAAGAAAGCCCATCATCCAAGCCTGAACATCCAAGGGGTGAAAGGCCGAAAGCGACCAGAGGAAAGAGTAAAGGCCCCAAGCTTGAAGCTTAGACAAAAGATCCCATCTTAGGATGAGCCAGGTCAAATTGAGCTACTTTCATCACGCATTTTGAAAAATGAAAAAATGATTTTAGTGGTCCTTTTTGTGAATAACCATCTCCAAAGAGTTGTTAGAGAAACCTTTTTTAATTTTATTTAAAAAAATTAAAGCATCAAACAATACCTATTGGCTTTTGAAATTTTATAGTTTTTTAGTTCTCCTATCTAGAAAATTATTCTTTGCTTTATCTTTTGAGGATAAAATATTCTTATTAAAAAGGCCTTTTCATTGGCCATATGTTTTTGTTTGAAAAAAAAAAAATCCTAATTTTAAAGTTCTCCAAAAAAATCACAAACATTATTAAAAATGCAACAAAGTCAATAAGCGTTTTTTGCAATTGCCCACATATAGAAGATGGTGAAACAATTATATGGACAATTTAAAGTCCTACCACTCTCCTAGTGTATAAAATTATTGGATTTATGTGATTCTAATGTGTTTTTATAAAAGCACAACAAATTAGAGAATGTTTTACATGAAATTTAGTCAACTCATTTTTGAAAAACTAAGATATGTCATAAGTGGTGAAAAAAAACCATATAGCTTTTCATTGTTGACTATAGTTGACAATAGGGATGACTGAATTATCATGTCACTATAAAATTAGAAAATCAACAAACCATGGTTATATGCCCAAAGTTCATATTGCTATAAAATATTGATATTTATGATTTTTTCAAATTTTCAAGTGGAGTTAAAACTACACTTGATAAGCTTCACTTCATTAGTTGAATTCAATTTCAAAAACCATCATCTTATAGTTGAAATTTACATCAAGTATAAATAGCAGGAAATGGTCAAAATACACTACAAAGGTGATCCATGGATTGAGTGTCTTCTTCTTTAGAAAAATCAATAAGGGCCTCCTGTCATGTGATACTGGTGGGCAAAATTCGTGAGGGAAGTTATAAGCTTCAACAAGGTAATTGCATTGACATGTGGCCTCCATGCTGGCTGGAGAGCGATTGAATAAGAATATTATACATAGTGACTCCCTTCAAGGTAGACCAATCTCCACCAATGGAGTTGTTCACCAATTTTGGTGAAATATAATTTAATCCTTTTTTCCGCTCACCAAGGCCGGCGAGACAATTGGTAGGATTTTCTTGTCATCTAGTGCTTTTATGCATACCAATCTTACATGGCAAGAGGTCCAACGACCATAATGAGGAATTTTGCAATGTTATTCACTAAAAATGTACTCAAGTACCTTACAAATAAAAACATTGGACAAAAAAGCATTTTTTTCCATCTTACAGTGCCAAGTGAAGTCATCCCTTAGACACTTATTGTAAATTAAATAGTGAAATTGGATTGTCTTAACAATTAGGTTGCCTTACTAAGAGAAGTTACCTCATGACTCATTGCTTGGCTAGATGGAAGCACATGCCATTCTCAAAAACCTAAGCCATAAACTAGTGCACCAACCTATACAACATACATGGTTCCTATATAATTGCATCCTTCTATGGTAATTACACATATTTATATAGTATAGAATGTCAAAAAAAAAGTGCGGGGCAACCTCATTTCACCATTTAGTGTATTGTCTGCAGCAACGCTACAAGGTTAACCCTAAAACGTCTTGATCCATTGTGAAATGGTCAAACTTCCACTCTGAGCTAAATTTAGCATTTTAAATTGTGTTAAAAAAAAATCTTATATTTTTATCACTTGAGATTCTAAATTATATATCATTGCGGAAAATTTCAATTTGTTTTGTGAAAAATTGTAATTGTTATCATTTTTGTTGCAAAAATTGACCATAAATAAGTAAAAATAGCAAAAACAATCCAAATGATTTGAATTTTTTTTAAGAGTTACAAGTAGAAATAGAGATTAGTGTGAAAAATTTTCAATTGGTTATTTTATTTTTTACTCCCAAAACAATCACAACAAAGACTTTGAGGTCAAATTTGACTATCAAATCAAACTTATCCTTTTATTTAATAGATGTATAAAATTTTGATATTTTTTGATATTAGAATAATGAATTTTCTATTTATGTGGTTTTTTTCAATAATTTTGATGAAAAATGTGGAAATCAAATTATATAATTTATAATATATATTAGAATAATTTGTAATTTTAATCCTGAATGAAGGATGGAATGAAAAACAAAATTATATAATTTAAATATAAAATAAAGAAACTATGAATGAAAAACACACCATACTGTGTTATTGGGATTCTAACACATGGAGCTTTCAATTGCAATACCTTTTTCAATTTTTGACATTTTTCAAAATTTTAAAATGGAATAGAAACAAAACTTGTCAAGCTCCATTTTCTTACTTTAACCCCTAAAGTCCCATTGTCTCCTTGGAGGACAAATCAAATTTTGGGCAGGTACCTACGATCTCAATTTTTAGTGAAACTTTTAGAAACTTTTCCATAAGATAGAAAAACTAATTAGCTTCATAGGAATATAATTTTTATTTCAATTGGTGCCCGGGAGAAAAAGTTATACCACAAGAAGCCTCAAACTGAACTCGGCGGGCAGCTTAAAGTCAAAGTAAATTAAAAAAAAAAATTCTCTAAAACTTTATATTTTTGTCTACATGTGAAGCTTTGATTCATTTTATTTGGACTAATAATGAGCAAGTCATGGACAATCTTGTTTTTTGGGCAATCTAAGCATCTTTTTGAAAAAATAACTTGTAGAGTTCATTTCTGAATGTAATTTTCACAATTTTTTACAACTTCTTTTTTGAGAATGTTGTATTTGCTTGCTCAAAAAATCTCACTATTGGGATTGTTGAATTTCAATCCCATCTAAGAGCTATTAACGATTTTTTTTTTTTTCAATCATGGACTTATTTCCACTTAACAATTTTTTAAAGAATGAAAATCAAATGTGTGTTTTTTGAAATTTTTTTAATAGACTTTCAACTTATATCTTCAACATAAATAAATTTAAATTCAAAGTATGTAGTGCAAAAAAGTTCCACAAATGGTGGTCAAAGTTATCTCAAATTGCAGGTCAGTGTTCAAAAAAACTTTCTTTTTCAACTTTGAATGCTAATATCTTCCAATCTATATAGTCAAACTTCATGAAATTTTTATCACATGATCTTTGACAAGTGAAGTACAAGATCCTATGGTTAGATTTGAAAAAAAATGTTTTTTTTGTGTTCTTGGGTGAATGCAGCAAAAATGGCAGTTTTGAGTGGTTTTTGACAGAAAAATAGCCTTGGGACTTTAGGGGTTAAATCAAATTCCAGAAATAGTTATTTTGCAAATTACAATTGAGGCTGACCAAAGCGCATCCACTTTTTGGATGCATGGACCTTTAAGGGTTAACGGTTTAGCAAATGATTCCAAACGGATGATTTCAATTCTATAGTGACGCACCTCATCCGCTAAAATTAGCTCCACCTCATCCATTACAATGGCCAGAGATTTCAACTCTTTGATTAGTCAATGTAGATAAGGTAGGTACACCCAAATGTGCCATTGACCTTAAATCGCCATCGATACTCTCTATACATTTCTAAAATCAATTTTGTACCTATGTGGAAGAAATGCTTTTAGAATCATACTTTATTCCTTAATAACTTTTGCATACAGTACCCAATTGCTACATTCTCTGGTGCGTTGGAACCTCCTTTCACTTGCCAACAAGACAATATAAAAAGCTGACCAACCTAGAGGTATGTTCCCACTTGATGTTAGAAGTGTTGTTACTGAGGGTCTTAGGAATGAATGTAGACCTACCTCTAGACTGAATTCAGATTCTAAACAACACCTCTTACGAATTTGGGCGGTTTTGGGCGTACCCACCTTACAACCCATACACTAGGAGGGGGTGTGCCTCATCCTGCCAGCACTGCAATTTCCCTGTCACACGGATCATAGGTGGCACTTCCTGAAATAAACTCGAGGCATCACCTACCGCAACAGTATAAATAACTTCCAAAAAAAAAATCTGTGTTTCATACTCTCTTGCTGTCAATTAATCTGTTTTTGAGCACTTTCGTTGCCACACCAATTTGCTTCTGTTTTTGTATTCCTACTCTTGGCAGTGATCAATTGCCTTTCTCTAGCCTTGCTGCTGCTGCTGCTGCTGCTGGAGCTAGCTATGGCTGCCGCGAGGAGCTTGTCAATGGAGGACGAACCTCATCAAGGACATATCTTACGGAGTGAGCAGGTGCATTTCGTGGCGCTGGTTCACTCGGATCTCTAGCATTTTGGTAGCCCTGAACGAATAGAATCTTCATTCGCACCGTTCCTTGAAAGGGGTTGCCTGGGGTTACTTCCTTTTCTCATGGATTTGGTGACAAGAATAGTTTCTGCTTCTTATAGACAGGACGGGTTGATGGATTCATTGATGATTTTCCACTAGTTTGTGCTTGCAATTTGGTGTGGGTGCTTGGACAATTAGTTCGCAGCGGCCCTTTGAGAAAATTAAAGACCAGGATTTGCTCTCTGGTAGTGGCAAAATCCCACAATAGGGGAACCCAGCAAAGTCCACAGGTTTCCCCCTGCAGGGAATTACATATGCTGTGTGGAGCGCGGTGTACCGTGTTTCCAGCGGGGGGTAATTACTAGAATCTGCATGTACCGGGTGTTCTTCTGCTTGAGGACGCATGATGTTTTGATTATTGCTTTCTGTGTGTGTATTTGTTGTTCTGGTGCTTTGATTGTATTTACCATGAATTTGGTGACTAAAATGGTTGCTGCTTAATTCTTCTGCAGCTCATCGGCGGGACGCCTCTCGTGGAGCTCACCAGGATTGCTGCTGCTGAAGGCGCGGTGGCGAGGATTGTGGGGAAGTTGGAGTGGTATCAACCGGGTGGATCCGTGAAAGATCGCATCGCAGTAAAGTAAGCTTGCTAAATGAATTCCGCTCCATAGCCACTTGATCAATCATGTTGACAGCAGCCTTGGTTGTTGAGGTTTTTACAAGCAGGTTGTGCATATAGTGGCATTCTTTAGCCCCTTCCTCATCGGCCTATGTCGAATTCAGAGTCTCCCATTTAGTCTTGCCAGCTATGGATGGACTGGAGCTGCAACCCTAGTTGTGCTTCGTAAAGAGCTCTAGAGAATGCGCAAGGAAATGTGCTTACAGTGAAGAATGGCACACTTTGCCAAACTCGAAGTTCACAATTAGGGTTGCATATAATTCCAGCAAGCCGTGTCATTATTCACTCCACTGTTCGTTGATTATGCTACTCTGATTTGTCCTAATCTTACAAAGTCGCGCGATTTTGAATTAACGCAGGACGAAATATACTGTATTTTTTGTTTTTGTGGTGACAGTAATTTTCTAGGTGACGCTAGTTTTCCCCTTCACAATCAAGACAAACCAATGTAGCTAAAGCACTCAATCTTGACATCTAGTGAGTTCCACAATAAGCAAATACTAAGAACACGCTTATTTCCAAATCCGTTACACGGAGTGCTTTACTCTCATCTGTTTCTTTCATTGTCACCTGGCGCAAAGCGATTGGAAAGAGTGAGTCTGGTTTTGAATCATAATCAACCGCATATTTTCCTCCCACTCTTTGAGAGAGCAATAAATCTCAAAGATTTCACAGTTGTGATCTAGTTTGGAAGAAAGGGCTATGTCCGATTACCAACTGTTCGATTTTCTAGTATATTAACATTGTGGTTGATTGTGTAGGATGATTGAGGATGCGGAGAAGAAGGGGCTCATCACTCCTGGGAAGTCCACCCTCATTGAGCTCACCAGTGGGAACACAGGCATTGCTTTGGCTATGGCGGCCAAGCAACGAGGCTACAAAGTCATTTTCCTCATGCCCCAATATTACTCCGTGGAGCGTCGCATTTTGTTTCGAGCTTTGGGTGCCGAAGTTGTCATTTCAGGTGGGCGGTCTTGCCAAATTTAAAATTCCTCAAATGCAAACAAATTCTATTCTCTTTCCCAGACGGTAGGTGTAGTTTTTAACATGCGCTGTTGTGGCTGTGGTTTATTAGATCCTGAGTCCACCCTTGACCAATGTCTGCAACTTCTGTCCGACCTCCTTGCCAAGACCCCGGACTCCCACTGCTTGAACCAATTCGAAAATCCTGGAAATCCTGGTGCCCATTTTGAGACAACTGGTGAGCATGATCGACTGAAGAACTCAATGAAGCTCTTGATAAATAATTTTTTCCATCCGGATCAGGTTTGATGCCAATGGCATGCATGTTCTTCACAATACTGTTATTCCTTTCCTGCAACTACCGTGGGGGTTGGAGTTAGTGGTGTCCGATAACACTGTGGGTTGAGTTAATATCTTTAAAGATTGATGACACCTTCGCTCTATAGAGTGATTTCCTTAGAATTAGCTTGGTCCATGGTTCTAGTTTCATTTGAACATTAGAATTGATTTTTAGGGTCATGCTCATTTGGGTTGGGGTCTTCAGGGCCGGAAATATGGGAAGGGACAGGAGGCAAAGTAGACATCTTGGTGGCTGCTGTTGGCACTGGAGGGACTATCACCGGCGCTGGGCGTTTCCTAAAGAGCAAGAATCCCAACGTCCTAGTCGCTGGAGTGGAGCCTGTTGAAAGTGCGGTCATTTCAGGTCATCTAATTATCCAAACCTCCACCAGACTCGATTAATTGATGACTTAATCCCACACGGAATGAGATTCCGACTTTGAGGAATGGACTTGTGTTTGAAGAAATTGCTATTGACCAATGGTAAGATTCAACAACATAGAAACTTTACTTTGAAGATCCCAACGATACTTATAATGTCGAACACTGAACATTTCACAGATGGTCAGTCTTTGTCCGTATTCAACGAAGTTTGAAACCCGGCCACAAATTGGGAACGGACTCATTGATTCATGGATTGTGGGTTTGTACTGTTTTGGCTTTGGTTTTGGTTCGGCAATTATATAATTTTGAAGTGGATGACTTATGAATATACTTATTTGCAGGAGGCCAACCGGGCCACCACTTGATTCAGGGCATGGGAGCCGGTTTCATTCCGGAAGTTCTGGACGTGAAGCTGCTGGACCGCGTGGTGCAAGTGCACAGTGACGAGGCCTTGGCCATGGCACGAAGACTTCATGCGGAGGAGAGTCTCCTGGTGGGCATCTCCTCCGGGGCTGCGTTTGCTGCTGCTCTCAAGGTCAGTATCAACCTTTTTTTAATTTTTGCGCTTTCATTGCTTCTTCTATTTGTTTGTACAAGTATTTACATCATTTCATCAATTTGTAAAGAAACGGTGGCTTTTAAAGATTAAAGTTGTTCATGGGATGAACCAGAACAAAACATTGCCCTGGAGCACTCAGCTCATTGTGTAGGATATAGATTTTGCAGTGTGTAGGGGTTTATGCTTGTATTATCATGACTTTCACTAAATTCGCAACATTAATATGTGAAGGGTAGTGACTTTTGCAAGGTACTTCATGGAAACAAGAACCTACCATGCCCCCCATTGAAAATTAGCTTCTACTTTTGACTTTTAATCTCACGCCTTGTAGCTAGGATCTTAAGTAGTATTTGTTCCTTGGTCTCTCAGTTTTGCACTTTAATGAAAGGTTACAGTTCTTTCAAAAAGACAAAGAAAAACAAGCACCTACAACCAAGCATGAGCTGTGGGTATGAAAACAATTGATTTGTCTTTCTATCTCGAAAGACAATTTTTAAAAGTCTTTTCTTGTTTTCTTGTCAAATTTCCCCCTTTCTCTAGTGATTTTGATTTATTGCTGGTTGAACAGCTTGCGAAGGAGCCGGAGAATGCTGGAAAGCTTATAGTTGCAGTGCTTGCCAGCGGTGCGGAGCGGTATATGTCGACTGCGTTGTTTGAAACCTTGAAGAAGGAATGCGAAACTATGACGTGCCATCACATCTAAGTTAGTGAGCAGACAGGGATTTGACAATAAAATTGGCAATTTTCCATTAAAAATGAGAAGATTTGTGCAAACTGAACATAAATCTACACATTTACTAGGTGGAAGAACCTCTTGCACACCTCATTTTACTCTGCTATATATTGGAAAACTGCCAATTCAATGAATCTTTGTGTTGACATAGTACAGAATATCAGATTGTCGTTATGAGTGGTTGAACTGGGAACTGAGTGCTTTGTAGCTACAATTGAATTTGTGTAACTTATGTCTTGCTGTGTGGAACCCTATCTATTTTTGCCAATAATAGGCTGTGCTTTGGACGGCCTGCTTGTGCCACTGAATTTAGAGAGTTGCAAATTGTGTCAATGAGTTTCTCTCTTAACACCAATTCGCTCTGTAAACCTGGAGTACTCTACATTCTATATGTTGATTGCTGGCTCTGTTCCAAACGGAGGAAAAATGGAGGAAAGCTCCCTCTGCAGTGAATGTGACTATGTTTGCGTAGGTTTCTGTTGGGATAGCGAGCCAGTAGTGCTTCAAAGTAGTAAAGCCTCTTGCTGTGAAGCTACTTCACATACTTTCCAAGAACATCCCCAGTGCAAACAGGCTCACAATTGATAGAGAGGCTTATCCTTGCATAGATTTCTGTATGATTAGCTCATGTCTCTCAAGTTTTCATTTCGTCTCCTTCTGCTAAAACCTCCTTTTCTACCACTTCATGCTCCTTTTAATGATTCTACCTCCTTTTCTTCCTCTTCATATTAGGGGTAGTCACAGTGTCTTCACTCCAGGGAAACTTTCGTGCAAATGGGGATGTGTCAGCTCCCGATTAGCTTCCCATTGCCTCTCCACGCTTCTTCTGTGAAAGCTACGCGACGCACATTAGTCTCCTACAGAGGTGAATAATGGGCGTTGCGAGGCGTTAGCGCGCGAATCTTGTTGCTGCTCTCACCTTGGAGGCTGTTGCTTTCACCTTGGGGAGTGTTGCTTTCACGTCAGAGGCTATTCATTTCACGCCAGAGGCTGCCGATATAGTCGCATGAGTAAAAGCATTCGCTGGTTTTCGATCCTCCATGCTCAACACACCAGAAAGGGGTGTCACACCTTCATGAATTCAGGCTCCGATTGGCTCCTTGTTTTTCTCATTCTTCTGCGAATTTTGGTGCAGTGAAGACACTGTGACTACCCCTATTTTTGGTGGTGTGTTGGGTGTGTTGGGTATAAGTTAAAGGTAGCTGGTAGCACGAAGTCAATTTCGGTTGACTTTAGAGCTTGCTCAGATTGTGCACTGGCACTTTGTGTTCATAAATGAGTCATTGACCAAAGTAGGGATGTGTTACTGGACCCTTGATTTGCATTAGATTTGACCGTACTACAGTATCATTTTTGAGGGATAGGAAGGTGTGTTGTCAAGTAGTTAGGATGTACGGATATTAAGCTTTCTAGTTTTGTTTGTTTGTGTTACAGTGTTGCTTTGTACATGTAAAACTTTGAAGGTGTTGAATTCATTACTTTGGTGGAAAAAATTCCAAGGCTAGACGCTTGTAGTCTTATCGTTGTAGTAGTTTAATAGTTCCCGCAATAGTTTCTAGAGGAGCGTTCGTTTCTGCGTTGCAGTTTGTTTCTGTTGTCCTCGATTGTATGCACTCTCATGGCAATGGCGGGTGGGTCTCTCCCTTCCGGCACCTAAGCCTTGCAAGCCATTTTTTGTAAATCTTGATCATTTCGTTTTTGGTTGCCCCATTTCTATCCCTAAACAGTATTGAATGCCTCGTTTTAACAGATTGTTGTGCAACATTGAAGGAATGGAAGTGTGAGCGAGCTGTGTTGCATTTCATTGCCGATTGAAAGCCTTGTCGACTGCTGTGGTTTCTTACTTCTGAAACTCAGATTCTAGATCATTGTGCTCCAGCAGTATTCTCATTGTGGGTGAAATGTTTCTTGCTTGTTCATATTGAAACGTGGTTGCATGTTATTATAATGTTAAAACTGTATTATAGGGTCTATTATAAGGCCAGGGAGAACTAACCCCTGTATTGCCCCGAGTTTTACCCTCGCAGAAAATACTGAAATTCTTTATTTGCCACATTTGATAAAACTTGCAATTTCTGAATTCATAATTGCAATCAGAGGCCCCAAATTAGCAAGGAGACGTGAAGAAATACAAAATTTAAGCGACATAAAATAGGGGGCAGTTTTTACATTTTCCTTTATATTTACCCTTTGACCGGGCAATAGAGGGCCAAGGAGAACTGATCCCTGTATTGCCCAAGTTTTACCCTTGCAAAATAGTCTGCCATTTTTAATATTGCAAGTAGTTCTTTCTTTTCAACTTTATGAAAAGGTGCCAGGATGGTGATTACTACTTTTTTGGTGAAGTACTATATTTCTACATTCATCCATCTTTTGGACCAAAAATTACTTTTCAACCATATTTATGCACTTTTTCATCCAAACTTGGCAGCTTCATCCACACTTTTGGGATAAATGGAGAATTTTTGGAAAAAAAAGATTACTTTTATCTAGTAAAAAGTAGACATTTATTTTGAAATGGTGCAATCTGGCCCCATGGTGCCAAAAAAAATGGGCTGATTGCAAGTGCTTGTGGAATTAACAATGAACCTCAGACGTGTTGTTGTTCTTTATTACATATGTGTTCAGTATAATCTAGGAAGTGAGTGCACCCTAAACACTTATTCTAATCCTTATTCTGACCATAATTCCTATTGCTTGTGGTTTTATTTGTCTTCATGTTTACATTGTTCTCGAAGCATCTCTATATTTGTAAATGATTTTGAAGTTTGTTCAATTAATTCTTTGTGCTTTTGTAGCCATTGTTGTAGGGATGCATGCATTGTGTATATATAGGTTGAAATTTGTATATCATTAAAGAAAATTTCAGGCCTTTGGAGGGCTACTCCACAGTCCTCCAAGGTACCTTGAAATTTACTTTTTTTTGGCTCAAAAATTTGTTTTTCCCCTATTTCCGCCTAGTTGAAACTACAACGGCAGTGGCGCACAAACCGAAATTTACAAATTTTTTTTTTTTTTTTTTTTAAATCTTAAGAAATTGTTTAAAAAAATAAATTAAAATTCACAAAAATTGATTGCTCACTATAGCAGTTAGCTAGAGTAACAGACCAAGCTTTTTAATAGCTTGGTTTGTCACTCCAGAGGGCTGATATTTTTTCTAATGGCTGATCCTGTGTATAAGTTTATGTTTCATACAAAAACATATCACAAGCTAAATCCTACATCCGCTTCTGTGAAAAAACATATTAGAAGTAATTCAATCACCTCCAAAAATAAGGTCTTACAGTAAGTATTATAGGGCATTAAAAAAGAGTAAAGAAATATTTAATCTATCTAAACCTCCTCTAAAAATTACTCTCAATTAGAAAAGTATGTAATGCAAGGGTACCAAAAATAGGACATCCAAAATTTACCCCTGGAGTGTTTAAATAACCTTCAAATTCAAGTGGTCACAAATTTATTGGATAAGTGACTTCTCCTAGATAAGATTTCATGCACACAATTCAAATTGCATAGGGTGCCCCTACTTCAATGACAAAGGGAAGTGAGACAAGAAAATCTTGATAAATCTCATGTACGTAATAACAACCTTACATGAAAATGCATATAAATCTTCTTTGTAATTAGAGCAGAATAGATCTGAACTCTCTATTGTTTGCTTTTATCCTAAGGCCTTGAGAGTCAACAAAAGATCACCAATTTTGTTATATTGTGACATTTCTCTCTCCAAAGCTCTCCAAATTAGGATTACCATTGTAGGAGTTTATAATTCAAACCATGTGCCTTGAAAAGTGCCAGTCATGAAATTCCCCTAATTCAATAAAATTGACTTTAAACTAGTAATACAACCATTGCAAGATTTGCAACAACAATTGGTTGCATAAGAAAAATAACTATTTTCATAAGTTTAATAGAATTGGATTAAAAGTCAGTTATAGTACTTTCAAAACCTGAATGAAAAATTGGTAAGCATGAGAGAACATGATTCTATATTTAAAGTGGATTGTGACATTGTACACTAAATACATTAGATGTGGGAAATTACAAGAAACACTTGTACAGTTGGTTGCATTCTGTCTGTTGTATGTTGTCTTAAAAAAATTGTAAGAATATTATCTTTTAGATCAAATAAATATTGAAAATTAGTATAACATTAAAATAATGTATCTCAAAAAATTGAAGCCTAAAAAAGGTATTCTCCAAATGTTATGTACAAAATAGAGAAATTGAGAATTTCAAGATTATAACAAAATAACATTTTCATCTTTTTTATCTTTTTAATTTTAGAAATAGAATAAAAATTCAAAAAAATGAAATAAAATATGACCATTATTTTCAACCTACTAGTAAAAAACAACTTGTTACAATGACATATTGACATCCAATCAGGTTATTAAATTTTTTATTTTTTATTTTTAATAATTATAGAAAAATGTGTATAATGGTCATATTGACCTCTGAAATCAATTTGGTATCCTTTAGAGGACTCAAAAATAGTTGTAACCAAAAAACAAGCAAAAAAATATTGTCGTACAATGATTGACAAGATGGCAAATTTCATTAAAATGGCGGCATTCCAGAACTTTGACACTTTTGCAGTTCAAAAACGGTCGTTCTGAAATCTATACCTGTCCTAGATGGTTCAGAACAGCCGTTCTGAAATCTATGCCTGTCCTAGATGGTTCAGAACGGCCGTTCTGAAATCTATGCCTATCCTAAATGGTCAAAATGGCACACCGTCAAAATGACCCACGGAATATCGCCAATCAAGGTATAGTACAAGTGTTCGTTGCAATACAGGCGATGTTGCAAATTCCCTGTGAGATAAGGAGGAAACGCTGATCTTAACTCACGAGACTTACAGTGAACTAACCTGCTTTGCGAAACTAACGACACCAAGAGTACCGGTACAAGACGCATCAAGGAAAAGAATATTCCAGAGATTCCTCACCACAGCTCCATCACGAACAACCAACCGAATCCTGCACCCAGAATCACGAATATGCAAACCACCAGCATAAGTTCATGGCTAGCCGTGACTGTGACTAATTTACGAACTGAAGCCTCCTCAACATCTGCACACCAATTCTTCACCGATTTCGCCACACTTGAACTCTTCTTCTGCTTGTTGGTTTCATTCTTGAGAAGCATATGCCATGATTCCAGGAACCACAAGCAGTCTCTGTCCATCGATTGAGTTCTAATTATACATTATCAAGCTGGATTCAGCGTGCTTCACAAAATTTCAAGACGTGAGTTTCAATTCAGAATGATGCCTCGGCAGTTGGGCATCATAGGCTGATCCGTAATCGCATCATACATCCTGGATCTCGGCATCATCCAAAAATTGTTCTCGAAAAGAAGGCCTTGC
This sequence comes from Neckera pumila, assembly GCA_963969595.1. Lineage (NCBI taxonomy): Eukaryota > Viridiplantae > Streptophyta > Bryopsida > Hypnales > Neckeraceae > Neckera > Neckera pumila. The sequence goes on along the minus strand of OZ018414.1, from coordinate 2,710,747 downwards.
TAGTGGAGCCCGATCGACCTCTACTTAATGTCCTCGCAACTCACAGCAAAACTCTCAGTGATCAAGAGTGCGGGACGAGCGGTACCACCGGTCTCCAGTAATTCTTGTGCTCGTGGTAATGCGTGCCTCTCCTTTTAGTCTGTTGTTGGATGCATTGCTTTGAATTGGCTTGTACGTAGGAATTCAATTTATGCAGCGGAAGAGGCATCTGCAATCAGCTTTTTATATTTTCGATGGTTTACTCAGAGTTATTGCTTGCAGTGATTCTGTAACGAAAATATGCAATTGTTAGGCGCGCGATGCTTCATGAACTTTTTCTCTGCTTTATTATGCATTTGTTTACTTGCAAGCAACTGCTTAGATTTGCAATGATTTCTCGCTCGCATTTTCTCTCCCCGTTGCACTGACCGACGTAGCAGAGGTTTAACTTGTGCAAAAGATGCCTGATTGATTGTGTATTGTAAAGCAATCGAACATGTGTCAATTAGTTTCCATGCCTTGATGCTTTTTTCTGCTTTTGTTGCAATGGCTTTGGTATTTAGAATGCCGGTACGTTAATTGTAAGAAAATTAGAGTCTTTTGCAACCAACTTTTAGCCATGGTTAACTTGTAATGACACGGGGAGATGATCCTTGTTTCCATTACGAGAATGTCAGAATTTCTTTTCCAGATGATTTAATTTGCATTAGGAACGGGAGATCCACGCAGGCTGAAGCGGCAAACGATTTAACAGGAAAAAACAGCGGCACAATTTATTCTTGCTGCCAAACTGTAATCCGGGAGATGGCAATTAATCCGGGAATGAACCTTCTGGAGTCAACTATCTCTCTGCTGCAATTGTTAGGCACTGGTTCCAAATTAAGTCAATGCTCATGTTTTCTAATTTTCGCCAACGTCACTATTACGGAAAGGCTAATATTGCAATTTTTTCGTAGTGACATCAGAATGACCGTGCGTCAGAAATCTATAGAAAAATCCGGGTGTTTAAGCAAAACACTATGATCTATTTGCATACAACTATTTGAGATTGCTATAGTTTTAGTCTCAGTTCAGTCATAGATTTGCATTGGTTTCATACACGTGTGCACAAGACGTACTTTGGCAACAAGTTTGCGCGCAGGCAACTTTTGCAGAAGATTCGCAATAGACCATGCGTACGTTCATTTTTAGCGAAGTACGGAACCGTTGCTACAAAATCATTGCAATTATATTAAACAATAATTGATGATGTGTTGCAACTGCTCCTGATTGAGGTTCCTGTTCTAGTGCGTTGACTTGCATTCATACAACCCCTAGAACATTGACGGAATTGCATGAGTTCCGCCCTTTCCGATTAGGGCGTGCGGTCTGAAACATAAATCTACACCGTGCGGTTTTTCAAGCTTTTCGAGTTTTGCAGATGAATGTCACAATTTTTGGCGCCCACAATCACGCCAATCAACGAATCAATTGACGGCTGTCTTGTTGCATGTTGTGCATGGCAGATTGAAACCAACTAGAACCCAGATTGCAACCCGGTCAGTTCGATCGATCGTCGATCGACATGGCGACATTCAGGCCTCCTCGTGCGGCGAGTCTCGTCGTTCTGTTATTACTGATCCTGCTGTCGACATCCGCCCCCATCCCCTCCTCGGCGCTTCGTTTCCACCGTCAACACATGTCCGTGAACATCCTGAACGCGCTCCCGAACGCACCCCTGCAGCTCCACTGCCAGTCGCACGACGACAACCTGGGCGTGAAGCTTTTGCAGCCCGGCCATTGGTTCGGGTGGGGCTTCGAGGCGAACGTGCTGGGTACCACGCTGTACTGGTGCGACTTCGTGTCGGGGTCGCGGTCGCAGAGCTTCCGGGTGTTCCAGGACATCGGGATTTGGGGGAAGCAGGCGAGGCCGTGCAGGCAGTGCGTGTGGGTGGTGAGGCCGGATGGCTTTTATCGGTCCGAGAATGAAGGGCAGGCGCTGGGGACCAAAGTGTACGATTGGAAGTAGCTAGTACGTCGAACTAAGGAAGGAATGAATTCCACTTAATATTTCATTAATTAATTTGGTATGAGCCGTATGTGTACATGGAGTATTAATTGATTCGTGGTTGTTATTAATACAATTGGATCACTGGCATATATACTGCTGGTGATTTTCAGTTGTGTAAACCTCATGTTTTCTTTGGAACTGCGTATCGTGCATTCGTTTTGATCTTTTTGGGTGAAAATTTGTTAGGAGCGGGAGCGAGGGGGTCAGTTCACCCCGGCCGCTATACCGTGTGATAATAAGTACGTAGGGCTTGTTGCTTTCTGCACGATGAGATGTCTCCAAGAGAATACTATATTGAAGGGCAGGCAGGTCTGGAACTGTGTGCATTCGTTTTTTCCGTTGCGGCACTGTTTCAGATACATATGCTCAACTATCCACCTCGTTGAATGATGAATGTTTTGAAATTGCACCTCATCCAAGTAATATCAAACAATTGATAGAGCAGGCTTCCAATGAAGGTATTTAATTATCAACGACAAGGAAAAATCTGATCATGAACCACTAATGTAGATATTAACTGTAGAGGAGTTAGTATTTATCATTATCTTTTTTACAAGTGACCTTCGTATCTTCAATTCAAGCATTTCGGAGATAAATGGGAATGTTTCAGAGCACCAAAATGATGAAGGTCTCAAAGCTAGCTAGTTGGTACTTGGTACTTCTTCCGCCCCTGTTCTGAATTTTGCTGCTTTCACTCAGTCTGCAGAGTTTGTCTGGTTTTGAGTCTGCTTACCCTTTGGGGTAAAATACTCCTGCCCTGCCATTTGTAATGAAATCCTCCCCTTTTTGCTATGAATTTTTCGAATCATTTGCTAAAAAAACCCAAAAACTATAGTAGCGATTGTATTGATGAGATTTCAGATAGACGCCTCGAAAGTGCCAATTTCTGGATAATATCTTGACAATTTGACCAAGTTGTGTCTGCACAACGTCTACAACCCATGCCCCTTGAGTTGTGACTGCCCCCGGCGCCACCATTCAGTTGAAGAAGTCTGGAGACCGACAATTAGTCGGAGAAATAGATTAATGAATTAATGATGCAGAGACTATTCGTGCATCTTTGCAGATATAAAATCTGTACAAGAGCAGTCAGACTTCAAAGCAATGTGGATCGATATACCACCCGCCTGAATCGATTGCAGGACACTCAGTGATTGAAGCGCTAGCTAGCTAATCTTTGCTTACTCTGGATCAGATCGACCCAATGGCCGGAAATATTGTTCCGTGGTTACAGTTAGATTGTTTTGTACTTGTGAAGGGCGTCGGTCAGTACGTGTTTGACGGATTCGATAATTCCACAGGAGAAAACCAGGATGGAAATTGGGCAAATGTTGTTTTTTGTCCAAATTCCACTCCCATTTGTATCCTAGTGGAGCGTACTCTATCATCGATCGTGCACTGGACATTGACTATGGAATTCAAATTCTTCAAAAATTCCAGAGATGGACATTTTGGATTTCTCCTTTGATCATCTGTTGGGCTAGCGCTTGAAGCCTGCATTGCACAAATCGATCAATCACTTGGGCTCACTGTCGCCAAGAGTGTAGAAATCTTAGAGGCGGTCGATCAAATTGCAGCTAGCTTGAGATCGAGGTACGTCCTCATTTATGTAATCACAGATCGACTCTTCTTTAATTTGTAGAATATTTCGGCCTACTTAATTATATTCAGATTCAAATTTATAGAGATTTGAAGAAAAATTGAACAGTGGATGGATTTGTTGAAGTATTTCTGATCGATGTCCTGTCATGTTGAGTGATTTGTAAAATTTTTAATTACCGTTTTCAAGCTTGGAACATGAAGAAAATTTGAACATGCACTGGAATTGCTTGTTGTTCAGGGTGAATGCAAGAAACACTTGTACTATTTTGCGTCACATCTTGCATGTTGATTTGTTTTTTAAGCATATGCGTATTGAATCCAAATGACTTAAAAATTATAGGGAAGGTGCTCGTGATCACTATACATCTTGCCTAATTTTTTGGCAATTTTCAAAAATGTTTTACTATATAAAAATAGCCCCCAATTTTATGTCACAAATTCCAATTTGAAGGTTTTTAGTACTATTTTGCAACCAAAAAATCGAATTTGGAGCTCAAGTTTGGAGGAAATGGTCTTTTAGTAGATTTGTAGCTATATAAGGAAGGAATTATAAAAATAGTTAATTTTGTATTGTGTGGAAGTCCACAAATAGAGCTTCTTTCTTATTACATTTTAGAATACGTAAAATATTATTTTGGTGGTTCTTTTGGTGAATGACCATCTCCATAGAGTTGTTACAAATGGCCAATTTCTATTTTATTTATTTTATGTACTTTCCAATTTTTAACTAATTAAGACATCAAAGTGTTTATTTTCTTGAGATTTGGCACTTTTCTAGTTCTCCCACTTAGAGAATTTTTCTATGCTTTTCTTTCTCTGGGTTTCTTCATCTTAAAGATATATACATTGGCCATATTTTCAAAAAAATTAAAAATTATTTTTCTACTTTTAAAGTACTCCAAAAAAATAAGCATGAGTATTGTGAAAACGCAACAAATAGTACAAGTGTTTCTTGTATTCACCCTTCAATATCTGAAGCTTTATTGCTTTGAATCTGAATAGACCGTGTCTGTTTCATAATTGTAATGGATTCCATTTTTGTAATGTCGATTTCATTAAATTGAAGATATTCCAAGATTTTGGCATGTTTAAGGACGCGCGACCTGAAACATAAGTCCATAGTTTCAGGTCTTGTGACCTGAAATTAGACCATTTTGATGATGTATTGTATGTCACAATTTTTAGTGCCATAATTGTGCCAATTTATTGATGATTTGTACAGATGGTAGGCACTTACTGGATAACGAAAGGCATCATGCGATTTTTCTTCTGGAATGAGGATGCATTGATGTTATGGTCGGTGCAATCATGTTTAAATTATTTGTGCAATATCATAAGTTTTTATTGCATTTTCACAACAGATTGTTTCTATTTCCCCCAAAATTGATACTCTTATAAGATTTCAACAAATGATGGGACTATTGAATTACAATCAAATATAATGAAGCAAATGTTGGCCAATTTCATAGTATTCCGTTATTTTGGCACTTTCAACAGTGAAATCTATACTGCAAATCTAAACCAGTTTTAGACTTCTCAAATCTACATCGATCCTAGATTTTTCAGACTGCATAATCTGAAATCTATATGAGTTCTAGTTTTTGAAATCTACAATTGGCCTAAATGTTTGTAATGTATGCCAGTCCTAGATATCACTTTCGCGGTTCAAAGTGTACGGTTTGAAAAAGGCACATGGAACACCGTCATTTTAATGAAATTTGTCATCAATAGATTGGATTCCTAAATAAGTATGTTAATTGTATTATAATTTTACAAAAAAACAAATCATGTGTTTGGAATTTCAGCTTAAATTAATCTATATGCATTGTTTGTTGTAAAATACAGTTCAAATTGTGGAGTTTGTAAAGATTGTAAGTATTTCAATGTTTGTGACTGACTTGAGTAATTTATTTGAAGGAAGAAATACAAACACTGTCTTGGAGTTATGGGCATCTAAGTATATCAAGGATTGCTTAAAGGACCTTTTGGTCTTATATATCTTCATTGACATTGTAAGGCAATACATCTTCAAGCAATTGCATGCCAAATTCAAGGTCAAATTCAATGACTTCAATATATTATTCCGCAAGAATTAAAAGGATTGCTTTCAACAAGGAAAAATATGGCAATGGAGTAGAATCCGACATTGAATCTTCCAAAGTTCATTGGACTAAGCAAGAATGCTTACAATTTGACAAAGAATACTCAATGGAGAATGACTACGCATACATTGAGATGCTAAAGAAGTCTTTTGAACCAAGTCCTTATTATGTCTTCTTTTTAGAATATGACAATCTTAAACTAGGTGAGAAAATTGCCGAAGGAAGACAAGTTGAGGTTTATGAAGCTACACTTGTCAATGAAAGAAGAATTGATAGTAAGTGTGTGATAAAGGTATTCAAGAGAGGTATTCCTCTTCAACATCTTCAATCTCAATGGCCTCAAGGTATATTTTCTTGGTTTTGGTTTGGAAGCTATGATCCTAACATTGTTGAAGAGGCTCTACTCATCCCCTTGGAGTGGATTCAAGGTGGAACATTGTTAAAAGATGAGAAGTTTTAACATTGGCTTGCTATGGTTATGTGGAGACAATGGGGTGATTTGCTCAAACTTATTGATGAATGGTTGATGATTAAAAATCATGTGGGTTAACCTTTCAATTTTTACTTTGATGTGGTCAATCACAAAAGATACGGAGGCATTACATGAGTATTATGACATTATGTATAAAGATCTTAGAGCATCAAATGTACTCATTAGAGCTTGGAGTGAAAACATCCCAATAGATGGGAGCTATGAGTTTTTGGCAATTGTAGTCGATTTAGTTTGAATGCTCATTGGGCGTGCTGGGTATTGGATTTTGGAGAGCCCCTGAAATATTTTAACAATTGAAGAATGGAGTTTCAAGTTTCAATTTGGAATTCTCAAATAAAGCCGATGTATATAGTTACAACTTAATATGGAGAAAGACCAAGGTTGCCACGTGATCCTCATCCTTTAACAGAAGATATCACAAATTGTTGTTGGTATAGTGATCCCTTATATAGGCCTTCTTTCTGTTTTATACTTAATGAACTTACACAAATATGTCTTCATGTGTTTTATTGCTCAAAATTTTGACATTTTGTATTCCAAATTTATTATTGTACCTTCAAGTGTTGGAATAAAGTAGATAATGTATAGCTTCCATAGGTGGCAAATTGACTATGCAAAAGCAATATTCAAGACTTTGTGATATGAATATTTACTAGATATTGTAAAAGCATTAGAGGACATTTGAAGCCTCTAAAAGACCGTTTCAGGCTTGTTCCCAACTCTGGCCCGATTTTGTGAATAGACAATACAAGTTGTCAAATTTTTTTTTCCCAAATATCATTCTAAGCAAAAAAAAATCGAAAATGATGTGGCACAGTCATGGCCACATCAGCCAACAATTATCAATTATCTTGCATTCCCGCAGTTTAGGAACACAAGATAACTCGCAATCTTCTAGAGGCCTCAAATGTCCTCTAATGTGTATAAAAATATGCATGTTTTGATGGAACAATAAATATTCATAGTTTCCAAAGAGTGATGGAGATGTTCTACGATTTCTTGCGGGACTCAGCCAGCTATGGAGATGAGATTTTGGAGACTTTACAACTGCATGAGGTGGCAAGACACGACTCTTTGGGCTCAGAATCCTGTATATTTGCTCTTTGGGCATAGAATTCGGAAAGAAGCTGTCAAGCTTCCGAGGAGAGAACACCCTGAGCCCTAAACCCCTCGTAGAAATTTCAAATCGCGTTTCCCAAATCGCCCTCCCATGAATTCTTGGAGCAAATGCCTGGCACTTTGACAACTCTGAAATTGACGCTGCAAATATCGAAGCATCATCAAATATTTGGAGGAGCTTGCACGTACATCACTCGGAGTGACAGTATTGCAAATCATAAGAATACAGTTGCCTTATCAAAAAGCACACCACGAAGTAACAAAGTGACCTACCAATACGTCTACGACAAGAAAAACACAATAATCTTTTCTGTAACAAACCCTGTCAGGAGCAGCAGGCGTGCAACCCTGCAAGAATGAAGCTAACTACTTTCTAAACCAGGTGTCTCTCCCAACGCACAGTGAATATGTAGAAGAAGCTAGGCTACGAGAGGCTCTGGCACACTAGCATTGGCTCGTTTTCCAAATTGCAAGCTACTCAAACTTCCTGCCAGTCACTGTAAATGAAGGGTCTCTTTCGATGCAAGGCTTGGCCTCCTCTCCTTCGATCCAGAGCCAGCAAACCCTAAGGTCCCGGGATCACCTATACAATCAGGATGAATTCTCCAATGCTATGGCGGAAGCAGCAGCACTGGTTCGTTAATGATCATCGCTTCAAGCCTAAGCTGCATTAGACGCAAGAAAAGACGGTAGTATCTTCAAGCTCGGTACTAAGAACATACAAGGAATCCTCGATCTGCCTGCATGAATGGCTTGCAACTGCGAGTCATTCACTCGATCTTCTTCACGGGCCTGGATTCGAAGCCGCCCTCCACCCGCTTCTGCACCACAAACTGCAAGTGCGTGCCACAGAGCACGTCCCACGTGATGAAGAACGGCTGCGAGAAGTTGAACTTGGTGCCGTGCAACTGGTGGTGGATGTCGTGGTAGGCGGTGTTGTTCCAGAAGATGTAGTGGAACGGGTTCCAGGGGAGCCACAGTCCGCAGTGGTCGTCAATGGTCTTGATGGTGGCGAAGGAGAAGAAGAAGATGGACGTGCGGGGCGTCATGCCCGTCACTAAGAAGGACATGGCCCCACCCACCGTGTCCAGCAGCAAACCTTCCAAAGGATGGTTGTACAAGGCGCCGAAGGCGAAAGGCACCACGAGTCGGTGGTGCAACGAGTGCACATGCTTGTACATGAACTTGTTCACGTGCATCCACCGATGGCAGAAATACTGCCAGGTATCCATGACCCCCATCGCCACCACGAACTGGACGGCCACTATCCAAGGGCTCGGCTGCTTAACTTTCTCTTCTTGACCCGTTATCTGCACCAGGAGACAGAGTAGGGTAAACATCTAGGCCGAGGAAATGTATCCACAGAACTTGCAAGTTTTTTTCATTCTGTTACCCCTGCGATGGAGCATGGTAAACCGCAAGCTTTCCGAAGGCAAGGACGGTGCGCACGGGCACGATTTAAAGATGAGAATTACACAATACCCAAGGAGGTTTTTGAAGCGTAGTTTCAAATCTAGTAGGAAGTAATAGGCTTACGACACCGGGGCGATTCAGGTGCTAATCTCCCACGGCTTCGGCAGGATAAGAATTAGGTTAAGCTTTAAGAAAAATATATCTTACACAGAAGAAGCCCACAAATTTATCTCGCGCGAAAAGCATAAACAGGACAGACGAAAAAGGACCCCAGGGACCTCCCTTCTCAAGTACGCTTACTGTACAGTCACAGTTGGCACCTCACAACGAAGGATGTTTCTTCACTCTGTAACCCCCCCGTATACCACAAAATCTCCAACCAAGCCGACGAGCACCCACAAAAATGTGAATTCCACACAAAAAAAGTCATTATTTCAAAACTAGCCCAAAAGCAGAGTCCGCGATTCAGAGATCCTCTTAGCGAGCTCCCCCACGATTAGAATTAGGTTTAAGCGTTACAAATCGAAAGAGCTCGTACCGTAAACAGCAGAAGCGCGACGACCACTTGAATCGCTTGCTGCAACAGCACCCCACGCACCACCTGCGGCACCGTCACCAAGTTCTTCCGCTTCTCATCCTCCACGGAATGCAAGCGATACTTGGAGAATCTCGGCACCGAGATGAGGACGTGATACATTCCGGAGTAGAGCCAGTACACGACGATGGGCGCGAACGTGCCCAGCACCTCATCGCTCACCGAATGCCCCAACACCATCATCTTTGCTGCTGCACTACTGAATGAATCCGTCTGTGGCTCAAATTAAACAGAAAATTACGCTACCACCGACTGATGAGCTCGTTTGCAACGGGAGATTGGGAACAAAAGCTTTGGTGGGCGAGACGATGGAAATCCCTAGGGAGCTTTCCGTTGTGTAATAACTTAGCTGAGAAAAAAGAAGCGCAGCAGCTGGGTTTGCGGAGCAACACGAAGGCGCTGCCCGCGTCAGATTAGAAAAGGGAAACTTCGAAGCTTCCATCGTCGTCAACAGCAGATGGGGCGGTGAGGGGAGGACTGTAGCTTAAGTCATAGAGGACACCTATTTTCAACACTGCAAGAAAATTAGCAGTAAAATTGGGAGGTGCAACACAACAGTAGGAACCCGACTTTTTCTTTTCTTTTCTTTTTAGGATATTTGCCAAAATTTTATGTATTGTAGAAAAGAAAGAGAAAAAAAGTGACGGATAAAATTGTCAAAAGCATAGTTTAGAAATGTGAAGTTGGTTCAATTATGGATGAAAGTACTTAAGTGATGAATGGATAAACAAAACCGGATGGTTTGTTTGACTTGCTTTTGTATTTTAGGGTCCATGTTGGGCCACTATTAAGGAAAAAAACAAACAAACTATCCTATATCCTTAAAGGTTTGGGAATATGGATTGAAATATAAAATAGTGACAAAAGTTTGTTCTTTTGTTAATTAAATTCAATGACATATGGATATCCCAATTTGGATCATTAGTGTACCTCATCTATGTCTAAGAAGCTTCAAAATGGTAATGTATTATGCTTATATGATACTATATTTGAGTGACTAGGTTTAGATGTTAAAATGACGTCTCAATGAAATATGTAAATTGTTGAAACATCAATCCAATGGTATATGTCTTATCATGTTTAAGATCATATCTTGCATTTTAAGAGTCAAATATGACACCATATATATATATATATATATATATATATATATATATATATATATATATATATATATATATATATATATATATTTATTTATATTTATATTTAAGGGATAAACAACATTTCAATACTTTAATGGGACATCTGAACAATCTTCTTTTAGAAAAAATCAAGTAAGATTTTAGATGAAGGGTGAATAGCATGGTAAAAACTTAATCAAAATTAGTTGAACAAGAAAGGCCAGACACAAAAAAGGCTAGGCAAAAAAGGCCAATGACATTGAATAGGGCCAGACACACTTCCACTTTCACCATTTGACAAGCAATGCATAATCTGATCATCAAAAGCTTTCAAATATTTTTCATATCTTCAATAATTGTAGAAAAATTGCAAATTAAATTTTGGTACATGCCTCATTTGGTATTTTGAGGTATTTAATAGGATATTCCAAAGATATTCTACTCTAGCAAGAGTGATTCTTTCATAACTAAACCTAAGGGATTGGCAATGTCATTTAAAGATTACAATGAGGTCATTCAAAATTGAGTAAATTTTTCTAACATCCAAAATGGGATATTAGGTTTTTTCATCACACTTGATAAAATAATGTTAAATTTAGATATGGAATAAGAAAGTTCTTTGACTACTGAATGCAATAGTTCAAAAGGTCAAAATTTGATTGATTGGTTTTCAAAATCGTTGCCATAATTTTTTTATTCCTATGTTGAACATTGTGCAATGAACATCTACATATTATAAAGATTAATTAAAGCAATCCATGTTTTGGGAAGCATGCAAAATTTTGACTATTTTTATCTTATTAATCAATAAAATAGAATTAAAAAAGAATTAAGTAATATAAATTAGCCAATATTTCAACATATATTGATCACTTAAAGATTAAACATTCAAATTTGAACAACAAATGAATGCAAACACATAAGTTCTAGGTACGCAAAATTTTTAATTTTTTCTTCTATTTAATTTTCACCAATTTTTGGGCTAATTTTTAATCATTGATACAATATAACTTTTTGCATCTATGCATTGAAAATATTCTATGGAAAAAAGGATATATTAAGTATATTTTACTTCAAAAAATTGATTTTTTAATTTAAGAATGATCACTTATAATTAAATTGAATTAGTAAATTAAATTTAAAAAAATCACTATGATTAGAGTTTAACATTTGAATGCTAAAAGGAAAGCTCGTTTTAGAATTACAAATGTTTATTTTATAATCAATTCAAAAAGGACTTTTTTGATTTGTTTGTTTAAAATTTAATCGATAGATGTTAGTTTTTGTAGCTATAGTTTCTATTCTGTGGATTTTATCTATGGATCATCTTTTAAACAATGATTAATAGTCACCATTGATTTATTCTTCTATCCTTCATTTTGCAGTATATCTTTATAATTTTGGAAATTAGACTAACCTTGTTTTTTCACAAATTAAAATAAATATTCAATTATTGTTTGAAGTTGAAGGTCTACAATCATGTTTATATATATCCAATGAATTTGGATTTTTGTTTAATTTATACTATAATATACGTACATATGTTAAATTTCTCAAGTTGATTTTGCATTTCATAAGAAAATTAAAATTTCTCTTCATAAATTTATAAAAATTGCAAAATTTCACAAAACAAGAAGACATGTGATTTAATATCTGGAAAATAAAAAATAATAATCTCATTGATTTATACCCTAATAATAAATTTAGTGTCAACACATTAATTGATTCAAAAATGCTATAAGTTTTGTTTTAATTTTTTGATGAAGATTTTTTCTAAGAGCACAGATATCAATATTATTCAAATAATTGGATCTTTATAAAAATCATTGGTAAAAATGTTCATCAAAAATAAAAATTTATAACATTCTAAAATCAATTACTTATGTGAGAGTCTAATTTGGCAAAAAAATGTCAAAATTTGAATTTCTATGTCGGAATCTTAAGGATCAAATTCAAAATATATTCAAAAAATATAAAAAAATCTCTATGATAATTGCTATAGTAAAGAACATCATGTAGTAAAAATATTTATCATGTCTTTTGATAACTAACAAATTAGAAAACCTTCATTTTAGGCCTAGGATTCAAATTATAAAAGAAATCTTCAATTTTAAATTTTTATTTAAATTTCAGTAACTAAACTTCAATAATTTCGTTTTAATAGGTGGGATCAAAATTAAAAAAAGATTGTTTATTTAATTCAAATTCAAATAAAAAGCAAGAACCTTGAAATTGCCAAACTATTTTGTTTAAGGCCATTTTTTTAGAACTGAAAAGGTTACTATTTGAGGTTAGACCTATCAATACCTATTAAATAATAGAATATTTGTAAAGTGAAGTCTTCAAAATCTATACAATACAAATGTTAAAAAACATACACACAATTCTTTAAAAAGAATGAAGGATAAAAAAATTCATTTCTATTTGCTTGGGAGTGTAACGGACATGCAAGATGCAAGGCAAGGCAAGACAAGATAGGTTCTGGAAATCAAGATTTGATATTGAGAGATCAAGAAGTACAAGGCAAGAGCTAGAGTCAAGAACTATGATCAAGATAGGTGTTGTCAAAACTGAGAATTACCTCAGTCTCGACTTGTATATATACTACTCATTAAGGGTTTTTTCCAGAAGCTTCTTCTAACTAGGAAGTGTTCCAAGAAGCTTCCTCAAATTAGAACATGCTTCCAGAAGGTTCTAGAACCTTCTAGAACCTTCTAGAACCTTCTTCTATCTACAAGTCTGTTGATGAAGGTTCTGAACTATGTCCGTGACATTACCCCCTTCTCAAGCGACGAGTTCTAAGAGGAGTACAAGTATTCCTGGTTTTACATTCATAAGAAATCAAGGATACAACAAACAATATCTGCAACGTAAGTTGTTTGTTGATATCTAGTCAAGGATTGAACAAGGTTACACAGCCAATGCTTGTGATTGCGACTTCCTTCTACAGGAAGAAACTCAAAATATTGTTTCATATTGAGTCCTTCAAAATACCTTTGGAAGGTAACATCTAGTCCATCAGGCTCAAGCCTTCCAACTTGCAATAAAATCACCAGAACTTGAGCTTCAAATTGAAGATTATTATGCCATGGTTGCTCGATACGAGGCCGTTTTCGTTGCGTTGAGGATCCGCCTTCATCTTGAGGTTGTGATTGCGAAGCATCTAAATGTTGCAATGGTTGGTCTAGCAATTTTGACATAGAGAGTTTAAATTTGGACTCAAGATCGTGCTCAGGATCTAAAAAATCTCTAAAGACCCTTCAATTAGACATATCAGAGATTTAAAGACTATGAAAGTTTCTGCAATGGAAGTGGAGACCATCTTCTCGTATCAACTCTTTCCTTTTTATATTAAGCTGTAGATGGGAAGGCTTCTCAAAGAAGCTACTAGAAAGGCTGCGGTTTATCAGGATAGAGGTGGTGGAACTCGTGTACCTTTTGCGGTGCATTGACTAGGTTTGCTGCTAATTTCCATGTGTGTTTGTTGATGTCGTATCTATGCCAATGTACCAAATACTCTAATTTTTCACGTTGACACCGGGAATCAAATACTTTGTCTACCTCATATTTGTCATGATTATCTATTTTAATAAAAGGCGGTGGTAGTTGACTTCTTTCCGACAAGTTTGACTCTTTATACGGCTCGAGAAAAGAAACATGAAAGGCTGGATATAGTTTCATAGATGTTGGTAGCTCCAATCAATAAGTGACAGGATTGATCTGCTTCCAAATAAAAAATGGTCTTAGCCGACGATTATCCAATTTGTCACATAGTTGAGTAGTCTTGATGTTGCGTCGAAGGAGCCAAACCTTCTCACCAATTTAGAAGGGAGGTGGTTCTTTTCGCAACGTGTCTGCATATATCTTATAACAATTTTAAGCTTCCTAAAGATGGTGTTTTATTGTGTTTTGAAGCTCTAATAACCACTTAGCCAAGTCTGTGGCTGTTGGATTGTCTATATGAAAAATGCTCAATAGATCAAATTTAGGATGATATCCGTAGTTGGCATAGAATGGTGTTTATTGAGTAGAAGTATAAATAGTGTTGTTGTAAGCAAAATCCGCCAATGTCAAATGTGATGTCCAATCATCATGTTGATAGTTGATGGTGCAACGTAGATACTGTTCCAAAATCTGATTAATACGTTCAGTTTGTTCATCTGTTTGGAGATGAAAGGCAAAAAAAAATTTGATATTTACCTTTAAGGTTTCAAAAAGAGACTTCCAAAATTTGGAAACAAATTGTGGTCCTCGATCTGATATAATATCATCTAGCAATCCATGATAACGATAAATGTTGTCAAAAAAGAGTTTTATTGTTTCTTTGTTAGTACTTGTCTTCTTGCATGGATTAAAATGCGTCATCTTCGTAAGTCAATCCATAATTACACATATGGAATCAAAGGTCTTAGATGGAAATAAATCCATAATGAAATTCATAAAAATCGAAAATTATGGTCGTTTGAGAATAGGTAATGGGTTAAAAAGTCCATGCGGTCAATGTCGTGGATTCTCAGATCTGGAATAAGTATCACAAATAAGCACAAAGTCCTTGATGGCTTTTCACATTTGTGGCCACTGGAACTCTTGAGATACAAGTTCAAATGTTTTGTTGAATCTAAAATGTCCAACAGCAAGAAAATCATGTTAAATTTGAAGAATCTGAAGACGCAATGGTCTTTTGGGAATATATAAGCGTTCTTAAAATACAAAAGGTTGTCCGATAACTTGAACTTGTCACCATCATGGTGAAACCGATGCTTCATATCAAGAACAAGAGGATCCAAGGTCAATGCTTCATGGACTTGATCAAAGAAAAAAGAACCAACTAGCATTACCATAGTTGTTGCATGAAGCTGGAATTGCTCAGGCATAAGAAGAGTCATTTGTTGTTGGTCGTACGCCGCTTTACCTTCTCTTGGTACCACATATGATCTCCGAGACAAGGCATCTGACAATCTTTGTTGCTTTCCGGGACAATACGTGATGATGAAGTCGAAACGAGATAATGACATGTTCCAACGAGCTTGACATAGATTCAAAATGCGAGCAGAGATGAAATATTTAAGATTATTGTGATCTGTATATATAGTCACCCAATGCAACGCACCTTCAAATAAATGGCACCATTCTTTAAACGAGTCAACAATAACAAGAAGTTCCTTGTCATGAATTTCATAGTTAATCTTTACAATTGAAAATTTTCTTGAATAGAACGCGACTAGATGAAGTCTTTTTTCATCTCCCATTTGTGAAAGAATTGATTCTAATGCATAATCAGAAGCATTTGTTTCCATATAAAGTGACTTGGAAAAGTCAAGATGAATCAAAATTGGAGCTGTCGTAAAGGCTAACTTTAAGTGTTGAAAAGCTCTCTCTGCTTCGGATCCCCATTTTAATTTGTCTTTGCATGTGAGCCGAGTTAATGGAGCCGCTACTTGAGAGTAGTTTTTTATGAAGATTCGATAAAAGTTGGCAAACCCAAGAAAACACTGTAAATTGCATACTGTTTGAGAGGTTGACTAGTCTGTGATGGCTTGAATCTTCTTTGGATCCATCGTAATCTTTTGTTGAAAATGATATACCCAAGAAATTCCACCTGCGATTGATAGAATACAGACTTTTCTAATTTTGCATATAATCCAGCATCTCTTAGCTTTTGTAGCACAAGCTTGACCTGTCTCTCTATTTTCAATGTTCTTGGAATAAATCAAGATGTCGTTAAGATAACATACGACAAATTGATCCAGGAACTCGCGGAAGATATCATTCATCAAGTGTTGAAAGATAACCGGTGCACTAGTAAGTCTAAATGACATAACATTGTATTTAAAGTGTCCATATCTGGTTTGGAATGTTGTCTTTCATTCATCCCCTTCTTTAATACGCACCAAGTTATATGCTTCACGAAGATCAATCTTGGTATAGATTTTCGCTTGTCCAAGTTGATCAAAAAGTCCGGATATCAACGGCAAGGAATATTAATTTTTCACCATGATTTTGTTTAGACTACTATAATCAACGCACATCTGTAAAGAGCCGTCTTTCTTCTTCACAAAGAGTATTGGCGCTCATGCCGGAGACTTGGAATGTTAAATGAAGTTTTTTGCAAGATTTTTGTTGATATACTCTCCTAATGCTGAAAGTTTGTTTTGCGACAAATTGTAAATCAGACTAAATGGTGGCTAAGCTCCGTCTTCAAGATCAATGGCGCAATTGTATGGTCGATGTTTTGGCAAAATATTGGCATTCTTTTTTTCAAATACATCCTCAAAATCTTTGTATTAAGTTGGATTACTTAATAAAATATTGTTGTTGTTGCATACCGGAGTTGCATAGAGCACATAGGAGTTACCATTTTTTATAGCTTTGATAAAGGCTCTAGCTCCAACAAGAACAGACTTGACACTTGAAGGCTTTGGAAGAGATTCCACTGTCGAAATGTCTGAAGAAAACAATAGGTTTTGTGATTTTCAATCTATAATTGGATTGTATTTTTTAAGCCAAAAATTTTCTAAAATTATGGGACTGGACGGGATTTGATAATATTGAATATAATTGTATTTTTATATCCCTCAAATGAAACTCTAGTGGTCTAATTTTATGAGTGACATTCCCTGAGGATAGGGCCCGATCATCTATAACTTCTACATGTACAGATTTTGGTTTCAAAACAAAAAGAATCTTATGAAGTTTGGCAAATTGTTCATCTAAAAAACAAGCTGAAGCCTCAGAATCTAATAGGGCATGAATTTGCAGTTTCTTCTTAAGGCCCAAGTGTAGAAGTATAGTAAAGCAATGAGAAGGTTGAGAAGAAAGTTGAGGACCTGAATTTGTCTGTAAAACAGAAGGCTCCAGCCGGACGGTCCCTACTATGATTGAACATCCTTGTTTTGCAATACATATACGGTTCTTGTCTTAAAAGTATATTATTTGTGTTGTTTGTGGTAGTTGGATGCCTTGTGGCCAGGCTTTTCACAATATAAATACAAGTCTTCATCAAGACGTCTTTTCTTTTTTTGCACTGGAAGTGGTCCAAATTGTACTGCATCAATTTGCATATCTTTAGGGCCTTCAGCATGTGCGCTTGTTATACGCGCTGCCTTGATGGTGGGCGCAAAATTTGTTGGTGCTGTTGGTGTAGCTTGCGATTGTTGATCTTGACGCCTTTGAAATAATCAATTGTCGCATTTTACGGCTTCACTTATTGCTTTGTTTAGTGTTTGAGGATCAGAAAATGATAGTAACAAATCCTTCGCGTTGTCGCGTAAGCCCCATTGGAATTAGTTCATAAGTGCTCCTTCTCTCCAATTGATATCACAAACAAATTGTCAGAATTCAGATATATACACCGTAGCTAAACAAGATCCTTGTCGTAAAGAACCGACCTTTGTTATTGCCCAACAAATCTTGTCATGTTATCCAAATGCTTCGAAAAACGCCTCTAAGAATGTCTCCAAGTTGCTCAGAATTGAAGATTGTTTCTCGAATAGGGGCGAAAACCAAAACAAAGCTTGTCCGACAAGCAAACTTCCAACCAAGCCCACTCGTGACTCGTCTGTCGGATACCGTTGAGGATGGAGAAAAATGATGAGTCACACTTGATTCACAAACCCTTGAAATTTTAATCTAGAACTATCAAACTTTTTGGGAAGACTAATCCGTGGCTCCTTTGTGGTTGAGATATTCGAGTCAAAATTTTGAATAGGTAAACCCATCCCAGAAGTTGATGCAGATAGCATGGATTGAGATGCTTCAACCACTCTTGAACTCATATTTGCAGCAAAGTCTTCAAGAGCATTTGTCCTTATGGACAAAGAATCAAATGGCCTTTAAAATGAAGTCTAGTTGAGTTGCTATTAAACTCACGTCTTCGCTTTTTGACATCTTAGTTCACTCGACAGAATTCACAAAAAGATTGACCTATTGAATAAGAACCAATTTAGAAATGGATAGTCCACAATCTCTAAAGAATAAAATTGTTTTTAAGAAGGGCAGTAGTCCGCTCGCAATTAAAAAAAAATTTATTGAGAAAAAATAATACTACTTTAGAGGAGGGTAATCCGCAACCTCTAAGCGCCTTAGTATTTTCAAGGAAAGGGATAATCCACACTCAACCAAAAAGAACACAGCTCTAATATTAGTTTTATCTTTGGATCTGTCAATGACTAGCACAACAAAATTTGGAAGGAAAGTCTCAACAAACTGTAATGGACATGCAAGATGCAAGGCAAAGCAAGACAAGACAGGTTCTAAAAATCAAGACTTGATATTGAGAAATCAAGAAGTACAAGGCAAAAGCTAGAATCAAGAACTATGATCAAGATAAGTGTTGTCAAGACTGAGAACTATCTCAGTCTCAACTTATATATATATACTATTCATTAGGGGTTCTTCCAGAAGCTTTTTCCAACTAGGAGGTGCTTTCAGAAGCTTCCTCCAACTAGAACGTGCTCCCAAAAGTTTCATCTAACTAGAAAGTGCTCCAAAAAGCTTTCTCAAACTAGGACGTGCTTCCAGAAGGTTTTAGAACCTTCTTCTATCTACAAGTCTGTTGATGAAGGTTCTGAACTATGTCCGTGACAGGGAGTGTGTTTGCGTTCATTTGAAGGCTTGGACCTTTAAGATAGACAAGTCTATTACTATCCTAATTTAGAATTGAATATCTTGGGGTTAATTAAAAAAAAGACACATATTTTTTTGAAGTTGTGCGCTTATTTCACATCTCAAATCCAAGTGGAACCATATTTTTACTAACCCCTAAAGAACCAAACACTATTTTTTGGCAATATAGTGATTTTGGGTAGCTCACTCCAAATAAAATTCTTATCTTTTTTTTTTGAAGTTTTCATATAAGATGTGCCCAAGGAGTAGCTTTAACTCCTTTAAAGCCCATTTATTTTCATAGCTTTTGACTACATGTTTAGAAAGTTATTGTATGATGTGTCATTTTCTTTTATTAGTGGGCAACTTGGGCAACTCAATTTTTTTTTAAAAGCACGGTTTTTCAATAAAAATTTGAAATTGATTTTAATGATATATATATATGCATGGAAAGCTTTTAGTCATTCCATTTGGATTAATGATATGAAAGTTATGAAGAGTTTTAGTTTGCTTATAGTTATAAAATCTCTATTGTTAAATGAACTTTGAAATCCTTTATTTGACTCAATTTTCACTAGTTTTGAAAAAATAAAAACATTGGGTGTTGATTGATTATTACAACATTACAACCGTTGAAATTGGCATTTTTCAATTTTATAACTAAATTCTTAATAATTTAGTATTTTGAATAAATCTCTAATTCTTTCTACTTACTATTTTTTTCCTATATGTTGTAAAATTTTAAATGATTTGAAATTTGTCAAGCATGTAGTAAACTTGCCTTGAAGAATGAATCCAAGGAGTAACCACCATTTTGGACATTTTTTCATACACATATGACCTTGTGAAGTCCTGACTAGCTGCCCAATTTTTTGCACGAACAAAAAAAGATTTTTGTCAATTGAAATGCTAATATCTTACAATCCAAATGGTGGAATTTCTAAAAAAAATCCACATCTTCTTACACTAGTTTACTACAAGATTCTATGATTATTTATGTCCAAAAATGTTTTTTTTTCTAAACTTTGGTACTTGTACTAGAAATGGCAGTTTTAGAGTGATTTTGGTGAAAACATACTAGTCTTTGATCTTTAGGGGTTAAAAATGTAATTTTTGTAAATTTCTGAAATGGTTTATCCTGAACTTATAAAATTGCCTATAGAGTGGAGTTATAAACCTCATATAAACAACATGTAACCGCCGGCCTTTCCGTTTATCTAACAGCATTTATATATTCACCAATGAATGATTGACACATTATCCCATTTTGGCATTAATGTGGTAATTTTGTCAAAATATTGAACAAATTTGGATATTTCTGGATTTATTTGGATTTTTTCTAATGGAATTGGGGCCAAAAGTAGGGGAAGCAATTAGTATGGTCTACCTTAGCCCTTTACTTACTAAGAATTCATGATTTAAATTGTGGACATTGAATGATCATATTGTAGAAAGTATAATCTAAATGGAAAATTTTATTATATCATTAGCTTGAGTGAAGGACATTGCATGCATTGGTTTAAATAAACAATTATTACAGTAAATAAAAATCCTCGTAGAAAATTATAAACTCTCTAAAATTGCTTTAAAATACATGAGGTCCAATTTGGGTTTCTTAGGACCTCCTTGCATGTGAGTAGGGCATGCAAACTTTGCAAGGGGAACTACAGGGTCTGTTAGGGCAATTGCACTTCCATACAGACCCAATGGGTGGAGAGAGATTGAGTGAGAATAGCACATGTATTGATTCTTCCAAGGTAGACCAGTCTCCACCAATGGGATTGTCCCCCGATGATTGGTAAAACACAAATTCTTCCTTTTCCGCTCACCAAGCCTGACCGGTAAGACAATCGGTAAAATCTTCTTATTTTCTAGTGCTTTTTTTGCCTACCCGACTCACATGGAAGGAGACCCTTAACCCTTAAATGACGCGGAGGCCATTTTGTAGCCAATAGATGACAGAGAATCAAATTGTATAGTACAAAAATGCAATCATTCATCCTCAAAATTTGTTGTGGAAAGGGAAGATCTTCTACAGTAGCGTGACTTCCAATAGATACTTTTGGATTTTTTAATATAAATGATGTCACACGGTAATGAAAAAGAGGATGATTTCTATAGTCACCCCTGCGTCTTTCAAGGGTTAAGGTAGTCCTTAATCCCTAAATGCCCAAGGCCTGTTTTGGGCTTCATGGAATTTGCTCTATATTGAACAAAATGCCAACATTTTGATAAGTTGTATCAATTTTTTTGGAGTTGTAATTTTACAAATTCAAACTAGACATGTTAGAGATTTCATAGGAAAAGAAAACACAACAATATCACTTATGGAGTGAAAGATTATGATGTTTGCCCATGAGGGTGCTAAAACTGCAAGAATCTTTCAACTTTCTTTACACAAAACAAATCTAAAAAGTTGGTGACCAAAAAAATATAAGGTTAAAGGGCCTAACTTGTATAACCCTGATCAATTTATGGCTTCTTAAAATCTACTCTACAATTTTTTTAAATGAATTTTGAATGTGATTTTTTCTCTACAATCTAGTGTAGTTGAGCTCATTTCCAAGAGCTCTCAACACTACGGGAAGTCAAGATTGCACTGGGTGCCCTTGTCCAAAAACTTGAATAGAAAAATCACTATCATTTATTTTCAAGATTGAATTTTTGGTGCTAAACCTAGACTTCAAGAAGAACTTTAAAAAAAATATAAACTACTAAAAATAGAAACTTGGTTAGGTTTTATTTAACTTCAAAGTTTTGCAAACACCAGATTTTGGTGCCTCGGGCATTTTAGGGGTTAAACGGTTAAGGGTTAAACATTCCAAAAGACTAACAGTGTCGGTCCTCTGACGGTTACCTACGTGGTCATTGGCTCAGGCCTTACAGGATCCATACCCGGATCTGGTGAGTATGGCCCTGGTGCATACCCTGCAAAAAACTTTGCTTAAGCCCTAAACCCCTGGCGCCGCTCCGCTCCGCATCGACTTCCTCGCTGGGAATGCGAGTCGATGGACCTTCACGATGTCGTTGCGATCTTTCTACGGGTCTCCTGTGATCGCAAAAGCTGCGTAAATCCCAATGATTAGCGAAGGAGATGACGAAATGCAGGAGCAAATTCGACAGTTGGCAACGCCGGCACTCCCTCTACTGGAGTCACCGTTCCTCAGGGTCAGTAGCTTTTTTTTTTGGTCCCGAATCCTGATGGAAATGCTTAAAAAAGACAGAAGATAGGCGAAGTGCAAGACTGCTTTTTTCCTTCTCAGCCCACCCAACCTGCCGACTTCGAACTAAGTGCCGTACGCGAATTTGATCTCTGATTGCGTTAATAAACTTTCAATTCCGCTCACGGAAAGCTTGTGATTCTGTCGCTTGCCTTTTCTTGTGGAGCGAAAGGCGCTTTCTCAATGTGATTCTGGTCTTTGCTTAAAATTCCGAAGTGAAAGTGAGGTGTGGTTTCTTGATTCCGTCCTTTACATGACATTTCTTTGCCTGATATCAGGCAGATGAAGAAACTGAGTAAGCTGGAAGAGATGCATTGAGCACCCCTTAGATTACAATCTGCAGGATTGAATGTTATGTTCGGAAGAAAGCACCATTCTAGGTCTGGTGATGAGCTTTAGGGTGACCGATCTTGAACAATCATCATCGGAAGATTTCGTAGTAGGAACCTCTGGTTTCATGACTCGCGGCCTGGACGTTGTCTTTGTTGCCATTACTTTAGTGCAGGTTCTCCTTGTAGGGTTCGGTGCCCTACTCTTTTCTCGTCTGGACCTCTCGTCTTTGTTCTTTGGCCAAGAATGGGTGTCATTTGAGGAAGTGCTCAGTTGGACTGAAATATGATTTCTTTGTGTTTGTGTTATCCAACCCTAAGGAGCCCTGGTGTTTATAGGGATGCAGGGCACGATGTGACGCATGTGGAGCCGAAGTTAGGTGCTAGCAACACACTCTTTCTTTAAGAAGCTCTGAGAGGGTAGCTATGGCAGCCAACCATTGGGTGCACCCTCTGGCTCTCTCTAGAATCTCGGGGCCAATTACCTCGAATGCAGCTCACTCAAGATTGACGCCCTTCGAGAGTACGTTTACTGCGAATTTTCTCAAGGGACAAGGCCAATGCTCCAAGACCGTGGTACGAAAGAAATTCACATGCTACCCGACATTGAATACCCTCACTGCGCCTGCCACTGAAGTCCATCAGGGGACTTTGAAGAGGTTTTCTCCGAACGGAGGGCATAGCTCCATTGACTGGTGGAATCTGAAGTTGGAGCACTGCCGGAAACCACTAACCAAAGAGATGATGAAGCGGCTCAAGTGGAGCAATCCGCTTGGATTGGACGAGTCCCTCCGAGGGGGCAGTCTCAAGAAGGGCACCAAGAGCGCTGAGCTTCTGGAGATGAAGTTTTCGTTTCCTCTTGAAGTTTTTCTCTGCAGAACAGGAGACGTTTACGAAGCAGTTGGAATTGACGCCTGCATCCTGGTGGAGTACGTGGGAGTAGCGCCCATGGGGCGGAAAGATTCCGTTCCGAAGGCGAGCTGTCCCCTCGTCAACCTTCGACAAGCTATTGATGAGCTCACCCAAGAGGGATTCTCTGTTTGTGTTGTGGAGGAAGTGCAAGGCTCAGCAACAGGGCGTGGACGTCGAAAGGAACGCTTCATTGCAGGACATGCCCATCCAGGGAGTCCTTATGTTTACGGCTTGGCTGCTCAGAACGTGGACCTGGAGTTTCCAGAAGCCGTTCCCGTTGTGGGCGTTTCGCACAATGAGCAAGGCTACTGCCTCATCTTTGCCTCGGAAATCATGCGCACCTTTGCAGTGGAAGATGGACTCACTGAGGAGGCCGCTGTTGCTTTGCTCCGCGCTCAAAAATGTCACAAGCTCTACACGCACGTTTCCTTACAGTTCGAGTCGACAAGCAATGGCAGTTGGTTGAAACGGGGTCTACTTTGGAGTGAATGCCAGAAGCTGCAGCACGAATGGTATGAGGAGGATCCCGTTGACGGACTCCTCAACAAAGTAAGAGAGGTTTATGGACTTGGTGAATCTGCAGAGTTTCGAGAAATATTAGTTCCGCCAGGGGAGAGGCCACGACCTCTCTACATTGGGACTGCTTCGCAAATAGGGATCATTCCGACCACGGGCGTTCCTAGCCTTCTGAGTGTCGTTCTTCCAGAGGAAGCTAATCATTTATGTGTCTCGTATCTGAAGAATCTCCTGCTGCATCCCCCTCCTCATCGTGTGGCGGAGTCTATACAAGGGGCCTGTGCAGGTCTGAGAGATCTCATGTGCTCTGTTCCAGATTTCACATGCGTGTCGGCGTCTAAGCTTAAGAGGCTCATAGAATCGAAGGAGGCGAATCATGTGGAACTTTCACGTATTCAGCGATTAGCGGAGGATGTGCTCTACATAAGCAATAACTCTCAACTGTCCGGGGTGCTAGAGCTTCTACTTGAACCGGCTTGGCTGGCGACAGGTTTTTCCACATCTCTTTGCCTTCGAATTATAGAGTTATCCTTTAATTGTGTTAATAATTGGGCGTTCTGACCCTATGTTCGTAAAAGAGCAGGGTTCAATTTAAACTTGTCCAATAAAATTGGTGACACTGGTTGGATCTGCGGGTTTTCACAATTTTTCTGTGGTCAGTTTTTGAATCGGGTTGAAACCCCGAGGAGTTAAAGGATAACTCTAGTGTCCTCTTATATTTCGCAGTTTGACTATCAGCTTTCTTAGAGATAGGGTACATCCTAGAGCTCCTACTGTCAGGAGTTCTTTGAGTACGATATTGCTTCATTTGACCATATGTTATCGGTGTCTTAGTGCTGTTTATCTTATTCCATGGGTCATGACGACAGGTCTTCGCATTGGAAGGAAACAGCTGATTGCCGATTGCAAGATGCTTTCAAGCAAATTGGGGAACATGCTAGTATCTGAGGGTGACCTGGATCAAGCGCGGAGTCAGGGTGCAGGGATTCCTGAGGACTTCTTCAGAGATCTCGAGGATACTTGGAGAGGTCGGGTGAAGCGGGAGCATGCTGAAGAAGTCTACAGAGAAGTCGATCAAGCAGCTAATGAGCTTATCAGTGCTGTAAAGAATGACTTCTGTCCAATTGTTTCGCACGACAACGCGAAAGGCGTGAAAATGGAGATCTGCTATAGCTACGAGGATCAAGCAGTTTGGCTGCAAGGGAAAAAGTTGTTTATCCCGGGGTCGGATGCCTCTCTAGACGCAGCGCTGAAATTTCTAGTCCCTGCTGTAGATACCAAAGGGAAGAAGGTCGGGGAAGAGTGGTGGACAACAAGCACGGTGGAAAGCTCTTTGAGCAAGTACCGCGCTGCAGTTGAGAAAGCTAGTGTGAGAGTCCTTGAGCTACTGAGAGCCATAGCGGGAGACTTACAGCCAAAGACGGAGATGCTGATCTTCGTCTCGACTCTGTCCGTGATTGCAAAAACCTTGTACATGCATGTGGATGAAGGGGCGCGTCGTAACTGGGTTGTGCCAACACTCTCTTCAACGGAACGGCAGATGGTGCTCGAGGATCTTGTCCCGTATTGGAATGATCCAGGGCAGGAAACGGTGCAGCCCAACATGGTTCAAATGAAGTCTATGTACCTCCTTACAGGTAACTAACTAAAGGGGTTGACAGATGATGTCCTACGGTTCTCTATTTTTCTGCAGACTTGTATTCTCTGTATGGCGCACTTAGATGGACTCTATATGGGATGATGAATCCTTGTGTTAGTAACTGTGTCCTTGATATTGTAGTTCGAACCTTCTGAGTCTCAATTTATTGTGTTGAATAGAATGTTGTCTCAAGCACACTTTATTCTCTTCTATTGAATAAATTTAAAACTTTCTTGTAGCAAATCAATCACAGTTTCTTTCAATTGTTGAATTTTCCTCATTGAGCGGATGTTCTTCTGACCTGGTATTAGAGTTAAATGGGATGAAAGAGCAGATCTGACGAACTTATTAATTAGAGCAGATGGTCAAACGATTTTATGGTATCTGCCTACTCATGAAGCTTTTTATTCTGCAATCAGGACCCAATGGAGGTGGGAAATCCAGCATGTTGAGGTCAATTTGTGCAGGAGCTCTTCTTGCAACCTGTGGACTGATGGTGCCTGCACGCAAAGCCTTCATGCCTCGATTTGATGCCATCATTTTGCGGATGATGTCCACTGACAGTCCCGCAGATGGCAAGAGTGCGTTTCAAATGGTATGGGCACAGCGTCGCAGGTCTTGAAGTTATTTGTTGAAAAGTTCTTAGACTATTGATTGAAAACCTTTCAACCTGCCCAATTCGTCTGTCATCAATATTTATAATCTCAGCGATTTCTGAAAGTATGTTTGTTCATTATGCTTATCATCGTAGTTTCAAACAAGGTTCTAGTATTTCTTTCGGGTGGGATTTCGAAATCTCTGTAGAATTTTTTGCATAACTCTGTTTGAGAGTTTGAGTGCTAACAATTTATACATCATTTAGTGATATTTGACGTTCTGAGAGTGCTTATTGTTGACAGGAAATGGCAGAGCTAAGAACGATTTTGGCAGAAGCAACGGACAAGAGCGTTGTACTGGTGGATGAGCTTTGTCGAGGAACTGACGTAGGAAAGGGCTCATTTATTGCTGCTAGTGTCATTGAGACGCTTGATCGAATTGGTTGTATCGGCGTCCTCTCAACGCACTTGCATGACCTGTTGGACATGGAATTGCGAACAAGGTATTTTGCAATCTCGTCGTCGAGGAAGTCTAGCTTATCAAATTATACCTGATTTACTTAGCTAGATAATCTTCAAATGTTAGCAGTGCAAGGTCCACTGATTGACGAAGGACTAGTTGCATTGTGTGGGTCAGTAGTTTTAAATTGCAGCCCATTGGTCTTGATCTTGTATTTACTAAGAGTGGATAGAATTGAAACAAGGATTTTGCTGACAGGGTGATACTGGTTACTTACGGTAGTTTTTGTTTACTTCCAGCAACGTTGTCCAGAAGGCTATGGGTACGAAGGAGGTGGATGGTCGTTACTATCCAACGTGGAAGTTGGTAGATGGTGCCTGTCGTGAGAGCCTAGCCTTTGAAGTGGCGCGGAAGGAAGGGGTCCCTGCAGATGTGGTGGACAGAGCAGAGGAGCTTTGTGTCACGAATATGTTGTACCCTAACGGTCTCGTGGCCGAGAATCAAGACAATGGACAGGCTGGACTGAATGTAGTGAAGACTGTAAGCGAAGATGAGAGGTACATACAATAGAAATCTCTCCCCACCCTGTATTAATTATGTAGCTAGAGCAAAATTGTATAACCTAATTTCCATCGTCCTGAAATTTATTTTGTTTTGTCATCCTGATGCAGACATTCCTAATGAAATCCTTGATTAATAATTTTTCTCATCTCGTATGCGGTGTATGTGCTTGGACTTCAGGATGACTGCGGAGAAGCTCTTCCTCATGATTGCAAGATTTGTGATCAAGTTCGCTAAGCCCTGAGACTCCCAATGACAAGATAATTACACATTGCCAACGAGAATGTAGAGACCTATTTCGGCAACAGAGAGTATCTGCAAACTACTGTTGATGTATAGATGGGGAGTAGCGTACATGAAAGGCTCAGCCTCCATCTCAGGTATGGTATTTAAATTTTGAGATCTGGGTGTGGCAGGTGAGCTGTTCTCCAGTGTATACTTAATTGCAGGCCAAATTGAATAGGCAACAAATCATAGAGGATCTGCTGCAATTGCAGTCGTTTTTAAGAGAGTGCCTAGTTCAGCCGTACTGAAGTTCTGTCCTCTTTGGGCACCTACAGAAAATTGCTAGAATGATACAGATGGAACATTTTTGGGGTAAACAGTGCCTGAAGGCTGAAAGACAATTTCCAGTTTACTTACAGCATGTAGAGATTTAGATTTTGGAGAGTGGTTATCTGCAATTGACGTATCCTCCTCCTGTTGATTATTTTGGTGAATTGGAGACGTTCCCTGTAATCGTTTTCCTGAGTCTATGTGACAAATTTGATTGAAAGATTTCAGGATCATCGAACGGTGTTGGAATTGATCTGGGTTAAGGTCCAAACAAAAATACTTAATGACCTGTAGCATACATGTGATTTCATTTTTTTCATAGAAATGTAACATGTTACATACTGATATAGTCAAAAAAACCGTGAGCTTCCTGTCGTGAAGGATTTTGAGGTCTGACTAGGTGGTCTTAGTCAAACGCCTAGGTCGTTAGCAAGTGAAAATGAGAAAATAACCGGTTGGATTTTTAAAACACAGGAATGAAAATACTGAAAAATTATAGAAATTTCCTATTTAAATATGAGATACTGAAAGAAGTGAACCGAGTACTTGGAAAATTGGTTGAGTATGGAAATTGAAGGGAAATCATTGGTAAAACTTTCAAACATTGATTCACATGGAGGGGGCTTTAACCCTTAAACGATAAGCTAAGTCCTTGGGGCTTGGTTTTGAAAGAATCATTGACAAAAAGTATTTTTTGTATTTTTTTTTTATGTTTTCAGCCTATGAATCCACTTCAATAGTGAATTTACTTGCCAAGCACCGCATTTAGGTTCAAAGTTAAAGCACTCTTTACTATTTATTTTTGCATATATTCATTATTCACTTTTGCATGCCCTAATTGCATAAACTAAAGGCAAGCAATAAGACCCATATCCTACTTCAAGGAGACTTTTGATTCCTTTTTGGCCTATCGTCTAAACAAATGAAAACTTACAGTTAAGGAAATGATAACTTCATTATTGATCCTACCACTTTTGGGCTGAAAGAATGCTTAAGGTTGGATTTCATGGTTGGATTAGGAATTCATAAGCTTACGGTTTATTTAGATTAAGGGAGTCCAATGAAAGGGAAAAAAATAACTCAAGTATAGACACTTATACTTCTTTGTGAAGGAATTTGAGGCTTGACAAGGTAGTCATGTGCCTCAAAATTTATTACACCAATAAGAACCTTCCTAACTAATGAGGCAAAATATATCCAAACTACAATGAAACTATATAATTTTACCTTTAGAATGAAGGATTTTGAAGATTCACTAGGCAATCCTTTAACTTAAGGCCATCAACACCCCTCAAAATTGTCATTTCTATTGCAAAGAGCCAAAAAAATTAAAATTTTGCATACCTAACCATAGGATCTTGCAAATACTAATGGAAAAATGTGTGGAAGAAATTTCAAAAACTTTGACATTGTAGATTGCAAGATATTTGCATTTAGAGTGAAGATAACAAGTTTTTTTTGCACCTTCTTTAAATAACTTTTTTGACTTTGAATCTTTTTAGCTTAAAATTTTTGCACCATCAATATTGGCTTAAGAAAATTATGTTAAAAATTTGAGTATAGAGTCAAGAAAAATAATTTAAAAGCACACACTTAATTTTGACTCATTAAAAAATTGTTCAGCAAGTTCAAGATTGAAGGAAAAACTAGAGCTATTAAAGAGTTCTAAGATGGAAATGAAACAATTGTTTCAATGGTGAGATTGTTCTAATAAGAGATCTTATCTTGTAAAACTTTTTTTAATTGTAAAAATTGAATTCAAAAATGAATCCTACAACTTATTTTCTTAAGAAGATGTTCTATTTGCCTCAAAAATAAGATTGTCACCATACCTTTCACATCACCAATCCAAATGGAATGAATTAAAGCTTCCAATGTAGACAAAAATAAAATCTTTGAGAGTTTTTTTTTAAAATTAAATTGAAATAAATTGAAATTTTTATAGGGTTATTTTTTTGCCTGCCAGACTAAATTTTGGGCTTATTAGAGTTATTCGTAAAGTCCCCTCCAGTTTGGAGGGGACTTTTTCACAAATTTCCTCCGACAGTTTAAGCCCCACATGCGACCACGACCCCACAGGCAAAGTCCAAACAAAACTTCTTTTTGGTCGCTTTGAATGCGAAAGAAAGTTTGATACCCACTTTTGTATTGGGTGCGGGCGACTTTTTGCCCAAAACTTGCTCTTTCACAAAACTGCAGGGTTTAAATCCCGATTTTGGATACTTTGCGAATAACTCTATTGTGCCATAACTTTTGCTCTTAGGCATTGATTGAAATAAAAAATATGTATTTTTTTTATCTTCATGAAAATTTTCAAAAAATCACAATGAAGCGTGTAAGAACATACCCAAAATCCATTTTGTCTCTAAAAAAGACTAGGACTTTTGGGATTAACCCTTTAGTGACCGGTTGACCACTTTTTGGTCGACTTTTGGATTCTTTGTCTTTTACTGCACTCAATACAGGGTATTTGAAAAAACTCAGAGAGTAATGCAAATAGAGCTTCAATATGCACTCCAAACAAATCCAATTTTAGAGAATTTTGTGCAGTAATAAAGTAGCTGTACTTGTTCAAAGACAAGAGGGCCGAACTTGAGTCATACCTTCTCAGTTGCATATATATTCAGCAACTCATGTGATTCTATTTGAAATTAACGCCTAAGAACAATAGAAACGTTGCCCAGCAGTTCCATGAACTGTAGAGGCAAAGTTCAAAAGTTATGGGCAATAATGTATTATGATGCTTTAATTGAAGGCTACTTCGATGCATTGTACATTGAATACCACTCACAACAAATAACACCATCAAATCATATTCACTTTTTGTTTTTTTCGCGGATAAAGCCTACAACATCAATTCCTACGGTCTGATCTAGGATTACTTCCTTGGAGTAGTGATGAAATTTCCCTTTTCCAAATTTATATTCAAAATTGTGCTCGCCCTCCAAATCAACTATGGTCACTAAAGGGTTAAATAGAAAAAAAGGTTTAACTAATTTATGCATTCTAAGTGGCAAACAATGTTAAAAATAACACCAAAATATCAAATCAATGTTGATTTGGATGTTTTTGTGTTGATTTTAATAGTACTTGTCATTTAGAATTTGTTGATTCAAATATTGTTTCCTATTTGTGATAGCTTCTCATCTAGTAACTATACAAATCACTAATCAAAACCTTTGACCACATACAATTATATAATTATATAGTAATATATAAACCATGTTAGTCCCATCACTGAAGAATATGTAAGAATAGTTTTTTTTGACATATTCCAATGTCTTTCACCCATTTTTGCTAAGTCTCTTAGGCAACCCTTGAAGACATTTAAAATTCCTTAGGAGACTTTAGAATCCTTATAGTAGGGAGTAAACTTTAATCAGCGTCCACTAAGGAATTTTAAATGTCATTCTAATAGATGCTAGACTTTTAACCTTATGGCAAAGTTAAAATTTATAACTTGCCTTTTCTGTTGTAAATTTATTCTTTAGAATCAAAGTTATCCCCATCTACCATTGCAATTGGAAGTTATTTTATCCCTTCTAGGATAAAAGATTAACTTCTAAGAAAACATTTGCCCTCTTGGTGGATAATGTATATTTTACTGAATAGAAGATGTATTGGAGGGTGCTAATAAGCTCCAATTAACCTAAATTTTTCTTGAATTTATAAAGAATGATTGGGAGTGATGCATATAATATTTTTGGACTTTGCAAAGCAATTTCTATAAAATATTGTACTCACAAAATAGACCAAAATAGTACAATTCCACATATATTGTCACTTTGTCAGGGTATAAAACATTAAAGGAAGGTTTAAATCAATTGTCAATTATTGCATTGATAAAACTATGACGGTTGTGAGAGAGTCCATGCCTTTGCTTTGGCAATAGATTACATCATGTAAAATTGTAGTAATTTCTTTGAAGAAAGACATTTGATCTATGTAGAATATGAAGACAATGAGTGGATTCAAGGAAGGAAATAGTTTGTAGGTATCAAAATCTAAAATGGGCACAAGCTATGCCGGACTACCAGTTACCCTTTGGAAGTATTGCACCATTGACTTGTGTATGTGTTCATATCTTGAAATTGAATGAACTTCTATCTAAATTCACATGTTTCATTGAAATATACTATATTTGATTCAAAACATCAATATAAATTCACTTTATGGGCTTTATCATAAAATATATTTGTGACTCTCAAGTGTATTATACTTAATTATATAATACATTATATTTTTTTCTTTTAGAAACTAAACAATTTGCATCTTGACATAAGGCAACTATCCTGAGTTCAACTTTATATCTAATATGCTTGTTTACCTCAAGAAATTTGAACTTTGGCATTTTTCAAAGACTCCTCTGGTTTCTAGTTTTTCATAGAATTTGATCCTTGAAGGTTTGTGGGAATCTATAAATATAGTATTGTATTTGACTCATAGAATACAAATTATTTATTAAAATATGGCAAAAGATACACCACTGAATTAACAATTCAACAAGCAGTATTTGTCACTTGACTGTTATTTTAACATCTAAATAACCTTTAACATGCTTTAATTAAAATCTCTAATACAATACCATACAAGTAGGAAACTTGACCATTTTATAACTTTTGAGACATGTAAGAGGTGCAATAATTACCCATATTGTCTTTGAATTAGCTTATAATAAATACAAACTATTATCACTAAAAAACTACTCATATATGCAAAACCTCTATTCACGGACATTTTAAAAAAATATACCATGTTATTTTTAGAATTGGGCTTTCCAAACCTTTAGTTCCCCAAGGACAAAATTCATTGCCAACTTGTCAAACATCCTATTTGAGTTGAATGCAGCCTACTAGATTGTGTTCAAATATCAATCTTATATTTTTATTATTTGAAATTATGAATTATTGTATATCACTGTGAAAAACTTCAATTTGTGTATGAAAAATTGTTATTGTCATCATTTTGTTCCAAAAATTGAAAATTAATAAGTTCAAAAGTAAAATTAATCCAAATTATTTGAATTTTTTTTCAAAAAACGCAAGTAGCAATGGAGATTAGTGTGAAAATCTATCAATTGATTATTTTATTTTTTTTACGCTTAAAACATCTACAACAAAGACCTTAACCCCTAAGTGCTCAAGCGACCATTTTTTAGTTGTTGCCCGACTTTGAGCAGAATTTTTAGGTAGAAAAGAACATTTTATGTTCAAAACTTAGAAAGCTACAGTCAAAAAAAATTATAAGAGAAATAGCACAAAATGTCTAGATTTGCCTAGTGCTGAAAAACTTACTATTTGGGAAAAGTGTTGGTGTTCTCATTACTAGATCTTATGCATGTTTTTCACAAATTGATAGAAACCACAATTTTGACCAATCAAAAAAAATTTAAAAGCTAAAGATAGAATTGTATTCTTGGTGAATTTTTGAAGTTATATCTTCAAAATTCATTTTAAGAGAATCAAAAAAATATATTAATATTTTTGGCCTTGTTGAGACTTTTTATTTTTTGAGCTTCATAGTATCTTTTTCTATGCAAACTTCAAAAAAAATTTAGAACTTATATTTTATAATACATTTGTATTTTGTCCAAACTCCTTAGAGTGGTGTTAAAGTTTCATTTGACTATTAAACCAAATTTATCCTTTTATTTTATTCTTGTATAAAATTTTGATGTTTTTTTGCTAGTGTGTTTTCTATTTATGCTCTTTATTTCAAAAAATTGATGAAAAATTTTAATTATTGTGATTTTTTATGTTGAATTTGGAAATAAAATTATATCAATTATAATGAATATCAAAACAATCTGAAATTTTTAGCATAATCGACTGAGCATAGTTCCATACCTCTTGGGCTTGTGGGTAGGCAAACGAAGAATTGGGGCATAGGTGTTTTGTCAAGACCTAATGTGCAATAGCTGCAATTGATGTCGATGCCGGGGGCAATATGGGCTCTCCACGAGTAAACGACAACAGCTTTGTGCTAGACAGACTACATGAAAGCTGCGTCTTTAAGAGATCGAGCCTTGTGCCACACATCTTTCCAATTGGGAGTGAAGGTGGGTGGAAGATGTCAAATCCATTTTGACATGATGGTGGTCTTCGGCTAGACATTCTGGGTGATAAGAGAGCGACCTATAGATGTTGAGTATTTCAATAGTCAATTATCCACCACATATCAGGATCTCAACCTACTTTAGGGCCTCACATTGGGTTCGATGCCATTCAATGTATCTTTAGTTCTACTATTCCTTACTGATTCACTAGCTTCCATACCATTTGGTCTTTATTTAGAGGCTCCTCCTTGTGGTTCATTTGGATCGCTTGCAACAACACTATTTTCTCAAGGAGCACTTGGCTCTCAAGTCTACTACAAGATAAATTATGGAATGTCCTTTTGGAATTAGGCAGGGCAACTCAACTCAAGGCCCAGATTAATCCCCGGCAACACCTCCAACAACATGATATCATTTGGTTCAAGTATATGGCTCTAATCTCCTGTGTTAGCTTTTCGGAGTGAATCGACCATTGTTTGGAGTAGGAAGGGACCTACTATTTGTTCTTTCACTTACTTCTTTTGGTTCTTGTTCCTCCCCATGTTTTTTCCCTTTTTGCTCTTATCTCTTCATTTGCCAGCCTCAGCTTGGTTGTTGTTCTTTTTTTTTTTTTTAATGCAATGGTACTTTCCATTTGTTCAAAAAATAAATAGATAAATAAACAAACAAATAAATATATATATAAATAAATTTGAGTATAATTGAAGGTTAGAATTAAAAACTTAATTGTATAATTTAAATTTAAAATCCATTTCAAAAGAAACAAAAACTTAAAAAACAGGTCATATTGTGTTCTTTGGATTCTAACACACTCAGAGCTTGCAATTGGAATAAGCTTTCAATTTTTTTGATTTTTTCAAAATTTCCCGCTGTAGTTTCTCATGTGATATTTTTGATACACAGACGAGGCAGGCATGGATGAATATCATCCCCATTTGTTCATCCGTCTCTTCTGATGGCATCCGGAAGTGAAGAAGCACAAGAGCAGTGCAATTCACAGACGCTCTTTCGCTTCCTGATCATGGCGCCCGCTCCTCCCAGTTGCTTCCGTTTCAAAGGGTAACGCATCTGCTCCTGTCTCGCAGTTTGCTCAGAAGTTCCGATTCTGTATAGAATTTTGAAATTCGAATTTTACTTCACTTTTAAGTTCTGTAGAAATAAACGTTCATTGGCGTTGCTTTCGTTCCAGGAGAGAGACGAGCGCGGATTGAGCGATGGCGTGCGCATTGGATGCGGGAAGCTGAAGAATCGTACGTGCGTAGCCTCTGGTGAGTTTTGTTGGAAGAAATGTAACTGAGCACTCGATCTCCCTGGGTATTTGATATTTGTGGAAGTGGATGTCTTTTTTTAATCGGGATATTGGCAATGCGGAATTTTTTTACTTTAGAACACTAGCAGTGAATTACGCTGTAAGTTCGCCTGGTTCGGATTTATTTTGTCGTGATTTTTTATCTTAGTGAACAAGCGAGAAGATTTTATTTCTTTTCTTTCTTTTATCGCGTTCTCTGTTTTGGAGTTTTCACCTTGCAAATTTAGGTCGTTTTGCTGTAGAGATGGACATTGGACGTGTGGAGCCTCTGGTGATATTCAGAGGAAGCAATGTAGCACTGGATCAGGACTGCTGATATCGTAAACGGTACGTGTAGTGGATGTCTTTTTCCGAAGTAGGAGTTTGGCAATTCGGGATTTCTCTTCCAAATACTGGCGGTGGATTGCGGTCTGTACGTCCTGAATCGCATACATTGCCTTTTCATCGTGATTTATGTCTTAGTGAACGTCGAGAAGATTTTCTTACCCCTCCTAGTGATCGAGATTTTAGAGTTTTCAGGTCAGTTTTAGGTCATTTTCTTGTGGAGATGGACGCTGTTTAGAGAAGAACGGGGCTTTGAAAAATGAGACCGTGTAATATAACACTCGATCCCGGCGTCTGATGTCTACGGCACGTGAAGTGGTTATCTATTCTAGAGTTGAGATGCGGGGGTTTTATCCGAAAGTACTGGCAGCGAAATTGCGGTCTGGAATTTCAGTCTTCCACACATAGCCTTTTCATCGTGATTTTTATGTCTAAGTGAACGACCGGGAAGATTTTGTTTTTTCTCTTATTTAGAGTTTTCAGCTTGCAATTTTAGGTCATTTTGCTGCAGAAGTAAACTCTGTTGGAGAAGAACGGGGCTTCGAACAATGAGGCTGAGCAGTGACAGCTCAGTGCAGTTCGGTTATGTGATTGAAATTTTGGGAAAAAACGAAGCGCAAGAACGTGCGGGTTAATAATACTGAGACAATTTTCATATGAGATTCTTACCTTCACAATTGTCCTCCTTTGAAAGGTTTTGAAGTTGGTTATCGTGCGAGCGAACGTTTCTGTTACAGTGGAGCTCATATGTATACCGTGCTGAAGGAAGTCCTCGGCGGGGTCCTTGGGTGGTAATAATAGGAATAGCGTTTGTCGAATGATATCTGATGCAAGTTAGCAAGTCCTGATGATATTTCCGTATATCTGCTTGCAATGAGCATAAGGTAGAGGATGCTAATTGCATCACATTAACTCATGAGGAATGTGATTATTGGGAGATCAGTAAAGAGCTTTGGAGAGATCCCTTTTTAGCACAAGTGTGGAATCTCTTGAGCTTGGATTTTTATCACTACGAATTTCTTAGGCGATCATTCAAAGAGAGAAACCACAATAAGTGAGAGTAGTCCCATTCAAGGATCAGTGACCGTAGAGATTTAGCCAATTCATGTTTACACTTGGTAATTGAAGGTCAATCAAGTGTATGAATAGACGAATTGTTGTTGGTAACAGGGATCAGTGTAGTAGCTGGAGTCAGATCCGTAACGGTTTTAGTATTCTCTTCCTTAGTAGCAAACCAGGGGAAGATGTAGTGGATTATTATTGACTTATATGCGAGTTTGGTGTTCTCTCCTGACATTGGATCTGCTGTGACATAATAAACCGAGACTTTTTTCCTCCGTAATCGAGAGACCAACGAGTTGTCAGAGTGTTTTTTTTCCCACAGAAACACAGAGTGAGCTCTTACTGTTCGTGTGTCCGCAGATGGATAGAAACATAAGTCGCTCACTAGCATCTCTCTTCTTTTCTCCAATTGTCAGACAGGCCTGTGATTCCAGGCAGCTACTTCATCACACCGAAATGGAGGATGCATACCTCAAGCAGGACGAAATGGTTGCACAGCTTATGTCAATGGGATTTGAGCATCATCTGGCGCTGGAGGCAATAAGCAACCCTAAGCTTCACTCCATTTCTGATATGGTAGATTACTTGTTAGCAGGAAATTCAAATGTGGAATGTCCTCTGAAGGAATGTGAGAAAGCCTTGGGCGATTTACAAGAGAGCAGCAGCAAAGGGAGAATGAGCCCTGATGATGACGCCTGTAACATGTGGAACTTCAAAGAGAAGGTGAAAGCGAGGTGTAGCGAAGATGCTCCTGTAAAAATAGAGCCCTTGGAGCCCTTCTCAAAGACAGACAGCTTGAAGTTGTCAATAGAAGCCCCAACGGAAGAGACTAGGGAAAAGGACCGTATTGGCAAGCAGGGGTTTTGGGTACAAGAAGCTGGTGCGTGGGGGGGCTTTGATGACGAAATTTTTGATGAGGAGGAGGAACTTCCACTTCAAAAATGTGATGCTGCGGAGGAAAATATTATCACTCGTGTCATTGTGCCACTCGTGCCTAAGAAAAAGCTGGTCATCGGGCAGCAGTCCGAATCAGGCCGTAATGGCACACCGCCTGTGAGAAGTGAAGCAAGCGTTTCAGGAAAGGATAACCACTTAAAAGGTGTTCATGAAAGGTTGATTAGTCAGGGGGAACCTTCAGATAACGCTGAAATGGCCACATATGGCGACACGGGGAAGCTCACAGATAGATCAACAGGAAACAGCTCTGGTACAACTCAGGCAAGTCCTCGTAATGGACTCGTGCTCGATGGTCTGCAGGAATGCCGGAGTGGTTCTAATATTTGCCAAGAATTTTGGGTTGTGCCGAGAGAATCGACGAAACCTGTTACCACTGATAATTCTAATTCCACATGTGGAACGAAACGAAACCTGGTGAGTGATTCTCCTACCTTGATTTCACCCGAATCTGCCCGAAAGCGGCATGCAGTGGGCTGGTCTACCGTTCCGGAGGTTATCATACCTGACGATTCCTCAACCGGTGGCAGAGATTCATCTATATATATCAGCACCAATCCGGAACCGATGCAGATATTGAGCCTTGAAAGCGACAAGAGCAGCAAAGCTTCCTCCAACAATTTTTACAGGTTCTTTCTTCAATGTTCAGGATAATGTTTCTAAAAGCGTGGATTAGCTCTGGGTCACATTGTTTCTTTGATTTTCTTTATTAGTACTCTCAATGAACTGTATTACTATTGAATCTTCTGGCAACTCGTGGTTCAAATTTTTAATGTCTTTCTGTTTGTCTTAGAGTACTATTTTGGAGTTTCGGACGTCAGGAGACACATGGAACTGCTATTTTGACATGTTTGTATAGTCTTTTAATCAATATCTTTGTTCTCTTTTCTGGATTGCCAACACAGATATGCTCTTTTACTCAAGAGAATTACCAGTGATAATATTCATAGGAGAGGAAATTGTGGATTGTATTGCAGGTGTCCAAAACCTGTGGATGCCAAAGCAATAATTCGGGATGCTGAACCAGCAGCAGATGTGAAGCCTGTCATAGAGAAAAAGCATACTCTTGTTCTAGGAGGAAGTCCGAACGCAGTAACTCACATAGGGGCTTCGAGGTTCAAAGATGTAGTGGAGACTGAAGATGTGAAGCCACGAGGTTTGGGACTTCTCAAAAATCGTCGTAGTGACGAACAGGTATCCCTCTATTGCATTATCATTCCAAGGATTCTTAATCGCTATGTCCTACATTTACTCTTCCGATTAGACTGGGTAGTCTTAATTTTTATTTTTATCTTTTTGGTTATTTTTTACCTTCCATTCACTTGTATTATATCTTTTTGGTTATTTAATAGACGTTATGAGCATTATCATACGCTAGTTACCTGTGAGAATCTACTAAAATTTGCTTCGGAAGTTATCACAATATTGATGTAGTAACCGCTTATTTTACATGCTAATTTACCAGGAAATCGTTGCCCAGAGTAAGAGGAAGCGAGGAACTGTGCAAGTGAAACCTGATTCAGATGGTCCACGTGACGGTCCGAAAACCTTTATCCTTAACAACTTAAATGACGGTGCCACTCCTAAGCTTGTAGAATGGGAGAGGGCGGCTCTCACAGCTTTGCGAAAACATTTTGGCTACCAGGAGCTGAAAGGCTTTCAAAGAGAGGCGCTTGAAGCGTGGGCAGGAAATCGGGACTCCTTCGTTCTTGCTGCTACTGGATCTGGTAATGTACTGAGATCTTTATTGACTCTTGATCTTTGTTGAGATTCATGATTATTGTTGGCTTGATGTTTTCCTCATTATACCTATTAGTTTGTCACAGAATAATCTTACGTGAGCCCCTGGAAGATAACGCTCTTTATTTCAGTCCTTTACTATCAAACACTTGCGCCAGTGTTTAGGTGGTCTACGTTTTTCAGCAGGTGACTTGAGACATCATCAATCTCAAAATAGAATTGTCTAATTGCTGTTTTTACCTGATCTTACGGGTGTTATGTATTGTAGGCAAGTCTCTATGCTTTCAGCTCCCAGCGTTGATGACCGGGAAGGTAGTCGTAGTGGTTTCCCCACTCATCAGCCTTATGCACGATCAATGCTTACAGCTAGCGCGGCAGGGAGTGTCTGCATGTTTCCTTGGGTCCGGCCAAGTCGACAAGACAATCGAGCTTAAAGCCATGGCCGGAATTTTTAACATTGTTTACGTCTGCCCGGAAACTCTTCCGAGGTAAGGGTGCCATTTGGTTCATCAATTTGTACTTCATAGAACGTATTGCAATGCTTAGATACAAGTACGTGTGTCCTGAGGAGGTGATTGGGCAGGCTGGAGAACTACTTGCAGGGCCTTGCTCGGGGCAAGGGCATTGCTCTTTTTGCAGTGGATGAGGCACATTGCATATCCAAGTGGGGGCACGACTTTCGTCCAAGCTACAGGTACACACACATTCTCTCTTTATGTTGACCGTTTGAGTAATGTTTTGTCAGCAATCTTGATCGCACTCTTAAAAAGAAATTGCTATTAGTGCGACGTATATTTGAGCGATGCAAGTAATTCGTGATTGTATTCAAAGATTGGTCTGTTACGTTGAATGCTGATTACCAGTTGAGGGATCTTGAATCAGTTTAGTCTAATTTTGAGGATTTTTGTTCATTGTAGACAATTATCCATGCTGAGAGATAAATTTAAAGTTGGCTCTATTCCGGGATTGAAGCACCAAATACCCATCATGGCTCTGACCGCCACTGCAACTCCTTGTGTGCGGGAGGATATTCTGAAATCCTTGGGGATTGCTTCTGGGAATCCAAGAATCGTGCTCACTACTTTTTTCAGGCCAAATCTTTACTTTTCTGTAAGTGGAATAGGTTCTGCTATATCTAAAGACGTTTGACGTCGACTTCAGTTTGATTTGCAATTGGGAACAGTCTTCGTATAATTCCCAAAGTCTTGAAATTGAACTGCTACGATGTCTGCACATGGACTTACATACATACATTATTATATACATATATACATAAATTTTATGCTCGGGTTGTCCTGTTTTCTAGGTGCACCATAGTAAAACTACGAAGGAATCATCGTATGAAGATGATTTTGCATCTCTTATCACGACGTATTCTAAGGATGGCAGTGGATATCGGCATACGGCTTCCGCATCAGGAGGAAGTTTGCAACAAGGGAGCAACATAACTAGCTCTAAACAGGGTAGCCAGAAATTGAAAGTGGGTTATTCCCAGCCAGCAGATAGTACACAAAGTCCAAGTGTTGCATGGCCTAATATTGATAGAATCAAGACAATAGGAAAAGAATTGGCTCATGAAGACGATGTAATCATCTTGTCTGAGGAGGAGGATGAAGAAGCGGACTTGAGTGGGGAGGGCGATGAATTTAAGGACTATGATGATGGTGCTGAGCTGACAGCTCAGTTCTTGGAGGATGAAGATGAAGACGAAAGGCTTGGTGGTGATTGTTATGGTAAGCTTTAGCAGTCTTCCTCATTGCTCCTTTGTCGTTGTCGCAATATCTGGTTGTGCGATGAGACGGGGTCGTTACATGTGATTATCTTTTTTTTAAATGCGTTCCAAGCCTCTATGATTTCAATCCCTACTTTTTATTAAGAGAAGAGCGTACCAATTCTGGATGACAGGACTGAATTGTGTTGATAACATCATGAACTATTGTTAACTGTCAACCTTGACTCGCAGCTGAGTGTGGAGAATTTAGCGGCCGTGGTGCTGCAGTGGAGAAAACTGCTAGTCAGCATAGCAGCGGGGCAATGGATATGAGAGACGGTCCCACCATTATATACATGCCAACAAGGAAGGAAACTGAGGCTGTTGCAAAGTTTCTATGCAGCCATGGCGTTGTAGCTGCTGCTTATCATGCTAAGGTGATATCTCCAGGAAGAGGAAACCAGCGTTTGGAAATATTGCCTAGTACGAGCTATTACCATTAGTCTGAAGCGTGTGGGTACTAAGTGTTCACATTGCTTGTGCAGTTGCCTAGAGCTCATTTGAGACAAGTCCACGAGGGATTTCATGGAGGCACTTTGCAGGTTTTGCCGTCTTGGCCTCTTTGTAACCTTGCATTGGTGTTGCCCTGTCCAGCTTGTGGACGGCTCAACTGTAAAATATCTCTGCTTGAGCTTTGGTTGTCCAATTAGTTAGGTAGTTCTATTTGTTCTATTCTCATATCCATAACCGGAGAGGATATCCTTGTACTTGCAGGTCGTTGTGGCCACTATTGCATTTGGAATGGGAATCGACAAGCCGAATGTAAGGCGTGTGATCCATTATGGTTGGCCCCAGGTCGGTATTGATTTTCTTCCTGCTTTCTTGGTATGAAGGCTTGTATTCGTGTTTTTTATTCGAATAATAATTCCTTGAGATCTGTTAGCTGCGATTGTGCAAGGCTCCAGGAGCGATAGTCTTCTTTGAATAGAGTCCAGGATTTGTTATTTCTCACTGCCCTAACTCTCTTTTACATATTATGTCATCTGTCTTGTTTATTGCAAAGGACCATTTATTAAAAATACAAGCATTTGACGCAGAGTTTGGAGGCATACTACCAAGAAGCGGGTCGAGCTGGTAGAGATGGTGCTCGTTCAGATTGTGGTACGTTCCCTAGAATTTGAAATCCCCTTTAGCAAACTGAGTCACCCAATTAAGATGAATTATTTCTACTGTTGGACATTTGGCTTGTCAGTTCACTTGTGAACATATTCTAGTCTTTAGTTTGTAGTGTTGTGCTCTTCACTGAAATCTGGTTGCCAATTTTTTTAAAAGGATTGCTACGGGGCCCAGAAAATTTTCTACCCTGATTCTTACAATGGTATGAAATTATCTGAATGTGACAATTAGGAATAGCAGCTGAATGATGTTCCTGACTGT
The DNA here is from genome assembly GCA_963969595.1 of Neckera pumila. Taxonomy (NCBI): domain Eukaryota; kingdom Viridiplantae; phylum Streptophyta; class Bryopsida; order Hypnales; family Neckeraceae; genus Neckera; species Neckera pumila. The sequence continues at coordinate 2,668,285 of OZ018414.1, read as the reverse complement.
ACTTTCGTTCCTGATGGACATTAATTTCTCCATTCTTGCAGAACTATTTGTTGACATGACCGTTCTACCTTCATTACTGCCCAGCCACCGAGATGCTGCACAAACAAAGCATTCACTTGAAATGCTCTCTCAGTGTTTCAGGCACTAATCTCCCATTGCCATGTCCATTGTTCACATCTTATACAAGTGACTTGGAGGATTTTCTCTCAGCACATTGTCATTAGCATGAAGTACCTAGTCTCCACTAGTCATCTCCTTTTCTGCTAGAATGTTGCATATATCTGTTTGCTACATGACTTCTTTCATTGAATTTTGTGAGACATGCGTGTACTTTCTGCTGACTCAGTTTGACAAGCAGGTATGGGATCCACCAAGATTGCTGCAGAGTGCAGGTTATTCTTCAATACTTCGGCGAAGTTCTTGAGAGTGGTCTGTGCAATATGTAAGTCCCAGTTTTGTCTTATTAATAGTTGTCACAGAAAGCTCCACTCTTTTTCCTGTACTCTTGATACTTAGTGCTTTCTGGTTCTGCTTCGTTTGCTCTAGAGTAAAATGTGGCGTTTGCTCTAGAATAAAATGTGGCATTTTGAAATTGCTGAAGATGAATTCTACTAATCGTCAGTACTGCGGCCTGTTGCCAGGTGTGATGTATGTATCAAGGGCCCACCTCCTAGTCAAAACTTATTAAGAGAAGCGGTGTTGCTACTGTCAGCAATTTCTGCCCCTCAGGTGAATCCCCATTACTGGATTCACAGTATTGTTATTCGCTATGCATGCATTAGAACTGTAAAGCCTGTTCAGAGACTTATTGCTAATTGGAACATCTATCAGAACCTTTGCATATGCAAGAACTATTCCTTTTTTCGAAACTTGAGCCCGAGTGTTCATATGATTGATTCTTCTTCTTAATACAATCTGATCTTGCTGATGTGGAAAACTACAGAGGGAAGCTGCTTTAGGAACTGGTGTACAACCAAGGGAGCGAACACCAAGAGGAAGAGGAAGAGCCGGCAGTCCATCAATGAGACCCACGGGGCCAACTGTAGGAGACGTTGTAGAACAAGTGGAGAAGCAGGTGAGGGTGTACAAATATCTACCATGCTTCCAGAGGGAGAGGACATCATTAGTTTATAGTTGCTTGTTACCTCTTGGCATCGGTTCCGAATTTAGTGACGGTGGTGAACTTGCACTCTGCAGGATCTACAGAAGGATAGATTATGGTGGAGGGGCTTCGTTCGCATTCTGGCTGACCGTGGATACATCCGGAATGCAGTGAGAGCATCTTCTCTTTAAAACCTGCTCTCGCAATTGTAGATCGTATACATCTAGGCATCACAATTTCAGCGTAGCTGAATAATAATGCTTCTGGAAGGGAGTACTGTTCACCTTAGAATAAAACAGCAGACTTCCAATATAAATACATCACAAAAGACTCCCCCAGCAGATTCACAAATTAATGCTTAGACATCAAATTCATATCGTCCTCATGTTAGTTATGTAAGTGTAATGCAAGTGCTTTTAAACCATGTTAATGTTAGTGTAATGGTATGAAAGGGTGTAAGCGTGATATTTGTGTCATCGGCATCGACCTGATGTTACATTGGCAACTAATATTGAGTCTTAACATTAAGTCAGCATTCGTAACTTTGTGAATCTGATGGGGGGATCTTTTCAGATGCTGAACCAAAGGCCATATGCCTTATTCTCCTTAGCCTCATCATCCAATTCTTTTTCTCAAATTTTATACCCTAGTTCCAAGTAGAATGACTAGAAGACATCTCCAGTATTGATTTGACCTGGGAAGATGACCATTTCCACACACGAGTATGCAATTATATTGTACTGGATTTCTCACGATTGGAAAATCGTGATATTATTCCCTAACTCGATTTTGTTTTCAGACATCGACAATCACGAACAAGTTGGTGGTACCCACGATCAAACAGCCTGTGCTCACCCCCGAGGGCCATGAGTTTCTGCGAATGCACAAGAACACCTTGTTACAGGATGCAAGCACATCAAGGCAGCCTCTGTTGGTGCACTTAGAAGGTGACATGGTACAAGCTTTGAGAATGCCCAAGAACAGTAGAGCAACAGAAGCAGCACGAGATTGGGGGAGGGGTTGGGCTGACCCTGAGATTCGCCGTCAGCGTCTCAGCAAGCGTGGCCGAGGTAGGAGTCGGAAAAGGGGGAGGTCTCGACAGAAACAGCATAACAAAGCAGAAACCAAGACGGTTAGGGGTCGCCTTGCTAATAAGCTAGGTCTTAAGAGATCATGAGAGCACAATCATTGTCGATTTGCTTGTTTAGCGTTTGTGCTTTTGTGGAGATTTTGAAATTCAATGTAGAGGAAGTAAATCCTTTTGTAACAACATTCTCAATTCATGGCGGGTTTCACATACTGCTTATTAGACTATCTTCATTCAGTAGATTATTTGTGGTCTCATTGGTGCTTCTCTTCACAGGGCAGGAGCTATTGAACAAATAAAACGAAATGATCTCTAATTGAAAAATGAAACATAAAACAGGTATTTTGTTTTCCACTAATTACATTATCGTGAGTAGTTACTCTTGCTCTATCAATAATGCATGAAACCCTCTTATGAATTCAATTTCAAAACTCTACCCCATAAGTAGAATTTTCACTGCAAACAAAAATTGTTGGCCATCAAATTGACACGTGTAAAATCCAATGACAGGTGAGAAATTGGTTGAATACTGATGTAATGCGCATGATAGTTAAGATAGGATTAGCTATGATCTAGAACATTTTCTCTGACAGCTGTGGTTTTGTGATGGAAAAAATTCTGGTTTTTGGTCACTCATAGGCAAATTGTGGATAAATTGAAGTGAAGTTCAAGAATGCTATTTGGAAATTGAATGCAAAAGTTATAAGAGGTCAAAGCTCTATAAACCTTTCAAAGTTTCAGTATCCTGAAATTGGTTGATATTTTCCAGTGAAGACTCATTTTTTTATATAGATTTATTTGGGCCTACTTTTGGATACACATGGTTTTAGCAAATGCTAACTTTCAATCTACAACATCTTTGAAACTTGATTCTAATATTGAACACCAAAGAGAACATTCTAATGAATGAATCTGAAGGCCAAAGAGGTGTATTAGTGATTAACTTATTTTATATTCAAAGTAATAAAACTATTATACCCATAATCATAATAAAATATTCTGCATTTTTTGATAAACTTGTAGCATTTTAATATATTTTGTACAAATTTAGCTAGTTTTATAGATTTATAGTTTGAAAGTGGCTAATTACCCTAAAAGCTCCTTCAATGAACTTAAGCCAAAAAACATCCATTCACCAATTATTTATCCAATTACTAGTAAGGCCTCTAATTAGTTTTGCACCAAAAGTATTGTTCGTACAATTTTTTTTTGTGTGTAGGTTTGTGTACACCAACCCAAACTAATTTTAAGGAATGAGTTTGGTGATTAGAACCACATATACTTCTATTTAAGTTGATTAAATTAGTGCACTTTACAATATAACACCAAATTGGCAACTTAAACTAATATTAAAATTAAACAAATTTGTGAGGTTCTCAAATATAAAAGTTTTCAATATTTTGATAAAACCAATATAATGCAATCTACATTATTTTTACACTATCTTAAATAGTGTGATTGTCGCTTTGTTAGGTGATGGTAAGAAACACTTGTCACCTATTTTATGTCAGACCTTCAGTACTACAATGTTTTCCATGCACAATTAATCCCTGAAACATGAAGTCTATAATATTGTAGTCAAAGTTGAAAGTCTCTTACTATATATCTTCCATTTCTTCACTATTTATGAGTGAAGTTTTGTGGTTTTATTTTTCATCCATAAAATTACAAATCTAATATTTGTCGTAAAATTTCAATTTTTTTTTGTATAAATTTCAATTTCCATGAATTTTGAAGAAAAAATGAAGAAAATTCATATTAAAAAATAAAATAAAATGTTCAAAATATAAATACTATTAGAAAAAGGATGAGGCCTCAAGGGTCTCAAAATCTGGACTAGCAATGCAATTTTTTTTTAATTCAAAAAAAAAATTATTTTTTTACTTGCACTTTTTAAAATGTTAGTCCAAAATCTAACAACCTTCTTAAGGCTCAATTTTTTTCTAATGAAATGTATTAGACAGTGTACCATTCTTTTGATAAATTATCTGATATGAAATTTTTAAAAAAAAAGAAGAAGTTGTGAACTTAATTATGTAATAATGTAGATACAACATTAATAAAATTTCATACAAAAAATTGAATGAAAACCATCAATTCTTCAATAAGCACAAAGCCTAGTTGACCATCTAAAGGACAAAAAACGTCTTCAACATCCTTTTAGGGTTTTAAAAAATGAACCAAATAGATGTAGTTGAAATTCATAATGAAGGTAGACCAATATGACCATTTGAAACTTATGGTTAATTCTTTTTATGGCTCTCTTAAATTACTTTAGTAGATTTTTTTTGAAAATGTGTCACCTTTGTCTTTATAGGAACTGGGAGTACCATTGGGTCGTTGCAAGAAACACTTGTACCATTTGTTGGGTTTTTATTTTCAACCTTTTAGTACTTTTTGTACTACAATTCACCTTCAATACTATTGGAGGTATAGAATATAAAATATGGATAGTTGATAGGATTTTAGATCTATTATTTTGACAACACGTAATGTTCATCATTGGATAGCAAGGATAAATGACAATGTATAATTTGCCATAAAGATAGTCTACATTCACAAATTTGAGGCACTATAATCCTCCACCAGTACTGTTGTGTCTTTAAGTATACCCTGAAATTTAAAGATTGCAATTTATATTAAAAAAATCTATGGCTCAAAATAATATTTATAGACTACAATTTATACTTAAAAAGGAGGTTGCTACATTTTAAAATTTTTAAAAATTAGAAACTTTAAAAATTAGAATTTTAAAATTAGAAATTTTAAAAAGTAGATTTTTTTTTTAAAAAATTAGAAAATGCACTTAAATTTTTTTATTTTAAAAGTGGCCATTGTTGCCAACTTAGACCAAAAAAGGAAGATCAAAGCTAGAACAAAAAAATATATTTATAATTCAACATAAATTCAACTTCAATATAGCATACTTTAGGCCAATGCAAAACACACTTAGAACATGTTTTTGGAAATCCCTCTCTCAAGAAGGTGTATTTCTATTAGAAAAACTTGCCTACCAAATTTGACGTTGTAACTTTTCAAAAAAGGTACTCAATATTAGTACTAAAAACCACCAAAATTGTATGTGTGACATATATTCAAAATTCAATCTCACTATTGAAGTAATTTTGAGAAAATTAAAATATTTAATGTACATATGTTGTCGCTATAAGAAGCTTACTTTTGAGTTTCATGTTCATACAAGCATTTTTGCAATGTTTATGGCACAAAACAACTACGTGTGACGGAAAATAGGACATGAATTTCTTGCAATCACCCTATTGAGTAATCGGTCTAAGAAATTTAGAACTAAGATTTAGAATTGTTGGCTTCCTAATAGATTAACAGCTATTGTATAATGGAATATTTAAATATAATAATTAATTCTATATTGTATGGAAGTCCACAAAGTAAATGTTTTTGTGCATGCATTTTGAAATATAGAAAAAAAATTGTTGTTTCTTTTGGTGAATGTTCATTCAATAGAATTGTTTCAAATACCTATTTTTATATTATATTTTAATCCCTAAAGTCCCAAGGCCCTTTTTCCATCAAAAACCACTCGAAATTGTCATTTCTATAGCAAAGAGCAAAAAAAAAAATTTAATGTAATTTTTGCGTATTTAACCAGAGGATCTTGTACTACACTAGTTTAAGAATGTGTGGAAGAAATTTTAGAAACTTTGACCATGTAGATTGCAAGATATTTGCATTTAAAGTGAAGGACTCAATATTTTTGCACCTTGCTCAACTGCATTTTTTGGCTTTGAACCTTTTTAACTTAAATTTTTTGCTCTAATGATTTTGAGTTTCTAATTTTATATGATAGAAAATTGAATTGAGAACCTAGAAAAAAAAAATTCAAAGAAAGAACACTTAGTTTTCACTCATTAAAAAATTATTAAATAGAAGTAGGTTCAAGATTGAAGGAAAAATTAAATCATTAATAGCTCTAAGATAGCGTTGAAATATACTAATCTCAATGGTGAAATTGTTCTAGCAAGAAATCTCAACCTTGTGAAACTTTTTTTTTTTAAATTGTCAAAATTGAGTTAAAAAATGAATCCTACAAGTTGTTTTTTCAAAAAGATGCTCTAATTGCCCAAAAAATAAGATTGTCCGTAACTTTTGCATAACAAATCCAAATGGAATGAATCAAAGCTTCTTATGTAGATGAAAATAAAACCTATTTGAAACAAATTTTTAAAAGTTTTAATTTAAAGTTTTTTTGAGGGTTTTTTTCGCCTGCTGAACTAAAATTTGAGGTTTTTTTGCCATAAGTTTTGCTACCGGGCACCGATTGAAATAAAAATTACATTTTCGGAAAGCTAATGTGATTTCTTATCTTCACAAAAAAAATCCAAATTTTTTTGACTAATACTAAGACCGTAGTAGCCTACCCAAAATCCATTTTGTCCCCCCGGGGATAAAATGGATTTTTGGGCAATCTCCTATAGTCTCAATATTCATCATAATTTTTTGAAATTTTTTGTGAAGATAGAAAAACACACAAGCTTTTTAAAATATATAATTTTTATTTCAATCAATGCTTGGGAGTAAAAGTTAAGTTACAAAAAGCCCTTTTTCTAGTGCAAAAGGCAGAAGTCCTTCTACACAAAGAAAATTTTAAAAATTCAAATTTTTAATTCTCAGAGATGTAATTTTATCCACATAGGAAGCTTTGATTCTTTCCATTTGGATTTGTCAAGTGAAATTTTTTCCTATTTTCCAGGCAATCAAAGCACTTTTTTGAAAAAATAATTTGTAGGATTTATTTCTGAATTTAGTTTTCAAAATTTTTTCAAAATTTTTTTTTTTGAGATAAAAATCTCTTGCTAAAACAATTTCACCGCTGAGATTAGTATTTTCCAATTCCATCTTAAGTAGAGCTACTAACCATTACAATAGAGTTAATTACATCACATTCATTCAATACAAATCCAATCTAGTGTGAGAGATCTTGTACTGTAAGGTAGGCGGCTCTTAAAGCAACCTTTTAAGAGCTGATTGTACGTAGTTAGGGGGAAGCTAAAATCTTTGAAACAATTATTAGTGAATTTTTGTGTGAAGAATAATGGAATTGACATCTGACCAAGTTTTTTCATATTTTTTGGACCTTTGTGGAATTAATTACAATTTTTTGAAGTTGAAATGCAGTGGTCACTTGAAGCGACCCCCTCCTGAAATGTACACTGTTGATACATTGAAGAAAGCAAAATGTACCTCTCTGTTAGAGGTCGCTTTTAGAGCCGGGTTGCTTTAAGAGACGCCTACCTTATCATTCAAACTCTTGCACTCACTGAATTCTATTTGTACTAAGGTAGCCACTGGCTTTCCAATCACCCTCCCATTTCCAATCAATAGATTGATCCATTTGTAACCATAGCTTTATAGGCCATTTGATTCTTATTTGCTTCTTCTGTAATGAATAACACATTGACACCTAATAAAGTTGCCATTGATCAAGAATGGGCTTGCCTATTGATCGGAAATAGGAAACCTTGACTTTTCCACTTCTTTAATTTTTACTAATTCTACACTTGATGAAAAATTATCAAAAAATGGCAATCTTTCTTATTCCTACTTCCTCACTGGAGAAAATTTTCTCCTCCACCATTGCTCAATCACACATATGCTGAAATGCTTAAGTGATCGGAAATGGGAGATCTACCTTAGCCGTGCAAATTTGCGCAAAAATAATTGACTGAGCTTAAATGGAAGCTCAGCAAGAAAGAGAGGCAAATAAGAAGCTCGCCGGTACAAGACTGGAAACAGCCGTGGCACCTGCGAAGTCTTGCAACATGCCAATTCTGAGCCTCACTCATGCAGGCTCTTGGCACCGCAGCTTAGAGGCACTTGCATTGCCACCTCATTGAAAGCACTCCCCCAAGTAAGTTAAAGCAGACACTGATTGGATTTCATTTCACCAAGATGAGTCGCCTGGAATTCTGCACTCCAGGTCCATGATTAGGTTGCTTTAAACTAAAAACGAGGTCCCCAAGTCTACCGTATGGTACGTCAACCCAAACACAAGCAAGATTACAATACTACTAACATGGATCGTACAACTGTACGTAAGTTAACAAAAACTCAAAATCGTCATATTTATCATTTTGAGGGAAGTACTGGAAAATGACAAGAAATAGCATAAATGGCATGAATTACCTACTGTAAATGACATAACTTCAAGATCAAGTTATTCTATCGTAGTTAACTCGTCTTTATCTTTTCAAAATTATCATATCTATCATTTCTATCGAATAAGCTAGTACCCGTCACACGTACCAAACTGAACCCTAGTGTCTTGCGGTAAGTTACGTGCGTGCTACTCCCTGCGCTGAAGTTCCTTCGTTTGTTAAAAAATGAAACTGAACTGAACCCCCGCCGGGTGCTGACTTTCAGTAAAACCTGTCACGCTATGGAATCATTAAATTAGTGTGAAGAAAATAGCGTGAAGCAACCCAAAGGGCACTCGATCATAGTCCTGGGGCCAAAGCTGCCAAGCACTGTACTCGGACTATTCAGCATCCTCCCTGTCCGCTCGTCAACCCTAGATTCGCTCATGCTGACCCCGAACTATATATCTTATTACAGTAGCACCAGAGATACAGCAAGTCTTAGAAAATGCTATTGTAAAAATACTTCAATTGAATTAATCCCAACTTACGAGGTCCACGCCATAAGCGTAAGATACTCGCACTGTAAAAGATCCTCCAGCTCTCGTTCTGCGCGCACCAGCCAGCAATGTGATCGATCAATGAGCTCAGCTAGAGTGTTTTAAATAATTTACGAAGGTCTGAACGCCTACATTTGGACAAAAGGGTCACAAAAACCTAGAGATGAGATGGTGATGACATAAGGTGCACACACATAAAGATCAAAAGATGTGTTGATTTTTGGTACACCCAAAGACAAGACTTTGATATTCACAACTTATTCATCCAGTGTCCAAAATAGTACTGCAGGCTAGAGTGCGTTGGAATTAATCCTCTTTCAGTTACCAGAAGACCCAATAAATAACTTATGTTGAATAACAGTAATAATGCGAAGTTGTAATTACGGTACTGTAGTGATGATTCTAGGTGCGCATATACACACATATTTACCTTCAGTGGGTTGACAACTGAGGACACCCCGGCCCCGGATCGATCAATGAGTGAAACTGTGCAGCTCCGAATACGTGTTTTGTACTGATTTGCTAAGCGGGTTGACAAGGCAGCAAGTCAATGAGTTCCTAGTGTATATGTTTAATAAGCTACGAAGTGGGTTGACAAGTTTGACTAAAGGCAGGGTGGACATTGTGTCGTTGAAATTGTGCGTTGACCTGCACTTTAGTTTAGAAATCCAGATGTCACAACCCAATTAAGCAAGGGCACCCTTTCGACATGGTCCCCACTGCAGGTGTCGTAGAGGTTGCGCTTGCGAGCTTCAGGGTTTCGGGACTGCTCCCCATGCATCCAAAGCACAATGTGGCGGACTTGCGCTTCTTGCCCCTGCTGAAGCCGTTCTTTTCTTATTGTTGGGACGGATGCATGTGCTTTTAATAAGTTAAATTGCGGCGTTACTGCTACTGTAGTTGGAGTCTTTACGGAGGGGGAATGAACTGGAATGGCCTTATTAGCATATGAGTTGTTCGTATTGTTAATGAATTACTGCGGGCGTGGCGGACTTGCGCTTCTTGCACCTGCTGAAGCTCGTTCTTTTATTATTGTTGGGATGCGTGCTTTTAATAAGTTAAATTGCGGCGTTACTACTACTGTAGTTGGAGTCTTCACGGAGGGCGAATGAACAAATGGGAGACCCATTGCATTAAAAAGAAAAAACCAAGTACAGAATGAGGCCAAGCCCAAAGGCTGGTCAAGCCCAAGCCAAGCCCAAACAGCCAAGCCAAGCAGCCAAGCCCAAAGGCTGGTCAAATGAAGAGAAATGAGCAAAAACAAAAGAAAAAGAACGCAACAGAAAGAGAGAAGAAAACTACATGAACTGATAGAAGGAAGGGCCATTCTTGTGCCATCTAATTTGATCGCCATCACGAGAGGCGAGAAGCTGGGCTTTAAACCAAATCTTGTCAAACTTAGTCCAAATAAGAGGAGCCTGATGCGGTCTTGGCCTTCAGCTGGGCTACACGTCCTGAGTCTAGAAGGGCATCCCAAAGGGCTTGCTGAACTAGTCCCCGTGGCCACTAGTTTTGGGAGAAAACTTTTTGATTGCGAGCAATCCAGATGAGCCAAAGAGAGGAGGCACGTAGAAGAGACCATATGATTCTCGTACTAAGAAACCTGCGGGGAAGATTTGAGCCGAAATTACATAAAGTGTGATCAAACCGAACATGTGGTCCCAGAAGTGGTTGTTCTCCTAGTAAGTGGTGAAGGATGGATTGCGCATACTCCCATACTTCCATGGCCCTGGGACACTAATAGAATCTATGTAGAGGGATTTCATCGTCTCCAGAGAGGCAACAGTTGCACTGGAATGGCCTTAAGCATATGAGTTGTTCGTATTGTTAATGAATTACTACGGGGCTCGGTCCCTTCCTCCTGGGATCTGGCAACGAAACGGATTGTCTGCGGATTGCAGTGAATATGTTATATAATATGGAAGTCAGCACTGACTCCCCAAGCTACTGTTTCGATGGACCGGCGGGCATGAAAAGTCCGCTTGCGGGCTCGCTGGCAGGGGAAGTGACGGAGCTCGTATCAGGCTGCACTAGTAATAATAATGAAATTTAGCGCTAAATTTCGTCAAGAGTAAAAACTTGTTGCATTTTCAAATCAACTATTCCATAGCTAATGTCGTAACTAAATTTCATTATTAGTGTAGTAGAAAGATGATCTGCATAGATTAAAGAATTCAATACAAGAAATGACCCACTGGTAGTTTCATTTGTTAGTCATTTTTCTAGTTTACGCAAATTATGTTTCTACTTGTGTGTGGTCTTTTTCATATTGAGAAAATACATACACTTACTATTTACCACCAAATGATCAAAATTTAGAAATTGTACTTCATACTTGGAATCAAAGACCCCAATTTAGAGATGCAAAGTGGATACAAAATTAAGTTAATTAACCACTCCAATATAGGAGGAAGATTATGACATGTGTTTTTTGTTCATCCTTGTGCAAATTGCAAAGCAAGAGTTTAGAAGAATAAATGAGCTCCAACCTCAACCATTAGAGAAAAAATGAGTCCTCCGGAGGACTCTAAAATTTAGTTTTATGGGGCAAAAAAAATGCTTATTTCCCCAATTTCTGCGCAGCAATTTCTGTTGTGATAGTGGTACAAGAAGTCAATTTTGTGATTAAAAAATTAATACAAAAAAAAAAAGTACAAAAGTTGACTGTTTCGGCAAGCAATCAGCTTGGCTGATTGCTCACCAGCAGCCATTTTGAGATTGCAGGCCAAGCTTGAAATAGCTTGGCCATATCAATTTGGAGCAGCCCTCCGGAGTTTTTTTTTTTTTTCTAATGCATTCTACATAGTAGAGATTAATTGAAGATATTAATATTATGAGCAGTACTATAGAAAATTCGTTCACATTGGAAGGCAAAGGCATATGAAGTTCTTTTTACTTTTCCTACTTGTTAACCCTTAAACCCTAAAGGACCAAGTGTCCATTCAACAGACAAATGGGATTTTGGGCAGGTACGTACGGGTTGAATTTTTGTCTTGATTTTTTGAAACTTTTTTGGAAGATAGAAAAATTGATAAGCTTTGTGGGAATATAATTTGTTTTTTAATTGGTGCCCGGGAAAAAAACTTATGCCCAAATAAGCTCAAAACAGGGGACAGGGTCACAAGGGGCAGCAAAAAAAATTTTGCCAAATTTATTTTTTTTTTTTGAATTTTTTTCCCATAGGTTATATTTTTGTCTATTTGGAAATCTTTGATTTATTCCATTTGGATTTTTTATAAGAAAGTTATGGACAGTCTTGTTTTTTAGGCACTTAGAACATCTTCCTGAAAAAAATAGCTCCTAGGATTCATTTTTGAATGCAATTTTTACAATTTAAAAAAAAGAAGGTCCACATGGTTTAGTTCGTTTGCTAGAATAATCTCACCATTAAGACTAGTGCATTTTAATTCTATATAGGGTGATTGCATGAAAGACCGGTATTGAAACATTATCACAAACGCAATGTTGAAGCTTCATTTTGCAATAACTTTTGAAGCATGACTTGTATAAATTTGAAATTCTTAGTGGAGATTCTTCTTATGAGTTTAATCATATCTCATATTTTTCAGAAATTTGCAAAAATAATTTTATATTTAAATATCATTTAAACTAACTTGTCATGTTTTGAGTTTTAGGATTTTTATTACGCAAAGAGTCTCCAAATTTAATGATTTGGAGCTGAAATTTCTATGGGTCTATTCCCATAATAGGAACTCATGTTTCTACCAAGGGGCATTAAAAAGTATTTTTTATTTTATATCCTCTACGTCCATGCAAAGAGGGCTCCCTTGCGCATGGAATTCTAAACATTGAAGATAGTTTTAGGATCATATTTTTGGTGAAATCTCTTTACCATAAAGTCTTTTCAAATGGCGTTTTCAAATTTTTTTAAAATTACTTTTCTTATTTTTTACAAATAAAAATGTCCAAGTCTGTATATTCTTGCAATTATGCACTTTTCTAGTTCTCCTATTTAAAGAATTTTCTTTTGCTTTTCCTTCAAAGAGTACCTTCTTCTTATAGGTGTATACATTTTTTGTATTTTTCATATTTTTAAAAAAAATGCTTTTCTATTTTTATAATACTCTCAAAAAATGGCTGAAAACGGCCAAAGTGGAACAAAAACTGAAGGTCATTCTTGCAATGACCCTATAAAAGATATTTAGATTTTAGATTTTCCTTCTATCTTATACCTACTTCTACTTAGCAATTTTTTAAAGTATGAAAATTAAGTTTTTTTGAAGTTTTTTTTTTTCCTAGACTCTCAACTCAATTCTCCACTATGAAGATTTAAAATTTAAAACTCTTTAGTGCAAAAATTTAAGTCAAAAAGGTAGGGGGAAAAAAAATGTAATCCTGCAATTTGCTAAAAAATTTGCTTTTTTCACTTTAAACGCAGATATCTTGCAATTTGTAGGGTCAAAAATTCTGAAACTTTTTCCACACTTTCTCATACTAGTTTGGTGTAAGATCCTATGGTTAGATGTGCAAAAAAGATAATTTTCAATTTCTTTAATTCTTTGCTACAAAAATGGCAGTTTTGAGTGTTTTTTGGCAGAAAAAGGTCTTGGTCTTTTTGGGGTTAAAAGATAGGGATACGGTTTGGGCAAAAATAGTCAAAATTTGCTATTTTATAGTTTCTAATGATTGGAAAAAATGAAAAAATATTTCTTTTAAAATAAATTCAAGGATACAAAACTATAGGCTAGACTACTTTGGGAATGTGTACAAAAATTGAAGAGTACTTTGACTCTATAGGGTATACAATTGTTGTGTTTGAATATAGAAGGGATTTTTTCTGGAATTGTATGTCAAGCTTCACAAGAAGTTTTTTGTGTATTAAACTCATAATTCTCCCTTCACTGCAAAACATTTTTATGAATTTCATGAAGTCATGGGAAAAAGTGCATTAAAGAAAATTTCAGGTCTCCAAAGAGTTGCTCCATAGCCCTTAGGAGTACCTGAAATTTGGTTTTGGGGGGTTGAAAAAATCATTTTTTCTTCTATTCCCGCTCAGATGAAATTGCAATGGTAGTGATACATAAGCCAAGTTTTAAGAGCTATAAATTCTTTCAAAATAAATAAATAAATAATAATAATAATCTTAAAAAAAAACCCCGCAAAACTTGACTATTTCGGCTAGCAGTCAACTTATCTGACTGCTCACTACGACATTTTTTCAAGATTGATAGACCAAGTTTGGAAATAGCTTGATTTGTCAATCTAGAGCAACACTCCAGAGGACTAAATTTTCTGGTAATGGAGACCACAAAAAATATGCTTGTATTTCCTTGTAATCATTGATGAGGATTTATAATTTAATATATTAATAATATAATACATACTTATTATCATATGGCAATTTCCCTATCTCACTTCTCCTCTATGCATGCATGACTTTCATATATATAGTACTTCAATTCTTTCCTCCTACAATCTCCCATTGGGAGTGATTCCATGAAACAATTGAATGTACTATTTGTATATTCTAGTTCACTACTATTTAATAATTTAATATGATTACTTTAATATTAGAAATTTGATATTTTAAAAATAAAGTAAAATAAGATAAAAATAACTTCAGACTATTAGGTCTCCATTAAGACTACACACTAGATTACTAGAAAGATCAAGTTTAAAAAAATATTCTAAATACGAAAACTCATAAACGAAAAAATAAAGGAAAAATGGATATACTAACATTTAATTCTTTAAAGGGACAAGTGTTTGTTCCATTATGTACGCAAGAATTCTTGGATAGATTTGCACAATATCAATTCTAAACCTATGTCCATGATCTTTTGGCACAAAATATGATTGTATGAACATGTATATTTTTGGTGGAAAATATATATTTTTTCAATTGGATGCCTGTGTCAAAAGTTATGATGCCTAAAACTTTCCAAGCAGCAAAGGCAATTTTACATTAGAGATTATCTGGGCCTTTGGAGGGCCGCTCCACATCCCTCTAAGGACCCCATGGACTAGGTTTTTTTGGGCTTCAGAATTGATTTTTTCCCTATACATGCCCACCTGCAGTTATATTGTCAAATGGTTGACATTAGTTTAAAATCCAAAAACAAAGGACTTAAAAAATTAGGGTTAAGGTACTCTGATGCACCTTAACCTTGATTTTTAAACACTTTTTAACAATTTGTGTTTAACACCAAATTGTGCTAAAATAAAAAAATGTCCCAAAAATATCCAATGATCATTATTAATCAACTATTTTTTATCCACTAATGTGTGAAGGACTAACTTCATTGACATTTGGTGAGTTACAAGATGAAAAGTGGAGGTCTTTATGGAATCGGCGTTGTGGTAGTGTTTACAACCCATGTGGGACACTGCGGACACTTTCTCGAATGTCAGTCCCACCTTTTAATAGAGTGGTTTGGTCACTTTGGAACAGCCTTCCGAAGGCTCTAATTTTTTTCTAAAACGGTAGCATATGCAAAACTCCTCTATTACTTCTAAAATTTGGCAATTAACCACTAAAGTCCCAAGGCATTTTTCTGTCAAAATCGACTCAAAACTGCCAGTCCTGCTGCATTCATCTAAAAAAAGAGAAAAATATATTTTTTTTCAAAATCTAACCATAGGATCTTGTATTTAGCTTACTTCAAGTCATGTGGTAAAACTTTCATAAAGTTTGACCGTACAAATTAGAAGATATAAGCATTCAAAGTTGGAAAATTTTGATTTTTTGAACATTGACTTGCAATTTCAGATGACTTTGACCGCCATTTGTAAAAAACACTTACACTATAGACTTTGAATTTAAGTTTCTTATGTTGAATAATTGAGTTGAGAATCTAGGAAAAAAAATTCAAAAAAAATTCACTTGATTTTCATTCTTTAAAAAATTGTTAAACAAAAGTAGGTCCAAGATTGAAAAAAACACTAAATGGTGAGATTGTTTTAGCAAGCAAATTTAGCCTTGTAAAACAATTTCTTTTTGAAAAAATTGTGAAAATTGCATGCAGAAATGAGTCCTACAAGTTATTTTTTCAAGAAGATGCTTTAATTGCCCAAAAAATAAGATTGTCCATAACCTTCACATAATAAATCCAAATGAGATGAATCAAAGGTTCCCACATAGATAAAAACACAATCTATGAGAAAATAAATTTTAAAACTTTTAAGAAGATTTTAAAAAAAATTGTGTGAAAAGATTTTTGCCCGCCACATCAAAAAAAATGACCTTTTGTGCCATAACTTTTGCTCTCGGGCACCGATTGAAATAAAACTTGTATTCCTATAAAGCTAATGTGTTTTTCTATCTTCACAAAAAGTTTCTGAAAATAATGATGAATATTGAAGCCGTAGTAGCCTGCCCGAAATCCATTTTGTCCCCCAAGGGGACAATGGGACTTTAGCGGTCAAGGTAAAACAATCCATTATGGTCAAAATTAGAAGTTTGACCTCATGTAGTTGTTGAAGTTTTCCAATTTTTTCCATACAGTAGTGCAAGTGTGAGAAACAGTGTGTGCAATTGAAATTATGTTTTTTTGACAAAATATGAATTTGCTATGAATTTTTGAAGTGTTCAATGCATTTTGGCCCAAAAGAGTCTGTAGACTACCTTAGAACTAATAAAATCTGAATCCATCATGCTCACTTTGCTCACCTAAAGTAGTCATAGTATTTTCTAACATGGAAGGCCTAAAAAGTCAATTCTTACATTGAATTTTCACTTGAAAAATTAGAAGTTCCTAACGAAGTCACAAATCACTCCACTATTGTCATGTAAGACATACATTGAATCCAAACTCTCACAAATAAAAAAAACCCATGATGGGGTCATTCCCCAAGTGACCACTATGGGTCATTTGACCACAATGGGTTGTTTTACCTTATATAACTAACATGATATAATGGATGCAATTGTCAAAAAAAACCATGTGTAGTGCAAAAACTTATTTTAAAAGGGTAATGTATATTGATCCTATTAGACAAGGTCAAAAAAAAATTTAACTTCAAATGCAATGACTTTCCAATTTGTGTGATCAAAGTCTCGAAAAATTTTCTACACATTCCTATAGTATTTTTATTAATGCAAATTTGTTGAGTTGAATTTATTTGTGTCACGTTTATTTTCATTTTTTTTGTTGCCCTAAATGTGGCAATTTTTTTTGGCAATTTATGCCCCCAATGTTCCAATAGTCCTTTAGAATTAAACCATAAATAAATAAATAAAAACTAACACTATAAAAAACAATGAAATATCTATTTTTAAGAAATTTTTGTAGATGAGATTCAAACATTCAATAATCTTTTTGGATGTCTAAAAGTACTGAAGAAGGCAATTGTCTTTTAACAAAGCTAAAAGGGACAATATGTACTAGTTTTAGATGATCTTAGCATGGTCGCTTTACATCTAAAATGGAAACATTAGTAGTCCTTATTCTTTGAAGTCCATCCTCAGATTACTAATTTGTGTATTCCAAAGTTTAAAAAATCATAAACAATTTGAAGTGTCGCAAATTTATAAAATAGAAATAGAAATAGAAATAGAAATAGAAATGATCATTTTTTATTCAAAAAGTAATGAACTCAACACAAATGGTGCCATGAATCTTTTTTCTTAAAGTTTTATCTTCTCAATAATTATGGTCAAAAACATGAGGGACATGCAAAGGATGACACCCAAGAAATACAAATATTTTGTAAAGTCATCCTTAGGATAGAGTCTCATAGTTCACCATCCTTCTCTAAGACAGAAAGATGTTGTTTAACAATTTCCACAAGAGAGAATAAAAGAACTATACTACTATCTTATACTGGATTCTATAAGAAAATACTAAAAACATTCTTCTTAACTTCAATGTTTTCAACTTCATAACCTTATAGCCTCACAATGTCACAATTATTTTTTTTAATTCACTAAAAAAACTAGCTTGACTATCTAAGAGGTTTGTTGTAATGTTGGAGGATCTAGGATTCTAGGTGGTACAGTGTAGATAAAGATCGTAGCACACAACAGATCAAGTTTTATAACCAACATCAACTAAACAATAAAAAATTAAGCAGAAATGAATAACAAACACACCCTCGAATGACTAGAAATGGCTAACAAACACACCCGTTTGACTTTGTATGTGTCAGATTTCTAAGTTTTTCACTTGACAACAATGTCAAGCCAAGGAGCTTTCTCCACCTAAACACTCAAACCCTAAGATGGATGAGCCATTAGATGAAATTTGAGGGCATGGAAGGGCTATTTTAGGATCGTTTCTAAATCTGGCCAGATCCTATAATCAGCCGGTACGAGCTGTCAGAATTTTTTTTTTCAAAAGAAAAAGAAATTTTTTTTTAACCCATAGGCCTATATATCATTTTAGGCAAAAAAAAATTTTTTTTTTTTTTTTTTTTGAAAATGACGTAGCACCATTTCGACCACATTAGCAAGCTGCTATCCTACGTTCCCATAGTCTGGGAACATAGGATAACTTGCGGGCTCTTAGAGGCCTCAAATTTCATCTTATATCTAACCTTTGGACAAAACTCATCCAAAACTAAGGTGAACTAAGACCTATCTAAGTTATTAGAGGCTTAGAGTTTAAATGGCTATTGCTATTTTTAAAATTAGAGCAAACAAAAGAAAATTCATTGCAACATAATATTGCTTAAGTTGTGAAACTCTCCCCCAAAATCTATTTAAATTGAATTCTGATTCCAGAATTGGTCGTTGTCATCCACTGCAACAAGTGACCCAATGATGTTAGGAGGCCCATTCTGCATTTCGGGAATGCAAAAAGGGCCCCTTGGCACTAGTCACAAGTATGAATAAAGAAAGTATAATACCATGACTAATCAAAATGTTGCAATTTGGCACGTTGAGTTGCACCAATATGATGAATTTTTTTAATATAAAATCCAATTGATTGTGTGTACCATATTCTTATACTTTTTTTCAACCAAACAGTTTATTGCATATTTTGTGAGCTTTGTATTCATTTTACTTTGTAATAGACATCAATTATTGTATTTTTTGTGGTAAATGGGGAAGGGAGACATTAGAGAAAATCTGGGGCCTCTAGAGGGCCACTCCATAGCCCTCCGAGGACCCAGTATACAATGTTTTCTTTTGCTTAACTTTTTTTTTTCCGCTATTTCTGTTCATCTTCAATCTCAATGTCAGATTGAAGTCAGTGGCTGAAAATCCAAGTCAAATGTGTTTAACCCCTAAAGGACCATTGTCCCTTTGGGGGACAAATGCGTTTTCGGGCAAGTACCTACGAGCTGAAAGTTTCTTTTGATTTTTTGGAACTTTTTTTGGAGGTAGGAAATCTGATTACCTTCATGGGAATATAAATTTTTTTTCACAATGGGTGCTTGGGAACAAAAGTTATGACCAAATAAGCTCAAAACAAGGGATGGTGGGCAGCCAAAAAAATTTGCAATTTTTTATTTTTTTATTTTTAAATATTTTTTTCTCATAGATTATATTTTTGTCTATCTAGAAAGCTTTGATTCATTTCATTTGGATTTTGTATGAGAAAGTTATGGACATTCTTGTTTTTTGGGCAGTTAGAGCATCTTTTTGAAAAAAACAACTTGTAGGATTCATTTTTGAATGCAATTTTTCAAAATTTTCAAAATCTTTTTTTAGCATGGTTTAGCTTACTTTCTAGAAAAATCTCACCATTGGGATTTGTGCATTTTAATCCCACCTAAAATATATGAATATTTTAGATTTTCCTTCTATCTCGTACCTATTTCTACTTAACAATTTTTTAATAATGAAAATTAATTTTTTTTGAACTTTTCTTTTTTGGCTAGATTCTCAACTCAATTGTCCAAAATAAACATTAAAAGCTCAAAACTCTGTAGTGCAAAAAAATAAAGTTAAAAATGTTCAATGTCAAAAAATCTAGTCTCACAATGTGCTGAAAACCTTGTTTTTTCCACTTTAAATGTAGATGTCTTGCAATCTGTGCGGTCAAAAATTCTGAAATTTTTTCCACACACTCTCATACTAGTTAGGTGTAAGATCCTACGGTTAGATGTGGTAAAAAAACATTTATCAAATTTTTTTACTTTTTGCTATAGAAATGGCAGTTTTGAGTGTTTTTTGGCAGAAAAAGGGCCTCGGTCCTTTAGGGGTTAATAATCAAGGTTAAGATGTATTAAAGCACCATAACCTTGACTATTAAATACTTTCTACTTAGATGCATCTTTCTCTCAATCCAATTTGTAGAAAAAAATGCAAAGGTCCAAAAATAGTCAAATGCCTTACCATCAAGAATTTTTTTTTATGCCAATGTGAAAGACTTATTTTGTGGACAATTGAAGTATATGAAGATGAGAGGAGAAGATATTTATAGAAGTGGGGTAGTGATAGATAGAATAATGCATATGGGATATGTAAATTGGATTGAGTAGGAGCTCCACTTTTCAAAGTTAAGTGAAAAAAAGAAATTGTATTAAAAGCAAAATTTTGGGCCTCATTTAAGCATAGTAAAACAACTTTTTTGAAAAAACTTTGGGCTAATAAAATCTGGATAAACAAGCTAAGTTTTATAATCAAAAATCATTTTGTGATTTTAAGTCTCCAATCAAAAGTTATAGACAAAATTCAGACCGGCTGTTTGAAGGAACATTTCTTTGACATTTTCTTTGACATTTTCAAACATTTGATCTAAATTTTGTCTATAAATTTTGATTGGATACTTTAACTCACAAAATGATTTTTGTTTATAAAACCTAACTTGTTTATCCAGCTTTTATTAGTCTAAAGTTTTTTCAAAAAAATTGTTTTACTATGCCTAAATGAAGCCCGAAATTCTGCTTTTAATACAATTTCTTTTTTCTCACATAACTATGAGCGGTGGAGCTTGTATTCATCCTAATTTACATATCCCACATGCATTGCTTGCCCTACTACAACCTCACTTGTATAAAAATGTTCCTATTTTCATCTCTAAACACACAAATTTAAAAGCCACTTAATTTGCTTTAAGTGGATTGGACTAGATAATTGGCTTGAATGAATAACTATATTGTTCATTTTGAACTAAAAACCTTGTTTGATATTGGCCTTTTCCTTTTATGTAAAATTTGGAATTTATTCCAATAGTGAACCAAGAATAAACGACGGCCAACCTGTATTGGCTTTTTTTATTGTGGAAGTTGGCAACATATATGCTCTTATTGACTAGTTTTGCGAAATTATTTGGCTATATACTTTTGACAATTCTCATAGGAGACCTACTAGTGTTTTAATAGACTAGATGGTCACTTTGGAGCAACCCTCCAGAGGCCCCAAAATTCTTCTAATGATCACATCTATGAATTTCCCCCTATCGTCCACAAAATGGTCAAAAAATGTACATACCAAGTAAACATATCATTCAAACCAAATGCCACAATATATAAAACAATTTATGAAAGATGCAAACTTCTCATATCATCTTCAAAGACATGATGTTATAAAGTAGTCTACTTTGAAAGCAACCTTTTAAGATTTGATTGCATTTTAGGGGAATTTAAACTCTTTGAAACAATTTTTAGTAAATTTTTGTAGGAAGTAAAATGGAATTGGCTTCTAGCCTAAGTCATATTTTTTGGACCTTTGTAAAATTAATTACATACTTTTGGAAATGAAATACAATAATCACTAAAAGAGATTACCTCCTGATATCACTAGTAGAAAATGCATGAATTTTGACAGAATTCTGTTGGTTCGGACATGCTGTCCAGGGCACTATTTTCTTGATTTTTATTATAGAAATCTATAATAAAAATTCAAAAATTATGATATATATTATATTTATATATTATATGATACAATAAAAATTTATTATATTTATAAAAATAAAATTATTACCTTCATACACATCTAATACATACAAGTATTTTAAGATAGGATATGTTCATATTAACCCATCCTTTTATGACTTATTAATCGGACCCTCTTTACATATTATATTGTATTTACTAACTCAAACCATCAATAGTATAAGTCACCAACACCTTTTTGCCATTAATCCCTAAGGGACTACAAAAACTAGTTTGGATTTTTTTGAGAATTTAAGTAGACTCTAATCACTCTATTGACTTCATAATTTAGAGTTTTTGTATAAATTTTTAGGACGGATACTAATCACTAGAAGAAATCTAGACCTTGCGTAAAGCCATTTGATTGCATGAAAATGTGCAATTATAGGAAAAAAATTAAAATTAATAAAGAATATTTTTGGCCTACATGATCACCTGGTGTAGTGCAATAGTGGTGTGCTACGCAAGATTGGGAACGAAAAGAAATTCATTTATTTTTTTTCAAAAAAAAAAAAAAAAAATACTCCCCCGCCCCCCCTCCCCTCTAGATTTGCACATTGGCCAAAAGTCAACTGGCCCTCCACAAGGGCCAAATTTTCTCTAATGTCATCCAGATCTACAAATGAAGTTTTATTTCACGTCATTCTAACAAAAATTGCAAGATTTAGAAGTTTCTTTTTCAATTTCAATGTCAAATTGGATAGCTAAATATGTATTTTACAAAATAAGTAGTTAACTTTATTGGACACATTGATACCTATTCAAAAGCATTTGAACTATTCAATTGTAAATAATGAGGTGAAATTTATGAGGAGTTTTATTTTGTAGGAACTGAAGCAATAGAGAAAGTTTGGACTTTCTAGAAGGTTGTTTCTCTGCTAGCTAGATGAGCAAATATAACAAAAAGCAAAAAAATATAGCAAAAAATTATTTATTAATTTTTTAACACGTGCCACATGTTTGCTTCATATGCTACATTTGATTGCAGTTTTAAATTTTTAAATTAAAAAATATAAATAAATAAATAAATAAATAAATAAATAAATAAATAAATAAATAAATAAATAAATAAATAAATAAATAAATAAATAAATAAATAAATAAATAAATAAATAAATAAATAAATAAATAAATAAATAAATAAATAAATAAATAAATAAATAAATAAATAAATAAATAAATAAATAAATAAATAAAATATATATATATAGTATATGCATATTTAGTATATGTATATTTAGCCATCAACAAACAACTGTCTAGAGAATAAATTTTCTATAATTAAAGAAGAAATGTATAAAATTGTCTTTTGAATTCAATTATGAAAAATTTAAATAAACACAAAAATAAAGATTACTGATTGATTTTCAAGAATACAAGAGGTGAAAATATTCACTAAAAATGATTGACTGCACATATGCTTTGGACCTATGACCACTACATTCCTATTCCTATAGCATCGACAATCCTACATACTCTATATTGGCTCTAATTCTACCTATGAAGGATGACAAATGTTTTCTAAACAAACATATTATACTCTAAGAAGCAAACCTATCCCAAAAACAATCTAAATCTTTTGATCATAATCGTAATCATAATCTTAATTTTTTATCATAGTCATAATTTATCAAATTTGTCAAAGTTTAATAATTTAAATTTATAATTTATCAAATCTGTCAAAGATTTAGATCTAAATGATGATTTATCAAAATCTGCCAAAGATTTAGATTTGATAAATTATGATTTGATCAAAAATTCAAATACAATATCATTAATTTATCAATCTTGATTTATAAAAATATCAATATAATATCATTAAATATTACACCAAATTTTATTATAAATTTAAAACATTGGAAGATGTCCAGTACTCTATCCCGTATAAGTCAACGATAAATCAAATTAGTTTAGCTTGCTTAACCCCTTAAAAACCATAAGTGCAGATTTTGAACAATGAATGAACGGAAGCACATCCCAAACTCGTCGAAATGCGTTTTTTCAACCATCAGTTTTGTTTGAAGATTCTTGTGTTAGTTCTTTAATTTTTGTACGGTATGGATTATGAAGATTTTGCTTTGCAAATATTCTATAATTCAAAAGGTATTGGTCAGTCTAGCTTCAAAAAGTAACTTTTTTAGTGCAAAAAAGGACCCTTCAAAAATGACTTGAATCTAAAAAATAAAAAAGATCTTCAAAAATCATAGTGATTTAACGTTTTAAACTTGTAGGGTGAAAAATCTTGTAAAAATCATGAATATTCAATCTACAATCTATTATAGAAGGAATTTCCAGTTTCTACTTACCAATTTTATTTGAAAAATATTGATGTGTGTATTTGTTGATCCAACCATATGGATGTGATCTATAAATCATATTTTACACTTTTGTTTGAGAGTCATCATTAAAATATTGTTCTAAGTTGCATTTATAATAGACCTTTATAATTTTGGAAATTTGGACTACCCTCTGGTCCTTTAGGAGTTAATGGCAATTTTCATTAAAATGGCGGTCTAAAACCGTCATTTTACTTGAAATGTACAGCTTGACAATCTGAATTGCAAAAATGACATCTAGAAATGATATACATTATAGACATCTAGGACAATTATATCAAAAAGTTTGGAATTCTTATAGATTTTAGACCTTGCGATCTAAAAAATCTATGACTAATGTAGATTTAAGATATCTAGGGCTTATATGGATTTCAAAAATCTAGAATAGGTATAGATTTCAAAAATAGATTTAATAGCTTAGACCATGTAGTCTAAACTATTGAAAGTACCAAAATTATAGAATACGCCATTTTAATAAAATTGGTGATCTTAGTAATAATGATAAATAGAATCTAGGGTGATTGCAAGAAACACTTCACATTTTTGGCCATAGGACTGGCAGTATTATGTAGTACTATGCAGTACTATATTTCCACAGCGCCCCTACAGATCTCAATCGTCAATTCACATATCTCAACCATTGATTCAGTACTATGTAGTACTATAAACTGCTGCAAAAAACTACAGAAGCCACTGGGAGCAAAAAATAGCAGAAAAAGGGTCTCTACACCTTTTTATTTTTAGTAATTCAAATAAAATTCAAAAAATAAAAACAAAAAATCTGTTTTTCTAAAAAGGATTGTGCTCACATTGCACCAAAAAATTAATGTAGGAAATTTTTTCCCTCTTTATAACCTTCACGCAAAGAAAGGTCACTTTGACCCCATGTGGACAACTGACATGTTGCTATTTTCATAAAAATTCATCGTCAATCTTTGTAATCTTAGTAGACTTCCAACATGTCCAATTTGTAGCTTCAAATTTGCATTTTTGGGTAAAAAATAGGACTAAAACCCCTCAAAATGGCCAAAGTAGACACTCAATTGGAGGCAATTTAAAAAATAGCTAACTAATTTTTAAAAAAATTAAAAAATTACTCAATGTCTGCAACTACCATATGTACCTTCCTTTCAAATTTCACGCCAAATCACTAGAAGAAAATTGCATTGAAACCTAGAAACACACGTGGGATTGGTTTTGTTGAGTTCCTAGTTTCTAACACAGATTTTTGCGTTCCAACGTGTTTCTGCGTTGCAATTCCAACCCAGAAACGCGTTGAAACGCAAAAATCTGTGTTAGAAACTAGGAACTCAACAAAACCAATCCCACGTGTTTTCCTAGGTTCCAACGTAGTTTTCTTCTAGTGAATGGACAAACGATGTAAGAGTTATGAGCAAAAAAACACCCATCCGAGGGCAAAGGGACAAAAATTAGGACAAGCATTTTCCTTGCAATCACCCTCTAGCTAGATATATCTAGTAGTCTTTGAGTGATCAACATTGTTTTGTGGACTACTATCTTGGGACCTTCAACAAATAAACTCTTCATGTAGGCTAGTTTAAAATTAAAAAAGGGGTTGGTTCTCTCTATATTGTCAACATAAATATTCAATGTTTTCCATGTGGCCACATGTCCACATTGTGAAATTATTGTTCAACCCAATTTGCAATTGTAATGAAAGATGTTGCAAATAGAATTTGACTTCTTTGATTTATTCTAAGATCATTTGTTATAAATTTTCAAAAGCATCATGTTGTAGGCTTTTACATTCTACATTGGGTCATAGATTTAGTACAAAATAACAAATTTGGAACCTTAAAGCAACAAACCGTAATGCATAAATAGTTACTTTGATAATTTATTTAAGTTGTACATATCACATAGGTGAATTGTGATTTAAGATGCTGATTTGGTTTGCTATTAGGCTAAAAGTAGGATTTTATTTCAGACATTTGACAATTAAAAGTGCCACTAAGGTAAAACATTCCATTTTCAACTTATATAGGGTGATTGCAAGAATAACCGGTATTGAAACATTGTCACAAAAGCAGTGTCGAAGCTTACTTTTGCAATAACTTTTGAAGCTTGACTTGCATGAATTTGAAATTTTTATTGGAGATTCTTCTTTTGAGTTTAATCATATCTCATATTTTTCAGAACTTTAAAAAAATCATTTTATATATAAAAATCATATAAACTAATATGTCACGTTTTGAGTTTTAGGGGGGTTTGCTACATAAGGAGTCCCCAAATTTAATGATATGGGGCTGAAATTTCTATGGTCTATTCCCATAGTAGGAAGTCATGTTCCTACCAAGGGGCTTTAAAAAGTATCTTATTTTATATCCTCTATGTCCATGTAAAGAGGGCTCCCTTGCGCGTGCAATTCTGAGCATTGAAGATAGTTTCAACATTATTTTTTTGGTGAAATCTCATTATCATGAAGTCTTCCCAAATGGCATTTTTTAGTTTTTTTTAAATTATTTTTCCTATTTTTTACAAATGAAGACATCAAAGTATGTGTTTTCTTCAAAATTTCAGCTCATCTTTTTGTGAATAATTTTTGACCTAGGTTTTTATTAGGTCTGAAATTTTGGTGATATGCTATTTTTAGTGTCATTCTAATTATCCATATTTTAATTTATTTTAGAAAATTTGTATGCAAAAGCTCATAGTATTAGGAGTACTAACCCAAATAGAACAAAAACGGAAGGTCATTCTTGCAACGACCCTATAACAGATATTTTGTTAAAATGGCTATATTCTTCTGCCATTTTTCCATCTATTTTCTAGGATTGGTATAGATTTCAAACCACATGGTGTAAAATATAGGAGTAGGAGTGTAGGACTAATTTACATTTAAGACCACATGATATAAATCTACAACTGCCAAGTTTGTGGAATATTGTCATTCTAAATTTCTAACGCAATATCCCTACTTCTTCATCAGAACAACCTCCTGATGATGCAATTCTTAGATTCCTACTTTTTGAACACCTCCAAGGACACCTATACATAGTAACATAGCTGTTACCTTTCTCTTCAAATTTTCATAAAAAATCAAAAGAAACAATTTTGAGATAATTGTTTTCTGCTAAGTTTTTTTCACACATATGGCAAATTTCATTAAACTAGTGTCATTCTCAAACTTTGGCGCTTTTATAGTTCAGACCACCCAGTCTGAAATCTCAAATCTAAACTTGCCCTAGATGGTTAGACTGTCCAATCTGAAATCTATACCCGTCCTAGACTCCTAAATGGCTCAGAGTGTATGGTTGAAAGTAGCACATTTCATATGCCATTTTTATGAAATTTGCCATAAATAGCCTAATTATCAATACAATCTAATCAATTTTGGCTCTTGATAACAAAAGAAGGCAAATTTCTTAAAGGGATGGGGATTAGTTTGCGTTGCCTTATCTCGGAATGAAACTGTTTCACCCGTGGTTTTCATGCCTATTAATTTAGAAATGCAAAAAACCCTTACAGTCAACAACGGACAAGTTCAAAATAAACTGGAAATTCATTAAAAAAATTAAAAAAACAACTGAAATAAAATAAGTGAGCAGATTCACCCGGAGTAAGTGGACCGGTACTCATGATTCCACCGCAGATCCAGCCACGAAATAAAACACAGGCCCTCCATTTGTCCCCCCACCCAAAATAGCAACCCGGAGTTTCGAGACTGAAAGCAGTGCTTGGAACGCTTTTGCGGCAGGAAACTTGAAGGGAAATTGGTAAAGCATCAATAATCAAACCATTTGAGTTGTGGGATAAAACTTGTCCACGAGGCTACCGAAGGCAAAGCGACCTTGAATTGCCTGCAAATTCGGTACTGTGGACCTAAGTCGGACTAGGATGTGGGCCCAAGTTGACTGTAGACCTTCGTCCAAGTCGTCGTCGACGTCAACTCCTCCCCCACAAAAGCTAATTTATTATCAGCAAGAGCTTCATTCAGGCTATAGTCCCTTCGGAGCTCTCTTGCGCGCTTGAATCGAGTGTCGTGGATCTTCCGACTCCAGACGAATGCTAGATCGGTCAGGGCTCCAGTAGACGTCGATCGATCAGGTCGATCGGGTCGATCGGGTTCCAGTCCCATTTTGAATTTTGACAGTATAACTTGTCGGATTCTTTCGAATCGAAGTGTAGTACTCGTCACGTAGTGTTTCGAGTTTGTATTATATGGTGTAGTGATCAATCAGTAGATCTTCGATCGAATAGTGGTGTTTGTAACGTTTGTCTATAGAATTGACGTGAAGCTCGTCGATCGATATGGCGGTGTTGCCGTACTGTAACCTGAACCCGCCTACGGTTGTGCCACGACCCGAGCCGGCGGGCATGATCGAGGAGTTTCGTCAGTACCTTCTGGAAGACGACGTCGACAATTGTTTTCCGGAGGAGCATTTCTTGCAGGGGGATTTCAATCAGGGAAACTTGAGCACGGAGGCTTTTCTCAAGAGCCTGGTTTCGCCGCTGGTGTCACCCGTGGTTTCCCCTCGCGCTAGTGATCAGGTGCTGGAGCCCATCTGGGCTACTAGTTCTTCATCAGACCAGAGTACTCCACCAGAGGATGCTAGTGACCGGCCTGTCGTGATTAGTAACCGCACGGGACGCCCACTTTCGAATCTCACGTTGCCGTCTACCTGCTGGGAACCGAGTCCAGTCCCTGCCAACCTAGTGGAGTCCCCTTCTTCAGAGCAGGAATCGGAGAACATGTTCGTGCAAAGCGTCTTGCAGGATTACAATCCCGGGTCAATTTCTCCCGATTCGGGTTCGAAGTTGAAGAAAGCGCGCAAGTCGTCGACGAGTTCGTTGCAGCAGACCTGTAGCATCAGCGTGGATCAGAAGAGAAGCTCGCTGGATTCCAGAGCCAGTCCGAAGTCGGATTCGCCCCGACCGTTGACCTTCAGGGGTGTGAGACGTCGTCCGTGGGGGAAATTCGCTGCGGAAATTCGAGACTCGGCGCAGAATGGCGCACGCATCTGGCTAGGAACTTACGACACGGCGTACGACGCGGCGTGCGCGTACGATCAAGCGGCGTTCGAGATGCGTGGATGCAAGGCGCTTCTGAATTATCCTCTCAAAGCCAACTTCTACGCCGCCAAGGCCAAGCAAACGAACACCACTACCCAGACGAGTCCACGGTCTCCGGCGCCTGTAAGTACGCGAGGAGCTGCCGCCCAGAAGTCGACGTCGTCGTCGCAAGGTTCACCATCAGTCGCCCAGTCTCCACGAGAATTCAGCAATGGCGGCAGCAGCCCACATCAACTCTCCAGTTCTTTGTCTCCTGAGCTTCAGTTCCGGAGGACCGCGTTGTGGCTGCAACAAGCGATGCAGGAACCGTACCTGGTGCAGATGGCACAGCTCATGGGAGCCCGGCAACGCATTGCGGCAGTGCCCACTTATTACAGCGACTATTTTCAGCAAAGTCCTCGCGGATTCTCGCAACAGGTAGGGATCTAGCTAAGGCACCACCCCTTGCACAAGTGGTTAATTCTTTCTGTGAAAGTTACTTCTATGGGTGCGGAATTTGTCTGCACAAAGTTTTCCGATGTACTAACGGATTTTTTTGATTTGGTGTAGGTCATGGATGTTTTCGGAAGTGGAATGAAGAGATCTTGGTCCAGTGCTGAGCTTTGGGAGGAGTCTGTGAAACGGAGGTGCTATTCGTGGTGATATTTTTATATAAGTGAGTTTGATTTTAAGTGAGGCGACAGTCACTTAACATACGGTCGGTTACTGACTGGCATAAGCCAGAGCAACCGTATGTCAAGTGGAATGAATCCTGATTTTCCTTCTCAGGATTTCACTACATCCCCAATTTTGCACTTGGAGCTCGATCAATTTGTAAGCAAATTTCTATGTGAAATGTCACATAGTTGCACAGATAAGTTAACAGAGTATGAGGTTATGGTTCCAACTTACAACTTGCAACCTGAGCTAGACCATATGATTGTACTGCTCAAGAAGCGTCCGGAGCCTGATGAACGTGCAATTTGACGTCAAAGTCGACGAGGGTCTTAACATGTGGTGTACAAAGACTATCATGACACATGCAATGGTAGAATAAATTAACTATTGTGATACTGCAAATTTGGTGATGATGATGATGCAGTACATGGTAGAATAAGTTTATTAAGTTAGATTTCAAAATTTTCAGGATTTGGAGATCTATCCGAGTCTCCGAGACTCCGAGAGGGACCGTATGTATGTACTTGTAAATGTACTACTGTGATAAGACTTGTATAGTTTAAATTAGATGAGAAGTAAGTCCATAGCATTTGTTGGTTGAGAATTGCAGAAATATGAAAAACTGTGAATTATCGATCTTTCCTGGTTTGCTTTGGTGCATCCAGATGTAATTACACCAAACGATTCACTGATCTTCCTTCACGAATCTGTTTTGTTCCACTGAGTACGATTTATCTACAATACTACAATTGTCGCGTCTACTAAAATCTCGTGTTATTACTGTATGTGATACTTTGGAATCAATTGGCTATGTATCTTCCTGCTTCAACTTTGTCGGAGTTTGACATTCGTATTCTGTTTCCGTTGGAATGTACGAGGACTGCCGTAGAACAGCTAGTATCCCTTGCACTGGAAATTATCCTTAGAGTTAATGAATAATTCTTCTTCGCCCTCTACTCAAAAACATTTGAACTAAGGTAAAAATGTTTAAAACAGTTCAAAGTCAACTCTTAAAGTGTTCACTATATTTTAGACATGTATGTTTGAAGTATTTTCAAAAAGACCCAAAACCATTTTTTAAAGGTTCTACTACTTTTGCAGCCATATTATGCGACATATAAAATTTGAGACATCTTGCTATGATAGTTTAATTCTTAAAGAACGGCCTCTATGACCATGAAAAAAATATAAAAAAAACTTGCTTGCTTCATATCTTTCATCTTTCCAAATATTTGAGTAGAAACTATTTTCTAAAGATGCAATCACATGTTTTCTAGAAATTAATCCTAAGACTTTCAAATTTCTTCATAAAAATCCAAAATTTTTAACATCGGGCCATTGGCATATATTATAGTGTGAACTGAAGTTTTGTATCATTCTAGAATTAGATAATTAGTAGACTATGATGTTCAAATTGTACATTAGGAAAAAAAATGGGGCCTAAAGAGGGCCGTTCGACTATGACCAATAGTACAAATACAACAAATAAAGGAAATTCAAAATAACCATTTTTTGAATAAAATAAATTTTTGTTGAAAAATTACAATTTGTCATATCACAATAGAGTCAAATGACCCTGTATTATTCAATACTGGTCTAGAATCAAATGGCCTTTGTAAGTTTTTGTTTTTTTTCTAATGAATAAAATGTTGAATTTTATGAGTTTCTCAAAATTTCAAAATACTATAGAAATTAGACCAAGTGAGATTCTTTTGAATTTGTGGAACTAAAGTTTAAACAAATGATTTTTATGCCTAAAATTTAGATCAAGAGCAAGGAGTTAGGAGTTCCTCAAATACACTAGAATTTAAGCATCTTTCGTGATATGCTTTCTAGCATCTTCTTTTATATAAACGTCTATAATTCCTTGATGAGGGAATTTCCACCAAGATCATTGGAAGAAAGGCCGGTCCTATTTACCATCTTTTTAAGCATAAGCTTTATGAACTTGAAAATTTTGTGGGAGATGTCAAACTTTATGGTAATTGGATCCCTTGTTCTTTAGAAATTAAAAAGAATCATTTTATATTTAAAAATCTTTTTTGTTAGTTTGTCACAATATACGATTTAGGCGTTTTTACTACATTAGGAGTCCCCAAATTTAATGCTCTGGAGCTAAAAATTTTATGGTCTATTTGCATAGTAGGAAAGCATATTCCTACCAAAGGGAATCTAAAATATATATAAATTTGTCTCCACCACATGAGTGCAAACAGCACTCCCATTGCGCGCAATTTCTGAACAATGAAGATGGTTCTAAGATCAATCTTTTGGTGAAATCTCATTACTATGAACTCTTCCTAAATGGCCAATTTTTCTTGATTTTTTTAAATTGTCTTTCCTAATTTTTACAAATTAAAATGTGAAATTATAGTGCAAGTTTCTACTTTCGGCAAATTTTGCACTTTTCTAGTTCTCTTACTTAGAAAATTTTCCTATATTTTTCCTTCCTAGGATACCTTCCTCTTAAAGGTCTATACACTAAGTACATTTTTCACACTTTTTAAAAAAAAAATTTCTAATTTTAAAGTACTCCCAAAAGAAAAATTGAGTACTGTGAAAATGCTTTTTGAATACCCTTTCTTGCAATGACCCACCACCATGCATTAGAAACACATTCAAAATATTCTTTCCGAAAAAATTTTGGATGATAAATTGAAGTTTACAAATTCTACTAGTCATTTGAAATCACATTAGAGAAAAAATTAGCCCTCCGGAAGGCTGCTCCAAATTGAAATGCCAAGCCATTTCAAGCTTGGCCTGTCAATCTAAAAAAGTACCCCCAGTGAGCAGTCAAACTTTGTACTTTATTTTTATTTTTTTATTCGTAAAATTGGGTTCCTTCGCCATTGTCACTATACTTTCAGTTGCGCGGAAACAGGGGAAAACTAATTTTTATAGTCTTGAAAAACAAAATTTCAGGGTACTTCGGAAGGCTATGGAACAACCCTCCAAAGGCCTGAAATTTTTTCTTATGTGTAGAAGCCACCTTGAGGTTCTATGGGTCTTTAAGGATTAAGGTCATATGTAAGACATATCAAGAGATCTGTACATCACAAAAAGGGGGGGGGAAAGATAGAAATGAATACAACTACCTTATTCAACTCCAAAAAAATGAAGTGAAAGTTATGAGGAGTTTTTTTTCTTTATGGACAATAAAGATAGAAAAAACATACAAGGGTGATTGCGAGAATGACTGATACTGCAAAGTACTAAAACATTGTAACAAAAGAAATGTTGAAGCTTCCTTTTGCAATAATTTTTGAAGCATGACTTGCATGAGCTTGAAATTTATATTGAAGACTCTTCTTTTGAGTTTAATCATATCTCATATTTTTCAGAAATTTTCAAAAATCATTTTATATTTAAAATCATTTAAACTAATATGTCACATTTTGAGTTTTAGGGTGTTTTACTACGTAATGAGTCTCCAAATATAATGATTTGGAGATGAAATTTCTATGGTCTATTCCCATAGTTGGAACTTGTGTTTCTATTAAGGGGCATTAAAAAATATTTTATTTTATATCCTCTACGTCCATGCAAAGAAGGCTCCCTTGTGCACGCAATTCTAAACATTGAAGATGGTTTCAGAATCATTTTTTTGGTGAAATCTCTTTACCATGAAGTCTTCTCAAATGGCTTTTTTCAATTTCTTTTAAAATTATTTTTCTATTTTTTACAAATTAAAATGTCAAAATATGTATTTTCTAGTGATTCTGCACTTTTCTAGTTCTCCTATTTAGAGAAATTTTTTTGCTTTTCCTTCATAGGGTACCTTCTACTTATAGGTGCCTATATTTATGTATTTTTTAATATTTTTTTAAAGACGTTTTTCTATTTTTATAGTACTCTCGAAAAAATGGCTGAAAATGGCCAAAGTGGAACAAAAATGGAAGGTCATTCTTGCAACGACCCACAAAATTGTTACTTGAACTAAATTTTTAAAATTTTCAAATATAAAAGATATGCAACTGCTGTCAAAGTAAATGTTTAACGGGTGACTGCAAGAAATATCTATCCTACTTTTTGTCACACGTTCATTACGGAAGTTGTTTTGTGCGATAAATATTCTTGAAATGATCGGATGAACATAAAATTCAAAAGTAAGCTTCTTATAACAATAGAAAATGTGCTTTAGTTATTTAAATTTTTTTAAATTAATTCAATAGGTGACATTGAATTTTGAATATATGTCACACATACGTTTTTGGTGGATTTTAGTACTATCGAGTATCTTTTTTGAAGAGTTACATTGCCATATTTGGTAGGCTAGCTCTTTTAATAGAAATACACCTTCTCAAGAGAGGGATTTCCAAAAACATGTTCCAAGTGTGTTTTACATTGGTCTAAAGTATGTTATATTTAGGTTGAATTTATGTTGAATTAAAAATGGTCTTTGAGTTTTAGATTTGATCTTTCTTCTTTGCTCTTAATCAACAACAATGGATATTTTTAAAATAAAAATTTTAAATGCATTTTTTAATTTCTTAAAATAGAAATTTAGAAGTCTCATTTTTTAGCCTAAAATGTAGCCTGTGGCTCAAAATAGTATTTCAAAGTACACAGAAAGACTCAATAGTATTGGTAGAGGCTTGTTGTACCTCCAATACAGCAATGTAGATTGTTTTTATGGTGAATTAAGTATTGTCATCTATGCTTGTCATCCAATGATGAACATCATGCGTAGTCTCTTGTCTCATGCATTGTTAGAATGGTAGGTTTGAAATCCAATCGACCGTCCAAATTTCATGTTTTTTGCACCTAATAGTACAAAAAATGACTCATCGTACAAAAAATACTAAAAGACTAAAAATAAAAAATGCAACAAATAATACAAGTGTTTTTTTGTTATTACCCTCATATATTTACAATAATCTTTGTAACTAATTGAAGAATTAGAGATTTTTTAAAACATTTGTTCTAAAACTATAAAAGTAATACACCATGCATAAAATAGTTTTTGACATTTTCATAATCTAATCAAATTTATTAATAATAAATTTTTTTAATACAAGTAATTTTTTAAAGATCCTTTAGTAAGTGGAATGAGTTTTTTGGGTATTTTTTAGAAAGAATTTTACAAATTTTATATTTTTATTGAGTGAAATATAAGTGACTTAAATATGATCTTAAGAAAACATATTGAGTTCAGTTTTCCAAATTATTTTTAAAGATTTTGTTCTGAAGATAGAAAAATGCATTAGATTCATGAAAATGTTATTTTTACTTTCAAATGTTGCCTGGTAGCAAAAACTATGGTATAATAAGTATGTATCTTAGTTTGCTAAGCAACAAAACATTATTGCAAAAACGAAAAACCATTTAAAAAAACAACCTAAAATCTAATATTTTTGTCTATAGAAAAGGTTTGTTTTGTTTCACATGAAAAAGAGATGCATAAGTAATGAGAAATTTATCTTCATGAAAAAATAATACACGGGATTTGTTGATCATCTCAGTTTTTATATTTTCAAAAAGAAGAAGTTCCACAAAGTTTAGTGTGATTGTTAGAACAATCTTTCTGTTGGGATTAGTGTGTTTCAATTTCATCTTAGAGCTATTAACAAATTTGTTTTTCCCTCTATTTTACACCTACGTTTATTCAATAATTTCTAAAGAATAAGAATCACCCTTTTTTATTTTTTTGTCTAAACTCAATTCTTTATGGTAAAATTTTAAATTCAACCCTCAAAGTGCAAAAATCCAAAGTTTAGAAGATTCAAAGTCTTAAAATCTAGTACACAAGGTGCAAAAAAATTGTTTTCTTTACTTCAAAAGTAAATATATGTAGCCTCAATTTCTAGAATTTCATTCACATATTCTTATATCAGTCTATTACAAGATACTATGGTTAGATATTCCAAAAAAAATTCCAAAGCTTTTTCTCTTTGAAATATAATTTGTAGTTTTGAGTGTTTCTTGACCCAAAAAAAGGGTTGTATTTCTAGAAAGGGTGAACTGAATTCTCATCCATTTCAGTAGGTTACATTTCATTGTGCCAGACTGAAGATGCTCATTGTATGTATATAAGGTAGAACAGCCCAATGACGTCAAGCTTCCAATTCTAATATCTATTAGACCCTCCCATTTACATCTTTCATCCACCTATTATCACAATCTTAGCAACCCTTTCGCATCATGACAACTAATGTACTTGGGAAGGGGACGTGCTAGCATGTGGTTGAGCATGTGTCTATCCACACTTTACCAATTTAGTCCCAGCAAACTTCAAAAAATTACATAAAATTCATTTCTTATAGGAGTGTCTTGATTCTTCTTGCAAATGGCTTCATTCAAACTTTTTAATCTTGGAAAAGTAAGTGAATTGACAAATAACTTCTCTCAGGTACCTAGATAGCATATCTGCTTAGTAATAGGCATGTTTACCTTATTTGCAGATACCCTTTATGCTTGTACTAACAAGAAGAAGAAACAGACTATGGAACTATGAAAATAATTTTTCATTATTTTTTGTGCAGTTATGATAGAAGTAACTGAAGTCCACCTCTAATTTACGGTAAATTAAGCCAAGATGAGATTCGATTTTTTTTCAATTTAGTAGGATGAAAGCTCAATCTACTTTTTTATGTCATTGTCTATTTTCATCCATGATACAGGGTATTGTCTTCTCTGGTCCCTGTACCCAAATTTGAGTTGACTGCTGTTCAGTGATTTCTTTTTCTTTTCAATATTTTTCGAAACAAATGAAACAGAATTTTGATCTGTATACTTCTTTATTGATAGGGATGCACATAATTGACTCTATGTTTCATAAAAGTTTTACATAATTGACACCGAAGGTACTTGAAGGTACCAATGTGGCAGCAATAAGATATTACACATAAGTCAGAACATTCTGTTTTCATTTTTTTCTTTGACCTATTTGAAGTACCGGGAATTTAGTAACCGCCCAGCCAGTTTGAAATTGCTTGCAATCATTTGTCCCTTGGTTTCTGGTTTCATCTTTTCAATTAAAATTTCTAGCTGCAAATAATGATCTGTGAAGTGTGTGCATTCTACACAGGAAATGGAGACACACAAGAGTCAGGGAAATTCATGTAAGGTAGCAGCACCCATTACCGTCAAATTAAGGGTTTTGAACATGATGATTATTAATAAACATCTAGCAAATTAGAGGATCCTATTAGCAAGAGAAAAATTATGTCTGTGCATTTTTGAATGTATTATTTGGATACCGTAAGAATATGTTGTGAATTTTTAAAGAGCCAATTGCAAATGCACCTAATACCAACACTAGGGTCAAATACTCAGATGATGTACATCCTTGTAATTACATCTATTCACTTCTACGGATTTTTCAAGATTTTAGAAGTGATGGTTATAGGGACAGTGATGGTTATGGATATTGCTATCTTAAGGTAGGATGTTCACAAAGCACTAGGGCTTCGAAAGCATATTGTACAAACAAGTAATGACTATTGCATTTCAACTTCAAAATTTCATAATTAATTCCATGAGACGACTAACTAAATTATGAAACGACTTAGAACAAAATGGATTTTGGGCAGGCTCTTACAATCCCAATATTCATCGTAATTTTTTGAAATTTTTTGTAAAGATAGAAAAACATATGAGCTTTGGAGAATATCATTTTTATTTCAATTTGTGCCCGGGATCAAAAGTTATGGCATAATAAGTCCAAATTTTAGTTCAACGGCAAAGAAAAAAAACTCAAAATTTTATTTATTAAAATTTAAAAAATTGGTTTCTCATAGATTATGTTTTAATCTATATGGTAAGCTTTAATTCATTCCATTTGGGGTTCTTAAGAAAAAATTATGGACAATCTTGTTTTTTAGACAACTGAAGTATCTTCTTGAAAAAATAACTTGTAGGATTCATTTATGAATTTAATTTTTACAATTTTTCAAAAAAAAAGTTTCACAAGGTTAAAATCACTTGCTAGAACAATCTCACCGTTGAGATTAGTATGTTTCAATTCCATCTCAAAGCTATTAACAATTTAGTTTTCCCTTCAATCTTGAACCTACTTCTATTTAACAATTTTTT
Source organism: Neckera pumila (assembly GCA_963969595.1). NCBI lineage: Eukaryota > Viridiplantae > Streptophyta > Bryopsida > Hypnales > Neckeraceae > Neckera > Neckera pumila. The sequence goes on along the minus strand of OZ018414.1, from coordinate 2,630,579 downwards.
AGTGAGTGAAAATTACATGTGTTTTTATTAATTTTTCCTAGACTCTCAACTCAATCCTTCAACATATAAAATCAGAAATTCAATATCATTGGTGCCAGAATTCAATCTTCAATTTAAGTTAGGAAGATTCAAAGCCAAACAAAGTAGTTGAGTAAACTGCATAGAAATTTATTTCCTTTACTCTAAATGCAAATATATATTAATGATGTACATAAGAATTAATAAGATGGTTGATTCAAATTTGAATAGAACTAGCATTAAATTTCATAGATTCAGAAATTTACAATAAGACAAAAAAGAATTTATTAATAAAAAAAAGAGGCAAACTAATGTCTTCTTGTGCCATTTGTATGAATTTTTTTTAGGTTTGATTACCATAACCTCTACTATCTTTATCTTTAGAGCATCTATAATCCAATCCTTTAAATATTATGACATCCAACAAAATGGATGAAAATCATTTTAAAAATAACTTATTTTCTAAGAGCAAATTTCAAGTTCACACATCATATTTGGTAAATGTGTGTGGCCCCTCAAATCACCTTTTAAGACCAAGTTTAGATGGATTTTTCTACTTGATTGCAACTTGTGTGATGGAATCTTGTCTAACTTTCCACATCAAATAATTCATAATTGGTTCACTTACTGAATATTAGATACATGTAGAGAGTGTGATTGAATCCCTTGTGGGATAATTATGTCCTTTGAAAGGAAAAGGCTTGAACTCATAATGCTCTTTGTTTGCTTTCAATTGAATCTATTTCAATCCTCCAAAGTCTATATCCAAATATTTATGTGCCTATTTTTTGGAATCTTCTTCTATAGTACTTCAAATTCTAATCCAACATAATTCAAAAGTTAATAATACATTGTGGCATTGCACTACAGTGTAGAATATGCACCCAATAAATTGGCCCAACAAAAAACTACAACTATTTTTTAATGATATTTTTTCAATGATAGTACTTTCAAATAATATGAATCATTCAATGAGTTTGCTAGGACCATTGAGATTGCCTTTCTTACTATAGATTGCCTTGTATTGCAAAGTAAAGGGACAGGCCAGGGAGGTAGCTAGCCTGCATCAACTCCAATGGAGCAACAAGCTAAAGTCCAGCAAACCACTCCAACACATGATCTTTTTCAATTTTGAATCGGGATTTTATGCACTTTTCTGGTGCGGACAAGTTAGATGGTTTAGACTTTGTAGGCATGTTAGAGATTCTAAGCTTCCATGTGATGCTCCGAGCTCACCAAATTATGTCAAAATGTCGAGCAAAGCCTCTCGTTTGCCCAGCTCTGAAAAATTCAATTGATTAGAACAGCCGCATTGGAGGCCAGTTATTTCAAGAAGGACGTTACAAGTCCCATTGGCGTTGTTGTTGTACTTGCTCTAGTGTTGCATTGGAGCTACTCTTAAGGTAAAAGCACTTAACTCGGACACAATTTGTTTTTGGACAACTATGATATGCTCTAAAGAAGACATGTGGGGACCCAAAGTGGCCATGTGGGGACTCAAAGTGAACAAGTGCAGTTCCAAGAAGTTGTCACTATCATGATGGAGATTCCTGTGTTGGCCAATCACCTATGTATGATCCATTACAAACAAATGCGGCCCAAAAGTGGGCCGCGAGTTCTATACAGAACTACATCCCGATGGTGCAGTTAGAGAAAAAATCAACGCTATGCTGATGTGGCACGACTGGTGCCACATCAGCCCACGTCAACATATCTGATTTTTTAATTATTATTATTATTATTATTATTATTATTATTAATAAAAATTAATTAATTAATTATTTTTTTTCTGTATTTGCACCACGTGGGGTGCTGAAAATCAGAAGTTAACGGCCCATTTCAGGCTTCAAATTTTTCCTAATGCCAGATTGAAGTGTGTCTCTTTTGGGTGTCGCCACTTTGGTGTTAGTCTAGTGTACACAATAGATGCATCTAGGGAGTTGTTTTCAAAAATTCATCTTATATTTATACAAGCTCCGAAAAATACGAAACCAAATTTCTTGGTTTTCTAAACCTTTTACTAACAAGTTTATATCATTTTATTTTGTAGCCACCTTCACGATTTGTAGATCAAAACAAGTGTCCAAATTAGGTGCTTCTACCTTACATGTGCAATCCGGCCGGTGTACCCCATTGCATATCATTGTTAACAGGGCAAGGTTCCTCTTCCCAGGTGGAGGTTTAATTCCCCCGTATATGCCTTGGGAGAGGATTCAATTATAATACATTGGACTTCATTGGAGGGCTCAGCATGTTATCTCTAACAAGAGAACACCATTCGCTGGGGGCTCCTGCTTTTACGTGGAGCAAAAGGGAACCCTCCAGGGAAGGTGAATAATGTTATGTGATGATCAATGGTATCGATACTCTAGAATCTTGAACCGGACTCCACATTCCTCTTAGCATCGGTGAGGTCCACGGGCCGGACTCCACATGTCCGCCGGCTCAATTAGTGAGGAATTAATTAGCGACGGCTCAATTAGCGACGGGAATGGCCGGTATGTCCATCTCAGAAAAGCTGCAAGGAGGGCACTCGTTCTACGGAAGGAGCGGCATGGTTTCCCGGAAATCGTTTCAAAATATCTGGCGATCGAGGACGGACGAATGGATTCCAGGGCTTGGAAAAGAAGAATTCTTCATGACTTAAGTTACTTCTACTGAAGGGCAGAATCCGAAGAGGCCTCCGTCCGTCCGTCCGTCCCCGGGAAGCTGCAAGTGAGAGTCTCGCTCTTATACTCCGCCGGGGACGTGGTCCTTAAGTTCTGTGTACTGTTTCCCTTTGCCAATGGAAATTGTCCACATGTTTCTAGAAGAAAAAAGAGAGTCTCCCATGCAGCTAATTATAGAATGCCAATTTTTAGCTGAACATGCGTGCGTCCATTCCCAGTTTTGAAGCAGCATTTCAGACCGACAATCATCGAACCTACCGTTTGGGAATTGGGACCTTGCCTCATTGCCTGGAGCTCTGAACGAAGGCCACGGACTGACTTGGGAGAGAACCAACGTGCACAGACTGAGGCGCGGCGGGGTCGGTCAGCAGGCGCAAGATCTGGTCTGGGATTCATCACTCGCAGGAATACGGAGTGGACGTCGAATCGCCCGAACGAAGGAAGATGTGATCAGGGTTTGCATTAACCCTTAACCCTGTAAGGACGCTGCTGATCAAAGTGGTACGATGATAACAGAGACATTTTTCTATGGAAGACGGAAGTCGGCATATGTTCTTCCTTTGAATTGTGTGTAAAAAGGGGAGGTCTTGCAATCATTGGACCTCCAATGAGTGCTCTTGGTTTTCTCACATTGTACTGAAAAGGATGATTTCCATGATGACTAGCTTGTCCTTACACTGGAAGAATGGGAGGGTAACACTTGGGGGTATAATATTCAACATGTAACTCCCTCCTCCCCCCCAAAAAATAAAGATTGGGGGGGAGGGGGAGGGGGAGGGGGGGGGAAGTTACATGATGAACATTAGATCTCCCCAATATCGCCCTCCCAATCTCCCTGAGTTACTTAAAATCTATACTAATCCTATATTTTTTAGAACGGTCGGTCTAAAATCTATATAGTTCTTAGATGTTTGAAATCTACAATAGTCTTAGATGTCTAGAATCTATACATCTTCTAGATGTTTAGAGCAGTCGGTTTGAAAAAATGGCACAAGGAATATGGTGCAAGGAAAATATGGCACTAAGAATACCGCCATTTTAACAAAATTGGCCATATTTAGATTATAAAAGATTTAATTAGCTCCTCAATCATTCCGGAGTTAATGAAAATGCTCATTTGGTTCTAATTAAATTCATCAAAACTAAAATGAGACGAAATGACTACATTTATTGTCTCTATCCTTTGGACAGAAACTATGGCATTGACTTTAATTTCAAAATCTAAATTTCAAAATCCTATCTACAACCGCATTCACATTGCACAATATAGTTAGGGTTTGATTGGTGTGGTAATTTAGGGTTCAATTATCAATAAATTAATTACCTAGGACAGAGTCTCACGGTTTCACCGTTTTTGTTACAAATTCTGTAAATTTGTAGCCAAACATAATAGGTTCTGTCATCGCTTTCCTTGCAGAGAAATCCACCTTTCACTTACTAGCGGAAAACAATACCATAATAATAATCTAGAAATGCTCCAAAAGATATTTTCGCTTATTTCTCCCCGAACCAAGTCCAAGCACGGGCCACCAAGGTCTGTCGACGGGGTCTTGCTGCTGCTGTACCGATGTGGCCCACTCCACTGCATGGCCGAGCATCCTGTGGACAAGCTCCACTGGACTCACTAGCCCCTGTTTTTTGGGAATCATCAGTTAGCCCCATTTCTCATGCCGAACTAAAATAAGTTAAGTGTGTGGCTGGTGGCGTTGTATTCTGTGTTTTTTGCAATGAAATTCCGTTTCATTTGTTTCAAAAAAGAAAAAAAAATTAAGTCAACCAGGCTCCCTCCTGTGCACTACACTGTACCCTGTACTACTGTTTTTGCTCTTTCTTTTCTCTTTATTAACTTGGGAATCCCACCACCCCATTCCTGCCGTTTGACTCTGCGCTTACTGGCACCCAAGTCCTCCCCATCCATACAAGTCAGCCATGTGTAGTTCCCAGAAACGGGAAGTTTTTCCGCGTGTCGCTTCCGTCGTCGAATCGGTCCTCCCCTTGTTCATCACGTTCTTCTCAAGGTCCGCTTCCATTTTCCGCCAGTTCCATCGGGGATTCGGGCTGTACTTGGCACCATCTTATATGCACCATCTTCCATGCACAACTGTGCCTGGGTCGGGTGCCATACAGTATACATTATGCGAGGAGAGGAAATATCTAAAATATCTATTCCTTCACCACCTGGAGGACCAGCACGGGCGGTCGATCAGGGACAGCCTGCACAGACGGACGGAGTCGGTTCGAGTGAACCAGCTCGGTAACTGAAGCTTTCGTAAGCTGAGGCTGAGCGAAGAAGAATCCTTCTGTACAGTCGAATCTAAGTTACTGTTTGCAAGTCCCGTGGCAGGCCAGATGGCATTGGAGAAACATCGATCAGCAAAGTCAAGAGCTCAGGCTTCAGGAACAACACTGGAGGCCTGGACTGATCACTGTTGTTGTTGCTGTTTTTTACAGAATTGAAAGGGAATTTTATTGCAGTAAAGACAAAGTACAAGCCTGCCAGTCACAAGTGGTTCAGCAGAGGAGAGAAAGAAAACCAAAACCCAGCCCACCCCACAGACCCGACTCACGAGGAACTGATCACTGTTCGAGAGTTTCTCTTGGAGAATGCGTCGTCGATCATGCATGGACCGTACTTGTTGCCCTTCTTAGCAGTTATTTTTTTTTTAATTGAAGGAAATCTGGATCTGGGCTCCAGGTGAAAGTAAGTGGCTGAGGTTAGGCGCCCTAGAATTTTTTTTGGGTGCAAAATTTGACTCCAAGTTAGAATCAGTGTGAGTGATATGGTACCAAAACAAAACCTGAAAAAACATCTCTGACAATTTCAGCTCTTGGACTGGTGCAAAATAGGGGGACAAAGTTTCGAAGAGTGGTGCAAAATGAATTAGAAAGACTACAACTCATAAGTAGAAAAATCCGTTTTTTTATAATATGACAACATCAAAATGAAATTACCACAACTCTAAAGTTTGAAATGCTGTCTACAACAAAAATGCAACTTCAAAGATTGCAATTGCTAGGAACAGCCAAGCAAAATCCACAACAAGAAAATTGAGATAATTTTTTGGTGCTTTTGTCTCTTTATTGCCTAAAAAAACATTGTTCACACCCTTGTCCATCCAACCGTCTGTTAAGTTACATAGAGTCACGATTGATGAGACAGAGGTGGATACGTGAGTGCTACTGAGTTTTTGCATGAAATTTGTTGACTGTCTTTGGTATTGTATGTGAGATTCTGAGCATAAGGAAGACATGGCTATAGGTAGTAGTATAGTACAAGCACTGCAAACTTCCTCTGGAGACCATTTCTAATTTCTTACTAACAGACAAGAAAACTTGGCGATTGATACAAGCATCGGCGTGCATGCAACTATAATCTCTACTAAACTTACCAACTTTGGTGTAATTTAGGCGATGCCAAATGAAAAGTTGTTGAATCACCCATTCCACATGTGGCAATAAGGTCGCATACTCCAAGAATTATTGTGGAGACGCTAGCCGCAAGGGTGTCATCAAAAATCTGGATGTGGCTTTTTAAACTTTTTTATCTCCACATTTTTCTAAAGGCTTGGTGCAAGAGATAATTTTTTGGTGCGTTTAGTCTTTTTATTGTCTAAAAAAAAACACTGCTTCTTAGAGCTAGGGGTAACCACGGAAGGATAAGATATATTATCATCAAGGTACTTTTTCAAAAATGATCTCAAACATTCTCAAAAATGATCTCATTCTTGGACTAAATAGCAAGTACATTCTTCATTTCTACAATAATCTCAAAAGTCATCCATTAGTCGCTTAGGGGCTCAACATCCTTAACCCATTGTTGTCCTCCAATAATTAAAGTAACCAGTAACCATACTAAATATTGACACCTTTCTAAAACCGACCTCTACCTATTCATGACTATACTATATTTATATCCACTATTCATGAGTCTAGAATCCATTTTAGAAACACCTATTCCAAACACTTTGAAAATTTATAATTTATTTATATGGTGTCAAAAAGTGCATTCTAAGAGAATAAAAAAAAACTCAACTATCACTCTTTTGACTATCAACAAGAGACCATGAAACAAAATTCCATATAATAATGGGAATATACTAAATTGTTTATTTCGGTGGTTTTAGGTATAGTTATCTTATTGCTAAGTATTGGCAAGTTTTTGAAGGTACTTGACTCTCTTGGCATCTTTGGCCATTGGCAATGGCCAAGTAGTAAATTGAAAGGACCCACGTCCTCCAGTTTGTCTTCTTGTCTAGCTCTCTTTGTTGTCATGCTCAACTCTCAATTTTGATCAAATGCCTTTTGACTAGCTACGCTGTTTTTCCATTTTTGCAATTAAATTTTCTTGTGTCTTCAAAACAACAAGAAACAAAAATTGTTTCCCCTCAATTTTGTCTAATGAAATAGAATTACCTTATATTTGGCTCATTTAAAATATAGAGAGATAAATTTAGTCAAAATTACAATTAAAGGTTGATCAGTTTGTACTAATAGGAAATCATCAACTTAATATCTAATAAGAAAAAGGATTTGTAAAATTTATTTAAATTTTCATAAACATTCAAGTGTAATATATATATGTAGAATAACCAAACTAATCATTACTTTTTGTAAAAATATGTCATTGAATTATATAGAAATTTACTATGAAAGTAGACAATGTAAGGTAGAAATTCATTAAAATAATTCTTTAAATAAATTCTTTAAAAAAAACTCTTTAAGAGAAATTCCTTAAAAGAAATTCCTTAAAAAAATAGATAAGCAATGTAAAGGAGAGCAAACCATTCCTGACTCTATACCAATTTATGACCCCTACTTTGTTGCCCAAAAACTACTTCTTTATGATATAATTCACCTCACTTTTTGGTATATTGATGAACTACCATCCGTCGAATTTCTACTTTTTTGAAGAATGGTTTATGTAGTACTATTGTGCATATCTAAAGACACTAATAGCTAGCTACTATCTTTATAGAAATTTAAAAGAAATGATTTTGAGACTTTATTTTTCATTGAATTTTTTCCAAAAGGCTAATCAATACAATTACTTTTGGTAACAAGAAGGCAAATTTTTTAAAGGATAGGAGTAGGTCATATTACCTTAGGACTTGAGTAATTATGGAAAGCCTTTCATTCTACACATAGCGCAAAAATGCTTTAGAAAAATAGAGCCTTTTAGTATATGGTTTAAAGATACTTTAAAGATGATTCAAAAATAGACCTATACAGCATAGTAACTACTGAAAATTTATTATGAAATATTTATGATTTTGATTCATCTTTAAGTAAAAAAGAACCTCTTATAACAACTATAATTCTATCTATGTACTTCATAACAACTTCAATTGTTCTGCTTTAGATAAAATTTGGAATTAAATTCTACCAAAGCATCATTGGGATGAATATTCTTTCTAATTGTAATGATTGTAGGGCCAATTTTAGGCTCTAATAAAATTGTTGTACTTATCTTAAGTATACATCACACCAAAAAAATATTCTTTGTTGATACAACATTGGTTCTTTACATTTTAACCTCTTATATCTCACCTCCTATTCCATGACATTATAGAACTTGTACACTTGCCATACAATCATTTACATGTACCATAAAACACTCATCACCCATTCAAACTATTATCATTCAAACTATGACTAAGAATATGGTAGTGTCCTATTCGGCACCGATCAAACCTCACCACCAACATTAAAGCTCTCTTCGGATTTCTAAACACTACAAATAGTCCTCTAAACGGTCCTCTCATTTCTACCCTTCACATACCGCGATGACCCGGGAACACGTCTCCCATTTGCCCTGTAGTACTCAAATGAAGGGGTTCAAAGTATGTTATTTAACCAAGGCTATGCAGTGTTGATTATGTAGAGCGCTACTAAACAAAAGGCCACTCACATTCCTTTATATTTGAGGGAGTGCCAAACGATGGTAAACCTGTAGGTGCAGGTTGTATCGCTCAAAAAACCGCAAGGCTATGGCCAGAGAACGAATTCTCCTATCATAATTCATGTCTCCTTCAATGTCACATTAGCTTGAAACTTGAAGAGCTGCAAACTAGACAGGAAGGAAACTGACAATGCAAAAAAAAGCTATTCAACGAGAGGCTGTGTCTGGTTTTGCGTAACATCGTTCTCAAACTTCCTCCTACTCAAAACTTTCTCCTCAAATTTCCTCACACTCAAAATTCCTCACATGTCAATTCCAAGCCTCCACCCGTCGGTCCAGAGCCAACAAAGCAGGCTGTCATCTGTCATTTGTCATCCTAACAAATGAACATACGAAAATGTTTTATTTGAGAAGAGAAAGCATTACAAGTTCTGTACGTGCCAACTTATAGAAAAAATTCTTGACAATATGAAGATCCGCAGCAGCTGAGATTTTACATAATGCCAAGATTCAGGCCTTCAGCTACAGCAACCTGACGATACAACATCTCTTACCTATGCAACATACTTCTGCAAAGCAGAAGTATCCAGAGCCTTAAATTCCTTCACAGCTGCAAGAACAAACTCCCCAAGCTTCTTTGTAGATTCCTGTGACGGACCCTGAAATATGACGCAACAGAATGCATCGAGTCAGAAGATAAAATGAATAGGCTACAGATAAAAGAATGAGCGGGCAGCATGGACAAGATTGTTTCTTCAAGGTGTTAAATAATAGCACAGCAATTTTCACCTCAATATTTAAAGGCAGAACAGGGTCATGTAGCGACAATCGAAGCAGAAACCATCCTCCATAGCCAGAAACACGAATCTGCAACACCCTCATAAGAGGCAGGCTTGTGATTTTAGTAATTAAAATTCCAAATGATATGGCTGAACAACCTACACCCACTACCAGCAAAATGGATCGGCATCTACGTGCATGTTCAAGCGCTTTACCCCTTCATGGTTAACAGTTGCTTTCTGTAAGTTGGGATCCGAGGCCACCACTTGATCTAATTTGTCCAGGACTTGCTGTCCATACGGTTTGAATCCTCTGACCATGACCACGCGAATGTTTAGTAACACGTCTGAGGGAAGACTACTACATTTCATCCATATTTCTAGTCCTAAACCCTAAACCAAACATGAAATCTTCATATGGAAGTTCATCTCAGTCTTTCGAGCAACTAATAGTTTTAATTGACACATTCCAAATATCAATGTATAAGAAGGTATCTGTAAAGAGGATCAACTTACTCTGATCCGATATCAGCATGAGATTGGTCAATTTTGAACCTAATCTCAGAGGAAACGGCTGGATCTTCAAGATCCGCAATGAGGTCGGAGAGCACTTGGCTCCCTGAGGTTTCTCCCGACACTTTGGCAGCAGCCAACTTAATCAACAATTTCACCTGGAAGTCTTACATCGTGTCAGTTATCTTAATAGCTGCAAAATACACTATTGGTTCTACTAATTTGAATGCCGTGTATTCAACCGGATGCCCAATTTACAAACCCTTCTTTCATTAAAGTAAAGATTGCTGGACATATCTTCGTTAGTGGGGGTGACAGAGAATTCAAAAGTGAACTAGCTGATAATGAGTTCAGCAACCTATTTCCTTCACTATTGACTAAACTTTAGACCTTTTGAAGGTAAATACCGGTAATGAAGAAGATACCGGCATTGGAGTAAATGATAAGGATATTCCAGAGTGTTTTGTGCATCGAGAACTATTTGCAGAATATAGAGAAAGGTGACTTTAACCTGACTGCTTAGGGATATTAAAGAATTATAATCCGCACTCCAAACAAGAGTGACACAATAGCCTCTTTGTTGTGATAGAATGTTGACAACTAGGACCGACTGAAATACTTAGAACCATGAGCAAGGAATCTGTAATCACCATCAAATATGCACCATCATCAAGCCAGTGATTTTCTTTGAGGGCACCATGTCCACTTGTTTCAATAGCCAAGTGAGTCTCCTCTCCAAACGAATTCTGTCCCACGACAATCAATTAGGCAAAAGATAAACAATAGCAGAATTATATATCCCCAAGCAAACAGTTGAAACATTCAAATAACACACACATCACGTTTACTTAAGTTTCCAATAAAAACGAGATACTTCTGCAGCTCAGTATACTATAAAATCGATTTACTACACTCTGATAGAGCAGACTTACCAGACGAACGCCTTCATCAATGACATTCTTGTAGCCCCTCTTGAAGCGGTGATGCTTGCCACCTATTCCAACTCAATCAAAGTTAGCGGACGGAGTATTCGTCGGAGCAGTTTCTATCGTTAAGTAAACGCCAGAGCTGACCAGTGAAAAAGAAATGAGACATGATTAACTAATGTCCATGATATTCAACAACAACGCCTACACCAAGGAGTAAAATCAGAAAAGTGCCTTGAGGCGCAAGAAATACTAACAATAGTGGACACAAAATTCCACATTGCACTTAAGATCATAATTGGTGAATACTTGTATAGCCGCTAACAAAATTTTCGCGGTGCCAAACAGTAACCACCACATACGATTATAACACAGTAATCAACATAAGTGCAACAAACTTCGTGGTTTAACAAACCTAGTTTTTGTTCAATGAAAGTAGTAAGGCCATCCGACGTCACACTGTCTGTGACAATTGTAGTTCCTGGATGCTGATAGCAGGGCAACAGGATCTGGGTGAGAATACTCCCAATATATATTACGTACAGGAAAGACAGGATCCGTCTTGCTATGACCAAAAGAAGGTATCCTCAAATTAAAACTCTAAAACCTACCAGAGATATCATGCCACAATTACCTGCTCCAATACAATAGCAGACAGAAGAGCAATAAGGCGGTTGCGATTCAACTCTTTGCCACTGGAATCTACAGCAGCCGCTCTGTAAATCATGCACACAATATGGTGGTCATTAGAGAATGAAGTTTAATATCTCTGAAACAGAACCACATGAATGCGTGAAATTACGATAACAACAGTCCACCTCGCAGGTCATGCGAACCCTAGATAGCAGAGGTTTAGGTTCTTCACCTATCCACATCTGTGTCAAATATGATGCCAAGATCTGCTTTCTGTTCCAAGACGGCTTTGGTGATAGACTCCATCGCTTTTTTGTCTTCAGGATTAGGGATGTGGTTCGGGAACATACCTGGTTCACAAGAAGTTTACCAAGGTCCGGTCCATAAGTTCAATCAATGTAGAAGACGTTCCAATATGCACAAAGCTAACCGCGGACACCAATATCGCAATCGAGATCATGGATCTCAATAACAACCGAGTGGTATGGTCAAATTAAAAAGAGAAGCATATACAATCACGCAAATCTTGATGAACAATCAACTTGGACAGCATCACCGGACGGAAAAATGCTTAATCCAACTAAGGAGGTCAAAGTTGACCGACATGACTGTAAGATATTGCAAATCTGGCTTTCCACAGTCGGAAAGAACAGTTCTTGTTGTAAAGGCTATGGCCGTCCATTTTCACTCTCATCATCAATATTTCTTCATCGTCAATTTTGATGGACAGACCTGAACTCTATAAGAGTTTAAATATAATTCTTCATTGACAACAGAGAATAAAGAGTAAATATTTGACTATGAAGAAGAACTTCATCTTCCATATCAGCCTGTGTCAGAAAAGCCCCGTCAACAGGGACCAAAGAGAATAGCATTTTCCAGAAACCTACCATCAGGTTCCAAAAATTGACTCCCAGCAGTGACTGCTCCCAAACGCTCCAGGACACGCCCCTGAGCATGTTCAGTCAAGATATCACAAATGCAGAGAATAGAAGCAAAGAAATAATTCAGAACAGAAAGATGCTACACTGGTACATTTGAGACGACTAGATAGTTAGGATGCAAAATTGCTGTACGGCTGTGACTTCAAAACTCGAAGGAATCGTGCAGAGGCAGATGAACTTGCTACCGCTACTGCGAGTATCAATCTCAAGCCTAATGTTCAGAGTATATTTCAGGGTAGACATATCTACAAATAAACAAGGTACCAGAGAGATAAAAACCATGATCGTGATACTCATATTTTAAATTAATTGACAGGCTTCCTTACAGCAAAGAAGCCGCCTGCTCCATTTCCTGCGTCCACGACTATATGAAATCCCTCCAATGGCCGCTCTGTATACCCAAAATATAAAAGGTAGAAGTAAGTTTCTTCCATAAAAATGGACCACAAAATTACTTTGAATGAACGCATCGACTTTAAGCCCATTGAAGAATAATTCCAGGACAAAAAAAGTAGCTCACCAACACCTCCGGCTCCCTTGCGAACCGCATCTACAAGATCAGCAGTATACTGTTCCATGTAATCCACAGAATGCTCCACTTTGAATGCTAGAGCTGCTGCAGAATCTGTACTCTCTTTGGACATCACATGGTGTATCTTGTCTGCTCTTGCTAGAACGTCACTGATGTCTTTCTTGTTAAGGCCTCCGTCACTTGTGAAGAACTTCAGCCCGTTTCTATTCCATGGAAGGTGGCTTGCTGTAAAGATGTTGAAGCACTAAGATAATCAGTCCAATGAATCATATCGCTCATACTTCACCTCAGGGTGCAGTGCAGAAAAGGAGAAAGTATGACTTATCGAACAGTGTGATAAAGGGAGATAAAAGGGTAAGTAGTAGAGTTCGAATGCCTTGGTGAAGGCTATCATCAAACCATCAAACTCTCAATGAAGACAAGACTTCTTCACGTGGCAGTACCTGTGATCATTATCGCTCCTTGAACAGGGCAGAAAATATCATCCCGAGCTGTTAAGGTGCTGTTGAACATCGCTGGCGTTGATGCCAATCTATTTGAAAACATCAGAAGATAAGAAACTTAACCAAGAAAGAATTCATACAGGTACAACTACACCTCACACTCACTATGCGACTGTACAGGGTAGAGTGGAAAACTAAGGAGATCGACAGCCTAGATGAACTTCAATTGTAGAAGAAATTGTCGTGCAAGTTTCTCAAAGAAAACCTACCCATACTCAATAACTTCCAAGCCAGCACCAGCAATACCCCGCGCTACGGCATTCTGAACAAATCAAATGACGTTTGTTAGCAAAGAACCTTCCCCAGTATAGCACTGAGCTACTGAAAACACTAGAAGAACCTTCTCCGCACGACCAAGAAGGCATGCGATAGTATAATGGGGCACAACAAATAACGATGGATTCTAGAGTGGGAGGCAACCTCACTTTTTGAAGACAAGACACCTGCTCAAAATCGGCCTAGTGTAGCCCTTGACATAGTTAATCTTCAACTTAATTGTTCACATCTCCCAGCAGAACCCACAACGGTCTTCCTTAATAGAAAGCACACACGAAGACCAAGAAGCTCTTGGCGCTTGATTGAGCCCCTATGAGACTCAGAAGAAGTCCAAGAGTAACCTGTTCCGTCCCCATATTGTTCTCACCTGAATAGGTTTTGCGGATATCCTTGAGTCGTGTCCAAGAGAGACTCGAAGTTTCGTAGAGAAATCAGATTCCTTCCTATCAAGAAGCCACGCTGCAAATGCAGCACCAATAGCCTCAGCAGCAGCCTCCGTGAGATTGACAGATTCGCCCTCCACACCTTCCACTGCTATTCCTCGAATATCACTGCACTTTCAGAACATGAAAACCGCATCATACCCGCTACCACTCAAGTGGCTACCAATCGGCATGACTTTCTGCCTGAAGAACCCAAACCCTGAAAGTTACAAGAGATTGCGTGCTCCACCAGGTCAATCAATAACTCGACAAGTTTGCACAAGGCAAACTGGAATCTAGAATCTTGAAGAGAAAGAAGTATTCACCTGCCATTCTGTAGTTTCTTGAAATCCACCTTCTGAGTCAATGTCGATTCACTCCCCGTCGAAACACCGGCTGTGAGGACACCAGGTTTTTAGTTAATAGTATACAATTTTTGACAACAAGATTCCACAAACGATCCTTTTTAATTGAAACATTTTCTCGTAAACAGTAAGGTAACCACACCTAATTGCAAAGCCTATCAAATGCGACACTCTGGAACCTTGCACAATGAGAACATATTGATTTTGAAAATGTACAGTGCACAACCTCAACATCAGAACTCATGTCAGATTTAGACCATCAATGAATTAAAGGTTGAACCCTTATAACTTTTGCTTGTGGTATCCAAATAATGCATTCTCTGGTGTGTTGGCATCACTTCGATTTGCTAACATGAATAATTGAAAATCCGGTCATTCTCATAAAAGGGCCTAAGCTCAGCGCTTAAAGTGTCGCAATTAGGTGTGGTTACCTTCGGCAGATCGCACAATTATTGATCCGAAACATTCTAACTTAAAGCTCATTTCAGTTTTCAATTCAAATTCAATAGAAAACAGACCTCGAGTCGCCATGAATTTTCTAGATCGGCGAGACACAAGTGACCTCGAGTCAAAGTTGGCGTTGACCTTGCCAATTGGCAAGAATGTCGATCGCAAACCAAAGAGAACTTGAGGATGGAGTTGTTCGCCGCTAATTTTCTCACACGCGCCACTCTGACCGACAGAGGCGTGTACCGGAGACTTGCTCAACTGCCACACAGAAGCTGCAGATGAAACCAAGAAAATGGAATTCAGAGATTAAAAAAAATTAAAAAAATTCAGATTCTTCAAACGCACTCAAATTACGAGAAACACATCCGCTATATCTATAGTCCCGGAAACAGCCAAAATCCTAATATCAAGGAATCCAATCCAATTCTAGGACATAGTAAACCCTACAAAAAATTAACCAAGAAAACTCAATCCTTCTAAAACCCACATTCATCAATATTCCATGCACAGAGTCAGAATAGCATTATGACATCAAAATCTAACCAGACATTCAGATATTGAAAATTTCCGACAACTACAAATCTCACGAATACTTCCGAACCTACGCAAGTAATAAGAAACGCATTCCCCTCTCACAAATCTTAATCTCACGTGATTAAGTCCAATTCTAAGATATAAACCTAAGCGAAGCTAAACACACGCAATCCTTCTTACAATCTCACACTCTTCAATACTCGAGCAAAGAGTCAGTAAAGCATTTAAACATCAAAACATCAAAACACGGCGAAATCCAAGAAAATGGAATTCACAGATTGAAAAGTAATCTCACAACTTCAAATCTCAGAGAAATTTCAAACCTACTCGATTGATAAGAAGTGCGTTCCCTTCCCGCTGTCCAAAAGCCTAATCTCAAGAACTCAATCCAATTTATGCCCTACACACAGTTAGTACAAAACATGCTCAATCCTTCTAACAATCTCACACTCTTCAATACTCGAGCACAGAGTCAGTCAAGCATTGGAATATCAAAACATCAAAACAAGGCGAAATCCAAGAAATTAAAATTTAGAGATTGAAAAGTAATTACAACTTCAAATCTCAGAAAGAATTTCAAACCTAATCGATTGATAAGAAGCGCGTTCCCTTCCCGCTGTTCAAAAGCCTAATCTCAAGAACTCAAATCCAATTAAGCTAGGATATCTATGCCCTACACGCAGTTGGTACAAAACATACTCAATCCGTCTGAAAGTATAACACCGAGCAGAGATTCGGCAAACATTGTAACCTCAAAACGCGACGAATTCCAACCAGACATTCAACGTGAAGACCTGATCGTCACCAGAAACAGAGGAAAGCACTCGCCATTCACCAAACTGTCAACTAGCAACCGATTTTCAAGTTTCCTGGTACTGAAAGAACCAGAAAATTGCGACAAGTGCAATGGGGAAGAGCACAGAAGGAGAAGAGCGGGGGTGGCGACAGTACAGGCCATGGAAGCAGACGAGCTCGCTGATGAGGCCACGAAGCACCGAGCGGTCAGTCTTTCAGCTTCAGTACAGTAGTGTTGATGCAGAAACAAAGGCAGGTTTCCCTCACTAGGGAACATATGAAGGGAACATGCCAGGGAAATTTGTGAAGGGTACGTGAAGAGGGAACGTGGGGAGGGAACGATGGCTAGGGGATTGCAGGGCGATATGCCGTGTGTGCCCAAAAATAAAAGAAAAATGGAGGGCGATATGCCGAGTGTGCCCAAAAAAAAAAAAAAAAAAAAAAAATATATATATATATATATATATATATATATATATATAATTGCAGGGCACTGGGAACGGGAGGGGAGCCCCTAAGGGGAACGTGAAGAGTTTAGGGATTGGTGAATTGCTGCTATTCATGTGGTCCAGTTGGGCAGGTCGGAGGTTGTCTTTGTATGGTGCGTATTTGGGAGGTGCCCCGGGTTGTGATTGGTCTTGAAATTTCCAGGCCTACTAAATGTTCAATCTAGGGGCAATTTTTGCACTATAAAGCTACGTAATTGGCACCCACAACTGCATTCCCTAGTAAGTTGTGAAGGATTGCTCTTGTATTTGTGGAGATTGATCAACTGATGAAAGGCCTCTTTTCATTTAGGAAATGAGTGTAAAAGAAATCGGTGAATTATTGCAAAAATCTAAAAAAGTTTGGTTGTCAACAGCAAAGGTATAGGGATTTTGAGTTTTGGAGGGAAGCATTTTTCTTGATTTTGTCCAAGCCATGGTAGGACATTCACCAAATTTTTATTATTACATGAAACATGTAAATTGAAATAAATAAATAAAATTTAAAACAGCATAAATAGGTGTCTATATCTGGCACTTGATTGTCACATGAACAATTAGTAAACTCAAAGAATTTACACTCTACGGGATCAATAACAAGAAAAAGGGTGCATGCAATTAAAATAGAAGAAAAAAAGCCAAAACTATTGACATTGATACCAAAAGTGGCCGATGGATGACTTTCAAGATTACAAAGAAATGAAGAATGCACCTATTGGGCCAAAAATTGAACCATTTTTGGCAAAGTACTTTGGTGTTAGACCTTGTCTTTTCAAGGTTAATCTATTTGTCTATTTTTCCTCATAGATCAAAGCTTTGAGGGATTGTTGTTCCACTTTTACATAAAAATTTCAAGAAGTCATTTCATGTAAGTGGCAAACCAATAGAAGTTATATAGGATTTCTTTTAATTGATAAGAAGCTATGAACGATTTGTTAAATGAAGCTAGTGTGGACTCTAATTGTTGGGTGAGATGTATATATGAAACACTCTTGAGAGTTGTATTCTATCCTTTTGCACCTCCTTTAGCACTTTTGCTTTATGCTTCCCTTATATTAAGCAATTATGAAGCTTTGATAGCTTCACATAAACTAAGATCTCTACTTTGAAACACAACCATCATGAGAATCTTCAATTAATTTAACCCTTGAAGGTTCATAACCATGTTTCACCAAAACACTTTAAAACTTCTATTTCTAGTGCAAAGAACTACAATTGAAAACAAATATTTGCATATTCAACTATAGGATCTTGCATTAGACTTATATGGAAATGTATGAAAAAAATTTAGACACTTTAGCCATATGGATTGTAAGAAAAGAAAATATTTTTGTACCTTGCTTTTTTTAGGTTTTGAGACTTATAATCCCCTTAACTTAAATATTTTGCACTATTTAATTTAGAGGTTTAAATTTCTATAGTGGGGAATCAACTTTTTAACCTCTAAATCCCCAAGGCATTTTCTGGCTCCGAAACCACTGAAAATTGCCATTTCTGCTGCAATCACTCCCTAAACCAAAATAAACTTTTTTTTCTTAAAATCTAGCCGTAAGATCTTGTACTTCACTTTTCTCAGATCAAGTGGTAAAAATTTCATGAAGTTTGACCGCACGGATTGGAAGATATTAGCATTCGAAGTTGGAAAAAGAAGTTTTTTTGAACTGTGGCCTGCAATTTCAGATGACTTTGACGGCCATTTGTGGACTTCTTTTGCACTACACACCATAAAGTTAAATTTTTTTATGTTGAACATTTGAATTGAGAGTTGGGGAAAAAAATTTCAGAATGTCAAAGCTTGATTTTCACATATAAAAAAATTGTTAAGTAGAAGTAGGTTCAAAATTGAACTAAACACTAAATTGTTAATAGCTCTTAGGTGGAATTAAAACACCATGATCCCAACGGTGGGATTGTTCTTCCAAACAAACTTAACCTTTTAAGAAAAAAAAATTAGAAAAAAATTGAAAATGAATTGTATAAGTTTTCAGGTCACACGAGCTTGCCCAAAATCCCAAGTGTCCCCCGAGGGGACTTTGGGGATTTAGGCGTTAAATCAAGGAAAAAATTTAATTTTGAACATAATTTTCATTCTTAAAAAAAAATTATATAGGAAATAGGCACAAGATGGAGGATGAATCAAATTGTTAATAGCTCAAAAATGAAATTGAAACATGTCATTCTAAATGGTGAGATTGTTGTTGCAAATAATCTACACCTTTCACATATTTTATTTCTGAAATAGTGAAAATTGAATTTGATTTTTCAAAAAGATGCCTTAATTGCATCCAAAAAAAGACCCTTCATAACTTTCACATCATTGATCCAAATGGAATGAATAAAAGCTTTCTATGGAGGTATACTATATACTCCAGAACGTGGTCCCTTTTGCCTAAAAACAAAACAAAATGGATATTTTTTTTTAGATGCATGTTTTGTTATTCATCCATGAATTTGTTGAAAATTTGTTATTGGTTTGTATATAAATTTTGGAAATTTCATGAAGTGATTTAGTGTATTTATTTACTCATGAAGTTACATAGTTAGAAGTACATGATCTAATTATCAATAAAAATATTAACCCAAATATTTGTGTTTAATCCCTAAAGGACTAAACACCGTTCTTTTAAACATAGTGATTTTGGGCAGCTCACTACAAACAGAATTTTTATTTTTTTATTTGAAATCTATACACAAGATGTGCCCAAGGAGTAGCTTTAAGATCCAACAATTTTCATAAGTTTTAACAACATGGTTAAAAATTTATTGCATGATATGTCATATTCATTGGTTGGCGGGTAGCTTTTTAAGAAAATAAAAATTTGAAATTAGTTCTTTAGATTTATATATATGTGGGAAGCTTTGAATCATTCCATTTCAATTAATGAGTCAAAAGTTATGAAGATTCTTAGTTTGAAGGTAGTTATGGAACTATCTCTACTCTAAAATAGAAGTCCTTTATTTAACTCCATTTCCATTATTTTTGAAAAAGTATAGAAACATTGGGTGTAGATTTTTTATTACAACATTATAACCACTGAATTGGCATTTTCCAATTCTAAATCTAAATTCTTAACAATTTAGTGTTTTGAATCATTTTCTATTTCTTTCTACTTACTATTTTTTTCCTGTATGTTTTACGGTTCCAAATTATCTGAAATTTTTCAAGCATGTAGACAACTTGCCTTGAAGAATGAATCCAAAGAGCTAACACTATTTTGGAAAAAAATTCATACAAAAGTGACCTTGTGAAGTGCAGCTGTTTGGATTTTTGCAAGGACAAAAAAAGGATTTTTGTCAATTCAAATGCTATTATCTTGCAATCCACAAGGTGAAAATTTTTGAAACTTTTTCCACAACATCTTGAACTAGTGTACTACAAGATTCTATGGTTACATTTTTCCAAAAATGTTTTATTTTCAAAATTTGGTACTTGTATTAGAAATGGCAGTTTGGGAGCAGTTGGATGAAAACATAATCTCTGACCTTTAGGGGTTAATACATGCAATTTAGCATGTGAACAATGGCATGCTTGGTGGTAGGTTAGTTTCTTAATTCACTTTGTAGATAAAAAAAAAAGGGGGGGTCTAAGTGGGGTATTAGGAGCCACTCACGACATGGAAGAGGGTCCTTTTGGAGTTCTTTTTGGAGTTCCTTTTGAAATGTTTTACTCAAAAACTATATCAATTTCATCAAAATTAGTTCTAAAAAATTATTCAAAGTTGTCAATAATGACCACTTCTACTCAAAAGATCATCACTTTCAATGAAAAAGTTTCTAAATCATCTAATTTAAAATTCAACAAAGGAGTAAAAAGCACTGGTTATATGAGTTTTTTTGTGCTTAATTAAGATAAAATGATGACATCATAAACTACATCATAGTTAAACATGACACTATAACAACTATGAAACATAAAGCATCTTTCTTTTTTTCTAAAACAAAAAAATGTGAGCTACACAATCAATAATGCTCCAAACAAAGCAATGGTTACGTCCAAGTTGGCTCCTAATACCTCATTTGGATCCGAGGATGTTTATTTTAAACTCCAATAAGCATGCCACTAATTTAGTATTTTATTTTGAGGCCACTTCAAATGTATGCTAAGAACATCTCATGCAGCCCTCCAAACAAATTGCTCCTGCGATTGAGATGTATCTAATTTAAAGGGGATGGCCACTTGAATCCCAAACAGTACAACTCACTAAATATACTTTTAACCAATCACAAGTCATAGAACTTGCAAAAGTAATAAGTAAGCTATAACAATTGCTAATCCCAAGAGAAAATATAGCCTGTAGAGAACACAAAGGTTCCCTTCAAATATGGCAAATTTGGGGGGCAAAAGTAAAGGTCAAGCTTGACATACACTAGAATTGATTGCTCATTATCCAAAAATTAGAGAAGAGGGGATACTTAGAGGGTTGCAAAAGATGCTCTAACATTGGTACAAATTTAGTACATATTTTTGCATGTTTCATTATTGTTCGTTTATATTTTCCTTAATATTTATCAATCAATTGATGATATGATTGTTAATTTAATAACAAACAACACCAACTTCTATAGTATAATAGAGATAATTGTCAAGTTTGTCCTATGTTTGTAAATGGGTGTAAAAGGAAAGTTTAACTAAGAATTGTACAAAAGAAGCACAACACCAAATTCCAACAAATCCCAATTTTAGTGCTTCAAGAAGTTTTGTCTTGTGTTTTTTCCAAACTTTGGCTCTTGGTCCCGCATTGGCACATGCATTACAATTAGCTCTATTCTATAAGTAAACAAAAAAACAAACTAAACTTTGAATATTTGATTTTTTTTTCCCTAATGCCTAGGCTTGGGCATTTTGTGCTTAAGAATGGATAATATTTCCTTTAGACATCAAATGAAATAAAAATTATATTCCCACAAAGCTAATACATTTTCTTAGCTTTAGAAAAGTTTCAAAATATTACAATAAACTTTGACATCTCAGGACATGCCAAAAATTCTATAAAACTCATTCCATAACTTTGAACTTTGGATGGGTAAATCCAATGGGAATTACATACATTTGTCCGCTTCTTTGTATAGAATGTGCATCTTAGGATACTAAGATGCATTTGAAGGTGCGAGAAAACTCTAATTGACCTATACATATTCTGAAACTTACATGTACCAATGGAGGTCCTCCAAAAAATTAATAATTTTATTTGACATTTTGGTGTAATTTACATAAAATGTTGTATGCATAGAACATGCACAAATGGTGTAGTTCCACATATACTCCTGGTTTGTGGAGGTATAAATCATAAAAGAAAAATCTGAAACACTACTAAATTCTGCATTGCATTGATATGTCCTTTGTAGGGGTGGCCATGCATTTTCTTTTGTAATAAATTTTTAATGAAATTATAATATATAATTATACACCATTGGTTTTGGAAACATCATCTAGTTGGTTTATACAATGCACATTGCTATCTGCACACAAACATTTGTTATTGCATATGGGAATAGTGACCATGTGGCATTTGGAGGTGTCTTTCATTTTCCAAGTTTGGAATCTACTCTCTTCAATTTGAACTTCATCCCTTTGGGATGAACATTTATATTTTGTAGTATATCAAAATGTGGGTCTAGATATGGAAGTGGTTTGTAGGTAACATAATAAATGATAGCGGTATATGCCATGCTTGCCAAAGTTTGAAATTACTACAACCATATGGAATAATGGAATATGTACGTTGACATGGTTTGATATTTAATTAAATACACCAATATCTACCTCTAAAATTTGCACATTCTCAATAAAGATCATTGAAGGTTAGAAACAATAAGAATTTGACTAATGTTCTATAACATGTTTTTTCCAAAAAGAATCTCTTCACTAAGTGTATAGCCATTATGAATCGTGAATGTTCCATTCACATATTTTTGTAATCGAGCAAGCCACCATAGTGTCAAATACTTTTTTTTTCTTGTAATGAAACATGCTCTTGTTGCAAAACTTTTATAAAAATCCATCTTTGACTTCACTATAATTAATCTTCCATGAGAGAAAAAATGATTGCGAAAAAAAAGACTACCAAAATTTAGCTCTTGGAAACCCTTTCTACAAGTCTTCATTTGGATTTAATTTTCTAGAATGTTGCCTTGTCTCTCAATTAGCATGTATTGTTTGATTCTTTAGGCTCATAATGTTGAAAGCATGCGCCTCTCTAAACATTAGACCATACATTTGCTACATCACCACCACTCTAAAGTGCTATTTATAGTTTGTCATTTGTCATAATATTTTGAATCATTAAATCAAAGTTTATGGCATGCTCTCTAAGATCAATCTCCCTTGATAACTTTTATTCTAAATATATTAGATTTAATAGAAAGAAATGGTGACTCTATATCAATTCAAAGTAAATTTGTCTTTATAAAATAAAATACAAGGAAAATAAGAGACCCTATCAATAGTCAGATGACACCTATACTTATCAAATGCAAAATCTTGTATTTCCCTCTTGCCTTTCTAATTGAGTAATAATTGAATTTTGAGCATATGTGTTTTGCCATCTTTGATTCTTCGGTCTTAATGTAGACTTTCTTTCTTTGAATACTCACCCCTTTAAAGAAATTTTGAATGCAATTCTATAATTGTCTTATTTGCCTTGCAACAAGTATTTGTGCCTAAATTGTCTTGAATAAAATCTATTAATGAATAAATTCAAAAATTAGGGTTTTCTCAAATCCTAATTCATATCAATGATTGTACATTTTTGTTGATTGTAATTTTTGTGGGAAAGATTCTCTACTCTTTTGCTTCCCTCAATGATATTAGTGTACAACTTCAATTGAGAAATTTTCTTCTTTCTTTCTACTCATTTTAATTTTGCATAATTTTGCATCCTAAATTCTTGAAAAAAACAAGAATCTTCTAAGATTTTTTAAGTATTGATTGAGAATCACTTTTATGTGTAGTTGTTCACCTTGATACCCCTTTTGTTTTTGGTATTTTTGCCATGAATTTATGAGTATTTAAATCAATATTTTTTATTGATATTTGAATTTGTTGACTAAGGATTTTTGTTCATCACGTACACATAATATATTTGAGGATTTTGTGGTCCCATAAGAGCAGTTTATTTGCTACAAGTCTATTAACTTTGAGCCAGACCCCATTCATGGAAAGAGTTTGTGAATCATTAGCAAATTGTTTTGTGTCACGCTTTAAAGGAACTCCGTCATTCTGTATGCAATTTAGTTTTGTTCAATGTAAGACACTTGGTTTATGGAATCACATGTTAGAATATCATTTCTTATGCTATACCATTGCGATTATGATCAACATGCTTCTTGCATCTAACTCCACCATTGAATATTTTCAAGACTTACATTTTTTTAATATTGAAGGGCAAAAATTGGTACTCATCATGAAAAGAAATGATATGCTCTAATTTGATATATAGGACCATGGGGGCACAATTTCAATAAAGTTGGTATATAAATGCAATTCTTCTCCACATACATCTTTCTACTCAAACTTGATACAATAAATTATGTATTATAGAAAAAATTCCAACCCTTTATGCAACATAAACAAAAACTGTTTAAATTTATCAAGGTATTATATTTTAATCTAAAATCTACCATACAATAAAGATTTAAAGTTGAATGCACTGCTTGAAATAATGTACCTAGTCATATTTTATGGGAGTTCTTCCATTCCATAGATACTTTACAATTTATTCTTTAATTTTTGCTAATGACAATTTTATGCATAGTTTTATGAATAAACTAAATAATCTATATTTACATGCATATTGAAATCAAGTTAGTCTTCACAATAGAAGATCCACAATTTCAAAAACTATACAAGAGGATTTAAAATAATATCTTCATAATTATCTCCATCACTTGCGTAGGTTTTTAACTTTCTACAAACACAAAAGGAGATAAAGCAATAAGACTACATCATGTATAATTTTCTAAACTGGAATGACCATTGCACAATTTATTTAACAATTGAATTTCTTATTTATTGAATTTCATTGAAGCACCATGGCTGATTTAGCCAGTGCTAGCACCCCCTCGCAATCTGAACAGATGGAAACATTATCAGTGAGCACTCCACCATCAAGTAATTCAGAAGAACTTGAGCGCCAAAATAAAGTATTGGCACAAGTTCAAGAGAAACTTAAGAAGCAATTGTTGGATAAAAAAAATGAAATAAAAGATCGTATTTATGAGCAAAAGAAGCAATTGCTTCGTGCAACAAGAGATCGAGAAGAGGCGGGAGTGCAATTATATGACCTCCAATGCAATCTCTCTGGTCTCCATGCAAGCTTGAACAAAACTACTACCTCTCTAACAATAGCCACTCAAGGTCATATACAGGTCAACAACTTTATAATGGTTTTAAATAATTGCCTATTTGTTCAACAAGTGGATTGTCTTGAGGTCATTGTTGTTGTATTTTATTTTTATTATTGATGGCATTCAATGTAAAAATTCTAGATATTGCTGACAATATAGTCTATTTGTGGCAGGCAAGGGAAGAAATAGATAAATCACAAAAGCATTGGGATGCACGTTTAGTAGAATACAACAATTTAAAAGAAAAAACTGCTAAGACTAGACAAGAACTCGATAGTATAAAAAATTCACTTAAAGTAGTGGAAAAACATAATGAAATGTTGAAGGGTGGTGTTGCATTGAATAGACGTGCTACATATGCAACAGAAGAGGCAGTAATTGCCATTGAGGTTCTAAAAAGAAAACAAGATATAATCATAGATGAATGTCAAGAACGCATCAAGATCATTAGTGATAGAATGGCCATGGCTAAATCTCAGTTAGAAGGTTTGTTCATTCTAGATTTGAAGAGTTCTAATTATCATTATGCTATCACCAATATTGAATAAATGAATAATAATCTTCAACTTCTACTAATGAACTGAAAATGTTGCTATTAACATTTTAAATCAATAAAAAATAATAATGAAATAGGCGTGTAGCTAATTGATAAATGAGATGTATTCAATTTTTATGAATATATATATGTTTGATTTTCTTTCATATATTTATAAATTCAATTGTAATCAATATTAGTTATCATAATTTATAAGTCGGTACATGTAAATCTAAATTTATTTATGTTGATTTATTTCTTCAGCTCAAAAAAGAGAAACAAATGTAGCAAATCTTGCACTTCGCGAAGCAGATATAGATATGGGTTCAATACATGCAGAGAAGCGGCAACTTACATTTCAATGGAATTCTACTTTAGTTGTTTTGACTAGATGTGATCGAGCTGTAAAGGTCAATATTTTTCTTCAAATATATATTCTCTTTATAAATTTTAAATTAATAAATTTCTATAATTTTATTTTATTTAGCATAAATATCACATAGTCATTTCTATGAAATATCATTACAATCACAAATTATTATAGTAAAATAAGGATTATACTTTTGAGATTATCTTTAATTATAAATTAGAGTACATAATTATAAATTTTAGAAATTATATATTGTACAGAGTAATTTTTTTGTATGGAGTAATTTATTGTACGGAGTAATTTTCTTAATTAAACTTCACTTAAAAGAATTTAATGTAAAATCCTAAATGGGATACTAAATTAAAACTTCATTTTAATTTGAATATGCAAATAGATCTTAAAAATTGCAATTCATCAACAAGGAGAATCAAAACTTGGAATAATAACGGAGAAAAAAAGATATCTAAAAGACACTACAAGGTGGTTGTATCTAAATGAAAGGGCAAAATTTCAATTTTTAAAAATTGATAGTGGTATGAAAGAAACAAGAAAATATACAGACTTTATAACAATAAAACAAACAAAAATTCTTCAACAATATGCTAAGGTTCAATTCAAGGTTGAAAAAATACAAGGTCAAGTTGAATTGGTTTCAAAAGATATTATAAGAATGGAAGCTGAAATCAAGGTAAAATATATTTATTTTGTATTTGCATTGATTGAAAAATAAATGTTTACTGCATACCAATATTGAATTTTATAATTCAAAACTCAAATTGACATTAAAATATAAAAGTTATATGTCATTTAGGAAATAAATAAACAATATAGAAGGGAAACAACCAAGATACATGAGCTTGAAAATAGAATATTAACAGGACTATTAGAGCAAGTCATTCTCGAAGAAAAGGGAGCTGAAGCAACCGTGTCAAACATCATGGAGTTGAGAAAATTAGTAAAAGATGAAGATACAATGGCCACTGATCTAAATCATGAACTTTCTCGCATTCGCTGCGACATTCTTGCGGTTCAAGCATACAATGAAGAAGTTGCCTCTACATTAAAAGTTGTAAACAACAACGTTGCTTCAAAATATAATCTCATATCTAAATTTGATGCAGAGATTAAACAAAAAGGACGAGAAATAGACATTAAAACAAAAGATATCATATTGTTGAATATAAAATATGAACAATTAACAGCTAATTTTGATGCTGATGCTGGTGCTTCATCACCATGGGAAGCAATGTTGTATAGTTTGAAACAAGAAATCAATCAAAGAATGAAAGAATCTAATGAATCTCAAAAGCGATGGTTATCTTTGCAAACTTCATTAGTAGTCCTTCAAAATGATGTCAATACTTTGTCAGAGAAAGCACAACGAGCTGCTTATGATCAAGGAATATTAACGCAAAGAAAACATAGAGTTGATACACAATATAATATATTAGCAAAAGCAATCAAAGACCTTCAAATTGGAATACGACAAAAACGAAATTTAATTGTTAGGTGTTGTTTCAATTGTTTGTATTCTAATTTTTTAATTCAATAAACTAATGAATTCATTCTATGCCTTTTTTACATATATTTGTAAATTTTGAATACTAGAATTTAAAGTCATGTTTTTCAAGACATGTGATTATTAAAAAAAAAATTCTAAACTATAAATCATGATTTTTTTCAATTGAAATTATAGTAATTATCTTAACATTTTATAACAATGTTTTTTTATAGGTTTTTAAATTTAAAAAATATTTTAAAATTATTTCCGAGATTCAATAATATTAAGATCTTCAAAGTTTTGAACCATTCTAAAGTTTATTCGTATTTTCATTTCACAATTTACATTTAATTACTTTTGAATCACTACATAGGTTGAACAATTTGATTGGTAAAAATAAAAGCTTAGAAACTTCATTACTTGATATCACAGAAAATATGCGAATTCAACATTATTTGGCTTTGAAAGATTTGGCTACAGAAACAATAAACTTGCAAACTCAATTAGATAATTTTGTAGCTGAAAAGACTCATGCAAATAAACATTTAGACGAATTAGAGCACCATGTGATGTTATGGAGATATAAAATATCTTTTGAAATTGAAACTCAAGTAATACATCTTTTTGATATAAGAATTAATTTAAAAATCAACCAAAAAAGACTATTTATATATATTTTATATTTTTATTTTCTTAAATTCAAATTATATTATAAAATATATTTTTTTCCAAAATTAATCATAATGCAATATTTTATTCAAGTTATAGTTTTATGATTTATAATTTTGATAATATAGGCTACTATAGATCCAAATGTTGGAGCAGAGGAATTTGCGACACTTAAAAAATCTGTAGATCGAATGCAATTTGAACTTGATAGTCTCAATGTTCAAAGAAAAAGATTAATCAACATTTTGGAATCAAAAGTTGACAATCGAAAAATTATTACTGCTAAAATCGAAGTTTGTCTTTGTTTAATTTTAATGTATTAATACATTAAATTTATAATCTCTTGATATTTATATAGAATGTTATTGAGAAGAAATTATTAATTTTTTGTAAACAACTATGGTAGTTTATCCTATTAGTGCATTTGACACTAATTTACTAGTACCACAATGTTTAAATTAGTGTAGAATTAATTTTTTTGGTAGAACGGTGATTTCCATAGAAAAACATCCTTCATCTTAGTAAAATAGAATTATATATTGAAATATATATATATATATATATATATATATATATATATATATATATATATATATATATATATATATTGAAATATATATAAAAGATTAATATTAATAATTTATATTCCAATGAAAAAATTATATTACTTGAATTTTGTGCTTTAGACATTTTTTCTAGTTTTTTTTTCATAAATAGTATATATTGAAATACATTGCCAAGTCTGATAGTAATACAAATTCTTAAAACCATGATTTTATTAAGGTATTCAAGTTTGAAGTGAACATTTTTATAGTTATTATTTGATTTATGATTAAAAAAATCATTTATTTCAGGGAATAAGCAATCACAAAGGCATTCAAGGGCCTACTGGATTTGAGGCTGGATTAGTTCGAGGTGTTGAAGATTTAAAAAAAGCTATGAGGGATACAAACAAAAGTGTTTTAGAATGCGATAAAAGGTGTTATTCTTATAACTATGATTACATATAATAAAAACTTATAAATGATGCATAGTTTTTTATTGCCTAAATTAAATTATATATTCATTGTAGAACTGTAAAAAATAGTTTATCAAACATTCATATATTGACTTTCATTATTTTTTGGACAGGTTGATAGGCCTTGAAGAACAAAAAGTAGCACTTAATAAAAAAGTATCAATATTTAACGATAATCTCAATGAGGCGCTGTTGCAACAAGAAAATGACAAGTTCTCTTCTGACAATTATATCATTATATATGCTTGGGATATTTTTATTTATCTACTTAAAAGGATTACATTTAATTTGTAACATTAAAATATAAAACCAAAAATATATGTCACTTAAAAATAAAATTGTATGCAGGATACGACTAAGAGAGGCAATCAATGGAAGATCAAGGGCATTTTTAGCTACTGCTTTATACCAACATCTTGCTAGGAAGCATGAAGACTTTAAAAATAAGAAGTGGAAAGGCATTGCTATAAAAAAGACAATTAGTGAAGACTTGAAAGAAGCACAATTAAAAGGAACTTCATTAATTAAAATTATTGTTGAATTGATTGAGCAACTACCAATGATGCAGCAAAAATTAGATAGTTTGATCATTCAAATAGAATTGGCTCTTAAAGCTCCTCAATAATATGATATTTATAATAAAATGGTATTGTAATTGTTTAGGTATTTTAAAAATATTTTAGAAAGCAAATCAAAATCCTTTACAATATATCTTTTAAACAGGTATTTTGAAATGTATTCTATTTTTGAACATGGTAATTTACAAATGGTTATGTAAAAATGTAAATAAACCACATTATCAAAACCTTGCAACAAATACAATGTAGATATTTTTGAATAAAATTGAATATTTTGTCTTATTAAGTATATTATTTCTTACTATAACATTCATTCAAGATTCAAGTAAGGGACTACTCAAATTTTGTGAAATATGATCATTTGCTATTCACACCATACAAAAAGAGCTTCCCTACAAGTAGTTAAATAAATTCCCTACATGTTGTTTTCTTTGTTGTGAATGTTGTCCTACTAGTTCATATGATCTATTGTGGCCTTTCTATTCTTACACATTACATGATTTGTGACTATTTTTTTTTACTTGCAGTTTTTCAATGTTGGATGTAGATTTCTTTGAGCAATAGTATGTGGATTGTATTCATAAGGCATCAAAGGCGACAAGATGCAAAGCTTCACCTAAGTAGAAGAGCTAAACAAGATACCTGTAATAGAGTATTTTTTTCATATTAGTTATGCTAATTTAAAGTCCAATACTTTTATTTTTGCATCATATTTAGAAATATATTTTTGAATATTTTGTCTACCATTTAGAAGACTTTTTGACCACAAAAATAAGACTTTGCACAACATCACTCTCTTGAGCTTCAAAATACAATGGTATAACCTCATATAATGAGAAAGGAACAAAAGTGAATCCATTTTTCATAGATCTAATCTCAAGAGACAACAGAAGGTGTTTAAAAAAATTTAAACCAAATCCTGCAAGCAAACTGTTCATCCCATCTATCTAGTAAATGAATGTGAAATCAGAAATGGAAAGACAAAGGATTTTCAAATTAAGCTATTAGGGTTACAATACTTAGTTTTGTCCAACGCTACTTTGTCAACTTCACAATTGAATTGCATATAGTTCACTTTATAAAGATCATATAGATCATAATTGCATACAAATCACAATTTTGTATGGTTGTTAGTGTGTTGTGTAGTTATAGATAGTTCTAAAGAGTCTTGGTGAAGTTTGTTGAGTGGATTGTAGTATTATGCCTTGGTTCTCTCTCAAGTAAAAGCACCAAGATCTGATGCTATTTAGAAGCGGCGTTTCTACTTAGCACTTCTACATGAAAAGGTTGCCGTTTCATTTGGCATAAGTCATTAGTCTCTAGTACATCTTTGAAAGGAGATCGATGGGGATATTGATAAGCAAAGAGGAGGATGTCCAAGAGTTTTGAGAGATAGAGAGAAGCAATAATGTGTTACCCTTGTTACTAAAGGTTGACTTAGAACTACATCTTCAACAACAAAACAACTTCGAGAAGAAACAAATGAATAGTTGTCAGACATCATTGTTAGCTATGAGAGTTGAAAGTTTGAGTGTGCAAGTGCAACAAAAGAAGCCACTTCTTAAGCATAGATCTACATATCCTCACTTAGTTGAAGTTTATTCAAAAGTATGAAAATTGGACAATTTGCAATTGAATACATATTATTTTTGTCAATGAAACAAAGATAAATGGATTTAATTCAAATTGTAGATCGAGGTATTGAATTGGAGGTGGTTAAGGCATTGGACCAAAATAGATTTGTCAAATTGTAAAACATAGTGAAGTTCAATGATGATTTGGGGTTGTATAACAAATTATGGACCAAGAGCCACACATAGAATCAAAAGTTGTATAGATTAGCATATGTACAAAAATATAGTAGAAAATTCCTTATGGAGCACTATACTCACTTATAATTTGGATCTTAATGCAATGTTTTTTCATTAGGATAATGACCCAAAACACACAACCAAGAATATGCAACAATGACCTGCATCACAACCATTTCAACTCCTCCAATGGCCTATGCAATCACCGGATTTTAATGAGTGAATATTAATGCATAGAGCATATTTGGGCACTTGTGAAATGATTTTGTTTTGAAAGTTAGAAGCTATTGGACAAATTATTGAAGGATAAGTGGTTTGCGCAAATAAAACTGAGTATTTGTAAACAGTTTCATGTTTTTCATTTTAGCCAGCTTTCTTTATGATAATATAATTGCAGTTTTATGTACATGTACCCAATTCTTCATTGTATTACATCCAAATTTCAAACTGGTGAAAGATTAATTCAATTGCCTATGGTTGTCTACTATAATTGAATTTGTTTGGAGTGAGCCTGTAGCACTTGGGGTGAATCATTAAAAGTTCGAATTAGGCTTTTGCAAGTACAAGATCACAATTTTGACATTGTAGTTCTATTCTGGTGGTGTAAATGGTGTCTTTTCCAAATGAGTTTAATAGTAGTGCTTAATTTGAAAAATTTGGCAATTTTGATAGTTTGCTTAATAGATGTGATGTGTGCCAATTTGGATGTTTAAGACCGTAGTCTAAATTTTTTTTCACCTATTGCAATGAAAGAGCACGCAAGTCCGAACCAAGTTTGTGGTTTTAGGAGGTTTTTTTATAATAACGTAATTACAATATTGATATTATGTTTGTATGTAATGAAGTTGTGTGTCCTATTGGCATTGTGTAAGTTAGATGTTTGTTGAATCACAAAATTGATCTGTAGATCCCGGTTGGTCTATGACTCTATGTATGTTTGAATTAGAGTTGTATCTATAATATGTTCTTTATTGTGGGTGGGTGATTTGAATGATGTGTGATTGAATTAGAAAATCTTTAATGTTTGTCTTTGTGTTAAATTTGAATTTCAAATTGCAATTTGATTTTGTTGGTATTATTGTAGGCAAACCACTTTTAAAAAAGTTATATTTAAGTTTTTGTGTATTAGAGACAAAATAGGGCCTCTATAAGGCTGCTAAACACTGGACCAGTAGACTGAATCAAAAAATATTGTTTTCTTATTCAATCTACTGGTCTTGAGTCTAGCAGCCTTGTAGAGGATTCATTCTTTTTCTAATGCCAAATTTGAGGCAATAAGGATTAATTGAATATAATATTTGAAGTTGTTGTGGCATGAGCATATATATTAATTCAATTGCAAAGTGATTAAGAGATTACCAAATAGAAAAGTTAATTTTATATGAATGATTGATGAATTGAAGAATTATCTATGAGTATATAATTGAAGGTTATATTTGTGTAATGAATAATTAAATGAATGTTGGAAAATTGAGAATATTGTTGGTGAGTTGGTGATAATCAAACTTGGAAGACAGTGAGTGCACGAGTGGGATGTGGAAAAAAAGAATGAATGAAAAGAAGAATTAAAAATGTGGTATCACCAAATGCAAATTTTGTCATATAAATTATAGATTCCAAGTTGGTACATTAGAGGAGATTTGAGGCCTCCAAAAGGCATTTTCAGGCCTATTCCTATATTTTGTTCCCCTATTCTGAACCAGCAATAATGCTATCAGAATTTCTTTTTCAAAAAGAAAAAAGAAAAAATCTTCCCCAAATATCATTTTAAGCAAAAAAATAAAAAGTAGAAATGAAAATGATGTGGCATGGTGTCGGCCACATCAGCCAGCAATTATCCTGCGTTCTCCTAGTTTGGGAACACAAGATAACTCGTAGTCTCTTGGAGGCCTCAAATATCATCTAATGTGTAAATCAATGAATGCTCAAGTGATAAGTTCCAAATTGGATTATAGGACATTGTATGTTTTTAATTGAAAGATAAACAGTAAACTCGGCTAAGCTAAGAGAAGGGATGAACTGCATAGAAAGATAAACAATCTAAATTATAGAAGGTGGTGATGCTAGAAGTGGAGAAGGAAAGAAAAAAGAAGTAAATTAGAGCATATTTTAATGTCACCTTCGGGATTAGAAAGACAAGTTGTAGAATTAGTTCATTGGAAAAGAATATTATTTATTTAGTTGTAAAGAATTTTTAAAGTTTTGGTTTTGCTTTCTTGTTTGGAATCTTTAGTAGCAAACCTACTTACAGTAGTCCCTGATTGAATTCTTCACTAAGATTTAGATTTCTAAATTGCTTGTTATTGAATATTACTATACTTGGGGTATATAGCAATAATACTATTATTGCCGTGAAAAAGATAATTAGGAGATTAAGCCGATTGTGGATGTGAGAATCCCTTCATGCAAAACTTAATTGATAACCAAAGTTCTTAATATAAAATCATTAATTTCAATTGAACTTTGATTCAACAATCTAAGTTATAGTTATTTTATTCTAAACTTTATTATCTATGTTGAAGACTTAATTTTATATGCAAGTATATTATGAATATTGATAGAATTTCTTGTTGATTTTGCAAAAGATCTTGAAAATAATAGTTAACAATTCAAATTGTCTATAATGGATGTCATTGTTCTAACTCATGCAGGTTGCCTCTTTTTAATGTGGTCATAAAAAAGTTGATGAATAAGGACCATATCACATTGCAGTATTGAGAAGTTCAAATTTGATTTCATTCTTCAACAATTCATTTTCCAATGCCATTCTCCATTCTTCATTTTGTCTCTTAAAGTTCTTCAATACTTATATCTTTGAAGAATTGTTGTATGACCACATTAATCAAACATTGCATTCATTATTTAAGTACCAATGACTAAACTAGTTAAATTCTTTATTCTCACTAGCCCTATAGATGGATCTTTACCACTAAGATGTAATGTTCCTCAAGCAAAGAAGCTTTGTAGGAGGTTGATCCTTTTATAATTCCACCATGTACATTTTGGGCTTCATTCAAAAACACCACTAGGTTTAGAGCAACTAATAGAAGTTGAAGAATTCTTCAAGGCAACCAATGGAAATTTGAGCTTTTCATGCTTCAAAGGAAAGAAGCCCAAGAGGCATGAATAGCTATACCATGCTTTCAACTTTGAAAATTCATAGATATTGTGTAAGTATCAAAAAGTTATTAAACAACTTGGGTTGGTTTTTAGCTAGCATAGGTTTAATTGGGTAGTATTGGTTTGGGGCACTTCTACCTTACATTCAAACATCTTTCTATCAAAGAAAAATGCGCCTATATAAACTCCCACTCAAGCTTGAACTTCTTTTCCTTTGAACTCCTTGCTAGAGAGACTTTGGTTGTAGCTGCTGAGGAGCCCGGGCTTGAGAGGTAGGTGGTGCCCCATTCTGGTCGTGCCATTGGAACTCGCCATCTCAAATTGGCACGCAACCCAAAAATTTGGAACCCCTAACTTCATTAATATTGATGGCTTTATCAGGCCAACTGAGGTAGGTGGTACCCCACTCTGGCTGTGCCATTGGGACTTGCCATCTCAAATTAGAACGCAGCCCAAAAAATCTAGCACCCCATCAACATTGATGGCTTTGTTAGACCAATTGGGGGATCAAATTGTTTTTAATTGGAAACAATTCAATTGAATTTCATTGTCTTGGGGTTAGTACCTTAGAACATGGACTACAAGGAGTATAGCGAGCCATGCCAGAACCACACCATTTGCCAATCCCCTTGCCAACAAATGACGTGCTCGGATATTATTTATTGTTTGGCAAGCCTGTTGTTGGACACCTCCATAGCCCTGACTCGCCCATTCAAAGTTTTGAGCCCCTTTGACGTGCAGCCGTGGCGATGCCCTAAACTAGCTAAATTCCACATTGAATCTACCCAAAAAATTGCAAACTACTATGCTTGTGTGAAAATAGTCCTTTAAAATGATTTTCAAGCCCAATTGTACAGGTTGTTTTGGGTAGATGAACAAATTGAGATCCAAATGAGGGGACTTTAGCATTTGTTTGGTCGCAAAGAATGTGACAATAGTTGAAGCAAAAGACAATGTTGTAGAAGCCACCTCGTGGCCTTATGGTCCTTTGAGGATTGAGGTGCCTATTGAACAATGCTTGCCTCAACAGTTTTTGCCATTTTTGCAAGCTTGTAAGTGCATTAGATTTGAATAATTAAAAAATGAAATTTCCTTCCTTCATTTCCTTCAAACAAGATCTTTATTTCCTTTGAACAAGATCTTCATTTCCTTTGAATTGAAAATCAAAGTGACAATATTTTCAAGCCAAAGAAATCAGAAGTCGACTTACTTAGTCTTTGGATTCCAAACCTACCCACAAACTGGAATTCTTAATAACTCTCACCTCATTAAACAAAATGGAGTGGTTCAAACTTTTCCACTCTTAAATATTTCCTTAAAACCACTTCCAACTTTTTCATTTTTCAAAAAAGTGATTTTTGAAGGAGTTTTTTGAGCCGCCTAGGCTGCCCGCCGAACGTGGAAAATTACATGTCATGCAATAACTTTTTTATTGTGTAGTTAGAAGTTATGAAAATCGTTGGACCTTAAAGCTACTCCTTGGGCACATGTTTTGTGAAAATTTCAAAGAAAAAAAATAAAAACTCCGTTTGTAGTGAGCTGCCCAAAATCGGTATGTTGCCAAAAAATGGTGTTCGATTCTTTCGGGGTTAAGAAAAAACAGTAGAAATTTCAGAAGAAACAATTCCAAGTTGGAGTATAATTCCAATTCTACCATCGCCCGTGGATATCACCAAAGTTTCTGCTCAATGAACTCAACTTCGCCAGAACAAGTAAAAACCGTAAACCTGTTGTGCGATCGCTGGTCACACCACATAGACAAGCAATTATTCCACGCAAGCACTTCCTAATCAAACAGAGGATTCCAAAAATCTTGTGATCTTGGCACAAGTAAAAGCAACAACTTTGGAAGTAAAACTGATTCATTTTTTTCTACAAAATTTTCTCAATATTCACAAGTGCAAGCTTTCCTAGAGCTCACAGGCCATAGTCTCTGCCTCAAACCTACACCACAAAATAGGATATTCCATCTATACACAAAAACTAGAACTGGGGGAGCTGAAAAAAAGGGGACACAACAAATGAAACCAATTCCATCTGTACACAAAATGGAGGAAGGTTCGGAAGGAGCTGAAAGTCTAAAGTTGTGGAACTTGGTGGAGTCTTTTCTAGTTTCCCGGGGAGCCTGTACTGCTTGCCTTGACGCATTGGTCTCCAGGCCTGATGGCTGGCATGTCCACATTGGGAGGGCACAGGGACTGCGATGGAGGGACCATGCAATTGTACTGCAAACACACGGCCACACTCGGTGGAAGAGACGCAATGCCAAGGGCTCCCGAGTCGGTGAGGTAGTTGTGCTGCAGGTACAGAGATTGCAATGTGGAATCCTGCATCTTGTTGGCAAAGTCCTGCATTTCAATCGATCACACCAGAAAATTTCATCAATACCTTACGTACGGAGCACATAATTTCTTTGACATCTTTCGAACATCACCAAACTGGCTTGAAGTAGCAATTAATTAGAAGCCCGCATAGCAAGAAGCAGTAGTGCAAACGCCACTGTTGAAACTAAATCACAAGGGGATGGGCCGATTAGAGGTCAATTCCAATCACACGACACACATTTATAAACACAGACGAGGCATTCATAAACATAACACCAAAATACACCATTGGCATGTTATTTCATGACGTACGTGTTGGAAAGACCAACGTCAAAAGAATAATATAAATGAGATGTTATTTCAACCTACCGAGGCGTTGAAGCAACATTCAAATGCTGGTTTCTTTACGGTTTTCTAATATTTTTTTGGACATGGTTCAACAGGGGGTTCAGTCTGCACTAAACTTCCAGTAGTTATTGAGTTAATGAAAAAAATGGAAACAAGGAAATTACCTGTGGCACGGTGCCGACGAACAAGTTATGATTCAAAAACAAGTTCTGCGCCCCGGCCAAGTACGGCGAGATGCTCCCTTGCAATTGATTATGACTCAAATCTACCACCGGAATCGTCACCCACCCCGGCACACTCACCGCGCCATGAAACTGGTTATGATCCAACAACAGAAACAACAACGGAAACTCAAACAACGCACTTGGAATCCCTCCCGAAAACGCATTAAAGCTCAAATCCAAGTAACTCAACCCCCTCATCCCTTCCAACTCCTTCACCTCCCCAGACAACCTATTCTGCGTCACCGACAGATACTGCACGGAATTAGGCAGCTCAGGCAATCCTCCCGAAAGCTCATTCTCGTGCACATCGAAATGAATCAAGCTGGTTTCCTTCAAACTAGGAACAGGCCCATACAACCGATTCTCAGCCAATATCAACACTCTCAAATTCCTTAACCTCCCAATCCCAGCAGGTATCAGCCCCTGTAACGCATTCTTCCGAATCTGAAGAGTCTCCAGTTGCTGTAAGTTTGCGAATGTGGATGGGATGGGGCCAGATATGAAATTGGGACTCAAAGAGAAGATTTTCAGGAGTTGTAAGTTGCCGATGCTGTCAGGGATGGGGCCAGTCAGAGCTCCCGAGGAAATTGTGAGGCTTTGGAGCTGAGCAAGTGATCCAAGGGCAACAGGGAGAGTGCCGCCTAAACCAGGGCTATTTGCTGATTGTGGGCCTAAGGATAGAGAGGAAACTCGGTTGAAGCTGCCGATTTTAATGCATTCGAGGCCGGTGAAGCTCTGGCATGGGTTGATTTTGAGCGTGAACTGCCAGGTGGAGAAGAAGGCACCGCCGGGTAAGTCGTACATGGAGGTTTTGATGGAGCGGAGGGCGATCATGTCAATCGGGTGCAGGAGTTGGGCTTGTAGAGGGAGGATGAAGAAAGAGAACAGCAGGGTAATAGTCACTGGGATGAGAGAGTTTATTGCTGCCATCCTGAAGAGTTGAAGATGCAACTGGTTATTAGTAGCTATATTTTGATACAAAGGCATGCCTATTACGTGTTCAATTGAAGGGGGAGAGATCGAGGCACAAGTGTTTAGGACTTCTCTTCTGGAAGCTACAAAGGTTGTACAGTTTAGTTTTGCATACCTGCACAGGCTCACTTTGTCAAAACAACAAAAAGTGACCACTTTGATGAGTGTGTCAATCACTCAATTTGTTGATAGTGTAGTACGGTTGCTTCTTTGGGAATGGTGGTCCAGAACTGCACACGGAGGAATCAAAGAGTTAAACACATAAGCAAAAGCTGGAAACGTTAAATCAACACTAACAACACTCGAGCTGGTGATCACACTGTCCGAAATAAAGTGGTAATTCCAAGGTTTGATGCGAAATGATCTCTTCGGCGTAAGACTCGGTTGGAGTTCCAAGTGTAAAACTAGTTCAGGAGACTGTATCGTAAACTATATTAGTGATTCCATCTCAAGTACAATTCTCAGGTCACACCTCGACACTTGAAGTGAGAAAACATTGTTGCTTAGCTCGTGAACCCAATTTTCTATGGTACGTCACAAAGACACCAAAACCTCGTAATTTGATCTTTCTAAGAAATACTGATTTCAGAAAGGTCTTGAAGGAAGTAGTTGAAATTGCGAAACTTTGCTCGTCCAGTAAAGGAATGGCCAACAATAGCAGTTGATCTGTAAACTCCTTCAATTCTAAGATTTTATGAAATGCAAGCATTGAAGACAAGTGCCAATGCTACAATTACAGAATCTTCATAAATTGAGATGATTCAAGAGCTAACCTACAGAAGGAGAAGACAAAGCAACAGCTTCTTCTGCCTTTTATCAAACCAATTCTCACCTGTAGAAAAACAAACACCCAAGCTCGACCAGTACCGCCTTCACACTTTCACTCCACTGACTACTTACATCTCGCCATTGCCCAAATTCCCTACTCAATAAACTCCCAACAACTAGTCTGTGGAGAATTATCACTCTTGAACTCTACTAAAACGTTGAACAACAACACCTCCTTTCCAGCTCCCAATTGACTGGAGGAACCGCAACCAACGCTGAAGCTCTTGTCAAAGCTTTCAGCTCAATTGCTGAATGCTGTGGGCTAGATTATCGAGAGCGAGATTAAGAGACCGTTCACAAGTGGGCGTTGGAGTCTTGGAGACGACGGAAATGGAGAATGGAACGTCAATTGGAGAGTCTGAGATGGAAACGACTGGCCAGGACATGTACAGTAAGAGCTAGCGCCGTCAGAAAGACAGACACAGCTTGATGTGGGTGTCCCTTTTTACCTTCAATTGTAAAATAAGCTTTGTAGTTTGGGTTTTAACCACTTTTTGGACCTTTAATGGTCTCTTTTTACTGTGTTTGTTAATTGTTCCGTTACACTATTGGGTCTCATCAATTTCAGTCTCGAAATGTGCGCCATAGACATGGCCTTGCAAGCAGTTTATTAATTAGTCTCACCCTTCTGAGAGTCTCCAATTTATTACGGCCGGTGCTTCTGGGCTTCTGGAGTCTGCGTGGGCTCTGGAGCGCGCAGTCTCTGAGAGTTACTGCACTTCCTGGAAGTAGTACTTGAGCTTACCAGAGCTCCACTGCTCCACCATTCTTTTGCGTGGGCAGTGATTGCGATTTCCTCTCTAGAGAGTGACAGGGATTTTGATTTGTGATGATTTTCTAAAGGTTTTGACAGAGGAATTCCAAGAAATAATGGAAAATTGAATATCCTTTTTAAACTGTACTCCATTTTGGAGTTGATGCAATTGTCAAAATTGTTGAAAACCCCCTTTGCAATGGCATTTGGTTTCATTTATTTCAAAAAAAAAATTGTCAAAAAAACATAATGCAAAGTTGGATGGAATTAGAGACTTTTGCATGAATATACACTAAGTAGACCTACATTACTGGTTTGATTTGTCACGTGTGGTCTTTTCGTGGGTCAATAACCTCAATTTTGCCCATTTCAAGACAAATGACAATTTTTTAATTGATGTTGAAGGATAGGTTCTTTTTCATGGGTCAATAACCTCAATTTTGTCCATTTCAAGACAAATGATAGCCTCTCATTTGATGTTGAAGGACATGTTCTTTTCCATGATGAGGGTTTGCTTTAGTGTTATAATGCCTTCTTTTTAACCCCTAAAAGCCCATTGTTCCTTCGGGGGACAAATGAGATTTTGGGCAAGTACCTACGGGTTGAATTTTTGTTGTGATTTTTTAAACTGTTTTGGAAGATAGAAAAATTGCCAAGCTTTGTGGGAATATAATTTCTTTTCAATCAGTGCAGGGAAAAAAAATTATGCCCAAATATGCTCAAAACAGGGGATGGGAGGGAGCAAAAAAAAATTTGCCAATTTTTTTTTTATTTTTTTTTCTTATAGATTATATTTTTGTCTGCCTGAAAAGCTTTTATTCATTTCATTTGGATTTTTTATGAGAAGGTTATGGACAATCTTGTTTTTGAGGCACTTAGAGCATCTTCCTGAAAAAAGTAACTTGTAGGATTCATTTCTGAATGCAATTTTAACAATTTTTCAAAAAAAAAGTTCCACAAGGTTTAGTTTTTTTGCTAGAACAATCTCACCAATGGGATTTGTGCTTTTTAATTTTATGTAAAAGATACTAATATTTTATATTTTCCTTCTATCTCGTACCTACTTCTACTTAACAATTTTTTTAATAATGAAAATTAATTTTTTTGGGGGGGTTCTTTTTTCCCTAGATTCTCAATTCAATTCTCTGCTATAAACATTAAAGCTTAAACTTTGTAGTGTAAAATATTTAAGTTAAAATTTTCTAAAGTCATCAAATCTAGTCCCACAATGTGCTGAAAAACTAGGTTTTTTCACTTTAAATGCAGATATCTTGCAATCTATGCGGTCAAGAACTTTGAATTTTTTTTCCACACAATCTTATACTAGTTAGGTGTAAGATCTTACGGTTAGATGTGCAAAAGAAACATTTTTCAAATTTTTTTACTCTTTGCTGTAAAAATGGCTGTTTTAGGTGTTTTATGGCAGAAATAAGGCCTTGAGACTTTAGGGGTTAAACACTCTTTTGAGTATGGTTGACCAAGATTAAACTATCCAACATTGTGATTATGACAGTAGAGGCTCATTACAAGAAGTAACATCCCATGCAACTTCCGTGGCTTGACATATTATTTCTTATAACAAGCTTCTACTTTCAAATCACCTGGTCTCTTTCCTTGGTGTAAGCAACCGATGTTTCTATTCATGACTACATATGAAATATCACTCATTCATCTAAATAGACCATATTTTCACTATAAATGTTGATTCAATTAGTTTGAGATGCAGTATTTATTTAATATCAAATTTCATATACAAAATTTTTGTTCTCTTCGTACATAGCAATGATATTCCTTTCTTTGCAAAAGAAATAAAAATAAGAAAGATTGATACTAGAAGTACAGACAGAGCAAGTGAAGCAATTTCAATAAATAATGGCATTAAAACCACACAAACAGATGCCCACATTTCTTATTCAAACCTACAACAAATGTTTAGGCTTGTAAACTAGTAAAGAATGCTCAAAATAAATAAATAATAAAATAAATATAAATAAATAAAGAATGCTATATGCTTGAAGAGAAGTAGAGCTTGTCTAGCCTCTAATCATTTGCAGACAGGGATTTAGGCATTTCACGGCATTTCACGGCAGTCCGGTCCTGCAGTAAGTTAAGTTAAGTTAGCAAGGGAACAATCATTCAACTTTTCTTTTTTTTTGACACAAATGAACCCATCATTCATCTTTTTCCAACTCACACTTGGACATGACTGAATTGAATTAAAAATTCCCACACACACACTTGGACATGAGTGATTGAATTTCTTAAAAATGTACGGAAAAATTTCATAAACTTTGACTGCAAGGATTGAAAGATATTAAAGTTTGAAGTTAGACAAAAAAGTTTTTTTTCCATAACATTCATTAGCATTCAGTGAGACTGCCTTTTACTCTCCAGAGTCCTCATCCACGAATTTCATCCACATATTATTGTTGTAAGTTTCAGGTGTGAGACAATGGTAGTACATTTATAGTGTGTTCCATTTTTTTGGCTAATTCTAGGACAAAATATATAAACAAAAAAATAATTATAAAGATAGATGGTTTGTCAAAAACCAAAGAGTCCATTGAGTATTATACCAATGAAATCTGACCATTTGCCATCAATAACTTATTTTGAATTTTTTGTTGAAAAGACAAGCTCTTTATGTACACTTGGGGTGGTAGGAGGTTGAACAACCCAAGTGGGATATATAATTTAGAGTTTGTAATTTCTCAACGGCTCATAGTTAAGACTAAAGTAGGAATTGTGTTAAAATTGTAATTTCAGATTTAATTTAGGCATACTGGAATACCTTTTTTCAAAAAAGTTTGAACTAAAAAAATTTGGAGGATCAAGTTAAAAATCCATTTGAGATTTAGATCTTCCACTCAAAAGTTATGGACAAATTTCAGAGAGGATGTATGAAAATGTCAAAAAAAAAACTTTCCAATCCCTTTATGAAATTTGTCCATAACTTTTGAGTGGAAGATTGAAATCTCAAACGGATTTTTATAAATGAAACTTAACTTGATTTCCTAAAATTTTTTAGTTCAAACCTTTTTGAAAAAGGTTATTCTACTATGCCTAAATGAGGTCTAAAATTATAGTTTTAATACAATTCCTACTTAGACTTAACTATGAGTGATTGAGAAACTACAAATTCTAAATTACATATCCCACATGGGTTGTTCTACCTCCTACCACCCCATGTGTACATAAAGAGTTGTCTTCTAATTCCAATTCCACAAAACATGAATGGCTTACAAAGCAATATGAAGGAATTCAAACATTGAAATTATTGACCTCTATGACTTAATTGTCATTTTGTTTAAAGCCGTTTTTTGTGTATTGTTTAAATTGAAGGTGTTCAATTTTCCAGTACCTGACTGTGCAGTTGTGACCTTGGCACTGAGCAAAAGTCTGACATTATTGACGCGTGCATTTAGCTAATTTGGGTGTGGAATATCCTACATCGTTTCGTCCACGGGAAGGCAATTGCTCTAACTGCTATTGAATGTTATGCCAACTGCCCAAATAGTTCAAGGTGGCATAACTACTTTTTTTCTTGAAATACATGGACAGTATCCATTGCAAAGGGAAACAATAGCGGCATAACTTTTGATCCACATCTAA
Organism: Neckera pumila; assembly: GCA_963969595.1. Classification (NCBI taxonomy): domain Eukaryota; kingdom Viridiplantae; phylum Streptophyta; class Bryopsida; order Hypnales; family Neckeraceae; genus Neckera; species Neckera pumila. The sequence continues at coordinate 2,586,826 of OZ018414.1, read as the reverse complement.
TCAGAAAAAAAAATTAGATTTTCATTGAGAAGGTACATGTTCACACTTCGTATCAAAATTTCACGAACATGCAACCCAAATTGACTTTATAGGAATCTATCTAAGATTTTTTGCTTATGTTGAATGGACACTTGGTCCTTTAGTTTGAAGTTTGGATTGCCGGCTTTGCACTAGATGAATTTGTTCTAAAAAAAACTAGCACTTTATAGGCCTCATGGGATGCCCCTCTATTTGCCAATTTAGGGATTGTTTGTGGGGGGACCACTGCAGATGCTCTCAAGGGTTAACTTGAATTGAATTTGAGTTTGATTTAGGTGAATCAACCGCGAAATATTACAACAGGTATTAATTCATTTCATTCAATCTCATGCAAACCTTGCTATGGTAGAAGCACCAGTAGTCAACCACGCCTAATATCCAACCTTTAGAGATGGAGTACTTCCAACCAAGGTTAGAACTGATTTCCAATAGAAGTTGGGAATGTGTTTTCTTGGTCCTTTCCAAGATTGGGACTAATAAGGTTATGACACATGTCCCCAAGTAGGAAGCGAGAAAGAAGGAAGTAGTGAGCGGGAAAGTATTCCTTAACCCCTAAAGGACCAACATGCGTTTTTTGGCTATATAGAAATTTTGGGCAGGTACTTGTGACTAGAGATATCCATATTTGAGGCTGAAATTTTAATAGAAGGTGGGGGCGAGGAATATCTTCATGTGTACCAAGTTTCATGACATTTCGAAATACGAGGCAAAAGTTGTGACCTAATATGTTGCTTTTTTTCGTAACCGGGCAGTTTGGGCAGATAAGAAAAAATCATTTTTTCCGGAATTTTTTTTTTGAAATTGGTTCTCCACATTTATATATACTTAAAAAGCTTTGAGTCACTCCATTTCACTCAATGAGTCAAAAGTTATGAGGGTTTTTGAATTGCGGGCAGTTATGGATTCTCTACTCTAAAAAAAACTTTAAAGTCGTTTATTTAGCTCAATTTTCAATACTTTTGGAAAAAAATAAAATCCTAGGATGTAGATTGATTATTACAACATTACAACCGTTGGGATTGGCACTTTTAAATTCCATGATTAAATTTTTAACAATTTAGTATTTTGAATCATTTTCTACTTCTTTCTACTTACTATTTTTTTCCTATATGTTGTACAATTCCAAATGATGTGAAATTTTTCATGCATATAGACAACTTGTTTAGGAAACTGAATTCAAAGAAGCACCCCCTTTATCGGCATTTTTTCATTGAAAAGTGAGCTTTCAAAGTGCAGCTGCCCGGTTTTTCGCAGGATTGAAAAAATGGTTTTCAAGACTTTGAATGCTTATATCTTATGATCCACTCGGTAAATTTTTCTGAAATTTTTACCACATGTTTTCAAAATATCATACTACAAGATCCTACGGTTACATGTGTCAAAAATTATTTTTTTCCAAAAATTTGGTAGATGTATTAGAAATGGCAGTTTTGGAGCGTTTTTGGTGATTACATAGTCATGAAACTTTAGGGGTTAAATGATCAGAATTGGAAGAGTCTAGATATTGACTATTAGTGAAGTGCAATTTTTGGCTCCCAAAATTCACTATAATTTCAATTTTGGGAATAAATTCTGAAAATTTTGCAATCCCCATATTTCCTATTTTTCTACATGGAAAAATTTCCACCACCTCTTACTGCACATGATCTGCTCCAAAACTGCTTAAATGATTGACTACTAGTGCTTCTACCTTAGTTAGTAAACAATTTCAATCTCGTCCATCACGATGGGAAGTAACGTGGCCCAATGTCTTGAGTGTAACCCAAATTGACTCTAGCATTTCATAGTGAAGAACATACTTACAGCAATGCTGATATCAAAAAGTAAGCTTACTTCCCAAGTCCACAAAATCTTTCTTTTGCAATGAAATTTTTTTTTCTTATTCAATTTGCCACTCCAAATCAGGGACGTATGAAGGAATTGATGACCCAAATCCAAGAACTAATGGTTGGAAATTAGTCCCAGTCTCTCCCCAATTTCATACCACCTATTGATTGCCGATGAGGTGGTGGTTTATAATGGGTGCCTCCACCTTATAGTGCAAGTGTCTGGACACATAAGGTAAACCAGCCCATTGTGGTCAAACTTCGGAGTCGTCTACACTCATGCCATTGCTGAAATTTTTCAAAAAATTTCCCACACAAAGATAAATGTGAGAGATAGTGAGGACATTTGAAATTATATATTTTGGACCAAGTATGAATCAATTCTAAATTTTTGAAGTGATCAGCCCATAGGGGGCTATAGACCACCTCATGACCAACAAAATCTGAATCCAATATGGTCATCTTCCTACCCAACGTAGTCACAAAATTTTCAAACATGAAAGACCTAAAAAATCAATTTTTACAAAGAATTTTACACTCAATAGTTGGAAGTACCTATTGAGGTCCCCAATTACTCCATAACTAACTACCATGTAAGGCATTGATTGTGGTCCGAAAAACCACAATGAGGGTCATTAGGTGTCCATCATGGGCCATTTGACTGCAATGGGGTGTTTTACCTTATATTTAACATAAATGCAAGGGAGAGGTGTTCGCTAATAAGATGCCGGTGGATGGCCAGCCAAAGTGGATTTCGTTTGGCCTTTGGGCGGGCTTCATCTTTTCAACCTCCCTGATGTGCGGCACTGGTGAGCGTTTCCAATAGACTGTTGTTGCTATCTGTGGCCCCTCACTGTGCTTTGCTTGCTGGCCTCTCTCCCTTGGTTTCGTATAGGACAATGCCCGACGATAAGGGTATTGTCCGACGTAAATGACTACTGAAAGAGGAGATAAAATTGGATGAAACGATGAGCCGGATGAAAAATTCATAATCCCCGATTACGCAGTTTTGTCCGTGTAATCGAGGATTACGGCACAGAAGCTTCCCGCCAATTGAACGGGACGGGAACCAGGAGTGGTTTACGGTCCTTATTATGGTCTTGTTTTGTTTGCGATTTCCTCCTGCCTGGCAGACATGTAAGCTTAACTTCTTGTGCCCTTCTGCAATGGAATTTGGTTTCATTGTTTTTAAAAAAACAGAGACTGGCTGCCACATGGGGGATTGTTTGTAGATTTAGAGTTGGTCAAGACTCAAGAGTCAAGAGAAGGTACACGTAAATTAAATGAGTCCACCTCAGTGGTAGCTTAACCTCAGTAAGGACAGCTGCCACTGCATTGACCCACCCCATGAAATTCTCTTCCAACTGCGGACTGACTCCTGTAAATCCATCAAGATCGGAATGTAAGTTGGTACACTGGGAGTTTTTTTTAGGTTTTTTTAGTTTTTTTTAGTTTTTTTTAGTTTTTTTTAGTTTTTTTTAGTTTTTTGGGGGCACAAATGAAAGTACACTGGGGGGGTTAACTTAACTTCTTTCTGCCCTCACTGCCCTCAGCCCCTCACTGGGTTCATTAATGAAACAATGGGCATGACCGCATGACCACCCGGGCCTGACAGAAGAAAATGCAGAAATCAGGAATGCATAACTTATTATTAGTTTCCACCTTAACTGCTTCTTAATGGAAATTATGGCCATGAGCCCTCTTGCTTGTGTTTCGTGCTGAAAGACAGGCTCACTTCCTGCCAGGCCACCTGTGGCTGGCAGTCTTGTTATCTTTCCTAGGCGATGGAATTTCATTTCATTTTTTTATCTTTTTTTGAATCCCGGAGTTTATTTCCAGAAAAAAAAAAAAAAAATTGTTTCATTTGCGTCAAAAGCAAAAAAAAAAAGACAAGCTCACTGTTGAGCTCACTTTTATTGGAATTGTGTGCTAAGGACTTAGGCCACTTCACACTACGGCCATTGGTCGGGAGTCCGTTGGTTTCTACCAATTAGATTTCAGAAATTCAGAAAACTTGGCCTCTCAAGCCTTCACACTAGGCAGCACAATCCAAAGTCCATTGCCCCCAAAACTGCCTACATGGTAAAAAAATGGTTATATGTTGACGGACTCTCAAGGAGAATTTGGATCCTACAAAAATGGAGACCCAAACCCTCCTCGAGAGTCTGTCAATTTTTTCAAGAAACTGACAAGATCTTAGCCGTGAGATTGGACTAGGAGGGTTGTTTTGCAATTTTTGTTATTTGTTATTTGTAACCCCCTAAATGTATTTGACTATGTTTTCACCAAAAATGCTCCAAAATTGCCATTTCTAATACAAGTACCAAATTTTAGAAAAAAAACAAATTTGGACATATGTAACTGTAAGATCTTGTAGTGCACTGGTTTGAGAAGACATGGAAAAAATTTCAGAATTTTCCACCGTGCAGATTGCAAGATATTAGTGCTTGAATTGAGAAAAATCCTTTTTTCTGTCCCTGCGAAATTCCGGGCAACTGCACTTCACAAGGTCACATTTTTATGAAAAAATGTCCAAAATGGTGGTTACTAACTCTTTGGATTAATTTTTGAAATCAAGTTGGCTATTTTCTTGAAAAATTTCAGATCATTTGAAATTGTACAACATATAGGAAAAAAATAGTAAGTAGAAAGAAGTAGAGAATGATTCAAAACACTAAATTGTTAATAATTTAATTATGGAATTGAAAAATGCCAATCCCAATGGTTATAATGTTGTAATAAACAATATACACCTAATACTTTTATTTATTTTCAAAAATATTGAAAATTGAGGTAAATTAAGGATTTCAAAGTTTATTGTAGAGTAGGTAATCCATAATTGCCCGCAAACTAGAACACTTCATAATTTTCATCTCATAAATCAAAATGGAATGATTCAAGGCTTTTCATGTATATATAAATCTAAAGAACCAATTTCAAATTTTTATTTTTTTTAAAAGTGATTTCTTAAGAATTTTTTGAGCTGCCCGCCGACCATTGAAAATCACATATCATACAATAACTTTTTAACCATTTAGTCAAAAGTTATGAAAATTGTTGGGCCATAAAGCTACTCCTTGGGAAAATGTTGTGTGAAAATTTCAAAGAAAAAAAAGAAAAATTCCATTTGTAGTGAGCTGCCCAAAATCACTATGTTGCCAAAAAACGGTGTTTGGGCTTTTAGGGGTTAAGCCGCCCCTCCCTTTGTTATTTGTTATTTGAAATTTCAAAAACTAGATGGACTAATGTGGAGAGAGAAGGATAGAAGTTGAACAAATGGTATAGGTTTGGACTTCAAGCTTGGCCTTTGGAGGCTTCACACTATAGGCGCCCAAAGGCTCCAATTCCTATACTTTTTTGCCTACTTATTGCTCATTTCTTTGGACTCTCAACAAAGTTTGTCCACTCAATCCCACAGTCTCTTGACTTGGACGGCCATAGTGTGAAGAGGCCCTTACAGTAAGTTAAACCCTGAAACATGTTGACTCACAATGTCCTTTGGATGACTTCAACTAAGTAAGTTTGTAGGTCTTTCTACCTTAATTAGCTTTTGATTTGTTCTTTGTTCATCACTCGGTGTTTGGCCTTTGGCCCTTGGTTTGTGGCGGTGTTTCTTTCCTTTTAACCTCTAAAGGACCAAGGTGATTTTCCTATCAAAAACCACTCAAAATTGTCATTTTCGTTGCAAAGAGAAAAGAACTTCAAATTTTTTATTTTTTTTGCATATCCAACCATAAAATCTTGTACTTGACTAATATATGAATATGTGGAAGAAATTTCAGAGACTTTGACCATGTAGATTGTAAGATATATGCATTTAAAGTGAAGAAAACAAGTTTTTTGCACCTTGCTAGACTATATTTTTTGGCTTTAAATCTTTATAATTCAAATTTTTGCACTATTGATTTTGATTTTCTACTTGTTTATGTTAAGTATTTGAGTTGAGAATCTACCAAAAAAATTTAGAGAAAAAAGCATTTAATTCACTCATAAAAAAATTGTTAAGTAGAAGTGGGCTCAAGATTTAAGAAGAACTAAATTGTTAATAGCTTTTATATGGAATTGAAGCACAATAATCCCTACTATGAGATTGTTCTAGCAAGAAAATCTAACCTTGTCTAATAGTTTTTTAAAAAAATTCTAAAAATTGTATTAAGAAATGAGTTCTTTTTCAAGAAGATGTTTACATTAGATGTTTTTCAGCCCTTTTGAAGCGCTACGAGTTCCCTGGGCTGCCAAGGTCGAGGGAACAGCCTCGCAGCTGCTGCGTGACGTGGCAGAACGACTGCCACTTCACCAAAAAAAAAATGTTATTTTTTGCTTTTTTTTTCATTTTAGATTTTTCAAAAAAATAAATAAATTCTGACAGCATCGGGAATAGGCCTAAAACGGCCTTTTAGACCCCCCGAATCCCTTCTAATGGATTGCCCAAAAAACTAAGATTGTCCATAACTTTCTCATTATTAGTCCAAATTGAATTAAACAAAGCTTCACATGTAGTCAAAAATATTATCTTTGAGAAAAATTTGAAAAAAAATTACTTCAACTTTCTATGATTTTTTTTGTGCTGCCCGTTGAACTCCATTTTTGCTAATTGTGCCGTAACTTTTGCTTCCGGTCATCAATTACAATAAAAATTATATATTCACAGAGCTCTTGCAAAAATACACAATCTCAAAAAATCCCAAAAACTATCACTAAAAATTGAGACATTAGGAACCTCCCGGGACCCAAGTTGTCTCCCGAGGGGACAAATGGTCCTTTAGGGGTTAAGCATTGGGCCTGCCCCTTTTGTTTCCAAAATAACTGTATATAACAAAAACATGCTACTGCTACCAACGTGAACAAGCAATTGAGTGATGAATGAAGTATATTGGATGATGAAGGAAAATGAGGATTAGGTTCGAGAATCAGTGGTGTGGCTCTGTTGTCATGCCTTAAAGTAGTATGCTCTTAAAGCGACCATTTAAGCCTACCTAACTCATCATTGATAGTAGAACATACTTCAAGCAACATGTCAATCCTTCCTAGATAGGGGTCGCAATTAGAACACGGTTGGTTTTAGGTGTAGTTACCTTAGTCGAAGCTGGAACAGCTTATATGGGAGACTACTCTTGACCATGGATACACGGCATGGTTCCGGACTTTGCAATAGGTTCCCGGGTAAATCCAACAAGTTTCTTAGGCAGTTTGATAATGTTTGACTTCAAACCCCCTTTTTTGGCTCTAGGCAAGGAAGTACTATCACCTGGCATCTTAGGAAACCTGCATGTGGGGCCTTTGTGTAAACATGTGCATTGTGGTTTGTTTGGGTTTTGGTGTTTTCTGGCTCCACCGGCTTTCCGACGTTTGCTCTTTTTCTTTATCTTGGAATAAACTCCTGATTTCAAAAAAAATAAAAATAAAAATGAGGATTAGGGCTGGCAAGGCAGACCAATATTTGTGTGAGTGTTGCAGCTCCAGGACTTGGCCAGATCCACAGTTGCTGGTCTGAAGGCCACTTCCCAGTTGTGATTTGTGAAGCACTTGAAGTAATTGAAGTTTCTTACACTGTCTGTCATTGTTGGCAATTCAACTGCAGGAGATCTCACAACTGAAGAAAACTTACGAGCAGGGTACAAACAAACAAACAAACAAACAAACAATTGTGAGACAAATCCAAGCGCAACTTAGCTTAGCTTACTGCTGGAGTTCGTCCGTCCAGAGAATCATCTGGTACTGTGCGCGTATTTAGGGCCAAGGAGGTGTACCCTACATTTTGTGTCATTTTCTTGTCGCAAAACAAACACCACAGGATGAACAGGGATAAGCTTAAGTTATGCAAAAAACTTGGTTACAGTCTGAACATCTGTGTGCAGGGACCGGGGCATGCTCCAATATTAAGAGCGACCAGCTGGTTCCAGATATGGAATCCATGAAAAATATTAGATTCAGGGGCAAATTGGCGAAACAGAGCTGCCCTGCAACTGTGTCACCACAGTCTGACATCAGTCCTTCCACATTTGGTGTCACTCATTGGCCACGAATATAGCTATTTTATCAAACAAAATAGAAGCTAGTGCAAAGTACTGCCTGGGAGGAGCCAGTTCAGATTTCCAACGTCAACCCTTTAACCCAAATCTTAAACTTAATTAAAAAAAGTTTAAAAAGAAATAAAAAATTTGATTCTGGAAGTAAGCTCATCAGAAAAGAATGAGCTCTCCTACTGTAAGCTTTCAGATGTGTATGCCTCATTACTGACCGTACCGGGTGGTCAGGGTTGATAAAAAAAATGGTTCTGAAAAGAGGTATTGGAATTTGTAAGAAACGATTTTTTTAATAAATTGTATGCTGGAAACAATTTTTTCTACTTTCAAGTGTTTGTAGGATCACATTATTTTGCTAATTTTAATTAATTATATTTGGTAGGGAATTGAACTGAGGGAGCCGACCCATTCCTGATCACCACCCCATTTCTGTTCTGTAGACTATTCTCTTTCCGATCAGCAGGAGAATCACGGTCATTAATTACAACATGGTTCCCGATGCAATAAGCACTTTGGAACTGGTAAATTGCTATCCACCATTGTTTGTTAAAATATGTTGGCATGGTATTTTCAATCTCTACAGTAGTAACTGAGTGAATTTCAGTACATGAAATTAGTATTACAAAATCAGAATCATTAGTCAAATTGTAGTGATATGACATGCCCTTGTGGCTGGGGTTGGATAGTCCAAGTGAGGATCATGAAAAACTGAGGTCAAAACTTATATTTGAAATCCAGCAATAAAACAAAAAAGTATTTTTTTTTCTTATCCATTCATCATTTTGAAGTACTAAGAAATACTCAGCTGAATGTGTAGGAATTTGGGATGTACAGTGGCCTACCACAAAGATACATGATTTCACCTTCAGCTTTGACAAGAAATATCTCTTTATTGAAATTAGTTTTTTGCAAACAAATTGTATTCTCATGCTCTCAGCTATCAAGGTAGTTATAACATAACAAGAAGGGAAAATGCAAAAATCTATTACAATAAAGAGTAATTTATTTTCGAACTAAGGATAGAATTTTGTCAAAATGAAAAGACCTTTTTAGAGGGAATTGTAAATTTTTTTTGAGATGCTTGTTGAAGAAAAGATATGCATATGGAGGTTTCCTGCATATCTCTGCAATTGAATTTAAAAAATTCATCACCAATGTTCTTCAATGAAATTTCACGTAAAACCATGAAAATTAATTTAAAAATTCACCAAAAATAGAGTTTTAGTTTTTTGAAATTGAAATTCGGTATGGTTGATTGGGATTGCATAAGATGTTAAAGTGAATTATGCAAAATAAAAAATGTCAATTTTATTTCACATTATGCAAAGAAAATTGATTTTCCAAATTGCCATTACTTATCTTTTTGGTAGGCCACTATACAAACAAACTTCTCAATTTAGAGTTTAATTGAACTTCATATGTCATAGTGATGCAAATTCCTCATTAAAGTAAAGTGACTACCTCATGGGTACTCATGCCTTTTTGTGTAGGCATTGAATAATCTTCACACATGTGAGAAAAAAAGAGAAAAAAAGAAGAAGATAAAGGACAAGTTTAAGGTAATAGGCTCTGAAATGGCACAAGTTTTAAAACTGCCCATATCCTCAAATGTACATTGTGTGTACACGTTGCTTTTTCATAGCCTTCAGCAATGTACAAACCATGTACATTTTAGAAGATGAGCGAATTTAGAGCCCTATGCCATTTCAACTTCAAAATTTAATAACTAATTCCACAAAGCTCCAAAAAATATGAAATGACTTGGGTTAGATGCCAATTCCACTTGTCTTTCAAGGAATTAAAAAAAAAATTATTTCTAGAAGCATCGCTCCCCAAAACTCAATTTCAGCTCTTAGATGGGCAATTTCTGGACCTGTAACCTTAGTACAACAACTACTCAGGTGGGTACTCTACAAGCTGACACTATTTGCTACTATGCGTAATTACTATTATCACATCGGTCAAATTTTCATATTTTCTTGTTGATAAACAAAAAGAGGTTCCAACACTCCAAATAACAAGTTATTTGGATGCTTAATGCAAAAGTTATAAAAGGTCAAAGTATTTTTTGGTAAATGTACTTCTTCAACATAAGTACATATTGATTTTGGAAATGTACACATAGTAATGATGATAGTTTTATGCAAGGTATAGTTTTGAGTGTACCCACTTGATCCCTTAAAAACTATCCCTTCAAAAACAAGGGCTAAGAAGCTAGGCAATAATTGGGAGAGAAATAAAATGAAAATGAGGGCTCTACTTAGGCAAGTCTACCTACATTGGTACCAATGCAACTGCAAATACATACAAACTTGCATAGGAATGGATACATAAGGATACATATACTTGTACAAATATGGACATGCATACAAATGAGTACAAATGAGAATAGGATTGTTGATAGATGGGCTAATTGTCCCATATCTTTTGGTGATAACTTGAATTGATACTAGTATTCAAAATCCTAGACTCTGGAATATGAAAATAAAAAATTAGACAAAGGTTCTTGGTTTGAAAGTAGTTGATTGAGGCTTTGGCACATTGAGTGAGTGTCTATTCAAATACGCCAAACTATACTAGTTCATATGAGATGAGGAGTTGAGAAAATGAGAGCCTTTGTATTGAGAGTTTGCACCTTCAAACATGGTGAAAAAAAATGAGCTCAATTTTCTCCAAATGTGCCAGTCTTAATAAATCTAGATAATAGTAAATAAATAATCATTGCAAAGTGTTTTACAATGGCCATTGAAATGCAAGCATAGGTTTGGATAAATTGTCAAACATGACATTCAATTCTTATATAATATATATATTGTTGTATAAAGTAGTACTTAAATTTGATAATTTAGTCACATATGATTCTATTAGAATACAAAACTGAGATATGGAATCATCTTCTTGGCAATCAAATCAAAGCATCTTCTTGGTAAAAATAATGTATAGGATTTGCTTACAAACACAACATTTTCAAATTTCAAATTTCTAAAAAAGAGGGTCGGAGATATTAGGATTTTGATTGTTTACAAAAGCAATACAACCTTTGAGAATTGATGTATTTCAATTCCATCTTAGAGCTTGGATTCCATGCATTGTAGTTCCTTTGGCCTCTCGGCGTGTTCATCTCCCATGTCCTTGTGTGGCTGTCTTGGACCACACAAGCCGGGGTAGTCAACAAAATACCCTACAAAATCCATTGGTGCTCCTCTTTGACGAGCTTGCCATGGAGATGCCCTTGTTGCACACATCAGTACATAACACTTCCATTGTAGCTGATAAACCCGGTGCTACTTCATTCGCACTTGAAAATTTAATGCTGGATGTTCACCCCAGGCAACGTTCGGGATGTTTTTTGAGTTTTACCAACTAATCTTCTTTTATTTCCATATTGATATGGTTTTTCAAGTATTGAGTCCGGTTTCTTTTCTATTCTTTCTTCCAAATAGAAAGTTTATACATTTTTTCACCAATTTTTTTTGATGTTTTCAAATTGCAACCGTTTTTTTTCCCCATTTCTATCACCTAACAATGAACTAATGGGAGGTTCTCCCCAAACATTGGTTCAGCCTTGTCCTCCGTCTGCCACCCAAGGACGGTCTGCTTTTCAGTTGGAGCTGCCTGGATTACTCACCACCAACCTCTCATCTGCAACTTAGATGAACCACATGAGAATGGTTTATCTTCCAAGAGACGATGTTCAGCCCTCCTCAGGCCCATGGGGCAACCTCAAAGTCACTAACTTATTCAAAATTTTAACAAGCTTTCGAATGCAAAAAACTGCAAGTTCAAATTGTGTTTCAAAAGCCCACAAGACTGAGATTGATAGATGCATCTTGTGAAGACGATTATACCAAGGAAGTTCACATGTAGTTGACTAATGTCTGGAGGAATTTTCATGAAGATTCTCTGAAAATCCAACCCTTCACGGCAGGTCCATCATTTAAGGATTAATCTCCGCAGGCGTTTTGACATCTATCGAAGTATCCAAGTAGGCTGATGAAATCATTTTGGTGCTGAGCTAGATATCATTCAATTTGATTTTGCGGTCAATCCATCACAAATCAAGGGTCAATTTCATCATCATCATCCCGTGGTTTTCATGCTCCCTCGTCTTGTGCTGTGGCCATGGGCAAGCAAGCATATATCCTGAATTTGAAGTACTAACACCAGAATCAAAGCTGGGGCACTCTCTCCAGATTCTCGTTTATCATCTCCAACCGATTCTCTTAACTACTGTATGGAAGATTTTTGAACACCTGTTGATCCCACTTCAAGTCCTCACTTGAAGTTCCTTTCAAAATGATGGTCTCAGACAACATGATGAGTCTGTTGCCTTAAGACTACCGCACTGGTCTACATGACATATTCTGCTCATAAGCTAAGATGGGTTTGGGGTGTGTGTGTGTGTGCAGGATCCAAGGTTAACAAGTAAAATGTGTGAAATATTCAAATTCTTGGATTCCTTGAGATTGTGAGAAGTTTAAACATTGCATGATCCATGGGTATAACTTGAGTGAATATGAATTGTTGTGCAATAGTTTGGAGCACGATTCATTTGACAACATAACATTAACCCCTAAAGGACCAAGCTGAGTTAAGAGACACAAAGGTTGGTATGATTTTGTGTTTCATTTGTGGGCTTCTGAGGTTGCTGATAATTGGACATTTGCTTTTCATGGTTTTTGGGGTAAGAGCATCTCCACCAGGAGACTGTGAAGATTTGTTACTAATACAATTATGCTTCAAATTATGTATGTGTACTTGCAGGGAGTTCCATATTGTCTTGTCCAACTCCAAAGAATGGTAACTGATTATACTACCACCTAATGGTCGTGTTGGAACTTCTTTTTCAGATGGGAATCGATGTGCCACCAACTTCAATTTTGTCCAATTGGCGGAATTTCATGACCTTGGCATTTTTCAGGGCTAGCAGCTGGAACAAAAAATCTAGTTTTCAGAACTTCGTGTAGATGAATATCCAATATTTTCTTGTCCAGAATGTTGCCAATGTAATAAGATTTGAAGAGCACCTCAGTCATCCAATGATGATTCGATTCATCTTCACATGGGTAATTTATAACCAAATACAAATAGCACAAGTTAGGCCTACAAAAGCGACATGATTGTAATGTTTGACTAAATACACTTGATCCATACTTAGCACCAACTGTGAGCTTCCAAGCACTCCTCGTACTACAGTAGCTAGAGAATGTAAGTGGTGTCAATCCAAGGGAAGTCAGCTGTGCTCTGTGATGTGCGTCCATTTTCAATCTTTTACACACCAGCCAAATATTTGGTACCAAAGATGGAGGCACTGTTTGCGTACTCCCTCTTGACTAGCGAAGGTTTGAGAATCAACACCAAAGTCACAGTGACAAGGAGATGAGTGAGATATGTCCCTTCATTGGAACAAAAGGTGAGCACGACAGCACCAAGCTGGAGAGTGAATGCTGAGCCTGCATTTGAACTGCCAAGCACCAAGACTGTTTGAGATTCCATAGCTTTGATCCTACAAAAACTGTCCACTTCAATGAAGAAGTGCATTATGTTAATCCATTATTTAATTTTATGTTGCAGCAAACTTAAATTGTGCTGCAACAACACAGGCAAGAATTTGCCATGGACTCAGGAGTTGGCAGACAGCAGGGCAGTAAGGACATTTGCACTGTTGACAGGAGAAACTTGTTCTCTACAAACTGCAGAAACCCCAGGCCTGAGAAAGTGGATATATGACACCCAACAATGAAAAAAATGAAGGAAAAAAGAAGTTGAAAACAGGCCACTTGTTTTGTTACCAAAACAAAACAGAAGCTTGAAGCAGACGTCTGTCACAGGATGACTAAGTTAATAACTTCTTGGAACTAATCTCTGTCAATTTGGCTACCCTATATTCAGTGTGTCCACCTTGGACTAATAAAATGAGACTGCACCTTGGACTGTTTGACTAGGAATGAGTTCTAAGCTTCAACTGTTGCATATTGTTATGATCTTGCTCTGCTAAGATGACAAAAAAGAAGGTAAGGTGTAGGCCATGTCTGCACTTCACATTTCTGATTACTATAAAAAAAATTGATGACCTACACAAAATCTCATTACTCATACTCATGCTCAATAAGCAGCTGAAGGCTAGGTTGGTTTGAAATGCCATAAATATAAAGTTTTGCAATTATATTTGTTCAACAGTCCAAACTTTCAAGAAATTGGAAGTGTTTCAGATACCAATATGATGTTCAAGTCTACCATATTCCAGTTCTAGCTTTTCAAGATTTGTGCTTTGGAATGTCGCATTTTGGCAGTCTGAAACGCACCATTCTAACCAACAAATTCTGGTTGAGAGAGATATGGCCAAGATTGAAGTGATAAATCTGTGTCATGTCATACGGCAAACTTACAGTCTTTTAACATGTTGCAATCTGCTAACAACTCTCAGTCTTCGGATGCAGTGACTCATGGCATCTTGTAATCCTCCCTAAAGTATGCTTTGACATTGTGCAATTTGGTATCTCCATGTGCATCTTTGTTCCTACCAAGAGCAACTCTTGGCTTATAACTTCTGTGACCAATATTGAAATTCACATCTTTATAAAATTTCAGGAAGTGTCAAGATATGACAATTTCGGCTCTCCATCATTCCAACATCTTGAAAGTGACATCATTTAGGAGGTTCATGATGTCTCTCTTCTGTCATGGAAATGTCAATTTTGTTGATTTGAAGCAAGTCCATTTATACATTAAGATAGTTTTTTTTTTTTTAGTTAGTTAGTTTTGTTTGTTTGTTACGGTGAGATCTCCCGGACCGTGCATCCCCTAGTTGCAAGCTTGGTGCTGCCGGAAAGCCCTCGGCAAGGAGGGGTGCACCAGCTTTGTTTTGTGGCATTTGGAGCTAGGATATAAAAAGTTATGAATTTTTGCACTATTTTTGGATCTCAAATTATGGATCTCCGAGACTGTGTGTCCCCTTGGGCCCGTGCTTGGTACTATCGGAAAGCCCTTGGCAAGGAGGGGTGCACAAGCTATGTTTCATGGCATTTGGACATACGGCTTGAAAATTTCCAAATTTCAAAGTTTTTATGAGTTAAAAAATTATAGAAAATTACTTTTATTTTAATTTTGACTGTGGCAACGGCACAGGGCATACTAGTTAACCCCTAAAGTTCCAAGGCCTTTTTTCCATCAAAAACCATTCAAAATGACCATCGATACCTTAAATTAGGTTGTTTTGTTTATCTTATTTTGTTTGTTTGATACGTTGAGATCTTACAAACTGAGAGGCATTGGAAGGCTCGATCTTGGTACTGTTCAAAAGCTCTTCACAAGGAAGGGTGCATGGACTTGTTTTGTGACATTTAAACCTACGCTATGAAACTTATTGAATTTCAAAGTTTTTATGAGTTGAAAAGTTGAAATAAATTATCTTTTGGAAAAACCATAGTTTTTATACTACAAGTCCAAACGCCACAAAACAAAGCCTTTGCACTCTTTTGTATATAGAGCTTTCTATTCAAGCCAAGTTCATGGCATTTGGAATACAATGTAAAAGTTATGGATTTTTTAAAATTAAAAAATGGAATAAAATTGTCTTTTATTTTAGAAAAACCATACATTAGAAAAATTTCAGCCCTTGAAGGAGCCGTGAGAGCTAGTGCAATAAGATTTTTTTATTTTTTATTTTTTATTTTTTATTTTTATATTTTTTTTAAAGTGAATTCCAACGTGGCATGAGGGGTGCCATGTCAGTGCTACATCAGACTTGAATTTTTTTTTAATATTTTTTTTCAACCCCCCCATCCTTTTTTTTTTTTTTTTTTTTTTTGATGTTCCGTAATTGCACCCCAAGGATGCTGAAAGTCAAATTTTGACGGCCCTTTCAAGGGTCGGAATTTTTTCTAATGACTTTCACATTGCAGGTCCAAATGCCACAAAACAAAACCCTTGCACTTCTTTGTGCATACAAGCCATTTACTTGTACCAAAACCATAACCTCTCACATTACAATGTGAAAGCTATTGAATTAAAAAATTTTAATGAATTAAAAAATTAAAGAATTATTTTTGCTTTTATTTGGATTGTGGCAACGGCACAGGCACACTAGTTTCTATTGCAAAGAGCAAATAAGTCTAACAATTCTTTTGTGCATATCTAATTGTAGGTTTCTAGATTAGATTTGAATGTAATGTGTGAAAAAAATTTCAAAATTTTTTACCTTGCAAGTTGTAAGGTATTTGCAAGTGAAGAAAATATGTTTTATTGCACCTTGTTTGACGAGATTAGAAGACTTTGAATCTTCGTAACTTAAAATTTATGCATTACACATTTTGAATTTTCTAATATTTTATGTTGACAAATTGGATTGAAAGTTTGAAAAAGAGAATAAAAAAATACAAATTTCATTTTCACTCTTTAAAAATTTGTTAAGCAAGAGTAGATACAAGAAATAATAAAATTGTTAATAGCTCTAAGATGGAATTGAAAATCACTAATCCCAATATTGAGATTGTTCTAGTAAACAAACTAATCCATGTAGTTTACATAATTTTTTTCTTATTTTTTGGTAAACTATGAAAATTGAGTTTGAAAATGAATTGTATAAGTTATTTTTTTTGATGAAGATGCTTGGATTGCCCAAAAAACAAGATTCTCTATAATTCTCTCATCTTCAGTCCAAATGGAATGAACAAAATCTTTCCATATAGACAAAAATATTTTATAGGGGTAAAAAATTTTAAAAACCTATTTTAACATTTTCTAATTTTTTTGTGTTGCTTATAAAATACTACTTTGAACTTAAGGTGGCATAACTTTTGCTCCTGGACATTACTTGTTATTCTTGAAAGTGAATGTTTTTTCTTTCTTCATAAAAAGCTTTAAAAATCACCTCAAAAATTGAGGTCAGACAATCCTTCTCATGATTCATTTTATCCCCCAAGGGGACTCTGGGATTTTAGGGGGTTAAGATGGCATTGTGGACATTCAAGTAAGATAGGACATTCAATGTTTTAAGAAGCCTGGAGAAGAATATTGGCGTACCAATGCATAATATTGTGGATGAAATGCAATTTATGTGTAAGTTGGAGTATCTATTGGCACAACAAGATAATGTAATTGGCTAATGGAATACCATCAATTTAAAGGAATAAGTGCGAGTTGCTGACCGAGCATTTAGAAGATGATAGTTTGTTTTTATTATTGGCATAAGAATAATGTTCAATCCAATGTTTGTTGTGTCCACACAATGACAATGATAATGAGCTCAAAAGAGGCAGTAACTGCCTTTTCCATTTCTCACAAGGTTGTGAAAATTGATTGGTTGGCAGACCAATTTTGTAAAAGTGGATAAATGTGAGTAGCTAAGATTAAGGTAAACTAGTCCATTGTGGTTGGATGACACCTAATAGCCCATAGTAGACACCTAATGACCCCATGACAGTTTTTTTGGCCATAATCAATGTCTAATCTGATACCAATGAAGTGATTAGTGACCTCATTAGGAACACCTGCATTTTCAATGTAAATTATTGTAGGAAGTGACTTTTCAAGGCCTTCTGCATTAGAAATTATTGTGAACACTTTAGGTGTTTAAGAAGAGCATATTGAATACACTTTTTGTTGGTTATGGGATAGTCTACTGACTCTTTTGGACAGATCACTTCAAAAATTTGTAACAAATTCCGACTTTGTTTGAAAACTATAATTTCAGTTGCTCTCTCTCTTTCTCACACTTGTCTTCACGTGGGAAAAAATTTGAAACCTTTCAGCAATGGCATGAGGGTAGACTCCAAAGTTTGACCACAATGGGCTGGTTTACCTTAGTTATATTGGTATAAAAACAAATTAAAACTTGGAATGTTTCTTGCGCGCATTCTTCAACCATGATGACAGTCGATTTCTCAAACAGACAAGCACCAGTCTTTTCCTTTTTTTTAAAGTGATTCATTTCAACAATTTCTACAAGGAGAATCATGCCAGAGACAAACTAGAATCTTGCAACTATAGTTGAAAACACGTCCGTCTCTCCGACCAGCAAAACGAGCTCTCTACCAGAGTAGCATAGTTTGACATCGTGCATTTTTCATTCAACATTTTACGAAGTTCTGTCTATGCAAAGGCCGCACAAGCAAGTGAGCTAGACTAGCGGATAGTGAAGAGGTAAGGATTGTTGTTAACAATATTCTAGTGAAGAGGGACGAGAAATTGCGCACAAATTTACATATGTTGCCATTGTCTATCCATGACCTCTCCACTAGTTAAGGAACGCAGTTTGCAAACACCAGACAGTGCTTGATATCAATTCAGGATGGAGTTCCAATGTGGTTGTAAAATTCAAACATTGCTTGATATCAATTCAGGATGGAATGTGGTTATAAAATTCAAACAGTGCTTGATATCAATTCAGGATGGAGTTCCAATGTGGTTGTAAAATTCAAACATAAACATTCTTGAGCAAAACTACTGAAAGCTGTCGCTCACATTTATCATCAAATTTCGTTAAAATGGCGGACTTCCACAACTTCGGCACTTTTCAAGACACATGGCCGTTTTTAGAGCTTTGTGTAGATGAATGTTACAATTTGTGGGTACCCAGACTTCTGCTAATGCAAGGTGAGTGACCAAATGGTAATTTGTGATTAAACATTCACTGCTACAAAATGATTCTCTGCTAGGCTACAAAAGGGCCGATTGTCCATTTTGGTGTTCAGTTGTTGGGCCCCTTGTAGAGACAATCCAAAAATTGGGGTATGCCGACGAGTGTACCCAGCGCACGGTATTCTTTAGTAAAAGGCGAAAGAATAGTTCGCTCTGTGCTAAGCACCCGGCTGTGTGAGGGAAGAGCGCGAGACAGTATTGTGAGGATTATAGCAAAGCTTATGGGGTAAATGGAATCACTTACAACACAACACTAGCGTGATGTAGCAAGGCTTGATCTTTTGAATTATGGTAGTGTTGCTAGGAAGAAAATGAAGTGTCAGATCGCCAATGGCATTACCTCTTTAAGTTCATATTTTAAAAAAAAGTTTGCACATTTGTGCTTATATTTTTGTATAAGTATATCATGTACCTCATTTCCATCAAATTAGTCTAAAAGGAAAGAACTGCAAATTTGAATATCTATTAACAAAGCAAGTTAATGCCGATGTCAAATTGAAGCAAACATTTTCAACGGAATTGAAGTTGCCAATCGTTGGAGGCTTTCGAAGAGTTGGAAATACATGCTTGTTTTCAATCTGATTGGTTGCATCGATAGATTTAGAAGTTCCGTAAAAGCGCCAAAGTTATGGAATAGCGCCATTTTAATGAAATTTGCCATAGAGTCAGTCCAGTTGATCCGAATAAAATAAAATGAAAAGTGTTAACTGTAAAATGGTTGTAGATATATGTCAATAAAATTGTGTGCATCTGACTACCTATGATGTATGCAAGTGAGAAACTGCATTACCAAATTATTCAAGAGTCAATAGGTTTTGCCGCAAGGTCAGTATCAGCTGCGGCATTCACTTGTGAGAAAAGGTCCTCAAGTAATGGGCAACGGATTTACAGGTTCCCCACAGTTCCAATTTTGTTTCAATCCACCAGGCCCAACTATTTCTAACGAGAGAATCATGCCAAAGACAAAGCTAGAATCATGCAAACAGCAGTGAATTGAAGCACTGTTTTTGTCCCTTCAACTACGAAAACCTCCAAAGCTGTGTTCCCCTCGTTTTCTCTAGTTTCTTACCATCTACTGCACGAAAAGCAGCTCTTTGTTACATTTGAAACTGACTCAGGGACAAGTTCTCACCTCCCTTCATAACATTCTTGACTAAGCCAGCAGCCTCACATTTAAGAATAATCCATGCATCAAGGAAGTATGTGCCTTTGGAAGGATGAGGTGTCCACACTAGCTTGACTCGCACAAAGGGTGATTTATATTCTTTATTATTTGAGCCTATAATTATTCTTAGGTTTTTCAACAGTCTTTTTGACCTTCACCTTCTGTTATTTCATACCCTCTCTTTCTCACCGAATCTAGGCAAAGGACATGTCTTATCCAAAATTCAATTTGTACTCACTACAGTAGAACAATTTGTTTTGTCACAAGTTGCATACTCCTTAATTATTTGCTAATGAAACTTTGAATACCGTCATCAGCAGTCTCGTTGGATTGACCTTCAAATTTGCAGGTGACACTCCACTCCACTCGCACCAAGCTTCAAGCCGAGCAGCGCACGAGGTGCCCACGTGCAGACCTTCATGAATTCATATAAGCACCCGAGCACTGCGGAACGGCTGTTTTGAATTTTTCCCAATCCTAGATGGTTCAGAACGATCGTTTTGAAATGTACACTTGTCCTGAAACGTGAAAATGGCACACTGTCAAAGGGGCACTCTTAGAATACCACCATTTTAATGAAATTGCCCATTCGGCCACTCTAGCACTCACTATTGGCATGTCTTGGTTATTGAGACAAAGTTCTGCATTGGTGTGCAAAATGTAAGGTAACTACACCTAATTTTGACCGAATAGTCTAGGTTCTTGCCTAAAATGTACTCCAACTATTCATGAGAGTCTATGGTTGGTTATAGAAACACCTATTTTCAACATTTTGAAAATTTGTAGTTTATTCATACATAGTCCAAAAAATGTATTTTAAGAGAATCTAAAATCCCATTTTGACTACCAACAAGACCCTATGAAAAGCTTTTCAATATAGAAAAAGGAAAGTCAACTGTACTGAATTACTTATTTGTGCGATTTTAGGTGTAGTTACCTTACTATCTATCTTGTTTTTTAGAAGAAGAATTACATTCCACATAGGGAGTGACAAAAGGAAACTTCATTTCCCCAACTTGATGAAAAAATGCATGTGTAAGGAGATGAGTTCATTAACCAAGAATCCTTCACCAAAATCATGGAAGAAATCTTGTGCTTGTAGAAGGGAATGAATAAGGCATCCCTCAACTCACTTAACTTTACGGAAACTATAATTGTGACTCACCCTATTATTAAGCTCCCTTCTCCAAAATGACTTGGGATAAATATTTTCTAATTATCAAATTCTGATCCTCAAGCAAAAGTGGCAAGCAAGCTACTCATGACTCAACTACGTCAATCACCACCAACATCTCTATTCTCATTGGATAAGATAACTATTCATTCACAAAAAACATTTCATTAGATGATATTTGGGGGTCTTGGAGGGCCGTTTCAGGCCCGTTCCTTGATCTGCCCAGATTCAGTGAACGTCGGTACGGGTGTGTCAAATTTTTTTTTTACCAAAATATCATTTTAAGCAAAAAAATTTTTTTTTTCAAAAAATGACGTGGCAATCGCTCGACCACGTCAGCTAGCTGCTGCTGTGTTCCCGCAGTCTGGGAACGCAGCAGACAGCAGGGGAACTCAGAGCCTTCTAAGACCCCTGAATCTCATCTAATGTGAATGTTCCCTGTAGGCACTATAACAGAAATTCCCTTCGAGAATTTGCTTTTTTTGCCTTTTTTCCAATACACAAGGAATGTAGCTCTCATAGGGAATGTAAGATAGGGAATTTTGTGCATTTTTCAGGGGGAAATTTGTGCATTTTGCAATGATGTCCCCACCTCCAAATCTATTGAATTTGTGAAATGCAATGTTTCAGAATGTAGATTTATGCCTCCAAAATCTAAATTTAATTTAGATTTTAGCTTGCATAGTCAACACAATTCATAGATTTTAAAAGCTAAAAATCTAACAAAAAATGTAGATATTGACTTTTTAATCTTATTGATTTGTACAGTTCAAAATTTTAGAATTTGTACATTTCCGATTTTTACATTTCAAAATTTCTTAGATTTCAAAATTGTACAAACCCTAAAAAAGTTAGATTATTGTGAAATCAATGGAATTCATTGCTTTGGAGATTACATGACAACTTACAAGTGTTATGTGTTCAACCTCACCGTACCTTTGACAATCGATATGGGACAATTGCATCTTCTAAAATCTACCAAATATTAGGTGGAAACAACATTGAAATGTAAAATGTATACAAAGTCTACCATTTTAATCGTACACAAGGAATTTGAAGAGAATTTATGAAATACTTACAAAGAAAATCTATGATTTTTTCTTGTATAGGAATACTTTGAAGATCCCTCCATGGTGACATTAGAACACAGGGAAACATGAAAACTAGGAGAAACTTGCAGGGAAAAGATGTAGAATCTCCAAATCAATCGGAGGGAATTCCAAGAAAGTCCGTTGTGATTCCAATTCTATTGAAAAATCCACCCCAACAAACTTTTTCAATTTACATATACACCTCTTAAACTTGACAATTAGATGAGTTCATTTTGAATACGTCCATAGTCCAAATCTCCAAATTTCATGGTTTATTCACACAACGTTCAAAAATATCCACTGAGGAAAATTGAAAACCTCTTTGAAATGTCAATAAGACCCTAAATAGGAACCATGCACAAAATGTCTAATATTAACCTTGAAGCGCTCCAACATCCATATTCTAGACAATGAATAGAGGGCTTCAAGACATTGTTTAGCCCAGCTAACTTCTCATTCATCCAATGTATTACTTGAATCTGGAAAAGACAACCTTCCTTAATGATAAATTCATGAAACTTCAGTAAATGATGTTTCTGTATAAAGATAGAAGGCAAGAATGTGCAAAATTTCAAAAAAGGATTGAGGCGATTAGGGATTAAAACACTCTTAGACCGTGTAGATACCCCAATGGTATGTATTATGCACTTGCACACTACAAAAAATTTACACCTTGATCTAACAAATTTATTCATGTTGCTTCAAACGGCTTGATTCGGACAATGGCAATCAACAATAGTGTATGGCAAATCTCACGTTGTTGATGAGAACTCCAATAGCCGTAATCGTGTCTTCCACAACTTTCTGAACTTGCACCTTGACCTAAAACATTTATTCACTTTGCTTTGGATGACTTGCTTCGAACATACTTAACCGACGACATCACTGGAAAACGACGACGCATCCGGCATTGTTGGTGAGAACACCGTTAGTCAGAGTACTCCACGAGAGTGGATCGATACCTTAGCAACAGTCTAGTACACTTGCAAGAAAGCACACTCCTAATGTCACAAACTTTTTTTATGTCGCTCCAGACGACTTGATTGATTTCACACGCGGAGAGGAAAGTGTTCACTGTTGCACGGCACACCCCATGGGGTTGATGAGCACCCCGGCCGCATAATCCATGAGTATGAGCCCCGCCTGCCCAGTAGAACACGGCCCATTCTTCACCACGATGCTCAGCACCCCAACCTCCGCCAACAGTCTCCCCAGCCCTCCCGCTGACCCACTCGCTATGTCGATGTACAGAATGCCGTTCACTTGGAACTGCAGGATGTCTTGCACCAGCAAGGGCGCCAGCACGTCCACCTGGAGCATCGTGCTCGCGCCAGGCGCAATCGTGGTGAACTGGGGCGTGCCGAACGGACGCGCCCCGATGGTCACGGTCAGCGTCTGCGTCAAGTTGTTCACGAACGTCACGTTCACGAAGCTCAGCGGAGGGAGCGGAGGGGCGGTCAGCGGAGGTAAGGTCGCTTGGGCACAGGGGGATATCGATGCAAACAGCACCAGGACTAGCGGCACGGCGAGAGCGAGACTGGTGGATTTGGTGGACGCCATGGCTAGAATTAGCAATGGCAATGTGCTGGCAGTGTGTGAAATGGCAATGGATGGCAATGGGGATTGGGATGCGAGGATCGACAAGAGGAAATATTGCTGGGGAAATATGCGCCTGGGACTTTATTTTATAGTGATACAAAAGTCAAAATTTTTGCACTTGTGCGATACAAAGGTCAAAGTTTTAGCACTTTCACTGAAACGTTCAATTTTGACAAGTATGACAATGCCTTGTGGTCATGTTAACGTCATATTCGTTGAAATGAAGAAGTCTCGCTAGATCTGATCGAGAATTCTTACTTTCCCTGTTGCTGGTCGGGAGCCTCGATCAGATCTTTAGCTGCAGAGTTTTAGAGCCATGTACGTGAATGTTACGTTCACGAATTCGGCAGTCAGTATATTTGAGCACGATGTTTTTAAACTTACAGCGTCGGCCGGAAATTATTGTTTTGAATTTCAAGAGCTCTACAAACTAGGATTGGTGTAGAGTTGATCCCAATAGGTTAGAGACGAGTGCATGGAAAGCGGCCAATTTCTCCAAATTTGGCCATTTCAACTGACGTATACAAAATTCATGTGAAAATCATGCATGGCTAAGAGATTTAAGAATGGACATGAGATCATGGGCATTGCAGTAAGTTGTAATGAATGCAAAAAGGCAATCAATACGTCCAGACTACGTCAGATTTCACAGAAATGACTGAACGTGAAATCATGGAGTACAACCGATTCAAAGGTTAGTTTTTAACCTTTCACTAAAATGGAAAATTTTGTTAAAATGGCGGTATTCCATGTGTCATTTTGATGGGCCGTTTTGACCATCTAGAATAAGTATAGATTTTAGAACAACCAATCTAAACTATAAATGTTACATTTTAATGGCGTCATTAAAATGAGATTCTTCATATTACATGATGCATGACCCTCAAACCTCAACCGTCAAGATGATGAATTTCATGAAAATGGCGCCATTCCAAAACTTTGACACTTTTATAGTTCAAAACGGCCGTTCTAAATCTATACCCGTCCTAGATGGTCAAATAGCATGCTGTCAAAATGGCACACGGAATACCGCCATTTTAACGAAATTCCTCATCAGGCGTTCTCTATGGCCTGTAGCTTCCTATGGCCTGTAGCTTCCAGACTTCAAATATAACTTCAAGATTGCTGCTCAAAGATCAACATTTGATTTAAGATAGAACTTCAATATCGTGGAATGTTCAACTGGCAGTACATGAGGGTCTTTTGACCATGCGCGTGCAAGCGCAATTAAATTGTTCCAGACCTGCATGAAATCTAAGACAGAACTTAACATTCTAAACCAATGCATGAAGCAGGGGCCCCAAAAATACTGTTGAAACACCTAGAATATAGTCTCAAAGAATAAAGAATATTAAGCATCCGCTTCTTGGGAATCAAGCTAGTGTGGACACCTCATCCTTTCAAGTACATATATACTTCAAAGAATGTGAGACTTCAGTATATATCCTTTCAAGGACTTACACATACATGGATTATTCTTAAATGTGAGGCTGCTGGCTTCGTCAAGAATGTATGAAGGGAGATGAGAACTTGTCCCTGAGTCGGTTTGAATAGTGACGAGGACCTGCTGCTTGTGCAGTAGATGGTAAGAAATTAGAGAAAGGGAGGGGAACACAGCTTTGAAGATTTTCGTAGTTGAAGGGACAACAACAGTGATTCAATTCATTGCTGTTTGCATGATTGTAGATTGGTCTTCGAAAGGCATGTGTCTTTAGTTAGAAATAGTTGGGCCTGGTGGAATGAAACAATATTTTGGAACTGTGGAGAACTTGTGAGTCCGTTAATTGGCAATTACTTTAGGCTAGGATCATTTCTCACAAGCTGAATGCCGCAGCTGATACTGACCTTGGCAAAACCTGTTGTCTCATGAATAATTTGGTGATGCAGTTTCTCACTTGCATACATCGAAGGGAGTCAGATGGACACAATTATATCGAAACTTTTCTACAACCATTTTACAGTTAACACTTTCATTTCTTTTATTCTGATCAACTGGACTGACTCTTTACTCCACGGACACGAATATAAGTGGACCAACATTGCGATGCTGCAATCGTGTTGCTCAATCTTGTAGTCTGTTGTTGTTTTTGAATACAAAGTAGAGAAAGTACTTTCATTTTAGAGAGAGAGAGAATTCAAGCTAGAACCAATCTTGCTAAGTATTCGACTGAATCGAGAATCTAAATCTATCGATACAATCAATCAGATTGAAAACCATTAGAAGAAATATCAGCCCTCCGGAGGGCTGTTCCGGAGTGGCAAACCAAGCTATTAAAAAGCTTGGCCTGTCACTCCAGCTGACTGCTCACAAGAGCAGTCAGAGTGGCTGGCTGCTCGCAGGAGCAGTCAGATTTTGCAGAATTTTTTATTTTTTATTTTTTAATTTCGGTTCCTGCACCACTGTTACAGCAGACAGTGCAGCGTGGAAATAGGGGGAAAACAAATTTTTGAGCAAAAAAAAAGTAAATTTCAAGGTACCTCGGAAGGCTGTGGAGCAGCGCTTCAAAGGCTTGAAATTTTCTCTAATGAAGCATGTTTGCCAACTCTTCAAAGGCCTTTTGTCGAGTGGCAACTTCAATTCGGTTTAAAATGATTGCATCATTTTGACATGCTTTAACTTGCTTTGCGGCTGGACATGCAAATTTGATGGAAATGAGGTAAGTGCTATACTTATATACAAAAATGTAAGCAAAAATGAGCAATTTAAAAAAAAAAAAATGAGCAATTTAAAGAGATAATGCCATTGGCAATCTGACACTTCATTTTCTTCCTACCAATTCTACCATAATTTAAGAGATCAAGCCTTGCTAAATCATGCTAGTGTTGTGTTGTAAGTGATTCCATTTACCCATAAGCTTTGCTATAATCCTCACATACTGTGTTTGTATAAACTCTAGCATTCTCTCTCACTTCCATTCTACCACCGGTGCTTAGCATAGAGCGAACTATTCTTTCGCCTTTTACTAAAGCATACCATGCGCTGGGTACACTGTCCGGCATACCCCATTTTTTGGAATGCCTCCACAAGGGGCCCAACAACTGAACATTAACATGGACAATTGGCCCTTTTGTAGTCCAGCAATGAATCACTTTTTTTGAATGTCATCGTGCTTGAAGAATGCAAACAACATTCCAAATTTTAATTTATTTTTGACACCAATATTATAACTAATCTTAACTACTCACATTTTACCCACTTTTACAAAAATGATATGTGAGTCAGTTTTTACAGCCCATTAGATGAGATGTGGGGGTCTTAGAGGGCTCCAAGTTCCCTTGCTGTCTGCTGGATTCCCAGACTGCGAAAACGCAGCAGCTGGCTGATGTGGCACAGCGACTGCCACGTCATTTTTTGAAAAAAAAATTAAAATTTATTTTTTATTTTATTCTTTATTTTTTTGCTTAAAATGATATTTTGGTTATTTTTTATTTTTTTTTTATTTTTTTAAATTTTGACACCCGTACCGCCGTTCACTGAATCTAGGCAAATCAGGGAACGGGCCTGAAACGGCCGTCCAAGACCCCCAAATATCATCTAATGCCTTTGTGTGAACACATCAAATATTGCATTGAACATTATTCTTATGCCAATTAGAAATACGGCCTATCATTCCACAAATGCTTAGTCAACAGATTGCACTTATTCCTTTAAATTGGTGGTATTCCATGAGCCAATTATATTATTTTGCTTGTTGTGCCAATAGATACTCCAATTTAGAGTAAACTTGTCAATCACCGCACAAACAAAATTCAAATCCTTCTCCACAATAAGATAGAGAGTTGCAAACTCTAAACTTTGGCATGATTATCAAATGTGATGTTTTGATTCACCTTCAAAAAACAGAGTGCGAGAAAGGTTTCTTTATACAAACTTTATTGCAACTTATTAGGCAATGAAGCTGAAGTTTAGTTAAAAATTCCTTGCAGCCCATTACTGCATAGTGAGAATGATAAAAAAAACTCACTGACTTAACCGGTTGAAATGAGGTCCTTTCCTGTCACTGGAAGAATTTGGTTGCATTCAACAAGAGAAAGACAGAAACAAAGGCAAAGGAAACAGTCTTGAAGAGGAGCAGGGGTGCCGGTGAAGCTTCATATATGACAGTCATATTTGTCACATTGGTGTAATCTCACAAAATGGGCTCATTGGCAAAGGGCTCACTGTTAGGAACTGGAGTGGTTTGAGACACCAAACTGGAAATGGAGCACCAAGAGATACTCATCCCCAAAATCTCAGATCTATTCACATCCTAGATTTTGGAGCTTTGAGGTTTCAGCTGGGTGACTACCAACCCAGTTGGAAGTCACAACCTGGAACTTGATAGTCCTAATATTCTTGCTCTTGAAAATCACATTTGGGCACATTGAATATAGACAAATTAACCCAATATTCCAGAGATTCATTCTAGTAAGTTATTAGTCTTCCTCTGACCGATGTCTGCTTCAAGCTTCTGTAGGTTTTGTTTGGGTAACAAAACATGTGGCCTTTTCAACTTCTTCTCTTCTTCATTTATTTTATTTTTTTTGGTTTCATATCAACTTTCTCAGGCACTTTGGTTTCTGCAGTCGACAACTTCTCCTGTCAAGCATGTTAATGTCCTTATTGCCCTCACTTCTGCAAACTTGCGAAGTGCATGCAATCTCTTACCTCTGTTGTTGCAGCACAATTTCAGTCTACTGCCTTGTACATAAATAAAAATATTGGAATCAAAGCTATGGAATCTCATAGGATCAAAGCTATGGAATCTCAAACAGGGTCCTTGGCAATTCAAATGCAGGCTCAACATTCACTCTCCAATTTGGAGCTGTCGCGCTCGCCTTTTGTTCCAATGAAGGGGCATCTCACTCATCTCCTTGTCATGGTGACTTTGGTGTTGATTCTCAAACCTTCGCTAGTCAAGAGGGAGTACGCAAACAGTGCTTCCATCTTTGGTACAAAATATTTGGCTGGTGTGTAAAAGATTGAAAATGGACACACATCACAGAGCACAGCTGACTTCCCTTGGATTGACACCACTTACATCCTCTAGCTACTGGAGTACGAGGAGTGCTTTGAAGCTCAAAGCTGGTGCTGAGTATGGGTCAAGTGTATTTAGTCAAACATTACAATCATTTTGCTTTTGTAGGCCTAACTTATGCTATCTGTATTTGGTTTTTATAAGTTACCCACGTGAAGATGAATTGAGTCATCGTTGGATAACTGAGATTATCTTCAAATCTCTTTACATTGGCACAGTTCTGGACAAGAAAAGATTGGATATTCATCTGCACAAAGTTTTGAAAACTAGATTTTTTGTTTCCAGCTGCTCGCCCTGAAAAATTGCCAAGGGCATGGAATTCTGCCAATTAAAACGATATTGAAGTTGGTGACACATTGATTCCCATCTGAAAAAGAAGTTTTAACACGAGCATTGGGTAGTGTATAGTCAATCACCATTCTTTGGAGATGAATAAGACAAGATGGAACTCCCTGCAAGTACAAGCACATACTTTGAAGTGTAATTGTATTACTTACGAATCTTCAGTGGAAACATGCCATTTTCAAAGGAGTGAGTAGGGTAGGCTTTTTGTGATAATTGAATATTTTGTGATCCACTGAAGAAAATAGAACTCCAAACCTTAGCAAGACAATGCATAATTGATGAGTAATGAAGCCAAGTACACTACAAGGACATGGTTAATTTCACTAAAACCAAATCTAATAAAAACTTACCAGTTTAACTCCCGAACCATGAAAAGCAAATGTCCAATTATCAGCTACCTCAAAAGCCCACAAATGAAACACAAAATTATATCAATCATTGTATCCCTAAACCCCTAAATGCCTAAGCCTTTTCAAGTGTGTTTTTCCTATGAAAAAAGAGCATGAACTTATCGTTATCTCTGATGAAGTAAATTGTTTTTTTTTCAAAATCTAACCTTATAGATGTTTAAAGAGCTTGCTTATTAGTATGTATACCAATTTTGAGTGTAAAACTGCATAGGAGTTGTGAAATTATAACAAGAGAAATGTATATTTTCTAATTTGTATATGTTTGAGAAATTTGCATACAAAAGTTTTTTGGGATTGGAGGTGACATGAACAACTACAAATCATATTAGCACACACTAAGATACACTTTCAAAATTTAATTTCACATGAAAAACTATCAAATTCATTATACAATCCACCTTGCAATTGTTGAAATGAATTTTTTTTTATAAGTAGAAATTGCAAATAACTCCAAATTAACACTTGCATGTCTAAATTTTCAACCGTGAAAATCATGAAAACACTTTACTCTTTCCATTGGGACCATTTTCAAAGCAAACAAATAAATACAGTTTTTTAGATCTCAGTTCAAGAGAAATTGACAAGCTTTGCTTAAAGCCGGGAAATCAAGTAAAATTAGTAAGCTTTACTCTTCTACAATGAGACATACATGCCTTTTAGGACCTCTCAAAAATCAAATATTTACCATTTTCAGTGAAAAATAAAAATTTACAATAGTTAACCTTCAAAATTGCCTATAAATAATTTTAAAACGGTCAAAAGAGTTACACTATCCACACCAAAATGAGCCTGAAATTTTAGGGCAACCAAATATGGTCACTCAGGCATTTAGGGGTTATTTCATGTTACATTGTCAATCATGCTTCAAACTCTTGCACAACCACCCATATTCACTCGAGTTATAGGGATGGATCATGCAATGTTTATACTTCTCAAATTCTCAATGAATCCAAGAATTTGAATATTTCACACATTTGGCTGTACTTCAAATTCAGGATATGCTTGCTTGCACATGGCCAGCAAGAGGGACAGCACAAGACTAGTGAGCATGAAAACCACGGGATGATGATGATGATGAAAGTGAGGGCCTCTTCACACTATGGCCGTCCAAGTCGAGAGGCTGTGGAACTTTGCAATATGATTGGTGGAACCGACGGACCATGCAATATGATTGGTGGAAACGACGGACTCTCGACTTGGATGGCCATAGTGTGAAGAGGCCCTAACCCTGGGTTTGTGATGGATTGACCACCCAAAGTTCAAATTGAATGCTCTCTAGGTCAGCACCAAAATGGTTTCTTCAGCTAACCTACTTGGATAGTTGCGAGGGGGAGAACTTAACCCTTAATCCCTAAAAGCCCGTTGTCCCTTTGGAGGACAAATGCGTTTTCGGGCAGGTATCTACGGGTTGAAATTTTTTCTTGATTTTTTGAAACTTTTTTGGAAGGTAGAAAAACTGATTAGCTTCATGGGAATATAGTTTTTTTCACAATCGGTGCCTGCAAACAAAACTAATGACCAAATAAGCTCAAAACAAGGGACGGCGGGCAACAAAAAAAATTTGCACTTTTTTTTTTATTTTAGTGTTTTTTTTCTCATAGATTATATTTTTGTTTATCTAAAAAGACTTGACTCATTTCATTTGGATTTGTTATGAGAAAGTTATAGACATTCTTGATTTTCGGGCAATTAGAGCATCTTTTTGAAAACAATAACTTGTAGGATTCATTTTTGAATGCAATTTTTCAAATTTTTCAAATTTTTTTTTGAACATTGGGATTAGTGCATTTTAATTCCATCTAAATTATATGAATATTTTAGATTTTCCTTCTATCACGTACCTACTTCTACATAACAATTTTT
This sequence comes from Neckera pumila, assembly GCA_963969595.1. NCBI lineage: Eukaryota > Viridiplantae > Streptophyta > Bryopsida > Hypnales > Neckeraceae > Neckera > Neckera pumila. The sequence goes on along the minus strand of OZ018414.1, from coordinate 2,555,629 downwards.
TCAATAATGAAAATTAAGTTTTTATGAAATTTTTTTTTTGGGGTAGATTGTCAACTCAAATCTCCACTTTAAACATTAAAAGCTCAAAACTCTATAGTGTAAAAATTTTAAGTTAAAAATGTTCGAAGTCAAAAAATCTAGTCCCACAATGTGTTGAAAAATTTGTTTTTTTCACTTTAAATGTAGATATCTTGCAATTTGTGTGGTCAAAAATTCTGAAATTTTTTCCACACATTCTCATACTAGTTAGGTATAAGATCCTATGGTTAGATGTGCAAGAAAAAACATTTTAAACTTTTTTTCACTCTTTGCTAAAAAATGGCAGTTTTGGCTGTTTTTGGGTAGAAAAAAGGCCTTGGGCCTTTAGGGGTTAAAGGACCAACATGTGTTTTTTGGCTACATAGAAAATTTTGGGCAAATTTTGGGCAAGTACGTGTGACTAAAGATTTTCATAATTTTAGCTCAAATTTTAATAAAAGGTGAGGATGAGAAATATCTTTCATATGCACTAAATTTCATGACATTTGAAAATATGAGTCAAAAGTTATGGCCTAATATGTTTATTTTTTTTCATAATTGGGCAGTCCGAGCAGATTAAAGAAGAAATCACTTTTTTCAAAAAAAAAATTTTGAAATTTATATGTAGAAAGTTTTGAATCATTCCGTTTTGATCAATGAGTCAAAATTATGAGGATTTTTTGTTTGCAGGCACTTATAAATTTTCTACTCTAAAATAAACTCTGAAGTCTTTTATCTTATTCAATTTACATACCTTTTGAAAAAAATTAAATCATAGAATGTAGATTGTTTGTTACAACATTGCAACCATTAGGATTGACATTTTGCAATTCAATAATTAAATTCTTAAACAATTTAGTATTTTGAATCATTCTCTACTACTATTTTTTTCTATATGTTGTACAATTCCAAATGGTGTGAAATTTTTTAAAGCATGTAGCCAATTTGCCTTGAGTAATGAATCCAAAGAGTTACCACCATTTTGGACATTTTTTCATACAAGTGTGACCTTGTGAAGTACAGCTGCCCGGTTTTTTGCAGGGACAAAAAAAGGTTTGCTGTCAATTCAAATGCTAACAGCTTGCAATCCACACGGTGTAAAATTTTGAAATTTGTACCACGTGTTTGGAAGTCAGCATACTACAAGATCCCATGATTGGTTACATGTGTCAAAAAAAGTTTTTTTTCAAAACCTTGGTATTTGTTCTAAAAATGGCAAGTTTTGGACATATTCAATGAAAACATAGTCTTGGAACTTTAGGGGTTAAACGACAAACCTAGTCTGAGGGGTTGGGCTTTTATAAAATCTTCATGAAAAATCCCTCTTAGATAGTAATCAACTGCATGTGAACCTCTTTGGTATCATTCTATTTGTCTTCACAAGATGCATCTATCAATCTTACTAAGTTTAAGTAGCCCTTCTAGAACCTTAGATGTTGTTTAAGGATTAAGTTTAGCAAAGGCCATTAATTTCCAAATTTAATCTTAGCAGAGTGTTAGCACTCTAAATAAGAAACTTAACCCCTAAAGGTCAGAGACTATGTTTTCACCGTAAACACTCCAAAACTGCCATTTCTAGTACAAGTACCAAATTTTAAAGAAAAAAATATTTTTTGACACATGTAACTATAGGATCTTGTAGTAAAATTGTTTGAGAATATGTAGAAAAAATTACAAAATTTTCCACCTTGTAGATTGCAAGATATTAGCATTTGAATTGACAAAAACCATTTTTTGGGCCCTGCGAAAAACCAGGCAGCTACACTTTACAAGGTCACATTTAAATGAAAAATATCCAGAATGGTGGTTACTCCTTGGATTCATTCTTCAAAGCAAGTTGGATACATGCTTGAAAAATTTCAGATCATTTGGAATTGTACAATATATAGGAAAAAAATAGGTTGTAGAAAGAAGTAGAGAATGATTCAAAACACAAAATTGTTAAGAATTTAATTATGGAATTGAAAAAATGTCAATCACAACAGTTGTAATGTTGCAATAAAAAATATACATCTTATGCTTTTAATTTTTTCAAAAAATATTAAAAATTGAGTTAAATAAAGGACTTCAAAGTTTATTTTAGAATAGGGAATCTATAATTGCCCGCAAATTAGAACACCTCATAATTTTCATCTCATAAATCAAAATGGAATAATTCAAAGCTTTACACATGTATATAAATCTAAAGAACCAATTTCAAATTTTTATTTTTTTTAAAAGTGATTTTTCAGAAATTTTTTGAGTTGCCCGCCGACCATTGAAAATGACATATCATCCAACAACTTTTTAACCATGTAGTCAAAAGTTTTGAAAATTGTTGGGCCTTAAAGCTACTCCTTGGGCACACATTATGTGAAATTTTTAAAGAAAAAAAATAAAATGTCCGTCCTTAGTGAGCTGCCTAAAATTGCTATGTTAAACAAAAAACGCCATTTTGTCCTTTAGGGGTTAAATATGAAAGTGAAAGAGTGAGAGTGATACAAAAGAAAAGTGTGGATAAGGTAGGAGGTTCTTTAACCCACGGACAATAAGTGTCCAATGAATGACAAATAATTCTCCAATGTAGGATAGAAATACAATTATTCATCCTTGGAATTTTTTGTGGAAAGTGGAAAACATCTATAGTAGCTTGACTTCCAATGAGTACTTTTTATTATTCCAATGACTCTTACAGTTACACAATGCATGATTTCTAGGGTCACCCCCCGCTTTGTTCTAGGGTTAAAGTACTCAAGCTCTAGAACTGCCCACCTCCTCAAATGTATACTATTTGTATATGTTATTTGTATATGTTGCTTTTTTGTTGTACCAACAATGTATAAATTGTGTACATTTGAGGAAGTGGGCGATTTTAGAGCCCTATATCATTTCAATTCAAAAATTTATAACTAATTTCACAAAGCTTCAAAAGATATGAAATGACTTGGATTAAATGCCAATTCCATTTGTCTTTCAAAGAAAACTTATTGAAAAATATTTCAAGAAGTCTAACTTCCCCAAATTCAGTTTTGGCTCTTAAATGGGTGCTTTATGGACATCCCACGTTAAGCTTCACTGCTATAATTGTGCATCAATGATGCTGGAAGATCTCTACCTTCACTAGAATCTAGATGGAAATCAGACTAGAAATTTGGACACTCCCATCTGCCTATGATTTGTCTACAATATTTTATACTATATATTACTGAAGGCGTAATATTAGTGCCATTAAAAAAATTGTGACAATAGTATTTCATCTTGCACTAATTTACAATAGAAATCATTCCTAAACTATCATTTGTAATGGAAAAAAACAAAACAATATATAAAATAACAACATTTGCATGTCCAAACATTGAATCTAGCTGTAGTGTAGTATATGAATGTGTGGAAGAACTTTTAGAAACTTTGATAATAACATTCAAAGGGAAAGAAAACTGCTTTTTTGCACATTGTCACACTAGATTATAAGACTCTAATTCCTCTTATCTTAAAATTTTGCACTGCAAGTTTTGATTAAATTTTTTTAATGTCATGTTGAATTCTAAGTCTTGAGAGGATTTAAAAGAAAAAACTTGATATCTATTCCTTAAAAAAGTGTCAAGTAGCATAGGTGCAAAATGGAAGGGGAAAAAAAAAAAATTTAGCTTTAAGATGGAATTGAAATGCATCAATCTTCAATAGTCATCATATTGTTTTTGCAAACAATCTGAATCCTAATATCTATGTACCATCTTTTTTAGAAATTTGGAAATATTGTATTCATAAATGAATCTCATACATTATTTTTGCAAGAAGATGCTTTGATTGCTCTCAAAGCAAGAATGCCATATTTGACTACTTCTTGACTTTCAAAAGTCCAGAATTATTAATAGAAAAAAATGGGTCATCAAGAAATAATGCAAAATATTGAGAGATCTCTGCAAATCATCAAGAAATCAATACAAAATATCTGGAGATCTATAAAAACATTTGAAGATCTCTGGATGTTTTATCTAGAGTCCATTGAATAGTCTAGAAGTAGTTAAATGTGGCATAAGACTCTTCATAACTTTTTAATTACTTTTCCAAATGAAATAATAAAAAAAAGATTTTATAAAGCCATAAGAATATTCTATTAGAATCAAAAGAATTTAAATGTTGTTTTGAAGTTTTATGTTTTTTTGGTGGGAGGACTTGCCTATTTAGTTGTATTTTAAGTGACATAACTTTTAAGCCCAAGCATCAATTGAAATTAAAACTATATTATATAAAAGAAAATATGTTTCCTACCTTAAGAGTAAACTTCAAATTATCATGCCAAATTTAGAAACTATTCAAACTTTCTTTTTTTCTCCAAGAGGACAGTGGTTCTTTAAGGATTAAAATAGTCATGACTTTGAAAATATCACACTTGCAAATACTAGAATAGAATTCACTAGTATAGTCACCAGCTAGTTTATGTTTTAATCTTCAATACATTCCAAGGCCCTTTCTAGCCTTGCAATTTTGCTTTTCAAATTTTCATTTTGTATTCCAATATAATTATATGTGACTAAAACATCATTAGAGAGAATTCGGGCCCTCTAAAGGGCCACGAGTTCTCATGAGTTCTCCAAAAGCTTTGGGCAATCACTGCTAAAACTGTGGCACTGCAACAGGGTGACATTGCTGAACTTTGGCCAATTCAGATTTTTTTTTTTTAAAAAGAAAATCTTAAAATGAAATTTACAATTTTTTTTTTTTTTTTTTTTTTTAATATATTTTTTTGACAGCCCATACCACTGTTCACAGCATGGGGACAAATTGGGGAACAAGCCTGAAATGGCCCTTTTTTGGCCCCAAATCCCTTCTAATGCAAACTTAAATACAACTTCATATAATATATATATATATAATAAGAATAGAATGTCATGTTTGGCAATTTATTCAAACCTATGTCCTCATTTCAATGGCCTATTGTGAAAAAGTTTGCAATGATTATGTATTTACTATGATCTAGATTTATTAACCCCTAAAGTTCCATGACTATATTTTCACCAAAAACACTCAAAAAATTGCCATTTTCAATACAAGTACCAAATTTTGAAAAAAACTTTTTTTGAAACATTTAACCATAGGATCCTGTAGTATATTGACTTAAGAACATATTATAAAAAATTCAGAAATTTCCACCACGTAGATTGCAAGATATAAGCATTCATATTCACTGAAATCATTTTTTTGGCTTGCAAAAAAAAGGACAGCTGCACTTCACAAGCTCACTTTTCTATGAAAAAATGTCCAAAATGGTGGTGCTTCTTTGGATTCATTTTCCTAGATAAGTTGGCCACATACTTGAAAACTTTCAGATAATTTGGAATTGTACAACATATAGGAAAAAATAGTAAGTAGATAGTAGTAGAGAATGATTCAAAATACTAAATTGTTAATAATTTAATTAGGGAACTGAAGAGCGCCAATCCCAATGGTTGCAGCGTTGTGATAAACAATTTACATGCTATGTTTTTATTTTATTTTTTAAATATTGAAAAATGAATAAGATAAAGGACCTCAAAGTTTATTTTGAAGTAGAGAATCCATAACTGCCCGCAAACAAAAAATGCTCATAATTTTGACTCATAGATCAAAATGGAATGATTCAAAGCTTTTAATGTAAATATAACTCTAGAAAACCAATTACGGGAGTTTTTTTTTTTTAATTTTTAAATTTGATTTGCTCAGACTACCTATTTATGGAAAAAAATAACATATTAGGCCATAACTTTTTATTCATATTTCCAAATGTCATGAAATTTAGTGCATATAAAAGATATTCCTTGTCCCAACCTTCTTTGAAAATTTGGGCCAAAAATAGAAAAATCTCCGATCACACGTACATGCCCAAAATTGCTATATAGCCAAAAAAAGCATGCTGGTCCTTTAGGGTTTAAGACCGCATTTGAATAAAATGGAGCTCATCTTTCTTCTCCATGTTTGAAATTGCAAACGCTCATTTTCAAGATTATTATTTTATTATGATCTAGACTTCCTAAGACACACTTTTAGATAAAATTGAGTTCATCCAATCCTTCCTTACCATATTTGAAGTTTGCAAACACTCAATACAAACTAAGACTCTTATATTCTCTACTCCTTATATATAAATTAATATAGTCTATAGTAGTATCTTTGAGTGGATAGTCACTGAATGTGTCAAAGCCTCAGTCAACAAACTTGAAGCTAAGTATTCTTGTCTAATTTCTTAATTTTATATTGTAAGGTCTAAGGTCTCAAATACCAGTGTCAACTTAAATTGTCTCTAAAGATATGGGATAATAATTAGCACATGTATCAATAACCCTCTTTGTATATGGATTCCTATGTATATTTGTCCATATTTGTCCAAATAGAAGTACCACTACATATCTATATCTATACATCTATATATATTTGTGTCCGCATTTGTACCAATACACAGTAGACTTGTCTAGGTGGACCCTTTATTTTCATTTTATTTCTCTTCCAACTGATCCCCCAATTCCTTGTGGGTGGTGTTTTTTAGAGACCATAGTATGAACACGGCTTCTATTTTTTAACAAGTTTGTCCATTGATCCTTTTTTCTCATGTGATGATTATTCAATGTCTTTGTACAAAAAAGGCACAAGTATCCGAGAGGGTAGTCGCTTCAATTTGGAATTTGAATCATTAAGGTAGGAGGCTCAAAAATTGCTAGGGCATTAAAAAAACGTCCCTATAATTAGCTCTAAAATGGACATGATGGGTGGTTCTTAAATAAACCTCTATAGTCATTGAATGGATAAAGGAAAGGAATATTATTTATTGCAAGAGCCAGTCATTCTCTTTGCTTTCCCCATATCTATTTACAAATTGCAAATGAATTGTTTATGAAAGACTTAGGGTCATAAATAGGTGTCTATGACACAATTCTTTTGAAAATTCATAAGTGATTCAATAATGCTTGAAAAATATGAAACCACTTGTGTTACATTCTGCATCTATATTTATTTGTCTAAAAATGAGCTAAAAAATATTTCCATCCAAGGAAACAAATGAAAAAAGTGGACTCCTACCTTATGAAGCCCTTAAATGAGACTGGTTTTTGAGCCTCTTACCTTATGAAGTTCAATGAAACTCTGAGTTGAGAAGTTTGTTTGTTAAGTGGATGCCTACACTCCATTCCAAATTCATACAGATTTGGCGGAATATTTCCGAGTAACTAAGGTAGAGCCATCCATTCTCCACAGTGATCCATTCCAGACCTATAGGTGCACGTATTTTGACCAAGCTTAGAATGTTGTTTTTTTCCTTTTCAAGATTGGAAGTAATAAATACATGATACATGTCCCAAGTTGTGAGAAAGAAAATAGAAAATAATTATTAAAAAAAGTTATTGAATGATCGGCATTGGAAGAGTCTAGATATTGGCCATGGGTCCGGAGTACTTTTCGCCTCCCAAAATTCCTAGTAATTTTAGTTCAAGCGATAAAATTACCAAATTTTTGCAATCCTTGTCATTTCTATCAATGTACCTCTGAAAAATATTTGTTTTGCCTTCACTACTCCAAATCATGCTCGAATTCCTTATTTGGTCGGTTATGGGTGGCTCTACCTTACTTCAAAAAATGATGAATGGGTAAGAAAAAAAAATATATTTTTGTTTTATTGCTGGAATTCAAATGTAAATTTTGACCTCAGTCTTCCATGATTCTCACTTGGAGTAACTTACCAGACCCTAGGCAAGGGCATGTCATATCACTACAATCCGATCAATGAATCTGATTTTGTAATACTAATTTCATCTACTGAAATCGGTTTAGAGATTGAAGAAACCATGCCAACAATTTTAACCCCTAAAGTTTCATCACTATGTTTTTACCAAAAACGCTCAAAAATTGTCATTTTTAGAACCACGCGCCCCATCCGGAGTCACTCTCGGGTTGCTTGGGGAGACTCAGGGGTGAGTCTGATTAGGCTCCACGAGGGCGCTTAATGGGAGCTAGGGGGATCGCTTGCGAGTCGTGCTAGTGCTAACTGTTAGAAATTAAACTGTGTGCATGGTCATGCAGGTTTAGAGAATTAGCTGTGTTCTAAGGAGGGCACGGGACGTGACGGGGTCAAGGACACGTTACATGTGGTATTAGAGTACCAAGTTTTTGAAAAAAATCTTCTTTTGACATATATAATAGTAGGATCTTGAAGTATGTAGTATGAGAACATATGGTAAAATTTTAGAAATTTTCATCACATAGATTGCAAGATATAAGCATTCAAATTCTTTAAAATCGTTTTTTTGGCCCTGCGAAAAACACGGCAACTGCACTTCACAAGCTTACTTTTCTATGAAAAAATGTCCAAAATGGTGGTTCTTCTTTGGATTCACTTTCCTAGACAAGTTGGTTTTGTTTGAAAATTTTCACATCCTTTGGAATTGTGCAACATGTAGGAAAAAATAGTAAGTAGCATTAGAGAAAAATCAGCCCTCCTGAGGGGCTGCTCCATGGACCCCTTTAGTACCCTAAAATTTTGTTTATCGGATTTGAAAAATTAGTTTTTTCGCCTATTTCCATGCAACTAAAACTATTGTGACAGTGGTGCAGGAATCCAGATTTTTGAATAAAAAAATTATTATTATAATTTATTTATTTATTTCATTTAATCTTTTAAAATTAAAAAAAATAAAAATCTGTGAAATTTGATTGCTCTGGTGAGCAATCATACACTCTGATTGCTCATTGGAGGTACTTTTCTAGGTTGATAGGCCAAGCTTGAAATAGCTTGGCATGTCAACTTGGAGCGGCCCTCCGGACTCCAAAGAGCTAATTTTTGCTCTAATGGTAAGAATTAGAGAAGGATTCAAAATACTAAAAAGTTAAGAAGTTAATTATGGAACTGAAAAATGCCAATCCCAATGGTTGCAATGTTGTAATAAACAATCTACATCCAAAGATTTTTTTTTTTCAAAAAACATTGAAAATTGAGTAAGATAAATGACTTCAAAGTTTATTTTAGAGCAGAAAATCTATAATTGCCCTCAAACAAAAATCCTCATAACTTTTGACTCATTGATCAAAATGGAATGTTTTAAAGCTTTCTACGCATATATAACTTTAGAAAATCAATTTCAGATTTTTGTTTTTGAAAAAAGTGATTTTTTCTGATTGGCCCAAGTTGCCAAGTTACAAAAAAATAACATATTAGGCCATAACTTTTAACTCATATTTGCACATGTCATGAAATTTAGTGCATATGAAAGATATTCCTTGTCTCCACTTTTTATTAAAATTTGGGCTAAAAATATAGAAATCTCTAGCCACACATACCTGCCCAAAATATCTATGTAGCCAAAAACCGCATGTTGGTCCTTTAGGGATTAAACAAATAATGGTCAAGAGCAATTTATTGTACTCGGTGGTCAAGGTCCACCAAACAGTTAATCAAAATTTGAAAAATAATGTAATTCTGCAAATGCTTGAAAATAGAAAGATTTATCTTTCCTCTGTACAATTTGAAAAAATAGTATCCTACAAATTCTAGCATCTCTTTGCAGAACCATTTTCCACCAACATTGACCACCAAGTATGGTAATGAAGTATGTATATCTGAGAGCTTGTAGTGTTCACTCTTTTGTGACGAACCTACTTTCATAATTTTATTTTATTTTTCTTAAACTTAGATTATATGAGGGTTTTTTTAATGTAGTCTTTGGGCCTAAACTATTTTCTTCACTAGAATGGGTTTACATAAATGGTGATGCTAAGTTGTAAATGTGAATGGTGGACATCATTATTGATGATATTAACCCCTAAAGTCCCAAGCATCTCCTCAAGAGACAGTTGAAGGCATTAGAAAAAATATCAACCCTTTGGAGGGTTGCCCCGGAGTGACAAACCAAGCTATTAAAAAGCTTGGTCCGTCAGTACAGCTGACTGCTCGCCAAAACAATTAGATTTTGCGATTTTTTTTTTTAATATTTTTTTTAAGATTAATAAAAAATAATAATAATTACTCGTAAATTTTGGTTCCTGGACCACTGCCGTTGTAGTTTCAACTGGGCAGAAATAGGAGAGAAATGAAATTTTTGAACCAAAAAAAAGTAAATTTTAAGATATCTCAGAGGGTTGTGGAGCAGCCTTCCAAAGGCCTGAAATTTTCTCTAATGGCTCAGCTAGGTTCCTATGATCTCAATTTTTGACATGATTTTCTTAAACTTTTATTGGAAGATAAAAAAAATACATTAGCTTTTGGGGGATATGATTTCTATTTCAATTAGTGTCCAATTGCAAATATTATACCACCTTAAGCTCAATAAATAATTCCTTGGGCAACACAACTAAAATCACAAAAATTTGAATTTTAAAATTTTATTCTTCATATATGTTTGTTCCATTTAGACTAGTGATAAGAAATGATCAAGAATCTTGATTTTTGGACAATTAGAGCATTTTCTTCAAAAAACAACGTTACAAGATTTATTTTTCAACTTCATTCTAACAACTTTCAAAGAAAAAGTTCCACATTGTTGTTTGCTATAATAATCTCACCATTGGAATTAGTGTATTCCAATTCCAACGATCTTAGAACTATCAACAATTTAGTTTTTCCTTTTGTCTCTTCCTACTTCAATCTATATCTATGTAACAATTTTTGTAAGAATGAAAATCATATAAATTTTGACCTATTTTCAAACAATTCTTCAATACAAAAATTATAATCCAAAAATGTCCGTATTTGAACTTCAAATGGTTCCCAAACATTCAAAACAACTTGGATTAGAATGAAAATTTTACCACAATAATTTGACTTATAATTAGAATCTAACCCAAGAAATTTTATTGAACATTGGATGAAAGAAATACAAGCCCCCAAAGTTGCAACCATCAAAATGTAGTTTGGTGAACTAAAATCAAATCCATTAGAGAAAAAATCAACCCTCCTGAGGGCTGCTCCACAAACCACTTTAGTACTCTAAAATTTCATTTATTAGATCTGAAATTTTGTTTTTTTCCCTATTTCTGTGCAACTGAAACTGCTATGACAGTGGCACAGGAACCCATATTTACAAATAAAAAAAAATAAAAAAAAAATAAAAAAAATCTTTAAAATAATATTGAAAAAAATAAAAAATAATTTTTTTTTACGAAGTTTGATTGCTCTGGCGAGCAGTTATATACTCCAACTGCTCACTAGGGATACTTTTCAAGGTTGACAGGCCAAGCTTGAAATAGCTTGGCATGTCAACTTGGAACAGCCCTCCGGAGGGTTGATTTTTTCTCTAATGCATGAACTTCAAAGCACTCCCAAAAAATCAATACATCTTTTATTGATTTTAAAATTTTACTAGACAAACTAAAAGAGAGAATGTAGATTTGACAATAAGTTTTATTTTTGTTTTTTTGGACATTAAATATTTGGATGCAAAAGTTACAACACTTTGAATTGGAGTTCAAACTATGTGGGGACAATTTAGGTCACATGGGGCGCTTATATAGGGGTTATACTTGACAATTCGAGTTCATTTTGTATACATTTGTAATCCAAATCTTAAAAAGTTCATAGTTTATTCACAAAATGGAGAGAAACACCGCCACAAACTAAGGGACAAAGGCCAAACAACCATGTGAAAAGAAAGAGCAAATTAGGGTTGGGAGGTTGAAGAATAAAACCTCTATTAGGTGGCCTTTTCTCCAAACAATTTGCATGCTTTTCCTTGTACAAAAAACTTTCCTGCCTACCCAGGTCCTGTCAAATTGTCTCAAAATCGAAGCATTAATTTTCAGTTATCCTTCAGCTTTTCTTTTTTCATTTTTTTTTGACACAAATGAAACAGAATTTCATTGCAAAAAAAGCCAGTACAATACCGCCAGCCACAAGTGGCCCGCAGGGGCAAAAAGCAATAGACCATTCAGCTTGTTTTTTTTAACAAATGGGCGACCCCACTGCATTAAAAATCAGAACCAAAACAAACAGCCAAGCCCAACGGCTGGACAGTGAAGAGAAAGCGAGCAAGTAACCAACAGAGATTCAGCTTGTTTAACAACCATCATCCAAGCAGCTTTACTGAAGTCAGCCATCATAGTCCAGGCTCTCACACATGCTTTCGATGTCAGTTTTTTTTTTTTTTAATTTATTTATTTTTTACACAAATGAAACGGAATTGCATGGCAAAAGAGAAAAGTACCAATCCACCAGCCACAAGTGACCTTGAGAATGCCAACTTTGGAACTGATCCGACGTTTGCACTAGGTGTCATCTTTTTTTCTTTTTCTTTTCGAAACGGAATTTCATGCATGCAGTGCAGCGGCAAAATACAGAACCGTCACTAGTGTCATCTTCAACGTCACATTGCAGTAGGGGTGATCACATTCCATTCTAGCTCATCAATACAACGAAGACCCATGGCCGGACGACTTCCTGGGATGGAATGGGATCAGATCGGATCGACGAGTATATAAGCTACAGCCCCAGCATTTCCTCCCATCGATCTAGTTATCCTCCCATCCTCGACTATATATCCATTCCCATCGATCGATATATCGATCAGCTAGTCGACCATGGCGTCCATCTCCTGCAACTCGGGCTGCCGATCCACCAGTCTCGCTCTCGCCGTGTTGCTAGTCCTGGTGCTGTTTGCATCGACAGCCCCCTGTGCCCAAGCTTTTGCACGAGGGCGGCCATGGTCCACGGCTACCGAGGCCGTCCCTCCACTGAGCGTGAAGTTCGTGAACAACTTGGCGCAGACAGTGAACGTGACCATCGCGGCCTCCCCGTCTGGCGCGCCCCAGTTCACCACGCTGGCGCCTGGAGCGAGCGAATTGCTGCCGGTGGACGCGCAGGCGCCGCTGCAGTTCCGGGTGAACCGCGCGCTCTACATCGACCTGGCGAGTGGACAAGCGAGCGCCTTGGGAAGCTTGGTGGCGGAGGTTGGGGTGCTGAGCATTGTGGTGGTGAATGGGCCGTGCGCTACTGGGCAGGCCGGACTCACTCTCATTGGTTACGCGGATGGGAAGCTCGTCAACTCCAAGGGGTGCGCCGTGCGCCAGTGATGGATGGCTTGGGTTCCGAATCCAGTCGTCCGAAGCAACATCAATAAATAAATAAATGTGGTTGATTAGACCAGGGTGCATGCATTTTCTTGCAATTGTAGTCCGTGTTTATGAGCTTCTGTAGTGCAGAATGAGGTGGGCGAGGTATCCACTCTCGTGGATTACGCTGAGGGGGGGTTCCACTTTGTCTTGTTCAACTCTGAAGTATGATAACTTAGTATACAACTACCTAACGCTATATTGGATTTTCTTATTCAGATAAGAATAAATGTGCCACCAATGTCAATTTCGTTAAATTGGCAGAATGCTATGACGTTGGCACTTTTCAGGGCAGACGGCTTGAAACATAAATCTCGTTTTCAAAACTTTGTGCAATGAATGTCACATCTTTTCTTTTCAGATTTAATTGCGCCAAATTTATCAAACTTGATTATCACTTCAGGCATCCAATGGTGATTCAATTCATCTTCACAATCATGGGTAATTGATCCAGAACCAAACACAGATAGCACAAGGCTTCCAAAAGCGATGTAATTATAATCTTTTACGATAATTATGCGCACTTGATCCATTGGAAGTGTTTGACGAAATGCGCCCCGACCGGAAGCACACTACTAGCATAGAGAATGTAAACTGTGTCAATCCAAGGGAAGTCAGCTGTGCTTTGTGATGTGTGTCCATTCTCAATCTTTTACACACCAGCCAAATATTTTGTACCTAAGATGGAAGCACTATTTGCGTACACCCTCTTGGCTAGCGAAGGTTTGAGAATCTGAAACACAATAGTCACAATGACAATGAGATGAGTGACATGCCCGGATGCCCCTTCATTGGAAGAAAAGTCGAGAGACAGCGCCAAGCTGGAGAGTGAACGGAATGCATGCCAAGCCTGTTTTTGAATTGCCAAGGCACCAATGCTGTTTGAGATATCATAGCTTAGATACCACATAAACCTGCATGAGAATGAAAGAGCCTTAAGTTTGACTGTCAACTTCCGTTTACAGGAGCATTACTATTTTATTTTTTTATTATATTTACAGAAAACCTAAACTATGGTACAACAGGCATTCCAGGATTGTGCATGGACTTCACAAGTTTGCGAAAGTAGGGCAGGAAGGCTACATTTGCATAATTATATGTTGGACAGGCGAAGTTATTAGACGCAGAAACCATGCACGAGAGAGTTGATTGTGATACCCAATAAAAATAGAAAACGGAAAAGAAATTAAGGAAGTTGAAATTAAGGACCACTTGTTTTGTTTTGACTTCATGAAATGTGCAGAGTCCCGACCGCATAAATAGTCAACAAGTCCCAAAATTTAACAATCCTGTAGCAGCTGTGAACTCACCATTCACCACTGTAGTTGGAAGTGGACAAAACGACTCAAAAGCCTAGAATTCATTGTTGGAAACATGCAGGGCCCTTTTTGAGAGACCTGCTTTCCGTAGCTTTCGATCGGTGCCTCCCACCTAATAGGAGCTCCAATTTGTACGTGCCAATTCAAAAGAATTTGAAATCCTTTTCCAAGAGTGATCAGGCAGCTCCTCCGATCCGATCCATTATGGTCCGATTGTTGCAAAATAATCCACATCCAAACATATGATTATCCAATGAGTCTACACCTCTTCCACCTTTGCATATTGTTATGAAATTCTGCTGTGCCGTTGAACATTCCAAGATCACATCAACCTAAAAGAAGAAACTTACAGGCCATGTCTGCACAACCCCGCCATTCCTCATCGCTATCATTCTCAGACTCACCTGAACAAATTAAAGCTCATGACTCATACTCAGGGCTCATGAATCTCGGCAAGATGTGTGACTTCAATGCTGTAAATATACATATTGTTTTCCATTGTTTGTTAAACTGGGAAAATTTCAAGAATGATGCCAATTTTACTGAGAATGGTGCCAATTTAACGACATTGATGATATGCTCCATTCCATATTATTTGTTGATTGAAGCTTGGCGTTCCCATTCCATCAAAATCCATTTCCAATACAAAGCTTGTGCACCATTTGGCATAATGCCCAAGGAACTAAATGCCAGTAACTATGATATTTAAGTGCAGCTGATTGTATGCAAGCATAAGTGTATTTTCGGGCCTGTTTTTGATTCTACAGCAAACCCATGGATCGATAGATTATGCCAAGGTAGACACTGCCAAATTAACTTCCCGAGTTGGTAGAAAAAGCGTCACAATGATCCTGCCTATTTCATTTCCCTGCTCAGTCGTTTTCGGTTCTAACATCGTCTGTATGAATATCACACGTACTGTTGCATGCAATGGAACTCGATTTCAACAATTTCTAAGAGGAGAATCAAGCCAAAGACAAACTAGAACCTTCGTCAGCAGGGTTCAAACCATGTATTTCTCTCTCCAATCACTGCAATCAGCTCACTGCAGGTTGAGCGCACGAGCATTGTTTGACATCCGTTTTTCACTCCACTCGTGCACCAACAGTAACGAAGTTCCGTCTCATGCCAGGACCACACTAGCAATGATCTAGATTAGCGAATCGGATACTGAAGAGGTAAAAAGAATTATTTTATATGAATTAGAGGACAAGAAACTGTGCACAGACTAGGTTGCATATGTTGATTGCTTATCCATGATTTCTCCACTAGTTGAGGAATGCAGCTAATCATCATCATTTCTTGATTCCAAATTAGGATGGAATACCAATGCTCATGGTTGTAAAATTCAAACATCAATATTCTTGAACAAAACACCTGAAAGCCATCAACTGTGTTGAACATCAAATTTCGTTAAAATGGCGGAACTCCACACTTTTGGCACTTTTTCGGACGTGAGCCTGAAACGAAAATCCATATTAGTCTTAGTCATGAGAGTTTTATGCAGATGAATATCACACGAATCGCACCTATTGAAAGAAATTGACCACATGTTCTTTGTGTTTAGGCGTTCACCTCCACTGCTACATAGAGAATGTTCGCGTTGGGGTACAAAAACTGCCGATAGTCCATTTTGATGTTCAATTGTTGGGCCCCTTTTGGACGCAATCCAAAAAAAAGGACATGCCGGAGAGTGTACCCAGAGCACGGTATTCTTTAGTAAAAGGCGAAAAATAGTTCGCTCTGTGCTGAGCACCCGGTTGTCTGAAGGAAGAATCTGAGAATGCTAAATTTATACACAGACAGTGTGATGTCAGTCTTTAGAGGCTTTTTGCAGGGTTGGAGCCAGCAAGGAAGACTGGTTTGTTTTCAGTCTGATTGGTCGCATTGATAGATATAGTTCCACTTTGTATTCTTGCTTTAGACACAATCGTAATAGGGCAGGATTAGGTCTTATATTTTTTCTCTCTCTGAAATGAGAGCCTTTCTCCACTTTGGGTTTAAAAAAACCCCAGATAATATGATTGATCCGCACGATTGTAGCAATGCCTGTTGCTCCACTTACGACCATGTCAATGTGAGTGAATAGTGAGCCCAGTTGGTTTGTAAAATGATTGTGAATGTACAATGCTTGTTCCGGAAGTTGTGCTTGTTTGACCAGCTGAATGTGTATACTGAAAGCATCTGACTCCCAATGATGTCTGCAAGTGAGAAATTGCAACACCGAAGGATTCATGAGTCGACAGGTGTTGCCGAGATCAGGATCAGCGGCGGCGTTCACTTACTCTATACCAGTCCTCATTTCTTGAGCGCTTGAATTTCAATACTTTGACACTGTTAATTGAGAAATACCATGCTCAAAAATACTGACTGTCGAATTCGGAACTTTACATCGACAATGCGAGTGGACAAGCGGGCACCTTGGGAAGCCTGATGGCGGAGGTTGGGGTGCTGAGCATTGTGGTGGTGAATGGGTCGTGCGCTACTGGCCGGGCAGGTCGGGCAGGCCGGGCTCACTCTCATGGGTTACGCGGACGGGAAGCTCGTCAATCCCAACGGATGCGCCGTGCGCCAGTGATGGATGGATTGGGTTCGAATCCAGTCGTCCGAAGCAACATGAATCAATCAATAGATGTGTTCGATCAGGGTGCATGCATTTTCTTGCAATTGTAGTCCTTGTCGCTGTGCTAGTGCAGAATGAGGTTGACGAGGTATCCACTCTCGTGAATTACGCGGACGGTAGGCTCACCAAACACATGGAGTGTGCCATGCGTCAGTGAATGATGCAGTTGGTTGATTATTTCTGAATCAAGTCGTCCGAAGCGATATAAAAAAATCTATTCGATCAGGGTGCATTTTCTTGCAATTATAGTCCGTGTGCTAGTACACAATGTTGTGAAGGTATTCACTCTCAAAGCGGACGGGACGCTCGTCAACACCTTCAGGGTATGCTGCGCGTTAGTGAATGCGAGTACAGAATGATATTGAGGAGGTTTCCACTCTCGTGGATTAGGTGGTTGGCGTGCTCATCAACAACGCAGGATGTATGTGCCTTGCGCAAGTGGTTTTGTTGATGATGTCCAAATTCATCAAGTCGTCCAAAGCAACATAAGTAAATTTATGGGATCGTGGTATATTTTCTGGTATGATGCAAGTGCAGAATACATACCATTGGGGTATTCACACGGTCTGAAAGTGTCTTAATAACCATTTGACCACGGTTTTCATTTTTTTAAACTATCATTTGTAGTTTTAGATGTGTCTTGTTGGCGGTTGAAAGAAGTTTTGGAATTCTCTTTTGGCGTCACCAATGGCTATGATGAACGCTTTCTCATGGATTACGCAATCAACATTCTCACCAACAACAATAGATGCATTGTGCACTAGTGCCTACGTTGATTACGACCAAATCAAGAATAATAACATGACAAATGGTGAATTTTGTTAAAATGGCGGCATTCCATTACAATGGCACGTTATTTCAGTTTAGAACGATCGTTCTGAAATCTACACTAGTGATACATTTTGAAAATCTACGCCTTTCCTAGATATCTAAAATCTATACCAATCCTAGATTTTTTAGAACGGTCGGTCTAAAATCTATAAGGTTCATAGATGTTTGAAATCTACACCAAATTTAGATGTCTGGAATCTATACTAGTTCTAGATGTTTAGAGCGGACGGTCTGAAAAAATGGCACAAGGAAAATATGGCATTGGAAATACCACCATTTTAACAAAATTCGCCATACAAGCAATGACATTATGAGAGGCTTTATTCTTATAGTATTGGATTACTTTTCGAATAAAGTAGCTAGTACTCAAATTTCTTCAGGGTAGTTCTTGTCAATGCCGCAAAGCTTCTTTTTCAATCTAAGGCCAATAAGCAACCGTGTTAGGAGAAGATTTGTCAATGTAGTATTGGCTCGCTTTTCAAATAAGGTAGCTACTCAAACCTCCTTAGGGTAGCTTCCAAGCCACTTCTCTTTTAGTCCACATCTTATAAATTTGTTAGGTCCAGGGTTGTCACATTGGGCGTTCCAAGGTCATCGGACATCCTGGATGGACGGGCAAACTGGACCAAACGGGCGGACGATTCGTGCCGGTTTGCACAAAAATCGAAACCATGGAGCTGGACAACTGGCGGGGACTTAAAGGATTGGACGGGGACTTAAAGGACTGGGTGGGGACTTAAGGGCGTGGACTTAAAGACGGGGCATGGACATAAGGGACTGGGCGTGGACTTAAGGGCGGGGACATAAAGACAAGGCGGGGACTTAAGGATAAAGTCAACTATATGTTGACTACATCGGACGGGCGGAACCTCAACCGGACATCTCAGACGGACTGGCAGGCGACTTATCTAGTGTGATAACCCTGGTTAGGTCAAGGTGCTTTTTTTGGTAGTGTGCAAATGCATGATGCTATTGAGGTATCCACATGGTCTGAAAGTGTTTCAATAAACATATGTGCTTGGTTCCTATTTTAAACTATCCTTTTTCCATTTGAAATTTTGAATGAATCTTGTTGGTAGTGGATAGAGGTTTTTGAATTTTTTTCAGTGTGTAATATTTGGATGTTGTGTAAATAAACTATAAAAAATTTCAAGATTTGGATTAGGGAGTTTTCAAAATGACCATTGATTGTCAAGTTTTGGAAGTGTATATTAGGGCAAGAGTTTATTGGGGTGGGTTTTTTCCAATAGAGTTAGAATTAGGAATAGTTATCTGAACCAATTAGAGTGGGGATGTAAGTGGTGATTAATGTAATTGAGCCAGGAATAGCATGCTAGACACTTTTACTTGAGGTTGACAAAATTTGAAAAGTAGTGAATATTCTATCCCAAGTCATTTTTTGTGGGTAGCTTTAATAATAGGAGGTACAATTGAGGTTAAGTGAGGATGAAGAAGCCTTACTCATTCCTTTGGACAAGCACAAGATTTTTCAATGAGTTCTGTGAAAGGTTCTTGCTTATCATGTGCACGTGCATTTCTTCTACAGCAAGTTGGGGGGATGAGGGCTCCCTTTTGTGACTTCTGTGCACATTTTCTTCTTCTTCAAAACAGGATAGACTACAGCTTTGCACACCTGAGTGCAAAACTTCGTCCCAATAACCGAGGCATGCCAATAGTGGGTGCCAGAGTGGGTGAATGATACACTCGTTTTTAATATTTTTTTTCTAAATTATTTGGTTACGTTGACTGGAAGCCTCTGTGATCACAAAGTCCGAAGGCAAGGCAGGAGTGAGAAGTGGATCGGCTCTGTATACAGTGGGAAGTAGGTTCAAATATGAGGTGACTGCATGCGCCACGAATTTGATGAAGATACCAAAGTTAAGGACGCCCCGTAACGCTCGGGTGCTTGTCGGGTGCTTGTATGAATTCATGCTGGTCTGCACATGGGCACCTCGTGCGCGTGTTCGCCGTAAAGCTTAGGACACGCTGGAAATTTGAAGGTCAATCCAACGAGACTGCCGATGACGGAATTCAATGTTTCTCTCGCAAAGAAGTTTCTACGTGCGGTATTTGTATACAACTTGTGACATAACAAAGTGTTCTTCTGTAGCGAGAGTAGAAATTGAATGAATTTTGGATAAGACATATCCTTTGCCTAGATTCGGTGAGAGAACAGAGGGTATGAAACAACAGACGGTAAATTGGGAGAGCTGGCGATACCCATTATTTGTCAGCGGCTAGAGGACTGGCATAATACTTAATTACACCAATTTGACGATGGATTCCTGTTTGCTAATGATAGTTCAGAGGATCAAAGTATATGACATCTGGGATGGAGGGATGAGTTTAGAGCTGTCACAATTATATATAGCAAGTTTTGTATGACAAATTTGTATGTCTCTCATTTTGTAAATAGGATTTCTTGCAGGTTCCGCAACGCGAAATAAACTTTATCCACAAGCTTTCCTGCCTTCAAAATGAAAGACAGTAACTTGCAAAGCTTAGCACTACAGCCATTACTTAATAGCTGTGCACCCACAGGGGCAGAGACTATATACCCAACGATTTCAATTTGTGAAAGAGTCCACTTCGATAAGCGAACCTGGTTCAAACTTCGAGAAGGTGGAGCACCATATTTCTTTCCTCGTAATCAATTTCAATCTTTGTGAGAGTCCACTTCCTTCACAGAACCTTGTTCACACTACAAGAAGACGAAGCACCATAGTTCTTTCCTCCATGTGCAGTAGCTCTTAATGGACAAAACCGGAGTGTTAGGGCCTCTTCACACTATGGCCGTCCAAGTCGAGAGGCCGTGGGATTGAGAGACCAAACTTTTGGTGAGAGTCCAAAGAAATGAGCAATAAATGATAGGTTTTGGAGCCTTTGGCCGGCCATAGTGTGAAGCCTCCAAAGGCCAAGCCCAAAGTCCAAACTTATACCATATGTGTGACTTCTATCCTTCTCTCTCTCCATTTGTCCATCCAATTTCTGAAATTCCCTATAAAGCCTCACTCATATGGCAAATTTTTCAAGCAAAAGCTAAAAAAACATGAGAAAGGGGTCATAAATGGCCTTGGAAAAAAAATCACAGCACATGCTCTCATCATCAAACTAGGAATGTGAAGGATATAAATGGAATAAGAGAATGGCATTGGAACAAGAAGGGGGCATCCTATGCCAAAGGGAATGCAAAGTGAAGTAGGTTCATTGAATGCAAAGACTCCTCATTGTCATGGTGGAGACTAGGTTTCAAACCCCAATGGCAACACAAATAACAAATAACAAATAACAAATAACAAATGGGAGAACGGAGAAGCATTTTTGTCTTGCAAAAAACAATCCACAGAGATCTAGCGGACAAGATCTTGTCATTTTCTTATTTTTATAAAAAAAAAATTCTTGAAAACTCGACGGACTCTCGAGGAGAGTTTGGGTCCTACATTTTGCAGGACCCAAACTCTCCTCAAGAGTCCGTCGGAATTTTCTGCCATGTAAGCATTTGCTGCCATGTAGGCAGTTTTGAGAGCGACGGACTTTGGATTGTGGCGGGTAGTGTGAAGGCTCGAGAGGCCAAACTTTGGGGTTTCTGAAACCTGATTGGTGGAAATCGACGGATTGTCGACCGATGGCCGTAGTGTGAAGTGGCCTTTACAGGTGATGTTTGCAATTTGAATCCAGTTCAGAAGTAGGTCTAATTTTGTGAGCAAGACCCTCAGTAACAACACACTTTAAGACTAAGTGGGAACATACAATACATCCTCCTAATAGTTGATCCATTCCCAACAGACGTTTCGTTTATGTGGGTCTTCCAAATAGGATGAGCCTCACAATTTTACCACGCTTGTTTTGTTTGATATTTTTTCAGAGGAATGTACCTAGCGAAGTTTGGTGGGGGAAGGTACAGTGGTGCAGTGGTCTTGTGGCAAGAGTGACCCCACGGCAGGGCACCAAGCAGGGCTCATACAGGGAGTGAGCGGGCCCTTTCAGTAAGTGGGCCCTTCCAAATTTCTCTCCCCACGGCACACGCGCCAAGGCAAAAAACAAGTCCAGCCACGGCCAAATATAAAGAAGGCACGGGCAAATAGTGAAGCTTGGGCATGCCGTGCCAAGAGTCTCATTACTCACTCTCTCATCATTGAATGGATCTCTACCAACTTTATCTAGATTGTCCCAATGTGAAGAAACCACCTGGCTTTGACAAAGTGAGTTGCATTCATGAGGTGTGGGCCATTTCACGGGGCCCCCTTACAATGCACAAGTGGCGCGTCCCAATGATGCGTCCACAGTGGGGACACTTTTTTTTTTTGAAACTTGGCTCGCCAAACAGAGACGCCATCCCTGCTGGCACCCTTGCTCTGCGAGCCAAGCGTGGGGTTGCCCTAAGAGCATCGCCAATTCGCCACCAATTGCACTCTATCTCACCACAGCATCCAGAATTGGCAAGGTATTTATTGCCTCGTAAGATGTGGCGGTGCACTCAAGATTGGATGCTCCACACCAACCACCCTTTAACCCATGAGCGTTCCATAGGCCAAAATGCGGCTTCTTTGTTTTGAAAGATTTCCTTGTTTAACCATTATCATCTTTTCAACGGTACCGTCAAAAAGATGTGTCCCTTTCCTTGGAGCTCTACTCCTTGGCCTATCTCCACTACTAATCAAAACGGTCAATTTATATAAGGTTTTTTTAAGTGATAGTTTGATTGGAATGAATTCCAAAGGGTCTGGATTTTAGTAAACTTGCGTTGGGTGCCCAAGGGTTAAAGTCCTCGCTAAAGTTCTTCCCCTTTTTCTCACTCCCCTCACTAGCCTCCACCACTTTTACTAAGACCATAGTCAAAGTTGACCAAGCAAATATGGGAGTGAGAGAAAGAACAATACAACTTGTAATGTGAAGGGGTCTTATTGTGGAGTTGTTTGCCTCTAGACAAGCGCGGCAAGCTTGGAATAGGATTGCTTAACCTCTAAGACAAAGGTCTTTTTTCTACCCTAAAACACTCAAAATTGTCATTTCTATAGCAAAGAGTAAAAAAATTAGAAAATTGTTTTTTTTCCCGCATCTAACCATAGGATCTCACACCTAACTAGTATGAGAATGTGTGGAAAAAATTTCAGCATTTTTGACCACATGGTTGCAAGATATCAGAGTTCAAAGTAGAAAAAATATATTTTTCAACACATTGCGAGACTACGTTATTTTACTTTGAACCTTTTTAACTTAAATTTTTTGCACTATAGAGTTTTGAGCTTTAAATTATTATGGTGAAGAATTGAATTGAGAGTTTATGGGGAAAAAAATTAAAAAAAAACTAATTTTGTACTTTACAAAATTGTTAAATAGAAGTAGGTACAAGACAGAAGGAAAGTCTAAATTATTAATATTTCTAAAATGGAATTAAAATGTACTAATTCCAATGGTGAGATTGCTCTAGCAAGAAAACTAAACCATGTCGAAATTTTTTTTTGAAAGATTGTAAAAAAGGCATTCATAAATGAATCCTACAAGTTATTTTTTCAAGAAGATGCTCTAATTGCTCAAAAAACAAGATTGTCTATAATTTTCTCATAACAGTTCCAAGTGGAATGAAACAAAGCTTTTCATACATGTAGACAAAAATATAATCTATGAGAAAAAATATATTAATTAATAAAAAATTTGATTTTTTTTTGTTGCCTCCACTCTCCCTCTCACTATTTTGAGCATAACTTTTGTTCCTGGGCATTGATTGAAAAAAATTATATTCCCACTAAGCTAATCAGTTTTTCTATCTTAAAAAAAAGTTTCAAAAAATTAGGACAAACAATGAGACCGTAGGTACCTGCCCAAAATTCCACTTGTCCGTTGAACAAACCCTTTAGGAGTTAAACAATTAGCAAAGCTTGGTGGCAAAGCTTTAAAGTGGGCACCTCCATATGCGCAACTGATCCTAAACCGCCATCTTCACATTGTATACAACTGTAAAATCAATTATATACCTATGTAGAAGAAACAGTTTTAGAACCAAACTTTCTCCCTTCATAACTTTTGCATACATACAAAATTTCTTTAAAACGGCAGCATTCTACAAAGTTGGCACTTTTTTTTTGTTTAGATTGTGTGTTCTTAAATCTAGACCAATCCTAGACTTTAGACTGCTAAAGAATGGAAATGAATGGAAAAATGGCGTATAGAATACTACTAAATGTTCAACGCAATTTTCCATATATATTATCCAAATGTCTTATTCTTTGGTGCCTTGAAACCTCTTTTCAAAAGCCAACAAAGAAATACAAAAATTTGACTAATTTAATAATAACTAAGCACAAAAGCAAAAAGTTTGTGGCAGTTTGGGAAGTACCCACCTTACAGAGCTCTCAATTCACCTTTTTAGTAAGCACTTGAATTCTTTCTTGAATTTTTGCATAATTTTTCATGTATTTTTTTAAATAAACATTATAAACTTCATTTTCTTTAAATTCATCATATAGGAAGTATGGTTCTTTAAATCATTTAATAATATTTGACGTAACAACTTCTCGGCCACATCAGATTGAAGTTCCCATAGTTCCCACAGTCCGGGAACTCGCGGTCTTCCGAGGGGGTCAAAAATCCTCTAATGACAAATATATTAGGAGCTTATTTTCTCCAATTAATTCCTAATCTTTAAAATTTGGGCACTTTGTCTACACTACAAAACTAGATTACCTTAATTTAAAAGAGTTTTCAATGTTCATTACTTTAGAGAAAATTTGGAACCTCTATAGGGTCGTTTGACTTTTGATAGCAATGCAAATATTAAAAAGTAATTTATATATTTATTTTTGAAATAAATAAAATTTTAAAATCACCAATCTCATGGGGCACATGAAGTAATCACGTAATATTTTTTTTTATTTTTTTAATATTTTTTTCACTTTTTGATGTATTTGCAATGTTGTAGAAAATCCAACAACCTTCTAGAGGCTCCAAACTTTCTCTAATGCAACCATCTTCTTAGGATATATACTGAATGAGTAATTTTACAATAGGCAATAGAGAAGCTTGAGTGTATTTGAGCTCAAGTCAAATTGTACAATCCATTGCAATTATGCTTTTGAGTATCATATTTTCTTCTTTGCAAATAAATTGCACCTATTTTATTGCAAAAACTCATGCAATAGTCTTTATAAGAAGAAGGTTATATTCAAATTCTACATGTCAAATATATTAGGGTGCATATAGAAGGCTACTTGTCCCCTAGACAACGCATTTAGAGAAGTTTGAGTATTAAATAGAACACACAATGAAACAATCAGTTCTGACTTTTGAAGCTTAACCTTTAAAATTTCTATATCATCTACTCCATCACTTGGAATTGGGTGAAAGCTCTTCCACGCATGCTTTTTCTTTGAATACAAGAATACTTTCATACACAATTACATGGTTGAGAAAATTTAAAGGACATTAACTTTACAATGCAATTGAGGTTGCAAGACGTTCTTGGGATGACTTCACCTAATACTATAGGATGGAAAAAATTGTTTTTTCATCCAATTTTTGGAGTGGTTGCTTGAGTACATTTTCAGTGAATAGCATTTCAAATTCCTTCATTATATTATTATTGACTCTCTAAAGAAGAAGACGCTTAATTCACAGATTAATTTTGTAGTGTATTTTGGCTATTTCTTACTATTTATTCTTGATGTGAATTTTAGCTATAAAAATGATGTTTTTTGAATTTGAGTCCAACTAATGAAATGAAGCTTATCAAGCTCAATTTCTACTTCAATTCTTTTTTTGAAAGTTCATAGATTTCAATATTTTATAGCGATATGATTTTGGATATGTAAGTTTGTAATTATGGTTTGTTGATTTTTTAATATTAGAATCATTAGATGAGATTTGGGGGTCTTGGAGGGCCGTTTTAGGCCCGTTCTCTAATCTAGCTAGATTCAGTGAACTCCAGTACGAGCGTGTCAGAATTTTTTTTCAAATTTTTTTTTATCAAAATATCATTTTAAGCAATTTTTTTTTTTTTTACAAAAAATGACGTGCCAGTTGCTATGCCACGTCAACCAGCTGCTGCAACTTTGTTCCCGCAATCTAGGAATGCAGAGGAACTCAGAGCCCTCCTAGATCCCCAAATCTCATCTAATGGCACAATAAGTTTGGCTTATACTATGATTTTATACACTATAATATATATCTAGGGTGAAATTTTCATATTTTTTTTAGTTTATTATATATAATTGATGTGAATTTTTTTATTTAAATAAAAAATTCATAGTGATTTCAATTTTTTGGGGAAAAATTTGAAAATTTTATGACTTACAATAGACCATATGAATTTGTCTTTGAAAATAATAGATCCATTGTTCTAGGGTTAAGGTAGAGGTTGGTAAGATGGATCTAAAATGGTTCCCTTGTCCCCAAGGACATCATTTTAGGACATAAATGGTCACCAACAATATATGTGAACTTTTTTTAGAACCATGTGTGTTTTACCACTTTCTACCGGCTTAGCAAAAGAAGTCTTTGGGCTCCAATCAATAATGTTAGAGTGAAGTGTCCAAGAGGGGAAGAGACTTTGCATCAACTAAACCTAAGGTAGGGCACTCTAAAAGTGACCTTGCTCTAAAAGCAACCACTAAAACAAAGGTACATTTTACTTTTTTAAACATACATATAGTGTACATTTTATGAGGTGGTTGCTTTAAATATCGTTTTTGAACTTTAGAAATTTGTAACTAATTCCATAAAGGTCCAAAAATATGAAACCTCTTGGGTTACATGCCAATTCCATTTTTCTTCCTATGCAAATTTACTAAAAACTGTTTCAAGGGGTTTAGCTTCCTCCAAACAAGCAAGTACTCCAAAGACACAACCTCTCATATTGTACGTACTTGGTTTTTGAACAAAAAGTTAAGAGCAGATTTATTGCAAGGTCTTGACAACTTTCCACAGACCCTGAATCATTGTACTATGTCTAGGTCTATGTGCTACAAATGTATGAGACACTAACAAGATGACGGGCAGCATCCTTCAGTTCAAAAAATATTCCTCTCCAGACCAACACATCTGATCATAAGGTGTACTCAGTTTTACTTTTTTTCCATCACCATTGATAAAGGTCTCACTGAAGGTTTATCCCTTTCAGTTGATTTAATAATCTTTTCCAACAAACTCAGAGCATTCTCCATCTATGCACTGACTTGGCAAAACAGAACAACAAGAAATTACTATTCACTTTTGAAAAGCAAACTCAAAGATAAATTATAAACTAAGACCATAGCAAAGTGGGTTGATTTTTAGAATGACCATTTCTGTACTTAGGAATGTGAAGAGTCACTTGAACATGGGCACATTCTCAAGAGAATCAAACTAGCTATTAAATCGTGTATTCAGATTTAGAAGAAGATTTTCTATTAAATTTACAAAAGTTTCTAAAGCATGGGTGGTCTGGGGACTATAACAAAGAGCCATCGAATGGATGAACTCTACGTGATGAGGTGGAGGGATGTCTTCATGGGGACATAATTGTGCCGCTCAGTGTTAGCAAGGTGAGGCCCAACTTTTGGAATGGGAGAAAAGTAGTTGGAGACTTTTGGCGTGCTTTTGAAGTGACATGTGGCATGCTAGGTAATGAACATCTAGGGAGAAAATCATTGAAAAATGTGTGTAGTGGAAGAATAATGAGGTTGGACAAAAATGGTACTTGAAATTCTAATGGATTCTTTGCCTACATTGTTGATGGCCCTTATTCAATGAGTTGCCCACCAGTAGATTAGACCTCAAGTGGCACTGTGGATACAAACAACTATTGAAATACACATTTTGTACTTGGACTTTAGTCGTTTTTCAATTTTCTTTTCCTGTGGTATGTCTTTTTTATGTTCTTTCACTCTACCATATTTGACCTTGAATTTTGGCTTCCCATTTTGACAAATCTACCAATTATCTCATAATTTTAAAAATATAACAATGAAGTGGTTACTATTGCAAGACCATTTTTTCACTCATTTTTATCCTAAAAATACAATACTTGTTTCCATGCATGTGGAACTTGGTTACTTTGCGAATGATCATAGGATGCCAACTTTCTAAAATGTTATATGTCCAAAAGAGCAAGTCAAAGCATAATTTTAGCTATGCCAAAACATTAATTTTTTTGAAGTACCTTTCACTTTTACAATACAATCTTGAAATCTATGACTTGGATTGGAACCAAATTGTATAGAGATGATAAGGACTTGGCTTTCTGCAAGATCCTATATTTAATTTTGCCTAAAAATGACTTATCCTATTTTGAGCTTCAATTCCTTGTAATTTGCAAAATCAAGATCCCAAACACTTAAAATGGTTTAAAGTTTTAAGGACTAATCCATAAAGGATTGGGGTGGATTGTTTTTCAAGAAAAATGGTCAAAAATAGCTATTTTTTTAGTGCATTGCCCAAAATTGAAAATAAAACTATTTTTTTGAACTTCAAAGTGCAATAGACTAGTATAAAAATGTGTTGAAAAATTTACGGCTCATTTAACTATATGTATTGAAAGATTATAATGTTTGAAGTGTGAAAAAAAACATTTTTTTATTCTTGTGAAATGGGGGTTAGTAGACTTCGAGCCCTCTCGGAGTGAAATATTTGCTTTTGATGAATTTGAGTCTCTCTACCATTGAGTTCTAAGTACACTCTTGCAAATTTTCAAAAGTAAATATAGAGTTTAGCTTACTTTAAATCACTTTGCAATACAAGGAGGTGAAGTGAATTGGCCATACACTAGTCATTTTTTGATGAATTCTTATGCAATGAGGATTTTTTTTTCTTGAAATTCAAATAGATTGAGTCAAAGTTAGTAAAAAATACTTTTTTCTTGAAACCGCCCTGACATAGCTAACCAAGTTTGATTCTTCTTAGAAACGCATGTGATTTGAGAACTTAATTGTATTTTTTTAGACAATTTTATGCCATATTTTATTAGTTAAACAAATATCAAATTTTGAAAATCAAAGAGGGCTGTAGTACAAGATGCCCCAAGGATGCCTAAATTGTCTAAATTGCCAAAAAAAATTTGGGTGGCGTAACTTTTGATCCGGGCACCCAATTGGAATTATAATTATACTTATATTAAGTAAATACATCAATACATGTTCACAACTTGTGTCAAAATTTTGTGAATATCCAATCAAATATAACATTATTAAGCTTCACTGGGGGGGCCCTTTTGCTCCCCCAATATCAGGACCCTCCCAGCAAATGATGTCCAGATCTTGTCAGGAGTACAGTACCACCAACCAATCAGGTTTGGTTAACCCCTAAAGGTTTTTGACTATGTTTTCACCAAAAACGCTCCAAAATTGCCATTTCTAATACTAGTGCCAAAGTTTAGAAAAAAAGCATTTTTGGACACAAGTAACCATAGGATCTTGTAGTAAACTTGTTTAAGAAGATGTGGAAAAAATTTCAGAATTTTCCACTATGTGGATTGCAAGATAATAGCGTTTGAATTGACAAAAATCCTTTTTTTGTCCCTGCAAAAAAACAAGCAGTTGCCCTTCACAAGGTCACATTTGTATGAAAAAATGTCCAAAATGGTGGTTACTCTTTGAGTTTATTCTTGAAGGCAAGTCGGCTACATGCTTGAAAAATTTCAGATCATTTGGAATTGTACAACATATAGGAAAAAAATAGTAAGTAGGAAGAGGTAGAGAATGATTCAAAACACTAAATCGTTAAGAATTTAGTTATGGAATTGAAAAATGCCAATCCCAACGGTTGTAATGTTGTAATAAACAATCTATACCTAATGTTTTATTTTTTATTCTAAAATATTGAAAATTGAGTTAAATAAAGGACTTCAAAGTTTATTTTAGAGTTGAAATTCCATAACTACCTTCAAACTAAGAATCCTCATAACTTTTGATTTGTTAATCCAAATGGAATGTTTCAAAGCTTCCCGCGTACATATAAATCTAAAGAACCAATTTCAAATTTTTGTTTTCTTAAAAAGTGATTTTTAAGGAAGTTTTTTTGCTGCCCGGGTTGCCCACCGAGCATTGAAAATCAAATATTATACAATAACTTTTTAACCATGCAGTCAAAAGTTATGAAAATTGTTGGGCCTTGTAGCTACTCCTTGGGAAAATCTTGTGTGAAAGTTTCAAAGAAAAAAATTAAAAACTCCGCTTGTAGTGAGCTGCCCAAAAACGCTATGTTCTCAAAAAAGCATGTTCAAGGCTTTAGGGGTTAAATATAACTAAACTCCCCCCCCCCCCCCCCCCCCCTAGGCATGGGGGAGGGGGGGGGGAGAGAGATTATACCTCATGTCAGATGGAAAGAAT
Source organism: Neckera pumila (assembly GCA_963969595.1). Taxonomy (NCBI): domain Eukaryota; kingdom Viridiplantae; phylum Streptophyta; class Bryopsida; order Hypnales; family Neckeraceae; genus Neckera; species Neckera pumila. Next base: position 2,525,495 of record OZ018414.1, on the reverse strand, counting down.
CATGAGGTTTAATAATGTTATGAAAGTTCACTTTATATGACCCTAATCAAATTTTCAAGTGTTCATTGCGTGAACAGACACATGGTCCCCAAGGGTTAATTGATAGAATTGTGTAATGAAGGACTTACCTTTTGAATGGTTATTGTTTCCAACTATTTGGGAGAATAGGTCGTTCATGTATTGTGAAAAGGTGGCCCCCCAACATGATAAAAATTAGTCAAACTTCAAAGAACCGGAATACCTGTATGAAAAAACATTTGAATATAGAGAGTGCATGATAATTATTGGTGAATTCAAGTAGCCACCGGACAAATGCCTCGATTGTGTCCCAAAAACAAATCCCATGAAAAGAAAAAGCACCGCTTATTTTAGTAGGTAAGCTTGGATTTTAAACACATAATAATGCCACCTGATGTAGTAACTTCAAGGTGAGTGACACCGCAAAAGGGGTCAGCAACAAGATGGTTAGCGACTACAGTACCGGATTACCGGTACTCCGGCAGCCCTAAACTGAGTTTCTGCCAAATGAGGAGTCCAAATAAAGACTCCAATCCATAACTGCCCAACTTCACATTACATTTGCATTATTGCATGTATTATAAATATGCATTCCACAGTGTCTCGGAAACGTCAGACCTCCAAATTGAGTAAATTTCCACTTGATGAAGTTTTGAGTACATTAGAGCATCCCCACTAGGTGCACTCTATTTGAGCACTGCATCAAGGGATGTGTCTCGGGAGTTGTGGCGGTGCATTGAAGCCAACACGGATGCTCCACACCAACCACCCCTTCACCCTTAAATGTTGATGTGGATGCTTTTTGTCTGATGGATGATAGAGAATCTTTCTATATAGATCAGAAGTGCAACTTTTCATCCTCAAAATTTTCCTCTAAAAAAGGGAGGTCTTCTGTAGTAGTTTGACTTCCAATGAGTGCTTTTGCATTTTTTTAAACCAATGATTCATACGGTAATCAAAGTATGATTTCCACAAGTTACTAACCTCTCCTTTAAAGGTTAATTTTTTAAGGACGTGGCCTCCTATGACCAAGATAGTCACCAAAATTCTCTGATTATTGACCCAATATGTGTATTCTCATTTTCTACAATTAATAGTGAAGTCATTTATTTGACCACTTTGGTCCGCAGTGTCCTTACGGGGCTTAAAGTCCTTGTTAAAGTTCTTTTCTTTCTTCTCATGCTCATGACTAGCCTCCAGATCTTCCACTGAGGCCATAATCAAAATTGACCAAGTTAAGGTGAATGTAAAACAGTTTGCTACTAAATCCCTCCAATGTAGATGTAGGAGTGATTGTCGAGAGGAATGGCACAACTTGTACCGTGAAGGGGTGCCATTTGGCTTTAGAGAAGTGTAGTAACGGTTTGGAGTATTGTGTTCAAAGGAGACTTTCATACCTCATTTAAGCATAATAGAATTTTTTCCAAAAAATTTAAACAAAGAAAAATTAGAAAATCAAGCTAATTTTCATCTCCAAAAAATTGTTTGTGATTTTGAGCCTCCAAAAAAAAATTATAGACAAAATTCATAGAGGATATTTGAAAATACCAAAGAAAATGCCCTTTTCAACACCTCTCTGCAATTTTCTCATACTTTTTGATTGAAGGCTTTAATTCTCAAACGGATTTTTTGAAGATGAATTTTAACTTGATTTTCTAACTTTTCTCTTTGTTCAAAGTTTTTTGAAAAAAATTCTTTTACTATGCTTAAATGAGTTCTGAAATTATACTTTGAACACAATTTCTAAGTTTTGACAATGAACAGTCAAACTCTCATCTTCAAATTATTTCACATCCTTTGAGGATTTATGGTGGACAATGGGTTTCATTACAAAATCGACCTCTCTACCTTTCATTTCTACAAATGTCAATGAAATAATCCCTTAAATTTGCCATCTAAATTTTCTCATGGCATGAGTAAATGACAAATTGGTATTTGACTAATGGGATTCTTTGGATTTCAGCAAACCATCTTTACATTTATTTGTAAATTTGTTTGTCTAGTCTCACAATTAGAAAAAAAGAATATGGCTTACCAATATACTAAGAGTAGTCACACCTTTTTTGCTCCCCACCTATTCTCTGAAGAATGGAGACATGGCAAGTTAAGATTGGTTTGCCATTGGGAGAATTTATAGTTTTAGTAAAGCCTTTGCAACATCCATTGTTTTCCTGCGGAGGTGAATAATAGGCTTGGCAAAGCCTTTGCAAGCTAATTTTTTCATTTGCCACTCCTTGCTTTCACCTGCATTGCTTGCTTCTCTTGCGCTTGTTGCGACACCTACAATTCTGCAAGGTGGCTTGTATACTTTTAGTTTAGGTCAATCCATTCTTTAGAGAAATCTTCCAAGTGACACAAAAGGAAGGTCACACCTTCACCTAAAACTACTCCCCATTGGCTCCTGCTTTCCATCATAAACTTTTCAATCTTGTGCAAAATTTGCTTGCTGAAGAAGGTGTGACAACCCCTAGTAACTATTGCACCTCACAAATACAAAATTCACAAAAATTTACAAATTACACTAAAAATGATATTTAGTGTTGGCAACACTAATTACGAACCTTGACACTAAATATCATAAGTAAGTAACACTAAATCTAATTTCTAACACTAAATATGCTCTATGGTAAATCTGAAATCTGAAAAGGTTTACATTTAGTGTTAGAACACGTTAAAGGCCAGGGAAGGAGACGACAGGAGCGGAGGCGGCGCATTGAAGTCCAACACAACACTAAATCCGCTACAATTCAGATTTAGTGTTGTGGCTGGTAGGGGGGTAAAACACTAAATGTCATACTACACTAAATATCATTTTTAGTGTAGTGAGCTCGTGTTATGACTACAGGGAATTCTCATTATTGAATTCCTACTTGAGTACGGTCGTAAGTGCCCTCCCCTTCCGTCCGACGCTTTTCTTCCCGCCCCCGTTTCCGGTGAGGCCCTCAACAGCGCCTCGCTTGCCCGCGAGGCCGCGACGACTTTCCAGTGTCCATCATCGCAGCCAAGGCGGGCATGACATCGATGGACGGAATCACAAAAGAGGTGCCTTCCCTTTGCGCAATTTGCGTCAATTTGCGTCACGCTGTGGCACTACAATCCGTCCCCCCGTTCAGAGTCATGGTTCGCTTTTCGCCATTATGTACTGGAAATTATTGAGGTCTCTGTACTTGGGGGTGCTCACAAACAAACGGGATGACTTCGTTTGGTCCATTTCGAGCTAGAATGGCGTAATTGCTGTGATTCATGCCAAACCCCACACTGCCGAGTGAAGGAGCCCGACTGGCAGTCATGAAGAGGTAAAATTTAAACATGGGTTGGACTTTACTTTTGAATTCAAGGGATGCTCCAGTCAGAAACTGTTGGTGAAGTGGGGTTTGAAGAACCTGATGTAGACGGCGACATTGTTTCCAAGGTTTTGGTCAATTGGTGTGTTATGGCCTTGATGCTCCATTTAGAAACTGTTGATTATTTTTCGCAGAAAGTGAGTGCCAATTTAGCGAAATGGATCGTTAGTTTGGAGAAGCAGATCGAGAGAATTTCAGCGGGTGCTGTATCCACTGACTCGATTTTGTTGAATCTGGGCTGCTGGCAGTCCATTGTTTGAACTCTTGTGTGGCAAGGTGTTCGTTTAGCCGCGCCCCTCAGTGCACGGATGGTGAAGCTTCGGTGTGGAAAATGTCGGTATTCGAGACTGGTCAGGATGGAGCCCTTCCGGCAGTTTTTTTGAGCTGAAGGAGAATTTTTGATGCAATTGTGAGTTTAGAACGAAAATCATGAAGAGGTTCAAAGCATTTGGAGCGCGTCGACGGAGCTTCGAGCTTCCCTCTCGGACGGCTCCCCCGGGGGACGTTCCAACTCAAGGTGATAATCGTTTTAATGGCAGATTATTTTCCGTATTGTAAGCAGCATTCATGTACTTCTTGTTGGCCGCACAACTAGATTTGGAGAGTAGGAAATTTCAAAAGGTTACTCTACCCTTGCCAAATTCAGGAAATCTGCAAACATAATCAAGCCATTTGTAAGGAGAACCAGGGTCCTACGTCTATATGCGCCAGCAAACACGGATTTCTAAATTTATCGACTCCATTGTCTTTGACCATCTTCCCAAGCTTAACTCACAAAGTACTGACTCTGATTATGCGGAGAATCATGTCGATGTAGTGAATCGTGTCCCCTCATGCTAGATTTTGTTCTCTGTTAGGACAATTTTCTTAAAGATATTGTTCTCTGTTAGGACATGCATTACATACCCAAGTATGCAAACTGAAGAAACTTTCCCAAGTGGTGGGCATCGAGTCACCGCCACCAGCAAGCAGCCCTCGTCGCGACGGTCACCACGACAGCCCCACAGAACCATCGGAGACCTATGCAAGATTTTGGAAGACCCCATTACGAGTGAAAGCCCCCAGTCGCGGAAGCTCCTTCTCATCGGACGCCCATTGCGGCTCGTCGTCGTCGCGTCTCTCGGACGCCAGCAGCCTCTCGACGAAGTCGGGGAATAGGAATATGATGGACCAGGACAGCAGCCTCAGGCGCGCAGTGGTGGTGGCATTCGATGCGAACGCGCGGGACGCCGTGGTGTCCGCGGTGGCGTGGGCGTTGGAGCACGTGTTGAGAGGCGGGGACTTGCTGGTGTTGCTCGGGGTGATGAACTACTTGCGTGGGCCGCTTGGGTTCAAGTGCCAGGTGAACGACCAGACATGGCTGGGTGCAAACGCTAAGCATTTGCAGAAGGAGCTCGCGTTGAAGAAGCTCGCGTGGTCGGCGACGCCCGGGTTGCAGACGCTGTGTGCGGAGAAAGGCGTGAAGCTCGCGGTGAATGTCAAGTCCGCGGCGCGTCCCGAAGTCTTGATCGTGCAGGTGCGCGGCTCGTCATTTTTCTTTTTCTTTTTTCAATTTTGTATCTTTGAGTGCAAATATGTAGTCAAGTTCATGCAATCAATCATGTAGGAACTTTGCATTTTAAGTTCAAGCATTTCGGTGAATGATAGTTTCTGGAAAAGTTTGCCTTTCATAGATGTTCATTTTCTAAAATGTGGACTTGCGGGTACTTAGGGGTTAAAGTATGTCTGCACTTGGTATTGAAGGTGGTGTGAGTTAAGCAAATCCAATTTAAAGGTGTATTTAAATTCATTTCCAAAGATTCTTGTTAACACCATTCTGAACACCATATATTCCTTAAGTTTTTTATAGAGCCAATGCTACAAAGATTAAGCCTCTCGTAGTATAGCTCCTTATTTAGATTATCTCTTTCTCATGCACTATATGACCAACAAGCCATGGAACAATGCACAAAATGAGTATTAGTGGTTCAAATTGATTATCAAATTTACCTATCTCTTCCATCAAATCTTGGAGATCTATGAATCTCTCAAAGCCTACAGGAAGGACGAGATTCCACTTTTCCAACCACAATGCTTTATGTGGCATGAAAGCAATATGAGAAAACTTTGAGACATAATGTCAAATCATTTGTTGAAGGATGGAATTCACCGTCTAGATCCATGAGGCTTAGATAGTTGAGCCATTCCCAATAGACACTCTTCATTCACTTTGGTCTTTCAAACCAAAGTTCTCCTTCTTCAAAAAATTTGTAACAGCTTGCAACATTGATCAAAAAGCTTGCAAAGAGTATAAAGCTTTCGGTCCTACCGTAAGAGTGTTATAATTGCCTTTCAACTTAAACATGACGTTGTGACTTCTATTTTCACAATGGATATTGGACACAATGGACATTAGTCTCGGTAGAAAGAGTTCTGAAAGATGAATTCAAGTCAATTCTTGTATTTGATGTTTTTGATCTTCCAAGTCGTCTCAGAATTCATCTCCGAAGTCATTAATGGTCATCTCAGACAAAGAATGGTAAAGCCATGAAAGGGGTATTCATCTTGAACACCCGGTTGCAGGACGCAGTCACATTTGGCGCAGTGCAAGTAGTTCTAGACCGGAGCTTGAAGACCCACACTCCTCGCAAGCAGAAATTCTACTTGGAGCACTTGAGTTGCGACGTGACGCGCATGCGTCGTAGCGGCGGGGTGGAAACCTTGCGTTCCACCCCAGTCCTTGCATCCGCAACCGCGACCATCGCCACCAGCGACGACGAGGAGCTTTTCACCATCGACCACTGCGTCGCGACCACTCCTCCCCACCCGCACCGTGGTCTCGGCGATGACGACGAGGAGGGATACGAGAGCGACGACTTGTTCAGCATTTGCGACGTCGAAGGGGCATGGCGAACGAGCTCGTTCCCAGCGCAGCTGATTCTGCAACGCGAGAGAACGGAGTCGTCCGCTCGAAACTCCACGGTGAGTGCTTTTGATTATGACCCCGCCATGGCGCGCTTCGTGCCGCCCCGGAGCAGCGTCGATGCCGGCCCGAGTCTCGACAAACGCCTGCTCTCCCTGCGACTGCAGTTACGGGACTGAAACCTGGAGATGAAGGTGATTAGGGTTGGTCACTCAAACCCTACATCGCAAGCCCTAAATCGCAAGTCTTGCTCCGCAATTTGCAGGTTTGTTACCACATGGGACCCAACGAGATTCTACTTTCCTCAATGTACAAAGGGCTGACTTCCTTCCATCAGAATTCTCCTCTCGAAACTCCACGGTCACCACTTTTGACCATGATCCCGCCATGGCGCGCTTCGTGCGCCCAGGAGCAGCGTTGATTCTGGAACTCGACTTGATAAACGCCTGCGATTGCAGTTATGGGACGGAAACGTGGAGATGAAGGTGATCTGCTCCCCCCGAATCCTAAAACCCTAAACCTAACCTAATCACGCAAACCCTAGTTCCTGCTCCGGAATTCGCAGATTTGTGACCTCATTGGGCACAACGCGATTCTTGTTTTCTCAATGTACAAAGGGCTGGCTTCCATGTGATTATCGGAGGGCAGCAGTTGTCCCAAATGTGAATTCTGCAAGTAGCTGCTCAAGGTGGTGAAAAGACTGCTAAATGTGCTAAACAATCAAACTTAAAACGCTGGTATTCACATTTTCTTGTAGCCATCAAAACAATCACTTACACTAAGAAAAACCCATTCTTCAGGGTAGCTTCTGTTGATGAAATGCCCCTCCCCTTCGATCCAGAGCCACTAATTGGTAGAAGCTTTGCTAAATTAGCTTTAGCTACATTTGTGCGGGCTGACTGGTGGGCACATTAGCACAAGGAGAGTAATCCAAGGGATGTCTCTATGAAACCTCGAATCAGATTCTCTCAGTGTCTTCCAGTTGTCTACTTTTCTGCCTTTTCACTACAGTATGCTGGGAGATAATGCAGTGCAGAGCAGGTGTACTTTTGGTTGGTATGTTGTTGCTACCAATGGACATAGTAGTGAATTTTGTGTACTTTGTATCGGTAAGCTCTTAGTTCGAAGTACCCACCCCACTCATTATGGAACTTGGCCCTGGACCCAGGCTTGTAGATTTTGAAAAGGCCTTCTTCTGCGGGCAGTTTCTGACACCGCTTTTGTACATTATTGCGGATGCTTTTCATTTTTATATTTTCTAAGACCAGGGTTTTTAGGTTTGCACTGCGACGACTTGACTATTTTGTCATATTGCAACGCTGATGGCATGATTTGATCAAATGTTTGGTTACGGATTGCTTGTCATTTCATTACTGGTTTCTTTGCAAATTGGCTCAAGCTTGGCAATGGCTCAAGAGCAGCCTGCACTCCGGGCAAGTGCTATGACCTGAAAGCACAAACCCTTTCACACACACATGGTCACATTTCGCAAGTGGAGTCTACGCATCCACAGGCCTGAAACACAACACACTTCAGATCACCCCCATGCTCCAGAGACTTAATATTGGAGGATTCAGTGCCATTCGGACGAGCCAGCCTCTTGGTAGTGATAATCAGGATACTCCAGTCTGCTGTGTTCCGTCTTCCAGCGTCATGAAACCACTGAAACTCCCTGTCATTCAATTCGTCACGTTCCAGTTACTCATCATGTCAATGCAAGACTCTGCTTGGTGCACCTCAAACATCAACTCGCACCCGACACGTGATAGCCGTGAAGTTTGTCTCACAGCTCGGACATCTCACGCTCTCTGCAAACCGTGAAGCCCTTCCGGGAGCGCACCATGGAGCCATGTGCGACACACGCATCGTTGCGGCACTTCCCTTCGATGGATGGTCAGGCCAGGAGAAACTAGCCGCCACAAGGAAGTTTCTGACCGTGCAGGAGCAGTGAAATTGCAGGTTCTTGACGAAGACATATTCTCCATGCATGTCCACAAAACTTTTACGCAAAGATCTGTGATCGACGTATCCCCCTAGCAAACTCCCCACAACATGCACTGGGAACTTTGAAGACTTTATGCTGGGCTAACTCGTGAAGAGTTAGGCCCCCCTTTTGGCCCATTTTTGTACAAATCCGAGGTGGGGGGTGCGAAACTTTTGCTCCCCCTTTTGGCCCATTTTTGTACGCATTAGGCCTCAATTGACGCTAAAAGTGCGCGGAACTCAGGTTCCTGTGGTCTTCCGAACCTCAGCCCGAACCAGAGAGGCACATTAGGTCCCCCTTTAGGTCCGGCATAAAGTGGCAAAAGTTCCCAGTGATGCACAAGCGATCCCGACACCACTGTGGAAGCCGCCAGCGATGACGTCGACTGTGCTGTCAAAGCCTTGCCACATGTCATCTTGAAGTCCTGGTGGGAGGATCGGAGTAGCCCACACATTCTCGGATGGCTTTATTGAGGTCAGCTATGGTGCTACCCGATGTACCCGAAACGTTGAACCCTCGAGTTTTTCACAAGCAATGATGGAGTGCCAATTATTGCAACTGGTGAGGGTCCTAGTAACCTTGTTCGCACTGAGAAGCGTGGCGAGTTTCCAACCTTCAATATGGTGGGGACGAGATGTGCAAGTTGTCTTTCATCTCCGATCCCGAGTACACTAGCTCCTCGGTACAGAAGTTCCACAACGGATAAATCATAGCGAGCAGCGATGACACTTTTCAATTGGCGCACTGTTCGGACATTTCGATCTGATGCTCACTGCAAGGACGTTTCGCAAGGGCCTCCCCTTGGATGTTGCTCCACGTCGAGGATCAGCTCTTGGTCTGCCTTGGCATCGATGCTCCTACAAATGAAGAAAAAGTAAACTTAGTTACATAGGTGACACAAGCAATTATTCGAATTAATGATCACTTGCGATTACCACTCTTCAGGAGTCTAAATTTGGAAAGGAATGGCTGCGCAGAAACTATGCACAAGATGGACGTACCTTGAAGAACGCCGTGAATGTGAGCGAGACTCTGGCGTAGTTTTTGTCATGTTGTTTCGAGAAATTTCTAATTGTCTGTTCTCAGTACCTGCACACAGGTGCTTGAGATGTGAAACTGATCAACATGCATAAGCAATACTGGCAATTGAATTATCAGTCAATTTCTATCACCTGGGTCTCATTTGCTCCGTAGCAATCGCATCCAGAGTACATAATCTCATAGAGACAAATCTAAACTCTCTGCTTTTATAAACTAGCAAGACTAGTATATATGGGAAAACTTCCGTGTGAAACTAACCTAGCTTGAAAGCGTGCAGGATGTTACGATACAAAACGTGTTCTCTATCTAGAAGAATTTCTCGAGAATTGTATGCGCATGGAGAAATTGAGCATAGGGGAAGAGTCTCACCAGCCTTCTTGGAGTGAAAAATGAATATGAAACTATAGAAAGGAATTTCCCAAAGCCAGGAGGAACTGGAAATTCGGAATGTCTCAAGTCTCGACGTCAATGCAGTTGTGCCTTGAGCGTCAGACGCAGCACTCTGCCACAGTGTTTTTTCAAGGCAATTTAATGCCCAATTGCCTCCCCCCCCCTCCAAAAGGGTGGGCAGCTTGAAGCCTATTGGAAAAAAAGCGGATTAATATAAATATGTCAGACTGTAATCATGGCCCTGCACATCGCTTCCACAATGTTTCCAAAACCTCATTTCATCTGTCATGCAGAGCTAGCACATACCAAAACTGCATATTCTCCATTTCATTTGTTTAAAAAAATTAAAAAAATTAAAAAATTAAAAATTAAAATTGACCACTTTCAATTTTATTTTTTTTATTTGGAGCATACGGACTTCAAAGGCTGTAGCTGGATTGACAAAACATAATCAAGGCAACCTGGCACAAAGCCCGGGAATTACACACCTTAGGTTTCCCTATTAGGAATAAGTGGAGGGACAAACCTCTCCTCGAGCACTAGCAAAAGGAGCCCCCATGCAAGCAATGTCAGTATGGGGAGTTGAACTGGGAACCTCATGGATCCCATCGGAAATCCCTATCACTTAGCCATCATCCGGGGTAGTTTAACCCTTAAATGCCCAAGGCACCCAAATGTGATGTCGAAGAAACTTTGAATTTAAATAAAACCTTACTAAATTGCTATTTTAGTAGTTTGTCTTTTTGAAAGACTCTTTTTGAAGTCTAGTTTTAGCATCAAAAATCTAATTTTGAAAATGAATGATTATGATTTTTCTATTCAAGATTTTGTGCAAAGGTATCCATTGCAATCTTGACTTTTTGTAGTGTTGAGGGCTCTTGGAAATGAGCCTCAAATACACTAGATCTTGGAGAAAAAATCCCTCTAGAAATTCATTTAAAAAAGTTGTAGAGTACATTTTGAGAAGTCATAAATTGATTGGGTTTATATTTGTTAGGTCCTTCAACTTTATATTCTTGGGACTTGAAGTTTTTAAATTTGACATGCAAAAAGAGAGCTCAAAGAGTTCTATAGTTTTAACACCCTAATGATCAAACATTATAATCATTTAATCCTTAAATAATACTGTTGTGTTTTCTTTTCTTATATGATCTCTAACATGTCTAGTTTGAATTTGTACGGTTACAATTCAAAAAAAATTGATTCAACTTATAAAAATGTTGGCATTTTGTTCAGTTCAAAGCAAACTTCAAGAGGCTTTACCCTAAAGGGCTACTTCAGGCCCATTCCCTAGTCTGTTCTTGATACATGAAAGGAACGTTGGGCTTTTGTCAGAACCCTAATTACCAAAAACATTCAAAAAAAAAAGTAACATGGCCAAACTTCGGCCATGTCACATTGCTGCGCTGCGCTTTTGTGGTGCAGCGCAGCGCGTTCCCTGTAGTCGAGAACTTGCAGTCCTTTAGGAGGGCCAAATCCCCTCTAATGAATTCAATTTGGCCTGCAAAAAGAAGATCAGAACCTTCTTGAAAGAAAGTTCACCATTAAAGAAAAAATCAGACTTCCAGAGGGCTGCTCCACGTACCCCTTTCGTATCCTAAAATTTAATTTATTGGGTCTAGAATTTATTTTTTCCCTATTTCCATGCAGAAAATGCTGTGACAGTGGCGCAGGAATCCAGATTTACAAATAAAAAATTAATAATAACAATAATAATAATTTTTTAATTTAAAAAAATATCAAAAAATAAATAAACTGCAAAGTCTGACTGCTTCAACAAGCAGTCATACACTCTAGCTGCTCACTAGAGGTACTTTTTTAGGTTGATAGACCAAGCTTGAAATAGCTTGGCATGTCAACTTGGAGCAGCCCTCCAGAAGGTTAATTTCTTCTCTAATGCATAATCATTGTGCCTATGACTCTATTCTGTTAGCCTTGGTCTCAGGGAGGTGGTTCTTGCACACGACTAATTGGAGGTTCTGAATTTTGGGGTTTTAGGGTTTAGGGATTGACATAAAATTTCCACCTCTACAAAGCATCATGATTGATTATCTTGTCTCATGTCTCAAACAAACCGAATGCAAATCAGTCTCGAAAGTGAAATGGAATTGATTAATATTGTGATGTAGAATGTTATGTCACAGGTGGTCATGTGTAGGGCAATTACCAAGGCGGAGGCAGAGGGAAATTTTGAAAATAAACAGGCTAACTAGGAGAGTGAAGCCCAATGAGGAATGCCTGTTTATTTTCAGATTTTCCAACAGCGAGGAGATTACCTGACGTAAACGCCCACATTAGAAAAAAAAGGCGGCCCTAAAGAGTACTAATTTGTTTTGTCAAGTAATGGTCGTTCACTTGCATCCAAAGCACGTTCCCATGCCCTGTTCTTTGAAACAATTCCTATCCACCTCATCAAGTAGTTGAGTAATGAGCGCCAGAGTTTGGTGCAAAGTCTGATGTCATGGTTGCGCCAAGTCTGATGTCAAGAGAGATGAGGAGGCCAGTGGCGGGAACCTTGAATCTGACACATGAGGAAGACAGTGAGTGGCTTGCCATATACAATTGGAACATTTCGACTAGGTTGGTAGGCGTAGCTGGCTTGTAGAGGCATCTGGGAACTTTGAGGGGACCCGGCCGCCCTCTTTGGGGCTGACTTTTTTTCTAATGTTTAGAAAAGGATGAAACATGTGATTGATGAATGAATAATCCGTAATCACTAATTACACAAATTTAACCCCTAAACGCCCATGACAAATTTTGGCTCCAAAACCACTAAAAAACTGCCATTTCTGTTGCAATCACTCAAGAAACCAAAAAAACTTAAAAAAAAAAATCTAACCATACAATCTTATACTTCACTTGTCTTTGATCACGTGGTAAAAATTTCATGAAGTTTGACCGTAAAGATTGGAAGATAATAACATTTGAAGTTGAAAAAAAAAGTTTTTTTGAACTGTGGCTTGCAATTTCAGATGACTTTGACGGCCATTTGTAAATTTTTTCTGCACTACACACCTTTGGGTTATTTGGGTTATTTTTTTCTATGCTGAACATTTGAGTTGAGAGTCAGGGAATTTTTTTTCAAAATGTCAAACCTTGATTTTCACATATAAAAAAATTGTTAAGTAGAAGTTGGTCCAAAATTGAATGAAATACTAAATTGTTAATAGCTCTTAGGTGGAAATAAAACACCATAATCACAACAATGGTATTGTCCTTGCAAACCAACCTAACCTTTTCAAAAAAATTGAAAAAAAATTGAAAATTGCATTCAAAAGTGAATTCTATAAGTTGGTTTTGAAGAAGATGCTAGATTGCCCGAAAAACAAGATTGTCTATAACTTTCTCATTCTAAGTCCAAATAGAATGAATCAAAGCTTCAAACATAAATAAAAACATAATCTTTGAGAAATTTTTTTTTTTAAAAAAAACACAATTTTTAACAGTTTTTTTTTTTTTTGTTTGGCGAATTGCTTTTTTGACTTCAAGTGGCATAACTTTTACTCTCGGGCACCGATTGAAAAAAAATTAAAATTTTAAAAAGTTAATGTGATTTCCTATCCTCAAAAAAAGTTTCAAAAAATCAGGCCAAAATTTCAAGTCACACGAGCCTGCCCAAAATCCCAAGTGTCCCCCGGGAGGACTTTGGGCTTTTAGGGGTTATTGTGTCAAGAGGGGATATACAGGAAATAAGCCTCCCGCAAAATGAATGGGACATTTCTTGGTGGAGGTTTAACCCCTAAAGGACCGGCACGTGTTTTTTGGCTACATAAATTTCTTAGGCAGGTACGTGTGACTAGAGATTTCTATATTTTTGACCCAAATTTTAATAGAAGGTGGGGACAAGGAATACCTTTCATATGTACTAAATTCTATGACATTTGGAAATACAAGTCCAAAGTTATGATCAAATATGTTACTTTTTTCATAACTAGGCAATCGGGCAAATCATAAAAAATTACTTTTTTCAAAAACAAAAATTTGAAATCAATTTTCTAAAGTTATATATATGTGAAAACCTTTGAATCATTCCATTTTGATCAATGAGTCAAAAGTTATGAGGACTTTTTGTGTGCGGGTAGTTATGGATTCTCTACTCTAAAATAAACTTTGAAGTCCTTTACCGTATTCAATTTTCAATATTCGTTTAGATAAATAAAATCATAGGCTGTAAATTGTTTATTACAAAACTGCAACCATTTGGATTGATATTTTTCAATTCCATAATTAAATTCTTAACAATTTTGTATTTTGAATCATTCTCTACTTCTTTCTACTTACTATTTTTTTCTATATGTTGTACAATTCTAAATGCTTTGAAAATTTTCAAGAATGTAGCCAATTTGTCTAAATAAATGAATCCAAAGTAGCACCACCTTCTTGGACATTTTTTGATAGAAAACTAAGGTTGTGAAGTACAGCTGCCTGGCTTTGTGCAAGAACCAAAACAACAATTATGTAATTCTATGTGTTGCTCAATTTTTCCATGTTATTTTATTTATTTAGAATGAGTTTTGTTGGCTCAATAAATAGTTCAATCACTTAGAGCATCTGCAATGGAACCGGTTTCCCAGATGATAATGGCATAATGAAGGATCAACTCCAAAAAACCATAACATTCAGTAGCAGTCACTGCAACTGCCTTCTCCGGGTGGAATGATGTGGAATATACCACATCATTTCATCCGTGGGATGAAATGGTGCGATATATTCTACACCAAATCAATTACTATAAGGACACTTGGCGAAACTTGTCAGAACTCAGCAAGGTGTTTGAGTCAGCTACAAGGTTGCAACTGCACATTGAGGTTATCAACAAATTAAGTACTTTGAAATAAAATTGTAAAAAAAAAAAAACTTATTCAAAATGGCAATCAATTTATAAAGATCAATTATCTCAATGTTTGAATTACATCACATTGATGTGATTGTCATTCACGTTTTGTGTTTTCAAGTGAAAAGACAACTCTATATATACACATGGAGTGGTAGAAGGTAGAACAACCCATGTGGGATAAATAAACTCGAATCTGTAGTTTCTCAAGCACTCCTAGTTAAGCCAAAAACAAATAATTGTTTTGAAAGTAGAATTTTAGGCTTCATTTGGGCATAGTAAAATAACTTTTCTCAAATAAACTTTGAACTAGAAAAAGTTGGTAAATAAATATAAGTTTCACCTCCAAAAATCCGTTTGGCATTTTGAATCTCTAATCAAAAGTTATGGACAAATTTCAAAGAGGATTTTAAAAAATGTTAAAAGATGTCCATTCTCACCCCTCTCTCAAATTTGTCCATAACTTTTGATTAGAGATTCAAAATGCCAAACGGATTTTTGAAGGTGAAACTTATCTTTATTCACAAAATTTCTTTAGTTCAAAGTTTTTTGAGAAAAGTTATTTTACTATGCTTAAATGAGACCTCAAATTCTACTTTTAACACAATTCTTTGTTTTTGACTTAACTATGAGTGCTTGAGAAACTACAAATTTGAATTTATTCATCCCACATGGATTGTTCTACTTCCTACCACCCCATGTGTTGTCTTCTCGCTTGAAAACCCAAAATATGTTATTGATGACAAATGGTTGTAATGCATCATTCATTGAATTCTTTGCCAACATCTTTTTCTACAAATATTTGTTGATTTGTATGCCTCATCCTAAAATTAACAAAGAAAATGAAACAAAATATAATGTACTGTCACTATCCTAGGTATCTAAGCTTACATTAATTATTTGAGGATGAATTTCGTGGATGAGGAAGAAAGGCAGCTTCTTTGAAGGCTACTAAATGATATAACACTCTCCAATATAGTTAGCATTGGTCTCTCTTTATTCCTGGGCCCATCATTATCCCTCCCAAATCTAGCAAGTTGTTGAAAAATGAAGGGCCGCGACTTGGCTCATATTACAAAAATTTATTATTGTCATATCTTTTTCCGCATTGTTATGTGTGCTAATAAATTTAACCTTCCTTGGCACTAAGTGGTGCCACATCAGCACACGTCAGCACCACATCAGCATATCCAATATTTAATGTTGTTTTTTTTCAATTATTTTTTTAATTTTCATTTTTTTTCAATTTTTTTTTCTATTTTTGCACCACAGGGGTGCCGAAAATCAAAAGTTAATGGCCCTTTCTAGGGTTCAAATTTTTCCTAATGTTTCCATAAAAAGTCATTTTTTAGGTAGAATCTTTTCTTCTCCTTTTTGTACAATGCCAAAAAGTCTATTTGAGGTTTGGATTGCCAGCTTTGCATTGGATCAATTTGTCCAAAAAAATCCGGCATTGTGTGGGCCTTATGGAATGCCACGCCATTTGCCATTACATGTATTATTTAGCAAGCCTATGCTACAGATGTTCTTAGAGCATCTCCATCAATAAGGATAAAATTAGCACACCAAACTATCTTTGGCATATCAATTTTTCAAGAAATGCTTGGCCATATTTTCTAGACCCCACCATTAGGCATCCGACATTGGCTAGTAACCCAGCAGAAGCCAGTTTCTAAAGTAGAGAGTGAAGAGCCACACAAGGAAATTCTACGTGTCACTCCCCAGCCCATAGCTTTTACAAAATTAATCTATGCAACTTTGTCCCCATTCCATGTCCAACCAGGCTCTTCCATTGATTACAAGTCCAACTCCTTTTTTTTTTGTTAGTACCAACTACTGAGGCTCAAGGCAAACGGCCAAGGCATGACAACTTGAGGTGTTGTGATTAGTTTTTTCTATGGGCGCCTCATTTTGGGTGTCTTCTGTTGTGAAAAAAGGCGAAAACCATCAAAATAAGAAATTTAGCACATTAGAGGCATATTTTTCAAGATATTTTTTGGTATTAGCAACTGAAAATCATGGTTTTCAAAAAAGAAGATTTTTTTTTGGATAAGACATGCAATTACTCTAAATTTTCAATAGGAAAGTTTCGTAGGCCTTTGAAACCATCACATAGCAATTCAAAAGAACTAAAATCTAAAGGATCAATAGTCAACCAATAGCAATGAAATATTGAACAGATTAGTGGCACCTTAGGAGACATTTTCAACACTAGTCTACTTGTCAAGAATGGGTACATGGATGGTATAACAACCAAAGGATTATATTTTGAGTTTTTTTTGGAATTTGGGGCAATAACAATTTAGAGGTGAATTTCAAAAATCTTTGGAATTTTTGGCATAGTCATTGACATTTGTCAATGGTTCCTACTACCAAATTGTCTTAATTTTTGTAGGCAATGATAACTTTACAAACTTTCAAAAAGCTAATTTCAAAAGGTTACATTTTAGGCAAGAACTTTGATGAGATTGTTTAAAATCAAGGTCAAATTAAGGTGCATTTAATTTATGGCACTAACTTTGTATAATCACGTATAAAAATTGCATGATTGAAAATGGATGAAAGCAGGAATCTTTTGTTCAAGCTCAGATTTGGTAGATGGGGGTCATGACCATCTTAAACAAGTTCAAAATTAGTAACTCACTCCCCTAATCTTGTTTGATGAGTGTTTTAAAAGCACCAATCCAACATTGTTAAAGCGCCACTTTTATTGGTTGAAATGACAACTAGTTACGACAAGCATTTATTCACAACTGAACCCACCTAAATCAACATTTATTGAATCAATCTTTATCAACCTTAAACCGTCTATAAAAAGATGTAAATTTGATGTGTTGAATGGGGTTGAAAGTCTGAGAATTTTAAATAAAAAAACACGGTTGATTTTTGCTCTTTAAATTATTGTTAAGTAGAGATAGGTCCAAGATCAAAAGAAAAAATAAATTACTAATTGCTCCAAGATGGAATTTAAACACTATAATTCCAATAGTGAGATTGTTTTAGCAAGTAAATTTAACCTTGTCAACCATTTTTTTTTTTAAATTGTAAAAATTGCATTTAGAAATGAATCTTGTAAGTCATTTTTTCAAGAAGATCCCTAAATGCCCCCAAAAAAGATTGTCTATAACTTTCACAAACAAATCCAAATGGAATGAATCAAATCTTCCCATATAGATAAAAGTATGATCTATGACAAACCAATTTTTTTTAATTTTTTTAATTTTTTTTGTGTGAGAAGGTTTTTACCTATTGTACCAAAAAAAGGACCTTTTGTGCCATAACTTTTGCTCACCTAAGGCTGTTTGTTTTGCTTGTTTATTTTATTTGCTATGTTGAGATTTCATGGACCATATATCCTCTGGTCATATTCTTGATATTGCCGGATAGCCCTTGACAGGGAGGAGTTCACGAGCTTGGTTTTGTGGTGTTTGAACCTTCAGTGTGATAGGAGTTGGCCCAAAATCCATTTTGTCCACCAAAGGAGCAATGGGACTTTAGGGATTAAAATGGTTATCACCCCTAATATTTATTAATGGTTTTATATTTTTGAACCAAAAGGTGTTTGAAAATTTATATCAATTTCATTTCTTATCAAATTAACCCTTAAAGTCCCAAGGTCATTTTTGTGTCAAAAACGACTCAAAACTGCCAGTTCTGCTGCATTCATCCAAGAGAAGACAAAGAAATACTTTTTTTAGATTCTAATTGTAGAATCTTGTACCTAACTTATCTCAAATCACATATTAGAAGACTAGCATTCAAAGTTGGAAAATTTTACTTTTTTGAACACTAGTTTGTAATTTCAAATGACTTTAACCACGATTTGTGAAAAATTTGCACTACAGACTTTGAATTTAATTTTTTTATGTTGAAGAATTGGGTTGAGAATCTAGGAACACTTGATTTTCTTTCTTTAAAAAATTGTTAAATAGAAGTAGGTCTAAGATTGAAAGAAAAACTTTAATTGTTAATAGCTCCAAGATGGAATTAAAACACTATAATCCCAATGGTGAGATTGTTTTAGCAAGTAAATTTAGCCTTGTCAAACTTTTTTTTTGAAAAATTGTGAAAATTGCAATCAGAAATGAATCATATAATTTATTTTTTCTAGAAAATGTTCTAATTTTTCCAAAAATAAGATTGTCCATAACTTTCATGTAACAAACTTAAATGGAATGAATCAAAGCTTCCCATATATATAAAATTAAAATCTATGAGAGAAAAAAAATTAAATCTTTTCAAATTTTTTTTTTCTATAAAGACATTTTTGCCCGCTGCACTAGAAAGAAAGACCTATTGTGCTATAACTTTTGCTCCCGGATACCGATTGAAATAAAAGATATATTTTCAGAAGGCTGGTAGATTTTCTATCTTCACAAAAAGTTTAAAAAAATTGTGATGGATATTGAGGTTGTAGGAGCATATCCTAAATGCATTTTGTCCTCGAGGGGACAATGGGACTTTAGGGTTAAATTATAATTGTACTTTTACTTTAATCAATTCAACTAATTCTCTCTGAAAACAGCAATAAACATTGCATAAAATACCTGGAAATCTAGGTGAAATCTGAGATTATAGGCTATACTCCTCTATATCAGAACTGTAAGGTAACTACACCTTAAATCTTAATTGTGCAATTTGTGAGGTTCCATTGATAGTCAAAAGGGGATTTGAGATTGTCTTAGAATGCATTTTTTGGACACCGTGTGAATAAACTCTAGATTTTCAAAGTGCTAAAAATAGGTGCACCTAAAAGTGATAGAGTTATATGCATAGAGGGAGTACGAATATTCAGTGTGCAATTTTAGGAACGGTGCAATTTTAAGTGTTGTTACCTTACCATGCCAAGCAAGCTAGATATCAAATGTAAGAAAACAGAAAGAACTTCATATGCATCGAAAGTGACATATGTAATCTATAATTTCTCGAAAACTCGTTCTGTTTCACTTTACTTCTCTTAACATCGTAAAGATAAAAAACAAGGGCACAATCTGTCCAACTGAAGATTTGTCTGTACAAACAGCAACAGGAATTGAATTTCAAATAGAATACTGCAAGTGTAAAAGACGTATTGCCATGTCCTACACCGACCCGATAAACCACATACACTCAGTTGCTCTTTTCACCAAGAGCTTGACTGACGCATGATTTGGCCAAATGTTCATAGCTACCAGTATTCAACTAGAAACGGATTTCTACAGCGTAATATTCTAAAACCTCCTATTTTGAGATTACATCAGAAACTCATATTGATCAGAGTTTTGACCTCACCAAATTCAGCTCTTACAACCCAAGACCTCTCTACCACACTACACATCTCACAGAAACCAATCCTACGTGAGACACAAATGGTAACTATCCTCTACAAGTGTCCGGTCAATTTCAGCTTGGCTTTCTCAGCCAAGCTCAAGCCCGATGAATGGGTAACACCAGTACCGTGAGTGCCGTGGGTGCCGTGGGTGACACCGGCACCGTGAGTGGCATAAGGGTCACTGCCAGCGTAAGTGACGCCATGGCCAACTCCAGCTCCGTGCCCAGCTAAGGAATCGTCTATAACGACTCCGGTGCCAGTTCCATAGCCAGCACCGGTGTGGCCATATCCATCGCCGGCATAGCCAGTTCCATGAGTTCCGTGAGTTCCCGTAGTTGCATGTGTTCCGTGAGCGCCATGGCCCATGACGGCTTGCTCTACCTTACCAAGCATGCCTCCTTGGTGGGGAGCAGTCGTTGCATACCCAGTTCCCGTGGACGAAGGATAGCCAGTTCCAGTAGATGCGGGATAGCCAGTTCCAGTTGATGGAGCATAGCCAGCTCCCGTAGTTCCATGTGTTCCGTGAGCGCCATAGCCAGTTCCCATCGTTGCGTTTGTTCCGTGAGCGCCATGGCCCATGACGGCTTGCTCTACCTTGCCAAGAATTCCTCCTTGATG
The DNA here is from genome assembly GCA_963969595.1 of Neckera pumila. Taxonomy (NCBI): domain Eukaryota; kingdom Viridiplantae; phylum Streptophyta; class Bryopsida; order Hypnales; family Neckeraceae; genus Neckera; species Neckera pumila. The sequence goes on along the minus strand of OZ018414.1, from coordinate 2,505,053 downwards.
GGTGGTAGTGGCGGGGTAACCGGTGCCGGTAGTGCCATAGCCAGTGCCTGTACCGTGAGTACCATGTGTACCATGAGTACCATGAGTACCGCCAGCACCGATGCCATAATTGTGATGATCTGCACCAAGAGTTTGCGAGAAATTAAAACCGACCCATAATCATCTTTTGCGACTCTTAATGAAAACGGTAATGAAAATGTTTCGTGTCAATGAGGTTTCACAACCACGTTTGCTGTGCACGGAATTCAAGATTTGCAAACAACCACAAAATATATCGAATCCGAACTGCGAAGAGCATCACTGACGCAGTTGAACTCAACCATAATAGATCCTAGCGACTTTCAAGCAAAACGCTTATAGAAATTTGAGGATTCACAGCCATTTCACTGTACAAAAAATTCAAGATGCGCAAAGAAGCACGAAACTTTATCGAATTCTACTTGCGTAGAGCATCACAGAGATGATGTAGCATACCTGCGGCAGCCTGGTTGGCACCTGTGGTACTGTGTCCGACTCCCAACACGTTCTTCACCTTATCAGTCATACTTTGGTGCTGCATCTTGCCTTAACGGATCTCAACACAAACTCACGAAAAAAAGCTTGCTACTTAAGAATCGCTCAAAATACTCCGAACTCACGAACAAACACCGATGATTGAACTCAGTACAAATCAATTGAAAGCGTGATCGCTAATCAGGTGTTCAGAAATGAAGGAGAAGGGCACGTAATATATTGAGCCTGGTATCCCGACCATCCCGCAAGCTGACTTTTGCAAGCTCCATTGAATCGACGACACCGTTGCAACACGGCATCTGAGTGTCAGTACAAAGGCGCTGCGAGCCTGCCACCGCATCTCAAGACAAAAAGATCGTGACGAGGCACCACGGCCTCCGGAGGCGCTTCAGCATTACGTGTCCATTTTCGCCACGTGTTGATAGCAAAATCCTTCCAGCACAACTGATTTTCCGTTTAGTTGTGCTCGGATTCTCGGAAATTCACCAGGTTGACGGAAATTTGCGGCGACCCAGTCCGATGGCACGGCACCGCAGCTGATAAGAATGTTCACTCTCGTTACCAGTGCTCTCAAATTTTTACGAGTTACACAAGTTATTACACCCGTCACTCGTTGAGTGAGTTCAATACATTATCCTTCTGTGATCTCTCAAAAACTACCTCTGTCTTCCAGATTTTTTCGGAGATGGCATCAACCTGCAGCGAAGCTACATCTCTCCCGTAAAAGTGACAAATACTGTTTCGTTGCGGTGTCAATTGCACCTTGGAAACTTTGCTTCTGTAAATTTAGACATCGTTTTCAACTGTCGTTCCTTGACTTCGCGACAGGTTTCTCGGAGGTTCAATTGTATGGAATTGAACCTGCGCTGCGAGGATTGAACTCTGCAATTCGTGCTTCCAAGTGCAAGAGGCTTCGAAATTATACCGCCTGTGACTTACTTAAAACCGAGATGGTGTATGAGATCTTGTTAACAAGACGTCGCCGTTCGAGAGTCCCCAATTTGCACAAGCGTCGGAATCCAGGTGTACTACAGGTTGCTTAGAGATATAGTAGTGGAACGAGCCTCTTGCGGAGGTAAGCCCAGAGTGAATGTTATAAAAAAGACCCCTATTCTTTAACACTTCTCCTGGCTAATTTGGGGCCCTGATGCAAAGAATTTGAAAATTTTATCATGCGTTGCCAATAATACGTTCCTGCATTTTTCCCAGGGGTAAGAAAGAGGGGGAGCAAAACAGCCTCCTCAAGAGGTTCGTTGCACTACTACAGATTTGACCAGATTCATCGCCAAAGCGTTGTAATCCTCCCCTGTTTTGTTTAGGTGGGTACCCAAAAATCCGTCACTTTTTGGTATTGTGCCTATAGTACATATTATGGAGTATTATTGGACTGGTCAAATTTTCTTATTCTTGAGTGAGAGGAGGTTCCAACGCACCAAAGAACGTGGCATTTGGAGAGCGTTTGCAAAAGTTACAAAGGAATAAAGTTTGGTTCTAAAATAGTTTCTTCTACATAGGTACATAGTTGATTTTGGAGATGTATGTAGAGCGAAGGTGGCGGTTTAGGATTAGTGGCGCATTTAGAAGGGCCCACCTTACTTTCATTGGCAAGCTGCACAATGGAAAACAAGCGGTGAGTTGTTTTAGGGTTACATTTATCCTAATAGGGACTATTCTAATTCTAAAGATACACATTGAGGCACAAGAGGTGCAAAGAAAAGATAGAATATAAATTTTAATCTTGCGGGGTTAAGAGGAGTTTTATGTATAATCTAGATGAGGGCAAACATTCCTCCTAAAATTGAGAGTTTGTTCTCACAAAAAGATAAAATATATTAACCTTCAAGAGATGAACGAGAAACAAAAAGACCCTCCCTTCCCTATGGGATTCAAACTTGGACACAACTTGTTATGATTGTCATATTTCAATTTCATTTTAGATCGATTAACAACTTAAGTTTTCTTTTAGTCATACACCTCCTTCTACTTGTAAAATTTTTAGAGAATATAAATCAACTTTTTGTTTTTGTAATTTCTTTTGTAGATTTTCAACTCAATTTTCTACTATCAAGATTTATATTGCAAAATTCTATAGTGCAAAATTTTTTAATGAAGAGGATTTAAACCTAATATGGTAGGGCACAAAAATTGAAGACTCTTCACTTTGAACATTAATAGCACATAATCTACAAGCTCAAAGTCTTCTCCTCACAATATAATACAAATTTTATGCAAGATCCTCTTATTAAATATGCAAAATCTTAGCACTATGCATTAGAAATGGTAGTTATAGGATGGATTTTGTTGAATCTTAGTCCTTGAATTGTAGGTGTCAAGTACCCTCATTGTCTTCCATCATCTAATTGTTTTGAGGATTATAATGCCATAAAGGCAAAGTATGCACTTCAAGAGTTTAAGCCTTAAAGGCATTTGATGTCCAGGTTTGGTCACACTTCATTTGATTTCTACATTAGAACACACATTTTAAAAATTTGATGATAATATATGTCTAAATTTTAATCATATTTTTTTACATTTAAAAACATTAAATTGAATTTTTTATGATTATTTGAAGAAATTTCTTTGCAAAAATTATAGTAATTACTAATATACTTTAAATTGTATGAGAATTTTCAAAAAAACAAAAATAATAGTGACAAACATCATGGTATAATTGATGTACTCCTTAAGCTTACACTAAAAGAAATTCAATAGAAAAAGTTCAAAAGTGGTATACTTTGAGCTTTCAAGATGCTATCTTCGAAGTCTCACAAAAATAATAACTTTAACAACTTTGAAAAAAAATCAAATGGAATAAATAGTAGATTATTGGAAATATAATTTTTTTGTCTAAACTTAAAACATTTAAAGTAAAAAACATATAAAAATTCAAGTTTTTGACTTTCAAAATGCCTATAGGGCTTGCAAAATCTTTCAAGGGTTAAGATATAATCTACTTACAATATCATGTTTTGCATTGGCCTCAAAAAATACACTCATAGTAATTTTTTGAACCAATGTGTGTTCAGAGTGTATTTAGAGAGGGATATGAAATAATACAAATATTCTAAAAATATCGTTTAAATAAAAAATGTTATAAAAATATTATAAATTTAGAATATTCTCTAAATATGGGGAATATTTTAGAACTACTAGTCTTAATAAGTATCTTATTATATACACATCTTGGAATTAGCAAAAAACTATCTTTGCACTCATGTGGATTTTAAACTTTTATACAGTGTTTTTCTTAAGCACTGGACTAGAATGAAAAATTTGCTCCCTTGGTGCAAATATTTTTGTTGAATTTTTAATTTTAACCTTAAGAATTTTATTTCTTTTCTCTTGGTATGAGTGTCCCATAACAAAAATAAAATAGCCCCCACCATATTGGAGGATTGAAATTGGCCAAGAGACTACTAGGATTATTTAGACCACTTCATCTCAATGGTTTTATTTTGTCCTTCTCACTGAATAACATATTCTATCTTGGTGTAAATACACTCAAAAAAGATTCCACATTCAATGGATGGGTGACATTAGGATAAATCTGAACCCTGCAGGGGCCATTAAGCTTTCATTTTTTGGCCCCCCATGGTGCAAGTACAAAAAAAACAAAAAGTATCCAGAAATATTTGGCAAGTTCTTACAAAGTCATTCTTGGTTGGATGTTCATGAAATTTGGACACAATGTATAAGTGTGTATCCCTTTGGTAAAACTCTAACTTTTTTTTCAATTGGGTGCCTGGATCAAAAGTTACGCTTCCCTAAACTTTTAGAGTAGCCTGGGCAATATGTACAAAATTCCTCCTATAATTCTAAAATTTGGCAAGTATGTAACTTATATGATAGAAGATGCAAGTGTCAAAAAAAATAACCACACGTAGTATAAAAATCTCACTCTACGAGTTAAAATGTGCTCGCATTGTTGAGCACGGTTTTTTTTGTTTTTTTCCTAACTTCAAACATTATAATCTTTCAATATATACGGTCAAATTTTTGAAAATAATTCTACATATTTCTAAAGAAGTCTAGTACAAGTTTGTATGGTTGAATTTGAAAAAACCTATGTTTTCATTTTTTTTCTTGTTGCAGTAGAAAATAGTAGTTTTTGACAAGTTCTACCCAAAATATGCCTTGGTCCTTTAGAGGTTAAATCTGTATAAAATTGATTTCTTCATATTCATTTGCTACATTAATAACAATTATTCAATATTTTATGATTTTTGTTCAAGGTTTTGAATCAATCATGTCCAGATGAGAAGGAAAACTTTTAAAAACGTAGAATTTTGATTGAATTTTTTCTAAGAAAAAGTTGAAATTATTTTGCTTCAATTCTCAAGATCCACATCTCCTCCTCAAAATTCTTTCAGGGGTTAAATAAGAGTTACTACTTCAACCTTTTGCTCTATACTTTGAGAGAGAGAGGTGTAAGATTTTCAAAATCTAATAATCTCAATCTTATTTGGAAGAGACAATTTACTTGAGTCCAATTATAGTCAACCCTAACCTTCTAATCTTTATCCACTTTTCTTATATATGAGGTTGAATCATTTGAAACCAAGCATACTCCAAACCGTGAGCTAGTATATACCAAGATATAAGTAGATATTCATTGTGCAATAATTGATACAAGAATGATAAAAATAAGACATGGATTCCAAAATGGCTACCAAAGTAAATATTGACCACTGATAATTTTGAATATAATATTAAAATGCCATTTTTAGACATCATTTAAGTTTAGTAGTAAATTTTTACATGTGAATAATGAACTCGCAATCATAATAGTCCATAAGTCTTGATAGACTTTGAATGAGATTTAGTTATACATTGGTAGAAAATACTCTTTATTTATGTTTCCAGGGATTCCTTTAGTAAGGTTTAACAAAATTTGAACATAAATTTCTAATTAGTTTTTGTTAAATGTTATAATTAAAAAAATCCTTAGAAACTTAGGTAAAGGATAGTTTTAATTATCGGTGGTGAATCTTAAATTAATATTGTCTTTGTTATATTCTTTGAAAAAGGTATAGAGCTTCAAAATGTTATTATCTTGATAAAACTTAGAAGCAAGAATTACATCCAATAACCTATTGGGGCCTTCTCAAATCTTGTTGCATTTTTGTCTATATTAATGCATTTGAAGTAAAGATGTTTAAGAAACTCTTGCTTCCTAAAAGAAGTTTATTTATTAACAAAATGAAGGTCAAGCCACTTAATTACAATGTACAATACACTTAAATCCATGATAGACATACTTGTCTTAACATTTTTGTGCCATTTGAATAAGAAAATAATGAAAATCTCAGATTTAAGTTTTGAAATGAAGAAAGGATATAAATTGCAATGCATTTAGATAGGGGGAAATTTTAGTGCACCTAGCTTTTGGTTTTAAATCAAAATTGACCTTTTTGTAAACAAAGCTTAAACTTTTAACCCTAAAGGACTAAATGCTGATTCAAAGGACTAGTGGAATTTGGATATGTGATGATGAAGGAAAAAAGAAACAAATAGTTATGTATGAAAATTTGACACCAGATGTAAATATTCAAATCCCCTTTGCGTGATTGAAAAAAAATTGATTAGATGCTTGAATCAAAGTATTGTTGCTTAAAAAAATCCAGGCAATTTGGGCAATTTGGGCACCTTTCGCAAAAGCCTTCATCTACTTTTGAAATTTGGCACGTGTATACATGAGATGATATAGTATGCAATTTTATTTTTAAGAACCATTTCTAGTGCAAAAACCTCATTTGAAGAGGAGTCTATAAACTCTACCAACCTTGCCAAAAAAATTTGAGAAAACATTTTTGTCTAACTGCAAATGCTATTATTTTGGAATTTATTCTTCCAAAATTCTTGGAATTTTTTTTCCATAAATTTTAATGATTGTCTCTAAGTTTTCAAGGCATAGATTTAAACATTAAATTTCCTCAATGCACAAAAAATCATCAAAAAATGACTAGTGTATTGTAAGTTTACTTAACCTCCTTGTATTGCAAAGCGACTTTGAATAAAGGAGACCCCAACTTATTTGCTTTTGAAACTTTTCATAAGTGTACCCAACAAAATATAATACTTGATGGCTTGTAGAGAAAATATTTTACTTCAAGAGGCTTGAAGTTTGTTGTCCTTGTTTATAGAAATTAAGGGAATTTTTTTGTTTACTTCAAACATTATAATCTCTCAATCCACACATTTTAAATGGGTTGAAATTTTCTCACACATTGTCACAATAGATTACTAAACTTTTATATGGTTGAATTTCAATAAAAAAAACTTAATTTTCAATTCAACCAACATGCTAAAAATGACGGTTTTGACAATCTCTTAAAAATGCCTATGATCCTTTCGAGGTTATACAAATTATCTTCCCAATGCACAACTCATTTGAAGTAGGTTAGCACCACATGGATGGAACATTGTTTTTGGATGCAATCAACATAATCATCATATGGAAATAAAATAATAAAAAATAACTTAAGTATTGTTTTTGCACTAGTTTTTGTACTAGTTGCTGCTTTTGGGCCCAATTCAATCCTATTGCATCTTGATGTAATGAAAACTATAAAAGGTTGCCACTATGACAATTTCAATGTGGAATTGGGATAAAAAAGGTTGAAGTTGAGTTGAAAAGTCACAACTTTATAACTTCAAGGAACATTAACATGTTGTCCCGCATGTTGTTCAAACACATGGCATTCATTATTCCACTTTCTTAAGGGATACTTTTGAATTAAAGCATAGCCACCTAAGCTGTTGGAGGCAACTTCAAATCTTTAGTGGCTCCTAGCGAGCCCTTGCAAATGTTTGCTACCCATTGTCATTCTTTCAATACCAACTTCCACGGTGTCCACTTCAAAAATTTGATTGGCCACTCAATAAAAGAGGGCCTCTTTGATGTAGATTGTGGAGAATCCATGTTAGACAATGTCTGAACATTGCAATGTGTTCGAACATAGCAATAGACAGTCGTTTTGGGAGCAGAGGGTGCAATGGTGGTTGAAATTGACAATAGTAGAAGAAGTTGACACATGCTTGAAAATCAACGTGGAAATAGGGTTAGCAATATGGATGCGGAGTGACAATGCAAGACAGTGAAGGCAGGATTGGGCTCTACATGTTATCTATAATCACTCAAAGACTTACATAAACAATTATGGCTTGTCATTTCTAACGCGACTAGGTGACCATACTCTAGCACTGCAAATATGTATGAGTAAAAAGAATCACATTCAGAATCCAAAAAGATTGCAAATAGTCCTCGCGGGAATAAAATGAAAAACTATTTATTTTTGCTTTGACCACCAATATCATGTCTTTTTTACTCAAAAAAGGAGTTTACCAACATACAATTGAAAATTCTCTAATTTGCCATTCTATACTTCCAAAAACCTGTAAGAGCCACCTTTCGTGTGAATTGGGCCGGCAAACTTGACAGGGGGAGCTACATGGTCAACTTGCACAATTGTCCTTCTATGCGGACCCGGTGGGTGGGGAAGAGAGCGAGTAAAAATACCACACATATTGATTCCTCCAAGGTCCACCAATGGAGTTGTCCATCGATGATCGGTGAAATACGAATTCCTTATTTTGTACTCACTAATGCCAACAAGCAAGTTGGTGAGATCTTTTTGTCTTGTAGTGCTTCTTTTGCCGACCCGACTTACATGGAAGGTGGCTCTAAGTGCCTCCTTACATGTATCAGTAGGTGGGTGCGGTAACAATGCCAAAATATAGAAGGCACTTTTATGTTCCTTCTACAATGTGAGATACACCGGAATCAATAGAACTCTCTCTCCTCCTTCCACGCTTGCCGATCATTGGTGGTACTGTGTTTGTCTTCTAGTTGATTTTTCTGCCCATCGGGCCAACATGTAAGGGCCTATTTGCATGCTGGACCCGACCCAAGGTGGAGCTCCGGGTGCCAAACTGGGGGCACTGCTCCAAGTCGGGTGGATACTTCCGGATGTGCACCAGAGCTCCAAACAAAGAATCCATTTTTTTAGTAATGTTTGGAATTGAGTGGCATGTGGCAACCAATGAATGAGGTGAGCCACGGAGATAACCAATGAATGAAGTGAGACAACAAGACAAGTGGAGAATACTTTTAGAAAAATAATTAGTCGGGTTGATAGGGGAAGAGATCGGGCTTGCAAGTCCTATAATCAAGGTGGGCTGAGAAAAGTTGGGACCGGAGCTCCACATCGGAGATCGGGTTCCCAATTTCACCATGCAAACCTCCTTGGGCTCGGTTGGAGGTCCAGTCGGGTCCAACATGCGAATAGGCCCTAAGGGCCTGTTCACATGGGGCGACCCAACCCGCTCTTCAACCGGGCATAGGAGGTCCGCATGGACGCTTTCACAACTTGATTTCCAATATGGAGCTCCAGTTCTTCCCCTTCTCTTCTGTCCTTGAATGTAGCTGATTTTCAAGCCCACTCTTCTTTCCATCAACCTGACTTATTATTTTTCTAAAAGTTTTCTCTATTTGTGTCCTTGTCTCACCTATTCCAAGACTTGCTTCCGTGGCTTGCCTCATTCATTGGTTGCCACATGCCACTAAATTCCAAACGTTACAAAAAAAGCAGAAATTCTCATTTGAGAACTGGTGCACATCCGGAAGCAAGATGTGACTTGGACCGGACCTCCGAGCTCGATTCTTGGAGCTCCATCTCCGGGTCCGGCCCTGCATTAGGAAAAAGTTGAACCCTGGAAGAGGCCGTGAGACCTGAGAACGCAGGGAACACAAGCCGAAAAGAAAAAAAAAAAAAAAAAAAATTTTTTTTTTTTTTTTTGCGACAGCGAACTGCAGGTGTGGAACAGCAGGGAACAGTGCAGCTGAACTGCTTAAAAAAACATTAAATTTTTTTTTTATTAAAATAAATTCAAAATTACAAAATTTTCAGATCTAACATGGCACTACACATGCCATGTCAGACTGCAATCATTATAATTTTTATTATTTTATTATTATTATTTTTATTATTATTATTATTTATTATTTATTATTATTTTATTATTATTTTAAATATTTTATTAATATTTTAAATATTTTTATTTTTTAAATACTTTTTAAATATTTTTTAATCGTATATCACTGTTGAGTTCCCTTGAGTTCCCTGGAGGGGAAGCTTACACTACGAAGCAGCCCCTTCCAAGGTTCATTTTTTTCCTAATGCATGCGAACAGGCCCTAAGTCTGATCAGTCTAAATATGTGCAATGACCAAAATATGCGTCAATCACTCAGTCATCCAATCTTAGAAAGAACACTGCTGCATCTCGTGCACTCGTGAATCTCGTCTTCCTGAAGTGATGGCAGGAGTACGAACTACAAAGGCATCACGGTAATGGGGCGCTCACGGTGACGGGGTCAGTGGCTGCAGCTTTCAGTTCACCAGACAGAGGCCAAGTGGCTGAGTTCCTCAGCTATGGCGGAATTTCTGAACTTCTTCCTCTCGAGGATTGCGCCCGGGGATTGCGTGCGCCGCTTCTGGGCTTCTGGCGTTTACTGTCGCGGCGGGTGTCGTTGGAATTTCTCATCGATCGTTCTGTTTCTCTCATTTCAAGTCTCAAATGCTTGCCGGTACCGATTCTGAAGGTGAGCAAGAGAAATTTTTTCTCAAATTTACTTTTCAGGAGCCAGATAAGAGGTTCTCACAATTTTCTTTCCAGGATCCGTCACCTGCAGCGAGGACTTCTACCTTGTCGGAGACGCTTGCCCGATCTTGATTAGGTTCATACTTGAGAAGGGCAACCCTTTCAGTGTTTATGCTTCTTCGGCAGTGTTCATCTTGCTTGAGTCCTTACTGCTTACAACTTATAATACCGATAGTTTCAATCTTGCGCACTTTCGCGGTGTCGTTAGAATTTTCACACGGATCGTTTCTCTCAACTGCTTGCTGGTACCGATTTCGAAGGTGAACTGGAGAGTTCCAGACTAAAGAGATTCTCTCGATTTTTCTTTCTTTCTAGGATCGCCTGCAGTGAGTACTTTCATTTGTCGGGAAGGCTTATCAGATCTTGATTAGGTTCATACTTGAGAAGTGGAACTGTTTATTGCTTTTGCTTCTTCTGCAGTGTTGATCTTACTTGTATCCTTCCCGCTTAGGCTAATCTTAACTTAATTCCAATCTTGCGCACTTTCCTTGTTAGGTGCAACTGTTTAGTGTTTTTGTTTCGTCAGTATTGAATATGCTTGGTTTGTATTCTTCTTGCTTAGGCTCTTCTTAATATCCGTAGTTCCAAAGTTGCGCATCTTTTTCCGTCGCACGTGTGTTTCTTGGACTGGCCTCTGTTTCTTTCTTTCAGCAAATGACGTCCAAGTCGCGGTGCTTTCTTACTATATGGCCGAATTCGCTCATTCGATGTCGACTTACCTATTTCAGAATCTGTGCAAGAAATTTTGCACAGTGTTGTTCTTTCCGGAGCTTGCTCATTATCTGCCTGACTTCGGTTAAATAGCGTTCTCGCAAATTCATGCCTGCTCGGTTCTTGAAGTCTTTTTTTCATTTTGCGGCAGCGCCTGCTCTCATAAATTTCCTGTGTGCTAACTACCACTGACGTTTGGTTTCGGATTTCGAAAGGGGATTTCGTGCTGCTTATTTATCAGAGCACGTAATTGAACTACTGTAGGTTATTTAAAGTTTGGAACAAGGCGGGCGTCTAATTGCGGCGGTGATCGGAATGGTTTCTTTGATGAATAACTAGCTATGTCCTCATTAATGGTGTGGAGCTGCAGGACTGTCACAGCGTCACAGGATCAATGGTGGCGAACTGAGGATTCTTTTCGCCGCAAGGCTTGAAGGATTGAGAGCAACCTCGTTTCTGAAGGTATCTGCTGATATTTCTTGTTTTAGTCCGACCTGTTAATATTTTTCTCTCTAGATAGTACCGGGTGATTGTTGAGAAGATAACAATCTCACTCGTAATTTTCATGTTCTGCGTTAAGAAGTAGAATGTGGTAAAGAACTTTAGTGGAGACAATCCATGCAATCCTGAATGCTTTTTAGTATTCTGAGTTGTGAACTTAGTGAACTCTATTAATTACGGTTAATTTATCTTTACAGTTTTTGTGAAATTCAATCTCGTGGTTATTTGCTGAGCTTTCTCTGCGCCGTTACGAGACGAGTCAAGCCGATGCTAATTAGGATACTTTGATGCAGATAATAGGATCTTAGGACGGTGCTCTGCCCTTTCTTTCAGCAATGAAGTTTTTCTTTAATGGCCCAGAATTTCTTCCAACAAACTGTTAAGGTTTAGATTTATTTTAAACTTTCAGCTTAAGATTTTTCAGTATCCGGTTATAAACATCTGGAGAGAAGTAATTGAGGGGCCCGGTTGACATGTCGAATGATCTCTGACCTTCCTTGGTCCGAGAAGAATCGTGAGTGGGTTGGTATGGATGTCGATATTGTAGAATCGACGGAGGAAGACGAAGTTAATTCAATGCTTGATACTGGCGATGTCTCCGAAGGGGAGGGTTATAATCAGAACGCAGATAATCAAGAGGACGGAAACGCAAGAAGTATGGGTGCAGACCTTCAGGATAACACTGGTATCGAGCAACAACTTGCTAATGGGGAGAAGCTTTCAGAGCCTGAAGATTCTGTTATAGAGGTAGTGAAATTTTATACTCCATTTCCTTATTCTTCTATTCAGCTCAAGGACAATCTCTTGATTTTCCTTACTTAACCGGGCAGGTTTGAGGATCCGAGGGCTTGTCTTCTCTTATGCGGTCGAGAAATTTTGCTTACGTGTCCTTAAACACTAGTTGAGGTAAGCAACGACGTGATATCTTAAGCAAATATTAAAGGTGGTATCCTGCATATCGTATGCTTGTTGGGTGTCGAATGGAATGGCAGTAGGAGAAACGTGCTAGAGTGGTTACTTATGTTTAGAATATAGCAGTTTGGAGTCACTTGTTGATCATGAATACGGGAGCACATGATGTGAGTGTGCAATGGGAAGAAGTGTGGGCCTTCTTGCACAGCAATGAGTTGGAAGTGTAGGTTTATTTCTCCGAAACCTTTCTCCCATGCAGAATCCTTTGGAAAACACTGATCGAAGTAAGGAAATTTTGGTCCCTGACGAAGAGACACGGGGAGAGAAACTCCTAGAGCCGGAATCGGGACATGTCATTGTGGATGAAGATGTTGACTTTGATCAATTTGGAGTTCCACCGCCGGATTTGCCTATAATTGGTAATTTGGATAGTGAACAACGCGGTGGGATAGGTAGCCCTGACGGTGAAAAGGGGGCGAGTGGAAGCACAGAAGTTAAGAGGCCTGAAGAGCAAATTACAGGTCCGGATGCTGACGATGTGTTTGAGCAAGGTGAGTCGTAATTTTATGGTATTATTGTAAACCGCTTAATTCAAGACCGTAGTAATTTATGCTGTGGAAGTCCTGTGTCCTGATAGGGCACATCAATTACAAAGGTTTTGGTGCTTTGCAATCAACACCTTTGTTGGTTTAATCTTGTTCTGATTGAGGGCTGTAGCTGTGAATTTATCACCACATCATACATCGACGGTCCATATTTTCCTACGATGTTAGGCCTGGAATATTTGTAGTTAATGTAGCATTCGCATAACCGATACGTAGTTTTAACTCTTTTTAATTTCTTGACCCGTAAGTTCAGCAGAGTACATGTCGATGGTCTTTGTTGTCATTAACGTAACCACGTCCATAGACCACATTCATTAACAATAGTGGTTTTAGCAGATATGAAGAATCTTAATGATGATCAAGTTAAGGCAAGCTTGAAGGGTGCAGAACAGGAGGAGCAACTTCTGATAGAGCGGGATCCTCAGGCAGATGCGGATCCAAAGCCAGAAGGTGAGTTTGAATTTGCCTAAAGAGTGTTGATTGCAATACAATGGGATGGTGTTTTAAGGATTTGTAGAATTGGAATTTCTTTTCCCCTTATTTGTGAGTATTCTTGTTTTAAATGTTTTTGGAGCCGGATATTTAAGTTCTAAACTCTATTTACATATGTCTGTCCATGTTGGCCTTGGAAGACGATGAAGATTATGTCGTCTCCAGAGATTTGGATACTGAACCGACTGCCGGAAGAAATGGAAACTCGGAGCTTCGGGAACCGCAAACTGACAATCTCGATAACACAGGCGATGCTTCGTCGGAAAGTAAGCATAATTAACCCACTTTATGTTCATACTTGCGGAAATCAATGACCTTTGTTTTGTGATGTGCGTAGGCCAGGTTGTAATAGTCTTATAACAGCGAGCTGCTCTAGATCACATCGTCGACGCTAAATCTTTTTTGTGAAGTAGTTTCGCTAAATCTTATTTTGTTGTCCCTTGCTGTTTCTTTCACTGTTCTCAAGTTTTTTATTTAGTAGTATACATTTTGACCGCGAGATGGATGTGCGTACCAAAAGATGATCCCTATCCTGTATCCGACGTATTTTCGACTATATTCAATCGTCATTCCTGTGAGAACTTGTGCATTTTGTAGATTGCTGCTTTCGATCTCACTGGCCAACTCTCATGTATGCAGGCGCTTTAAGAAATTTGAATATCAAAACGGAAGAAGAAGGTTGCTCTGCAGAAGAGATACTTCAGAAACGTCCTGAAGACCTTATTCTAACTCAGGAGCATGCAATACAGCTTGAAGATCTTCGACGTCAAGTAGATTTGTCAAATGCACGACTGGAGGAGCAATATAAAATTCATGAAGATGTAAAACGTAATCTTGAGACTGAATGCGATGAGCGGTTAAAAAGTGAAGCGAAGTTGATGGTGCTTCATGAAGTATTGCCCAACATGGAGGAGAAGCTGAAAATTCTATCTGACCAGGTGCAGTTCCTGGAATTCCAGCTTCTGGAGCAGGCTAATTCTAGGAATAAGCTTGAAAATGATTTGAAGCAGGAAAGGAAGGAGAACACGCAACATTTGACGCAACTGGAGGAGCAAACCAGGTTGCATGAAGAGACAGCAAGAACTCTTCACGAAGAGCGGGATGGGCGGTTGAAGAGCGAAGCCGGATTGACGGTGCTTCGTGAGTTGTTTACTAACACGGAAGATTATATGAAGGATCTCCGTGACCAGGTTGATTCACTGGATGTGCAGCTTCAGCAGGAGACTGAGTTGAGGAAAAGCGTCGAAGAGAGGTTGGATTGGGAATGCAAGGAAAGGATGCAACACATGACAAAAGTAGAGGAGCAATCCAAAATGCATGAAGATTTTTCACTCAAAATTGAGGAGGAACGAGACGAACGACTCAAAAGTGAAACCTATCTGGACGAGCTCCGTGAGAATATATCCAACAAGGAGGAGAAGCTAAAGGACCTACATAACCAGGTTGTGTTGCTGACTGCGCAGCTTCAGGAGCAGAAAGAGGTAAAGAAAGAACTCGGAGGTGATTGGGATCATGAACTCGAAGGAAGAATGCAAGATGCAGTGACCTTGCCAATCTCATCGATGCCATGGTCAGAAGAGAAGCTTGAGTTTGAAAAATTAATGGATGAGCAAAAGACATTGTTGGCAAACCAAGTTCAAGAAGCTGAAATGTTAAAGAATACGGCTGAGATGAAAGTGGGGCTTCTGAATCACCAAGTAAGAGAACTCTTGACCGAATGTTTTTTGAGTCGGGTGCAACCAATCACACAGTTAGTCATAGTGAGTCCACTACTTCCCTGACCTTCATTTGGTGTTTTGGGGCAGGTACAAAACTTGGAGGTGCTAACAGATATTGCTGAAACTATGGAGTATGCATTCAGTGCAAAAGAACGGGTTATTAAGCAGGCACTGTGGACAACATTTCAGGCCTTGTGTCTTGGTGTGGGATTCATGTCTTTTGTCGTTGCATACAGAGACCCGTTTCGGAGCTCCCTTCGGCCCACCTAGGTTTTGAACTGTTTTAAGTGTAACATAAACCATTTCATTGAGTGATCTGTACCATAGGTATCTGGGAAGAGTTGTTTCACACTGTTGACGAGTTTAAGTAATTCTGGAGGGTTTGCTTCTTGTTTATTCTTTTCAGTATAGGACCTTTGCTTCAACCTTGCGCTTGAAGGTGGTGTGTTTTATGTGTTTCTGGCTGCGTAACATGATCCTCCTAAATCTTTATTACGAATTGGACATAATTTTTTATCTCTCTACTGAGATCCTTGACTGCTTTTGGTTGCCGATTTAATAACAATGGGCTGAGATTTTCATGCTAATGCGTTCAACACGTCTCTTTCTTCTCTTACATTTCTTGGCATTTTGTTTGGTCAGTGTTTGTTATATATGATGGTTTTTGTTTGCCACAAATGAGCCTCAGGCTGAACTTACAGGAATTTTCTAACAAGGTAGATTTGAGGAGCAGGAGGCCAGGTCCTTGGACTTGTTGCAGAGAGGCTTTGGAAGTCAAATATTGGCCACGTTATCCGACAAGCCTGATCCAGGCTCAAAGGTTCACCACGGAATTGGGGATTGACGGTGCTCTTGGTCATACTCCGTATTAGAATTTCGACATGTCACCTGACGCCTCTAGACTTTGCCTCTTCCCATCTGACCTTTCAACTCCGCAACACAAGGCTGTTCAAGGTTACTGAACATGTTGCAATAACGCAAAAAGGATAGCAAGGATTAAGCTACTCTAAATTATAGTTTTGGTATATTGATAGATCTTCATAAATTGATTTACTTGTAAACTCTACATGGTAGAATTGTCCTCATTAGTTTCTCATTATTCTATTTATGTATTGTTGGATGGTCAATGTCTTGGTTATTAATCATTGTTTCTTTACTAAAATCTTGTAAGTGGCAAAACAAAGTTCCAATGATCCCTCCCAATTTTTGAGCAGCGAGGGTATTCACTTAGCAATGCTTTGTGATTTGGACCTTGCTTTCAACCGTGGAAGACAAGAGAAGCAGATGCTTATTGCTATACTTTTATCAAGTTCAGCTGTTCATAGAGACATTGCTCATGTGTGACACCATCGATGGGTACTCACTTAGCATCGTCCATCAATCACCAAATTTAAAAGTTTAAGGTCTTACTAGATCTTAGGATGAAGTTTGAATGGTCATGGTCTTAATTAAGTGCATCTATTTTTCTTCTTTTGGATTGCAAATTTGAAACCTTTGCCACATAATGTTGTGCTAGAATTAGTAATGAAAGCTCTTGTTCTTGAGTTGACATGATGTAACCAATCTAGTGTCAATGAGAGTGTTACCCACTTAGCATCTTCCCTGCTTAAATAATTGGGCAATGGATGTGTTGGAATGCTAGTGGTTTTGCAATTGACTTGCACCAACCAATGGACTACAACAAACTCTGCCTATGGAGAGTTCTATATTTCTGTTCGCAAAGAGGTAGCATACACATTATTGAAACCACTACACCTTACAAATGTTAATGTTTTTCTCAATCCTACTTGGAAAACCATTTTGCACTGTCATTTTCAATTTAAGTTCATTCCAACTGTTTTCTACAAATTATAACCTACAATTAGTTACATGATTCATTGTACCTTCTATTATAAGAACGTAACATACTATAGTACTTGGTCAAAAAAAATAAAATTTCATGACAATTTAGAACTGCTTAGTTGTTATAATTATTATTGAACATAAAAGTTGCAGGTCAAAAAGTCGTTAGAGCTGGTGGGTCATAATGAGTGTACCAAAAAAGCAGAGGCATTGGAAAAGGAGTTGAATGATGTCAAAACAAAATCTGAATGTTTGAGACAACGATGCGAATGTGAACCTTGCCCTAAAACAGGTAAGATGAACATTTAATGTAAAATTTGTTCATGTATTTATTGTTATCATCATAAATTAGATTTTTAAGATGCAAATATAGTTTACCCCACTTTAGTTTCATGCTAAAGAACATGAGTTTCTTGTGTTTTGACACCAAAAGTTTATACTATTACAAGATATGCAAACCTATTTTTAAACATTATTGTACAAATTCTTACAATCTACAATGAAATTTTTTCTAATATAATACGAGTTAAAACCAATAATTTAGAATCTAGTGTCAATTGACTTGCAAGATGAAGGATAATGAATTTGATCTGATTGTATGGGGCATGGGTTTCAAAAGTATCAATGTGCTCAAAATTTGAAGATTTAATTATTTTTTAAAACTTTTGATTATTTTCATTCTAGCTCAAAGGGCTAACAAAATCTTGAACTAGATTAGTCTATAGGAAGTTCAATTGGAATTAAGTAAATTGGAGTATTATTCAATCAAAGATGGTGTATGGTTCTTTACTTTATTTATATCGTTTTGAATTATAAATCCTTAAAAATATATTATTTGGATGCATCATTACAACCAATGTAAAAGTTTTCAATTGATAAAACTATCATTCAAGTTCAAGAATGTGATGCTGTGAAATCTTATTTAGATATGACAAAAGAATTACATTACAAACAAAATAATGTGTTGTTTACAGTTTTCATTTATTGAATTTATTTTTTGAGTCAATAATTAATATTTCTGCATTTTAAGCATAGAAATTCAATATTGATAAGTTAAATACTTAAAATAAAAAGGCATTAACAAAATTTGTGAAACTTTTAGCACTTAATTTGCTCTATAAAATAGGGAATATTATCAAAAGCATTTTAAAATTTGGTTCAAAATGCAATCTTAATTTTAATTTGAAGTTTGTAATATATTTTTGATAATATATTGACATTATAGAGTAAACATGGAATGATACTTTAGTTTGCCACCAAATATGTTATTAGATGACAATCTTTTGTAATTCTATCACTAGTATGTATTCAATTATTTATGGAATGTGAGCATAGAATCTATGAGCTTGAGAACTTGGAAGTCTATATTATAGGTACCTCTTATGGTTATAGGTGTCTTTTAGGTACCTATGTTATAAACTCTTTCCATATTATAGTACACGTATGTTATAGATACACATGTTATAAACACTTTCAAATGGTTGTAGATACATACTTACAACTAAGTTCAAGGCTCATAGGCTCAAATCTCTACACTCACTCACTAGCATCGTTGCATTATTTATTAAGCTTGTCAAACATTTATTGATGGCATTTAATTATTTTTGGTAGGATATGTTCTACCATCTGGATCTGATCTCAACCCAAATTTATTTTCACCCAAAATTGGAAAGTGTAATTGTCCATCTGGGCCTGGACCTCCAAATCTCAATCCTTACATTTCCGTTTACAAAAATGAATTTAATGGGGCAAAGTTGCATGATCCTCAATTTTTAGAAGGACACCTCAAATCCAAGCATCCTCGACTTGTAAAACGAGTCTCTCTTCCCAAACCATATTCTGCACCATGCGTAACTGGGAGTGGTGACCATTTTCAAGGGTATGCAATTATAAATAATGCATTGTTAAGAATTAATTAAAATCATTTTAGACTTTAATTATGCCATATTTAACTAAATTTAGACAATCTAAAGTTCAAATATAATAATCATAAATAATTTTGAAAATATACACAAAACAGTAGGAGATCTCTCAATGTTTTGCATGCATTATATGCAAATCATTTAGAGATCTATGTCCTTCAACATTGGGAGATTTCTATTTAAACATAGTCTGGAATTGTATCTGTAGTCTAAATTTAGTTTAATATGAAATTAATGCATTGAGTTATACATTTTTCAATATGAATCACATTGTACAAAAGAAAACTTTTATTTTGATTTTCTTATATAAAAAATTTGAATATTGATTTAGTAGAATCTTTACAATATTAGGAGACAATTTAACCCCTAAATGCCCAAAACCTGTTTTGGGCTTCTTGGAACTTGTTCTAATTTGAACAAAAAGTCAACATTTAGATAAGTAGAATCAATTTTTTTTGAAATGTAACTGTACAAATTCAAACTAAACATATTTGAGATGACATAGGAAAAGAAAATACAACACTATCACTTACGGATTGAAAGATTATAATGTTTGATCATGAGGGTGTTAAAACCA
Organism: Neckera pumila; assembly: GCA_963969595.1. Classification (NCBI taxonomy): domain Eukaryota; kingdom Viridiplantae; phylum Streptophyta; class Bryopsida; order Hypnales; family Neckeraceae; genus Neckera; species Neckera pumila. The sequence continues at coordinate 2,485,599 of OZ018414.1, read as the reverse complement.
TGAAAATTTTTAGTACTTTTTTTGCGTGTCAAATCTAAAAACTTGGTCACCAAAAAAATATGAGGTTGAAGGGCCTAACATGCATAACCTCAATCAATTTATGGTTTTTCAAAATCTACTCTACATTTTTTTCAAATGAATTTCTAGTGTAATTTTTTCTCCAAGATTTAGTGTATTTGAGGCTCATTTTCAAGAGTCCTCAACACTATGGAAAGTCAAGATTGCAATGGATACCCTTGCAAAAAATCTTAAATAGAAAAAACATAATCATTCATTTTGATAATTGGATTTTTTATGCTAAAACAAGACTTCAAAAAGAATTTGTCAAAAATATAAAATACTAAAAATAGAAATTTGATAATGTTTTATCTAACTTCAAAGTTTCTTAGACACCACATTTTGGTGCCTTGGGCATTTAGGGATTAATTGCATACTTTGATGTTACTGCTCTGTTCTTATTTTTTGTGATTGTACTAGTATATACCTCGCTAACCGAGTCTCTAACATTAAACCTTTTAAGTTTAATCCATAAACCAAGTGTTCAAATTTTAAACAATCAATGAACACACACATTCCAAACACACTAAAATGCAACTCATCAATTGATTTATTTTAAAGATTTTAGTTCTTTAACATTTGTATATTGTAGCCTGCAATCTGCAAATATTCTATTTTTCAATAGGTACGAGTAGGTTTGGTCTCAAAAAGGTTCAAAAAGTAACCTTTTTTAGTTTAAAAAATGACCCTTCAAAAATGATGAAAGTAAAAAAGTGAAAGTAAAATCTTCAAAAACTATTATAATTAGAACTTATTTTTGAACTTTTGAAGGAAAAATTCTTGTGAAAAAAAAAAAAAATTTGATTTATAATCAATTTTAGAAATAATTTTCAATTTTTGGACTGAAAAACATTGGTTTGTATATAAGTTGATCCAATTGTATAGATATGATCTATGAATCATATTTTACAACTATTGTTTGAGGTCATTTTAAAATTGTTCTCTTAAGTTGCATTTTATATTACATCTTTACAATTTTAGAAATCTAAATTGTCCTCTGGTCTTTAAGGGGTTAAATTTTTTTATAAATATAACCTTTTAGTTTAAACTTAGTTTCAATTCAATCTTGTAATTTTCATCACTAACTAGTACAAGCATAATAATCATAAATATGTATCAATATTGGCCAGCAATTCAAATAGTTTATTATTATATATTTATATTAGAATTATTATATTCAAATCTATAAAAAAATAAGTTTTCATTATAATGTGTGTATTATTTTAATGATTGTATTTTCAGAATATAATCATGCAATTTGTGCTATAATATTATAATACTAATTTAAAAAGATTGAATATAATTTATAATTTGATCATTTATGTAGAGTAATTTGGAAATGAATTTTAATTGAATGTATATTATTGAATATATATCATTTTAATAATTTAGAAACGTATTTTATTGAATATATATCATTTTAAATTTTTTTAATATTTTTAATATATATTGATAGCTTATTTGATAATACTCTATATATTACAGAGACAGAGATTATAAAAATGAAAGTGATCTTGAAAGCAAAAGTGGATATAAATCAAGCAATGAAAGGCCACGACATTGTAAGATGATTGGTTTATATAAACGCACAAATTCGGAGTGTCCACCTAGATGTGCTTCACAAGAAAAAACTCACAATAATAGCATGAGAATAAAAAGATTTGAAAACAATGGAAACAATTCAACCTCAAATAATACACTTGATTTAAGTACACAACTTCCATATGATCAACAATATAACTTCTATAGATATTATGGTAACGATTTCATCAACATTGTGCATTTTGTTAAAGTTATATTTTATTATCTCTATTAACATATTTTAGATATATAACAAACTAATATATGTATATATGTATGTACATGATTATGTGTGTATGGTTTATTTTTGTGTTTGAACTTGTCTAAATCTTTTTTGTAAGGTCCATATATATATTGAACAAAAATGTGATTTGGTTAAGTAAAATTATATTCTAATTCAAATATTTTGATTATATATCTAGAAAATTGTTCAAGTGGATTTAGCCTCAGAGATATTTTTTATAATGACAATGAGAGCATTTATGATAATATTACGCATAAAGATTACTTAAAAGAAATATTTCCACACATTAAATCTTTCTTCCCTCCAATAAATAAAGCATTATTAACATGTAATAAGAATGTTCCGCATAGCGATGAATGTCTAATTCCTTCAAATGAAGATGTTGAGGGAAAAAGCTTTGATTTTTGTTGCTATAGTAAACTCTCTAAAGGAAAAACTATCAATATTTGTGCATCAAAAGTGTCAGGTTGTTTGGATTCAAACAAACTATTAGTACCGCATTCTAATACACAAAAAACAGTGTCTAATTTAATAAATACTAGCATTCAAACATTTGCATCTGAACTTAGTGGCAATGATGAGCCTATTCAAGATTTTATTGGTTCAAGCATTTTAAATAATAGTAACAAAAATAATTTTGAACCAACTCCTTTATTACATAAGAATCCTTTAAAAGATATCCAATTTTCAAAATTTGACTTCAATGAAAACAATAAAATCAATGAAAACATTGTAGGATCAAATAATGTAAAAAATACTATAGGTGATCCTAATATAGACAAAGGTTGGAAAAAAAATACCCAATTTTCAAAATTTGACTTCAATGAAAACATTGTAGAATCAAATAATGTAAAAGATACTATAGGTGATCCTAATGTAGACAAAGTTTGGAAAGAAGATATCCAATTTCCAAAACTTGATTTCAATAAAAACAATAAAACTAATGAAAACATAATACAATCAAATAATATAAAAGATACTTCAGGTGATCCTAACGTATACAAAGTTTGGACAAAAGATACCCAAATTCCAAAATTTGATTTCAATGAACATAAAAAAATTAATAAAAACATCGTACAATCGAATAATTTAAAAGACACTTTAGATGATCCTAACATAGACAAAGTTTGGAAAGAAGATATCCAATTTCTAAAATTTGATTTCAATAAAAACAAAAAAATTAATGAAAACATTGTACAATCAAATAATGTAAAAGATTTAGGTGTTCCTAACGTACACAAAGGTTGGAAAGAAGATATCCAATTTTCAAAATTTGATTTCAATAAAAATGATAAAATTAATGAAGACATTCTAGAATCAAATAATGTAAAAGATACTTTAGATAATCCTAATATAGACAAAGATTGGAATAAAATTAAAAAATTGTCTAAGCCTAAATTACTTTATGAATTTGATGTATTTTTAACACCGAACTATAATTTGCTTTCTTGTTCTAATGGTGATTTATTTAACAATAGTTCAATCAATAATGTCAAATTTTCAAAAAATAAAAATGAAATCAATAGAAATTCGGAATGCTTTAATTCTTCCAAAACATTATTGGAACCAAAATTGTGTTATGAAGTAGATATAAGTCCTTATGCAAATGGTAAAAAAATAGGTTCTTTGCATATTAAACTTGAAAATAAAAATAATATTGATAATAGTATCAAGTATATTGAACTTGAAAACAAGCAATCTCAAAGTCATTTCAATACAAATAAAGAATCTAAAGAATTACATTATGAAGTTAATTTCACTTGTAAAGTCCAAAATGACAAAGGTGGTAGAGAAAATGTAAATGACAAGTCAATATATCTACAAAATGTAGATATAAAGGAAATAAAAAATGAAAAAAACTCTAGTTTTGATTTTCCTAGTAATTCAAACATGTTAAGTGATTTCTCACAAAACTCCAATAAATCTAAGATTACAGATCATCAAAAACATAATGAGGATGAACAACACCTTATACGATTTTTGACATTGACTTTAGTGAACTAAATAATAATGTAGATTTTAAGAATTTATATTCAAACCAATTTATATTTGATCCAAAAGATCCATTGTTACTTAATATTTGTGTTAATTATGATGGTCACTGCGTGAGTCAATTGAAAATGCAAACAAATATGGATAAACAAAAATAAAGTATAGTCAATGATTTTATGAATATATTTTCTTATGAACTATATTAAGCACATAAGTATATTTTTATTTAAAAAAATATTTAAAAAAATAAAAAATACTATAGAATATATATATTTTTTTAAATGAAAGATAACATCACCAATAAAATACAGTCAACTTCCTATCAAAAAATATCTTTAACTACATGCACATGTATATAATCGAATTTCACATGTTTTAAAAATATAACAAATAAAATATAAATTAGTAATCCATTGTTTATATAGATGAAATTCATATTAGATTTTTGATTCATATTATACTATTATACTACTAAAATAATAACTCTCTCTATAATATCACAAATGCTACTATTAATAATAGGGGCTCATGCTTGCTTGCTATGCATTCATTGTATCACATATTAGTAAAATTCTGATTTATTTGAATAGAATGCATGATAATGATTTCAATAAGTCTTTGAAATAATTAATTTTAATATTTTGTAAAAACATTTTCAATCATGCATACATAAAAATAATATTTTCACACAATGTTATATTACAAAAATAGAGTAGTAGTTTGCAATCACCTCTATAATATCATTTTTACAGCTTTTATGATTTCAAAATTCTATTGCTACTACCAAATGATTTGAGAAATTTATTCAATTGAAGCGATTTTGGATTTGACAACAATTAAGTTGTTCATGAAGTTTTTGAAATTTACAAGTTTTTCTTTTCAATTCACCAAGCTTTTGGGTTGCCATTGTTCATAATAATTGAGTCAACTTTTGAATGCATTACAATAAATTTGTATCTTTTACAATATTCACCATTGTATATATTTCATTCATCAGTCAATAAATTTCTCAACATATGCTTCTTTATAAACAAAATTATACAAAGATTTTAGTAATTTTTATTTGAAGATTTATTGAAATTTTTTATCTACATTTTATCTAATACATAAAAATTCTAGTAAAATTCTACAATGAATGCATAGCATAGCAAGTGCCAACCGCTAGTTTAATCTAATATTTCAAATACCACATTCTATAATATTTTGATAATCTAATTCTTATTGAACTTCAAAATATGAATTGTTAATAGAAATCTATACATTATTACGTTTACAAATGATTAGTAGATACATATTATAATTTTGAATTTAATAGAATTTAATAGATTTAATAGAAAAATTAAATCTGTTTATATGAATTCAAAACAATTGACTATTTTGAATATAGTTTCATAGGCTATTTATGCTATATATACGTTTTTGTACTTTTCAAATTGAAATTGATATCTCTAAAATTTAACATCGTTTTCAAATACATAAAATGATTTAGATTTTTTTTATATAGAATTCCAATATTTGCTCATTTAATTTTTTCAAAAAGGAAATTATAAATTTTAAAGTTAAAAAAATTTGAGATTTGCATATAAATCCTTAACTATAAAGAAAAAAATTAAATATCTTGATAATAACATCCTATTTTTGAAACATCACATTCTAGTTTCATTGAATTAAGATTTATATAGATGTACTCTTGTCTTAAAAGCTCAACTATTACATATTATAATAGTTTTAAATTTAAGTTGTTTCAATATTTTACTAATGAAAATAGCTTTTAAAATCTATAGTCTAGGTTCATCTATATAAAATGTTCAAGTTCTTGAAATGATATTCTAATCACGAAATTATATGGAATTTCAAATTATTTTAAATTTATCTATTTAACCAAAATTTCACTCATAAAATAAAATAAAATTTTTTAAAGCTTAATTACAAAATCTTTTTTAATCTATTTTTTATTTCTTATAGTTTGATTAATGAAAACATAAACGATTTTATATTAAACATCTTAAATTTTTTTTCAAAGTATATAAGTTGGATAATTTTCTTTCATGATTTGAAAATAACAAATGACCTATATATATATATATATATATATATATATATATATATATATAAGTATTCATTATTTAATATTAAGAGTATCTTTAAAGGATTTTTAAAATTTAATATAAAATTAAAACATTGAACCTAATCAATAAAATTATGAAAATTGAAAAGAAAAACCATTCAATGCATCCCATGTTTTCAAGACACATTCGATTGTTATAAAATAATATTGATATTAAAAATTAACAATAGAAGAATAATTCTTTGTTTGATTAATGAACAAAGGTTCTACTGGAAAAGGAGCACTAACAAGTAAAGGATGGCATTCAAAGCTTAGATTTTGAAATACAAATTGGTATTTAGAATTGTTTAAAATACATGATCTAAACGCCTATCTTTTAAAAAAATTGCTTCTCAATATCTAAAAATTATTGTTATTATATATACTACCAATTATTGAAATTCCATTACATCATTATATTTTATATTTAGACTCATAAATGTTATACAAAATTTGAAATTTTATGAATTAATATCCATGAAAGAACAAAATCATGAAATTTTTTAGGGATAATTTTACTAATCTCACGTTATAGATGTGGATTCATATTTATGATACAAAACAATTCAAGACTCTTACTTTTAAAAATGTTTATTGAAAAAAAGTTTAAATAAAAAAATCCATAAAAAGTTGTATCTTGCTTCATGAATCTTTTGCAACTTGTATTTTCTTATTAAGGTCCGATTTACACCAATCCAAGAGGTGGGATAAGGGCACATTTTTGAAGGTTTTGATTGGCTAAAATCAAGAAATTCTTGGGAAATGGATTAAACATGAAATGAGAGGTCACAGTATCTAAAAAGGCCCCATGATGTGAGGCGTGCTTTTTTCCTATACACAAGCAAAAGTCTTCAAATTTTGAATGCTCTGGAATTGTAGTCATAGAATCCTTGGTGAAAGCACTAGAAGCCAAGAATTCTTCAATTTTACTTATAAATTACTATTTATAAATTTTTCTAATATATATATATATATAAAGGAAAATTTGTTGTTTCATTTCAATCATGACCTCATGGTAGTTTATACCAATTTAAAGGTCATGACCTCCAAAGGAGAATTTCTCGATGGAAAACAAAGGGGGCTTGAAGAGGGAGACTTCTCAATTTACTAGCCCCTTGTTTTGGTGTAAACCGAACCTAAACTATCTTGATACAAAATATGAAGTGACCTTCATCTATATGTGTAAATATCATACTTCGATATTATAATGTAGTCTTAGAGTCTAACATAACATTCTTTTAAAATAACTCTTGTTGTACTAACTTGTCTCAAAATCCATAAAAGTCTATATTCTAAAATTTTATGGAAGCAATGAAAAAATTATGCTAGAATTCAATTTATAAAAATAAAACTCTCATTGCAAAGATAGTGAAGTTTGATGCATAATAAATAGTTACTTTTGTAAATCATGACAAAGAAAATATTTTTTTGATGATTGGAATCTATGATTGCAGGAGTTTACATTTAATATACATGACTAGTATGATTTGCAATCATAAATTCTTAGTTGTTTTTGGTTTTAGACTAAGGGATCTCATGGTCACACTAGTTTTGTTTTGTTCTTGATAGCGCACTCTTGACTGGATTTATGACCTTGGTGTGTGACCACCTTTGGCACTTTGATTTATGTAATTGAACTTAACCATACAAAGATGACTATTTATACTCATCTCCAATCACTTTATATTTGTCTTTTATCTTTTCTTGTCATGTTCATTTTTTTAGCTTTGACTAACATGATTGCATTTTATTTGATGCTAGTAGTAGTCACAACTCACAAGTGAACAACAATGACTAGGAATAGTAATATATCTTATACATAAAGATAAGATGAGATTTTTCATGTCCATGACTCTAAAGCTGTTGACGCTTCCACTTTTATGAGGGAATGGTAGGAAAAAGTGACATTTGGGGATCATTTATCTATCACATTTACATTTGACATTTGATATTTGAGCCTTAAATAGTCACCTAAACCACCATAAACCACCGCTAGGCTTCAAGAGCACTAAAAACTGTTTTAACTTTCAATCTTCTTAGGAATACGGTAATCATTCACAAAATTATCATTCACAAAATAAAATGTTGAAGTATAGAATTTAAATTTTGTATTTTTCAAATTATATAGAAAGAATTTTTGAAGTTTGAAGTGATAAAGAAATAAACTTTGATTTCTCTAAAATGAAACAAATGCCAACTTACTAGTCTCTACTTTTGGTGCTCAACATTCATGTTAATAAAAATCTTGATAATTTTACATGCTCTATTTTTGTTAAGAAAACAAATTTTTGTAATGACCACCTTCAATCTACATAGCATTACTTGCAATACTATTTATATAGAAAATCCTATTTAAATCACCTTGTGATGAAAGCTTAAATCAAATTACATTAACCCTAAAGGACCAAGCTGCATTTTTTGGCAATATAGCAATTTTGGGCAGCTCACTACAAATGGAGTTTTAATTTATTTTTCTTTGAAAATTTTACATAACATGTGCCCAAGGAGTAGCTTTAAGGCCCAACAATTTTCTTAACTTTTGACTACATAGTTAAAAAGTTCTTGCATGATATGTGCTTTTCTTTGAGCTTTGGGCAGTCCAGGTAGCTCAGAAAATTTCTTTAAAAATGACTTTTAAAAAAAAAAAAATTTGAAATTGGCGTTTTAGATTTATATATACGTGGTAAGCTTTGAATCATTCAATTTCGATCAATGGGTCAAAAGTTATAAGGAGTTTAAGTTTGCGGATAGTTATAGTTTTCAAAGACTCCATACCTATCCGCAAACTTAAACTCCTCATAACTTTTGATCCATTGATCAAAATTGAATGATTCAAAGCTTACCACGTATATATAAATCTAAAAAACCAATTTCAAATTTTTATTTTTTTTAAAAGTCATTTTTAAAGAATTTTTTTGAACTGCCTAGACTGCCCAAAGTTCAAAGAAAAGCACATATCATGCAAGAACTTTATAACTATGTAGTCAAAAGTTAAGAAAAGTGTTGGGCCTTAAAGCTACTCCTTGTGCACATGTTATGTAAAATTTTAAAATAAAAAAAATAAAAACTCCATTCGTAGTGAGCTGCCCAAAATTGCTATGTTGCCAAAAAATGCAGCTTGGTCCTTTAGGGGTTAATAAGAATAACATCACCTTTATTCAATATGCCATTTTGTTCAAACATTATCAACTTTATACCATGTGTATCCATATGAATTAAAATATATTAAATATTTTGTTAACCCCTAAAGGCCCAAGGCCTTTTTTCTGCCAAAAAACACCCAAAACTGCCATTTTTTAGCAAAGAGTGAAGAAAAAAGAAAGAATGTTTTTTTTGCACATCTAACTATAGGATCTTACACCTAACTAGTATAAGAATGTGTGGAAAAAATTTCAGAATTTTTGACCGCATAGATTGCAAGATATCTACGTTTAAAGTGAAAAAAACAAGGTTTTCAGCACATTGTGGGATCAGATTTTTTGACTTTGAACATTTTTAGCTTAAAATTTTTGCACTACAGAGTTTTGAGCTTTAAATTTTTATATTGGAGAACTGAGTTGACAATCTACCCAAAAAAAAAAATTCAAAAAAACTTAATTTTCATTATTAAAAAAATTGTTAAGTAGAATTAAGTACAAGATAGAAGGAAAATCTAAAATATTCATATATTTTAGATGGAATTAAAATGCACTAATCCCAATGGTGAGATTATTCTAGCAAGTAAACTAAACCATGCCAAAAAAAAAAAATTGAAAAATTTGAAAAATTGCATTAAAAAATGAGTCCTACAAGTTATTTTTTTCAAAAAGACGCTCTGACTGCCCGAAAAACAAGAATGTCCATGACTTTCTCACAACAAATCCAAATGAAATGAATCAAACCTTTCCAGATAGACAAAAATATAATCTATGGGAAAAAAAGTTCAAAAAAAAAAAAAATTATTTTTTGCAAAAAATTTTTTGTTGCCCGCTCTCCCCTGTTTTGAGCTTATTTGGGCATAACTTTTTTTCCCGGGCACCGATTGAAAAAAAATTATACTCCCACAAAGCTTATCAGTTTCTCTATCTTCTAAAAAAGTTTTAAAAAATCAGGACAAAATTTCAGCCCGTAGGTACCTGCCTGAAATCCCACTTGTCCGTTGAACGAACACTTGGGCCTTTAGGGGTTAAATCACCAAGAAAATGGTGTATGAGGTTATGCAACAAGACTCTTCTTCCATTCTTGTAAGATTGGTTCCAAAAAAATATTTTAAAGACAATGCTTAAACACCACTAGGTTAAAATTTGCAATATAGATTCCAACCAAAATAATTGACTATGTGCAAATAGAAATGAATGGGATCATATCCATGAGATCAATTATATTGAGTGATTGTTTGAATATCAATTCTTTTTAACAAATAATCAATAGTACATCTTTGCTCTCTAAGCAAATGCATTGAACATAATACATAAGTCTGAGAGATCTAGTCCTAAAAATAGAAAAGTGGTGTTCACAAGCATTGAGCTTAAAATAGAATTTACCTACTACAAGGCATTCAACACATTGACGAAATGCTTCAATAAATTTACAAAGGATCTTCTATCTTTAGTATATAAATCCATCACATGAAGTGTTTGATTTAGGGTCTTTAGTTTTTGGAAAAAATTGTGAACATTTGTAGGTGAGTAACATGAATATTATGAGTGCATATTATATTGGTTTGGAGGTATCTTATGCCTTTGGGGCAATTGAGGTAACACACTTTAAAAATTCATAATAAATTCACATTTAAAAAAAAACTATAACTTCAAATGGTGTCCCCTTCTCTAACATTCTATAGAGGCAGTGCGGTCGATCACCTATGTGCCAGGATCAAAGCTTCTATAGTGTTGTATTGCCATGAAACTTCAAAGTTCATGTTGTCATGTATTATCAATTGTACATTGATAGAAAAACAATGGCATCCTAAAATAAATTATATTCCTCAATTTTGCAAACTCTATGAAACATAAGGTGGGAGGTTCATAAACCGTCTTTTTAAACCTACCTGCCTCATCAATGATAGTAATAATGATAGTAATGATATTTCACAGAACACGTCACTCACTCCTAAATAAAGGAATAGCATTCTAAACCTAACTTCTTTATAGACCTTCTACGTTTGTGGTCAAAATTCTCTTGTTCCTTTCAAGAGCCGGTTAGAAAGGCAACCATAGCCGACACCACAATACTATTTGATACAACATGTCGTTCTATACAATCCAAAGATGGTAACAAGAAATTGAAAAGAAGCAATCCCAAAAATAATTCTTGGAGGTTAATTCAAAAGGACGGGTCAATCATTGTAAAAATCATCTTTTTTAGTACACAATGAATCATCTACTTAAAAACAACCAAAAGCGTTGACTTCATTGGAGGTCAAAATACTATGCAAGACCTCTCCTTTTTGCACAAAATTCAAAGGATGAACGTATGCACTTCTGCCTTACATAGAAGAATTCTCTATCATCCTTTGGGACACTCTTGTCCACAACGTTCTTATAGTTTAAACTTATGGAAGCCTGTGAGCAGAGTTGAGATGTCACCAGGCAAGGTAGCACAGTTGCACAAAAATAACACATGAATACACTCTATATACACACTAATTATATATAGTGTCTTTGAATCATTCCAAGCACTTACTTCTGACCTCACATACACACAACCAGAGAGCATTCGAAGCTTAAGTGTGGTGTAAGTGTGGTGTCTGAGGTAGTCTATTGTTAACCCCTAAAGGCCCAAGGCCTTTTTGGATTTAGAAACATCATTGCTATTGAAGTGTTATAGATCTAAATGACACTAAGTTATAGAGATCTCAATCATACAATCTTGTAGTGTATATATTGTAGATGACGTGGATCAAATTTAGAGTCATTGGCTACATAGATTGCAAGATTACAATGTTTTAGTGTTAAAACAGGGTTTTGAAATTTTCCTAGCAACACATTTGGTGGTGAAATTTGATTTCTAAATCTACTCAAATGAAAAAACTTTAAGCTGTAAAGTGATTGAAAACCAATATACAAATACATTAATGAAAAAAAAATCATTCAATTCACTCATTGTGTTTGGAAAATGACTTTGAAATGTCAGTAAACAACAAGAAAAGTTGCAAAAAATACGTCTAAGTCTAAACCTCCTACTAAAACGCTTTTTTTTCACTCATAACTTCTTGGATTGATATGAAAATTTAGCTACACAAAGTAGACTAGTATGCGCAACTTTCACAAATTTTTTATTAGAAATGGACATTGTATGAAGAAGAATTAAGCCGCCAAATTCATTGTAATCCAAAAATGTCCAGATTTTGAACTTTGAATTGCTGCCACACATTCAAAACAATTTGGATTGACATGAAAAGTTTACTACAATAATTGCACTTTAAAGGAAACATAATCCAATAAATTTGATTGAAAACTAACATTGGATGAAGGAGATACAAGCCCCAAAGTTGTAGCCATCATATGCAGTTTGGTGAACTCAAACTAAGCCTGTGAACTTGATTGGCTTCCCCCAAATCAGCAAATCTTGGATTGATTTGAAAATTTTACTACACAAACTAGAAAAAAGAGCGCAAATTTTCCAACAAGTTTTATTGAATTTGAACATTGGATGCAAAAGTTACAAATTTCAAATTGGACTTGAAACTATGTGAGGAAACTTTTGGGCCTTTGGGGCGATTAGAGGTTAAAATGACCTTTTAAGATCTGATTGCATTTTAGGGGAAGCTAAATAAACTAAAATAATTTTTCCAGTAATTTTTTTGTAGGAAGAAAAGTGGATTGGCATCTAATCCAAGTCGTTTCATGTTTTTTGGATCATGGAATTAGTTATAAACTTTTGAAGTTAAAACATGTGATACAATTTTTTTTTATCTTTTTTTGGGTAACTAGCTTGAAAATCCACTTCATTTTGCTTAATTTCATTAAATTTGATTAATTTTCAAGTTATGCTCATGCTGCTGATTATTAAATAGACTTCTATTACACCCTCATTACTAAAATCTTGACATCTTTTGCAAAATTCACACTTTGACATTGCACTGGGGCTATATGTCCCTACTAAATCTCATGTAATTAACCCCTAAAGGCCCAAGGCTATTTTTCTGCCAAAAAACACCCAGAATTGCCATTTTTTTAGCAAAGAGTGAAAAGAAATTAAAAATGTTTTTTTTGCACATCTAACTATAGGATCTTACACCTAACCAGTATGAGATTGTGTGGAAAAATTTCAGAATTTTTGACCGCACAAATTTGCATTATATCTACGTTTAAAGTGAAAAAAATAAAAACTTCAGCACATTGTGGGATTGAATTTTTTGACTTTGAACATTTTTAACTTCAAATTTTTGCACTACGGAGTTTTGAGATTTAAATGTTCATAGTGGAGAATTGAGTTGAAAATCTACCCCCCCCAAAAAAAACTCAAAAAAACTTAATTTTCATTATTGAACAAATTGTTAAGTAGAAGTAGGTACGAGATAGAAGGAAAATCTAAAATATTCATATATTCTAGATGGAATTAAAATGCACTAATCCCAATGGTCAGATTGTTCTAGCAAGTAACCTTAACCATGCAAAAAAAAATTTTGAAAAATTTGAAAAATTGCATTCAGAAATGAATCTTACAAGTTATTTTTTTCAAACAGATGCTTAACTGCCCGAAAAACAAGAATGTCCATAACTTTCTCATAACAAATTCAAATGAAATGAATCAAAGCTTTTTAGATAGACAAAAATATAATATATGAGAGAAAAAATACTCAAAAAAAAAGAAAAAAAAGAATTGCAAATTTTTTTTGCTACCCGCTAGCCCCTGTTTTGAGCTTATTTGGTCATAACTTTTGTTCCCATGCACCGATTGTGAAAGAAATTATATTCCCATGAAGCTAGTCAGTTTTTCTACCTCCCAAAAAAGTTTCAAAAAATTTGGAAAAAAATTCAGCCCGTAGGTACCTGCTCGAAAACGCATTTGTCCCCTGAAGGAACAACAGGCTTTTAGGGGTTAAATAATGGAGGAAATGTGGATTTTAATGCCTAAGTGACATCTAGATGCATTGGAAATTTGGTCATGTATCTATAATTGACTTAAAGTTTATTAATGGTGCACATATAATTGAAATTACTGACTAGTTGTAAGTCTTGGATGTTTGTTACAATGGTATGAAAACACACTAATCAAGCATAAGCAAGTCTAATTGATGAGTAGTCCATATGGAACTAGTTTGTATTGTCAAATCAATACAGTATAATTGTAGTAGAGTTAGCTTGTAAAGCAAATTGATGAGTTTGACTATGAATTAAATCAAGTATACACAAATTGAGATACTTCCGTGTTCCTGTGTTAAAATTTTACATTTGGAATTTGTAAATTATGACAACTCTCCCATACATCATATCTAGTAGTTGAGAGTTGTCATTGTAGCAAACCAAGTCAAATTACAAAGTTTATAGTGAGGTCAAGTCGATAGTATAGCCAGTGGTTGGTGGCACATTACAAAAAAAATTAGCCTTCAAGAGGTTGGCTTCCCTTCACAAATGGGCTGTGAGTTCTTTGCAATAGAACTCACAACCCCTTTGGTCACTATTATGAATAGTGACAATAATAAAAAATATTAAAAAATCAAATTAAAAAAACCAAATAATAATTAAATAATAAATCAAGCTGACAAGGATAATTTTGGCTACATCAGCTTTGGAATTTATGAATTTCCCTATTTATTTTAATAATAATAATATTTTTAATATTTTTTAATATTTTTTCAATTATATTATTGAACTGTCCCTGATTAGATCAGGCCTTGCAATCAGTAGTCAAAAAAAAAAAAAAAAAAAAAATTCCCCCATTTATTCGGTTAGCGTTCTCTGCTGTCTGGGAACTCACAGACCTCCCGCGGGCTCATTTTTCTTGTAATGAAGTCGACTAGGACATAGGACGCCATAGGGTCTAGAATTAGCCCGTGTGGTTTTGGATGCCTTATGTGTCAAATTGACTTTGTTGCTTGCTGTAAAAGACTAAGTCTATTTTTATATACAAAAATGGAATAAATGGCTGTCGTGAAGATATAAATCAAACACTAGGAATGAAATCATCTTTCTTTGTACTTATATATAGTTGCATGAGATAGAAATACCGATTTCCTTTGGTATAATAAAAATTACAAATTAACATTAATAGACAGGAGAAAAAGAAAAGAGATTTTCATTGAATAAAGTAAAGATGAATATATTTATAAATACTTATATTATTAAGTGGCTAGAGCATACATATGCAAAGACAAATTGACCATCCTTTGACGAATTGACTTGAGAATTGACGTAAGCCACACACTAAACAAGACTGTGATGTCATACATTGAATCTAGCATTGGATGACAAATTGACATTAAGAACATTTCTTTGGATTGATCTTATAAAATAAACTTGAAAATGAAGTAGATAAGTATCCACAATACAAAACAAGTGACTTTTGTCATAAAACATTAAACTTAGTGACCTTTCCTAGAGGAATTACCCTCCTGTATTTGTTGTCTTGAGATTTTATTAAATAGATAAAATCTCTGTTACCAAAAATGCATTGGTCCCTAAAAGCAATCACCTCATGAAATGTGCACTATTAGTGCATTGAAGAAAGCAAAATGTACTTGTGTATTAGTGGTCGCTATTAGAATGGGGTTGCTTTTAGAGCATCCAACTTTAACCCTTTAACGTCCAATGATGGCTAGAAATGGCCTGGGCCTTAATGAGATCCACTGTTCAATTTTTTTGCTTTTTATTAATTGTACATTAAGCTTACTATTATTTCTGCAGTGTGGTATGATTTGGACAATTATGAATGGATGGATGGCTTGCTCACTCATTCATCTGCAGCTTGTGGAGGCCCTGAATCCTTTTTATTAATGTTGACACCATTAGGATGCAACAAATTTTCACCAATTGCTTACTATTTGTATCCACAATTGTCTTGTAGCACCTTGCAAGACAAAGCCCTTTTCATTAATCCTAACACTATTGGGATGCGGGGCATAATGTCTTGTATAAGAAGCAATAGGCCAATTTGTTGGGTGTCAAAGGATTAAGTTGATCATTAAAGAGAGTCAATGTATACTGAGTGGGTACATCCAAAATGGCACCTTGCTATCATCACTTTGTGTACATATCGAAAATCAAAAAGTACATATTTTGTAGAAACAATTTCAGAACCTCTACCCAAGAATAATTTGACCCTTCCTAACTTTTGCATACAACATCCAATTGTCATGTTTTTTGATGCGTTGGAACCATCTTTTCTTTTGCCAACAAGAAAATATGGAAATTTGACCAATTTTAATCACTGATATATACATTTGTGGAAGAGACAATTTGAGAACCTCTACCCAAAATGCTTCGACCCTTCCTAACTTTTGCATTTGGTATCCAAATGTGGCGTTCTTTGGTGCGTTGGAACCTCCTCCCACTTGCCAACAAGAAATATGGAAATTTGACAAGTCTAATAAGGCACAGGAGACAAAAGAGGATTATCCGGCACATAACCGGTTGTTGAGTTTTCAACACTCACGTGGCACCGTCCCATTGGCAACCCATCACCATTGCCATTACAAGTTGTAACTCATAACCTTCTCTCCTTTCAACTTGCTTCCTACACCCTTGGATCATGAAGATCAAAGGTTGTGATTGAAAAGTGAACAACCAGTTATGTACGATAACCTACTCGCCGCTACCGCGGCTCTGTAGGTTATCTAATACATTCCCTTTCATGGGTCCGTCCTCGAACGGCGGGACTTGAAGCTCTTTCCAGAACTGCACCCAGTCACCCACGGTGTCCCCTCTGGACTGTACAGGACAGGACAATGATCAACTTGCTTTTTCCAGCTCAGCAATGGGCCTCAGTCAACAGGAGTTCAGTTAAGACCCAACTTGGTCAACACAAACAAACTCCTCCTTTAGTTATGAGCAGTATCCTCAACCCTTGGAACCCCAAAAAAAATGCTTTCCGTGGTGTGAAGAACACAAAAAAAACTCTTATTGTGAGTTAGAGGAATTGGGAAATCGAGGTTACTGATTAATCCACTAGAGATTTGAATTGATACAATCAGGTTTTTGGAAAATATTATTACGCAACAATTATGTGCGTTATCCATGGGCATGCTTACCAGTTTGTATAGAATACACAAAAAGAAGTGCAAAAGAACAGCATTTGCACATCCATTGTCTATTACTCATTTTTTAATTTGGTACGGATACTTTCTCCAATTCTGTTTCCTTTGTCCTCGATGAACCCACTTTGTCTTGAAGACTCTATCTATCTTTTTGTTTTTTCCAACACAACAAAAGTATCTTGCACATTTGTCACTCTATCATTGCTTTTAATACACTTGTCTCACATTCATACTATTTGACCTTTATTATGACTTTCTTCCAAGCAATCAAATTATAGGGTAGAGTGTATCATACATAGTTTTTGCTCCCGTTTTACTTATTCAAAGCTAAAAAATTATTAGCATGGTTTCAAAAGAGAATTTTCAAACAATTTCAACAGTTCCAGGTTCATGCATTTGAAATCACAAACTTATAAATTTGCTTCAAGTCAAACTAAGGTCAAATTGCTACACACTTCCAAAAGCTACCTTACTCCGAGGAGATGGATGGGCCGTTCAACACTTAAGAGCCACGTGTCATGCTTAGAGAGGTGGTCTTGGACTACAAATAGTTGCTTATGTTGGCATGAGAGCATTCATACTGCAACACGATGAAGCAACACTCTAAAGGTTTTGTGGATCTGCTCTAACGTATCAAAGCTTTTTGTCGCTCCAACTCTCTTCTAAGTTCCAATTGTCGCTCCACACCACCGGCCTACCGGGCACTAGGGATTTTTTCTTGAGCAAATTTTTGTTAAAAAAGGATGCAAATTTTTTATAGAGAATATTTCAAAAGATATTCTTGCTTTTACAATGGATGGAATTGCTAAATTGCTATAAAATCTTGGAATGGTATCGCTTTATTTTAAATGAATGTCACAATGAATGTACATTCTTTTGGATGTACAAATGAATTTTCATCCAAAAATTG
The DNA here is from genome assembly GCA_963969595.1 of Neckera pumila. NCBI lineage: Eukaryota > Viridiplantae > Streptophyta > Bryopsida > Hypnales > Neckeraceae > Neckera > Neckera pumila. Next base: position 2,467,529 of record OZ018414.1, on the reverse strand, counting down.
TAGGTTTCATTCATTTCCATGAATGGAAGAATATCCCTACCAGGGGGCTTCTCTATTACTAACTCCATCTGGATGAAAGGGAGCAAAGATGGAGATAGGGAAGGCAACCGCCCACCAATTCTTCCACAGAATTTCAACTTATTCCAGGCTTAGAGAAGTCAAAATGAAATTGTAGAAACAGTAACAAGGCCAAAAAAATAGTATTCCTACAAACCCGTGAAGTACAATTCCTGCTGCAAGGATGACAACAAATTAACCCCTAAACTACCAAAATCCCCTCGCAAGACACTTGGGATTTCAGGCAGGCTCGTGCGACTTGAATTTTGACTTGATTTTTTGGAAACTTTTTTTGAAGATAGGAAATTACATTAGCTTTCTAGAAATATAAGCTTTTTTTCAATCGGTGCCTAGGAGCCAAAATAAAGTCACCCAAAGTCAAAAAAGCAATTCGCCGGATAGAAAAAAAAAATTGAAAACTTGAATTTAAAATTTAAATTTTTTTCTCAAAGATCTTGTTTTTGTCTATATTTTAATCTTTGATTCATTCTATTTGAACTTAGTACAAGAAAGTTATTAACATTCTTGTTTTTTGGGCAATCTAAGCATCTTCAAAAACAACAGCTTACAGAATTCATTTTTTAATGCAATTTTGAATTTTTTTGAATTTTTTTTTGACAAGGTTAAGTTTATTTGCAAGAACAATACTACCATTGTAATTATGGTGTTTTAATTCCGCCCAATAGCTACTAATGATTTAGTGATTTGTTCAATTTTGGACCTACTTCTACTAAACATTTTTTTATATGTGAAAATCAAGTTTTAACATTCTAAATTTTTTTTCCGACTCTCAACTCAAATGTTTAACATTAAAAATTTAACTTTATAGTGTGTAGTGCAAAAACAATCCACAAATGGCTGCCAAAGACTCAAAGTCATCTGCAATTGCAAGCCAAAGTTCAAAAAAACTTCTTTTTTCAACTTCAAATGCTAATATCTTCCAATCTATATGGTCAAACTTCATGAAATTCTTACCACATGATCTAAGGCAAATGAAGTATAAGATTCTATGGATAGATTCTAAAAAAAAAGTCTTTTTTGGTTTAGGGAGTGATTGTAGCAGAAATGGTAGTTTTGAGTGGTTTTGGAGCCAAAAATTGCCTTGGTATATTAGGAGTTAAATAGGGATTACTGCATTTGAATTATGTATTTAAATTCCTATATAGGGAATTCGGACTCCCTTCACTAAAATTTTAGAGGCAGGGAATGTTGGAGGTAGGGGGGGCTTTTCTATCTAAATGAATTTCATCTAGATAGGGATATGGAAGTCTTTGGTAGGGATGCTCTAAATAGCTTCACTCTAGTAAAGATCACTTTTTGCATTGCCAAAATAAATGAAAGCAAAGCCTTACTATTGGCACTAAGTGGAGCTTGCACCTCTTTATTGGCTATAAAGCTTGACAACTAGAGTGGAGATGTCCTAAAGTTAGACCAAACAAGTGTACGTTACTACAAGTGTGTGACACTAAAACATTTGCAAATGAATGCGACAACAAAAAATTCAAGCATTGTAAATCCTAACTTTTAACTAGGGAAATGACCATGTGTTCAAATTTCAAACAATAGATGAATGCAAACATGTCTCGAGAACTTAAAATCTCTACATTTTCATCCATCTAAATATTTTTAGACTCTTATGTCAATTCTCTTATGTTTCTATAGTGCAAATTTTCACAACTTCCTTTTGCAAGTCATCTATAGGTAGTATAAACATGTTTCACCTCCAAAACTAATTAAAAAAAAACTGAAAAAAAAATTATATAAAAATCTTAACAAATCAACATGATTAGGATTTAACATTTATTCAATATAAAATCAATTTTCAAAAGAATTTCAAATTTTTGGTTTCAAATTTTATTGAAAAACATATATTAGTATAGTACTTAGATGATTTAATCACGATGGATGTGGTCTTTAGATCATACTACATAACTTTTGTTTGAAAGTCATCATTAAATTATTATTATTATTAAATGCATTTTGTAATACATGTTTATAATTTTGAAAATATAGACTACCTTCTTGTCCTTAAGAGGGTAATATTCAAACATTTTAAAGTTTAACACATGTTATTAAAACATAAGCAAGGAATATAATATATATAGATTTAGTTAATGAGTGCATCTACCGCTAAGGCTTGAGCAATAAGAAGAAAAATCACTTGAAAAAATGTAATCATATAAGGTGAATGTACCTATACCCGATAACTTAAGGGATTTTCCAATAGATGTTGAGCAATTTAAGGCACAAGAAATTTTTACCATGTAGAAAGATAAGAAATATGGGGATTCCCAAATTTTTGTATTTTTATTCTCCAAATTGAAATTACTATAAATTTTGGGAGTCAAAAAGTTGTCATGACTAGTAGCCAATCTCTAGAGTCATCCAATTTCAATCATCTAAAAAACTGCTTTTCCACTCACTATTTCTTATTTTTCTTCCTCACTACATTGGGACGTGTCATAACCTTATTAGTCCCAACCTTGAAAAAATACATTCCAAATTTTTTAGCCATGGTTGGAAATAGTGCCCCCTACAAGTTGGTTATGGGTCATGATCGACTATGGGAACATTTATCTTAAAGAGCAATTACACATTCTATTACATCAACTATAATGATGCACTTGAAGTGTATTGAATGCTTGATTTGCACTTGTTTTGCACTCAAAAATCCATTCTAAAACTCAAATTTGCTAAAGAAAATCAAAACCATTTCATAACCTTTATCAAACATTTCAACATAATTTTCACCTCATGATTTGTATAAAACATTCATTTGAATGAAAAAAAAGAAAAAAGAAAAAAGAAAATAAATAAATAAATAAATAAATAAATAATATATATATATATATATATATATATATATATATATATATATATATATATATATATATATATATATATATATATATATATGTATATATATACTTATTATACCATCAGAAATTTAATCTACAATTTTGTCCATCAAAGCAAATTATAGAAATGCCAAAAAATCTTAAAATTCTATAAATATAAAAAATTAGGATCTTTATGATTTTAAAGATCTACTTTCAATTGTTATCAATGAATGTTCTAAATTTGGTAAGCTTGATGCATTGTAATGAATCACTTTTAGTGATAATCTTCTCATTAGACCATTTTAAAATCTTTTCCTATATTTTTTTAATTTTTTTTTTAATATTGTTATGTGCCTTTGATATGTCTAGTTCATAAATAAAGGTTTTTTTACCTAGTGTGCAAGTATCTTGAAGTTACAGTTATAATGTTGAATTTTTATTCTATTGCACAAATTCTCATAACAAATATAATATTCTCAATCCAATTAGGAGAAGACCAATCATATGCTGAAAACCATGTCTAAACTTAAGAAGAACTATTAGAATGATGGAATGAATCATTGTGAATAAACTGGTAGAAGAATCATAATGTTGAGAGAAGATAATTTAGAAAAAACAAAAACATGACCTTGTGGGAATTTGAAAAATCAAAAAAATATTTATGACAAATTTTGTGAAAAGAAAGTATCTATATATAATAAAAATTCCTTTCAAAAATGAACATGTATTTTATTCAAGGATATGATGATTTTTCAAAGTTTAAATGTTCTTTATATGGTTCAAAATTTTAGAAACTTTCAAAATTTTAAGCTGTTATTAGCATAATAAGGAAGAATTTTGAAACTTTCTAAATGTGAGTGTCATTTGTAATTAGAAGATTCATATTTTATTGTATAAGACTCATTTTTTTGAATTTTTTTAACTTACTCATGTAAAACTAAGCTATGCATATGAAACCAAGGCTCAAATTATGCTTTAATTTGAGGTTTAGATTGCACAATAATGATTTTCTTACAATATTGCCTCAATTAGTTCATGAATCATTTACAAAATATAGTATAAAACCAATGTCCATTAGGAAAAATATTTCATTACATGAAATTCGGGGGTCTTAGAAGACTGTGAGTTCCCCTGCTGTCTGCTGCGTTCCCGCAGTCTGGGAACGCGCAGCAACAGCTGGCTGACGTGGTCGAGCGACTGCCACGTCACTTTTTAAAAAATAAAAAATAAAAAATAAATTTTTTTTTGCTTAAAATGATATTTTGGTAAAATTTTTTTTTTTTTTTGAATTTTTTTGAATTTTTTTTTTCTGACACACCCGTATCGGCGTTCACTGGATCTGGACAGATCAGGGAACAGGCGTGAAACGGCCCTCCGTGACCCCCAAATATCATCTAATGGTTAAGACTATTTTCTGTAGATACTGTATTCGGTTAGAAACTTTTATAAATTAGTATTAAAAGCATAGATTTAGTTGATTACAAAATTGAAATAGAATTTGATTAATCTTCAAACAAATTTTAGAACTATCTAGTAGCAAAATCCAAACTTTAATTTGGACAAATTTTGTACAGTGGTACAAATGATAATCAATGATGAGCTTGTGCCTTCTTGTAAACAACATTTGAATTCAAAGCTACATTGATTTGTTCTAATACTATATCTAATTATTAGGGCTGTCGTTTTATGCCAAATAATTAATTAAAGTAGCAAGAAGTGGGTAAGCAAGTGCATTCATTATTAATAAAAATTTCAATTTTTTATTTAAAAAATTTCAACACCTTTATATGCGTCCACTTTGTCTATACATATCCCTTATATCTACATGAGCTTTTTAATGCTTGATTTGTGGGGAGAAAGCAAGTGCTTTATAGAAGTGAGAAAGTAGGACGTACAATAATTCATAAAGGATATGTAAATTAAAACATGGAAGAGCTCAAGTGCTCATATTCTAACGCAACAATTGTTTTCACAAAAGAACTTTAGACCTCCATAATTTTGTGTTAGAGACTCTAAATCACAAGTGGATTTTTAAAGGTGAAATTTAATTTGATTTCCCACAATTTTTTAGTTGACAACATTTTGAAAAAAGTTGATTGATATAATACTTAAGTAAAGTCTAAATACATTTACTTTGTTTTTTCTTTGAGCTCCCACCTTGCTTCAAATATTTCATAACCTTTGAGGATTGATGAATACTATAAGAAAGACTTCTTCATTCTTCCTACTTACATCATATTAGTGAAGCTAGCCCTTCATAATAGTAAACCAAACTATCTTGATAATTGATGGTGCATGTGAAACTTTTAATAAAAATTAAACTTTAAATTTTTGATATGAGAAGACTTGAATTTCTCCATTTGACCCATTTTCTGAAATTTAAGCACTTGCAACATTAATTTATTTGTTTTCCAACTCCCTTTTAGAATAGTTTTAAAAAGAATCTAATTATTATTTTATTATTTAATTAATGCGGATTGTGATAGGTAGATATGCCAATGCTGTGATACTAATTTATCAAAGTCAGATTATTTTGAAGAAGTGCAAATTGAAACATGATTATATGATACTAATTTTGACAAAAATATAATTTTGTGGTATTACTAATTTTTTAGGTGTTGTTACTTTTTTCCCCTTGCTATTAGGACAAATTATGTATTGTATCAAATCCTAAAAAAGTGTTTTATCCAAGAACCATACGTTCAAATTGTGATTCAAAATACAAAACTTAGCTTGCCTTGTGCATTGTTTAGAGACAATGTAAATGATATAGTAAAGCTGTGTTGTTCTTGAAGTATTGTAGATGTTATCCTCAAAGATTCTCCCAAAATTAACCTCTAAAGGACCAAGGCCTTTTTTCTGCCAAAGAACTCTCAAAATTGCTATTTCTAGAGCAAAGAGTAAAAAAATCTGAAAATTGTTTTTTTTGCACATCCAACCATTAGATCTTATATCTAACTAGTATGACAATGTGTGGAAAATTTTTTAGAATTTTTGACCGCACAGATTGCAAGATATCTGCGTTCAAAGTGAAAAAAACAAGATTTTCAGCACATTGCGGGACTAGATTTTTTGACTTTGAACATTTTTAAATTAAATTTTTTGCACTACAAAATTTTTAGCTTTATAATGGAGAATTGAGTTGAAAGTCTAGGAAAAAAAAAGAATTTCAAAAAAACTTAATTTTCATTATTAAAAAATTTGTTAAATAGAAGATAATACAAGATAGAAGGAAAATCTAAAATATTAATATCTTTTAGATAGAATTAAAATGCACTAATCCCAACGGTGAGATCGTTCTAGCAAGAAAACTAAACCATGTGTATCTTTTTTTTTGAAAAATTGCAAAAATTGCATTCCAAAATGAATCCTACAAGTTATTTTTTTCAAAAACATGCTCTAATTGCCCCCAAAACAAGATTGTCCATAACTTTCTCATAAAAAATCCAAATGAAATGAATCAAAGCTTCCCAAATAGGCAAAAATGTAATCTATAAGGAAAAATAATTTTTTTTTAAAAGTTAAATTTTTTTGCAAATTTTTTTGCTGCCCGGTCTCCCCTGTTTTGAACTTATTTGGACATAACTTTTGTTCCCGAGCACCAATTGAAAAAAATTACATTCCCACTGAGTTTATTAGTTTTTCTATCTTCAAAAAAAGTTTCAGAAAATCACGACAAAAATTCAACCCGTAGGTACCTGCCCAAAATCCCATTTGTCCCCTGAACGGACAATGGTCCTTTGGGGGTTAAAGCCCCTTGGATTGAGTATGTTGGTTTAAGTTTGTACTCTATAGAACAAACCATGTATTACATAATTAGGCATCTAATTTTTTTTATATTTTAATCTTGAATTGAAAAAAAATTCCCATTTCGAAAAGGCATTAACACAGTTTATTATATTCATACCTTTGCAAATCCATGTCTAATCCTAATCCAAGTGGCATGGAATGGTTGGAGCAATGTTCAAATGACAAATTCAAAGGCCAACTCCTAAAATTTTGGGACGATCAATGGACCGACTTTGAAGGCGTAAGAGCTCATGCATTTGGGAAGCGGAAGGGGGGGTGTTCATTCTCGGGAGTCGGGGGGGACCCGGCGAAACGGAGGGCGGGAACGGAGGGCCAAACCCTAAAACCGTTGCGGGCAGAGCCTAGCATGCAGAATGAGCAGCAGCGATGGTGGCCGATGAGTAGTGTTCCAGCCCAGCAATATGCAGCTTTTCCGTGAAGGGGATCAAGCTGGAGTGAGAATCAGTAGCTCGGGGCCTGGAGAGCAGGAATCACGGTGAAAGGTTGAAAGTTCATTGCCAAAGCAGGCCATTGCCCAATCCCGAGCTCGCTGCGTTGAATGTGCGACGCTCTTTCGTGTGCATTGTCAGGAAAGCTCGTTATTTTTAGCCTAGGGTTTCGGATGCTAGTTGCGATTCGCGCGGGAGCCGAGGGTTCGGGGTAGGAAAGTACGAGACTACAGTTGTGGTGATGGATCTGACACCCGGGGGCGGTAGTTGTTGTTGTCGCTGCTCCGTCGAAGCGTCACAGGAGGGGAGGTCTTGGTGTTGTAATGCCGTGCTGTGATGGTGGAGATTCGTGGAGGAGGCGCGTTGGTGGACGACGACGATGACGGGAGTGGTGTTTTGCGGTGCGCGGTCAAGGGTGCCGTCCATCCTGGGTAAGGACGGAGCATTCAGGGTTCACAGGTGTGTGGACGCCTTTGTTTGTGTGGATGTTGTATGGTAAAGATCCCTCGGACAAGATCGTCTGGATTTCTACGTTTTACGGGAATGCAGATCTCGGAATGCGCTTTTTTGGACCGAGATGACCGTTAGTGGTGTGGTAGATTTTAAGTTTAGATCCTAAAACTGTTCAAAAACCGAAGTGTGCCTCCGGCATTACATTTGGTAGTGATGAGTGCAGGTCAGCTCAGTCAGTTTGGGTCTTCGGTGTCAGTAGTATGGAGAGCTGCGATCAAGCCACATTCAGGACGCTTTAGAGTTCTGCGATTACGTAAGTCGGCCTCACATTAACAATGTGGTGATTCAAACTGCCTTAGCTACGAGAGTCTGCAAAGGGACGACATCCTTCGACCGCGAAATTAAATCTTCAAAGAGTTTTTAGAAGTTACGAATCGCACTCGTCACAGGAGGCCAGCTCAGGTGGTACTACTGGTCAGTATCTGTAGCGTGAGAGCTACGATCAAGCCTCATTTAGTGTGGTGGTCCTCTGTGATTTTTTCGAACTCAATTGGCCGGTGATTCAAACTGCATTAGCTGCGAAAATGTGCTCTACTTGGCAAGGAATGGCAGGCGAAGTAATCTTCGAAAGAGTTCTTATGACTTGACTTCCTCGTGCAGATGCTGCGCCTTACATGAGAATGTGTGCGGGTCTTCATCATCAATGGGTGGCTGTAACAGTTTAGTTGCAATATTAGCTTGGAAATAGTGGTTGTGGAAAGTCCGCAATTTGAAATGGAGGACCAATTCGCGAATATTCTACAGCGAAACTATGGATTGAAGGTTGTCGGGAAGTCGGCATCCTATGGGCCTCGATCAGACGAGAGGATGTCTGCGAGGGCATTGGATAGAGGCAAAAGCGTGGGAAGTGGATTTGGACGCCTCAATCAGTCTGCCGCTGCCGCTGCGGCGATGGTGGCGGCAGGAGACAGCATCGGAGCAGGCCATACTGGGTTGAATAAGTCTGGACGCCAATCAGATCCATCTGGTAACGCACCTGATCAAGGTTTTCGTGTCTCCACAAAGTAAGCATACATCACGAGATATTGCTTGGTCATTCCGGCTTTCTGCTGTACCCGTCCGAGTCCCTTCTGTGTTATGATCTGTCTCCGTGTATGTGACCCATGCTCTAAGTTCCCTTCGCTATTCCGAATTGCCTTGGTCTTCTTGAGTTTGCTGGAGCATTGTATTTGGCCTTTCTCTGGAGCCGTGATATGGACGAGTTGAATTTGGTTACGTCAGTAGTGCTCATATTTGCGTTGCGCGCTTTGGCCTGGGTGGAGTTTAGTCTTCCCTTTTTGCCGCATGTTCTGCCGCTGTGAAATGAGCACTGAAGACGGCTTGCGTTGACATGGGGTTGGCTGGTGGGTGCGTGTTCAGTAGCTGCATGTACTGAGTGTGTGCGGTGCTTTTCAGAAGCTCCAGCGTGGGAGGTTTTGGTGAGATGTACATGGGGGCAAGGTCAGGTTCTGCTTCCAGCTCGAGCTTCGCTGAATTTACGGAAGGAAGCATTGGAAAATCCACAGCTGCATCTTCCGATAGCCCATACAAGGAGGATGTTCCTGTCGTTTTCTCTCAGACTCGATCAAGACCAACGGAAGCGTCCACTCCGAGTATGAATGAGCAAGGTACGCGTATGACTTCTTGCTGGTGCTCGTGGGATTCTTGATTTTTGAAAGGGGATTGATTACGAGCGGACGTCAGAAATCTTCACCATCGTGGATGTCAGCACCAGCTTATGTGCTGCTTATGTCTCCAGTGCCTTGGTTTTTGATGTCCATGTGGCCGTGTCGAAATGGCCGTGTTCTTGATTTTGGAGACATTCGTGTCCGAAATGTCTGTTTCACTCATGAAAAGCCATTTCGCCGCAGAGGTTCCGAAGGAGTGGGTTGGAAGCAGATCTTCCCGATCTGGAGATTCGAGGCGATCAGCAGAGGACGGGTTTCTGGTCTCGCTTAGCAGGGAATCTCAACCCGGCAGTCAGACAGGATCGATTCCCAGTTCGTATGATGGTCCCAATTCCCAGACCCGGAAATCAGCCGAGTCTGGTAGTCCAGTGAAAGGCAGTTTCATGAGAGGATTCGGGAGGTCCAGAACGGTCAGGTCAGCGGGACAGTTCAGTCCTGGGACCGGGGATTCCCACTCCGAGCAGTCCGGTGGAGAAGGTCCGAACGGTTTGAGTGGAACTAGGGTGAAGTCGGAGTCTTATCGCAGGACGTCCTCTGTTTCCATGGATGGTTCGGAAGCCGAATCTGTTGGAAGGCCCGATTCCACGACTGGATTCACAGTCCCTGCCTCGAACGGTACGGCTTTTCCTGACCTGAACGAGCCTTATGCTCCTTCTAGTCTGGACTTGCCCCCGCCTCGTCCGAGTGAGGTGCAGGTGTCCAGTTGTGAGCCCGACTCGGGAGAGACATTGCTTAAGCCATCGGACAAGTTCCCCCCGACCCCGAAGACCCCCGCTGCGGCCAGCACTGAGGAGAAGGATTCTCCCAGCTCGGGTCCTGGTCCTTTTGCTCCCGAAGCTCGGAGTCACGTGTCGTCTGAAGATGTGAGTACTACTGAGAGTATCCCCATGCGAAGAGCTTTCGATTTGAATTCCATGGGCAGTCCTACTGGAACGCCATCATACGTGCACAGGTCGCGCAGATCTTCACGTTCTGGTGATGTGGTGAGCCGTCCGCACGGTTCTGCATCGAATATCGGTGAGCCCCTGACTAAGTTTGAGGTTAACCTGGGTCCGGTTGGAGCATCCGGAGGAGCGCACCGAGTTCGGAGAAAGTCTGACTCTCTGGTGGATGTGTGGCTGACGGTTGACGAAATCCGTCTTGTGACTGAGCCCTCTCCTTACCCCCCGCCATCTCGCCCCCCTCCCCCCCCTCCCGCGCTTGCGCGCCAGCATCCGGGTCCTGCCAGGCATCGTCCTAACCAGAAGTCCGAACCTTCTGAAAGCAGCAAGGATCGGCGGTGCCAGAGGTCTGAAGCGTGTGAAGCTGAGGAACCTCGTTCTAGCCCGAACTCGGATGTTTCCAGCACTGATAAACATCCTTCTAGCCAGAAGGTCCAGCAGCGTGAGGATCTGCAGAGACTGTACACTACTGCGAAGCCCCATGTTTCTGGAAACGAACGAGCCAACGGTTTCGTGCACAAGCAGGCCGAGAGCCAGAAGACCGGCTATGTTTTGCCTGAAGTCACGGTTGTTGATCTGGGTCCGGAGGACAACAAGCCGTCCCGAGAGGAAAGGAGGAGGATGCGTGAGCAAATCGAGAGGGACCGTCGGCGTGCTAAGAGGGAGGAAGAGCGTCTGAAGGAGAAAGAAAGGCTTCGACAAGAAGGTTTGAGGGATTCTATTTTCAATGACTCCCAGCCCAGCGTTGTTCGAGAGTCTTCTCTGCCGAGAGCGGGTAGGCGTGAGAAGGTGTTCGACCCCAGGGATTCGGTTTTCAATGACACCGATACCAGCGGCAGTCGCGAGTCTTCTCGTCCCCGAGATGGGAGGCGCGAGAAGGTGTTTGGGTCTCGGGAGTCGATGTCCAACGACGCGGATCCCAGTGTCGGTCGAGAGTCTTCTCGTGCCAGAGAGGGTAGGCGGGAGAAGGTGTTCGACCCGCGTGAGCGTCATTCTGTGGAGTCGGCCAGCAGGAGAGAAGAGAAGGACGTCCAATACCGAGTCCTGAGGCAGCAAGAGAAGGAGTTTCAGGCTCGGTTGGCTCGGCAAGAGGAGGCCAGAGAGAGGGATAACGAGAGGTCCGGTGACAAGCTGAGGAGATCTGCAGAAAAGGCCGCTTTGGAGGCCCAGGAGCGTGCCGAGCGAGCAGCCGTGGAGAGGGCTGTGCAGGAAGCTCACGAGCGGGCCGAGAGAGCAGCTCGTCAGAGGGCTGCTGCTGCGCGCGAGAAGGAACGTGTGAAAGAGAAAGAGCGGGAGCGAGAGAGGGAACGTGACAGGGAGGAAGAGAAGTTGCGTGACCGTCTGAGAGAGAAGGAAAAAGGTCTCGCCGAGCAATTGCGCAGCAAAGACCCTTTCCGTGCCACCAGCGAACCACGCCAACGCCCATCTGTCTCTGTGAATTCGCCGTCCGGACTGTCTCGTTTTTCTTCGGGAGGCAACCTGAGTCATCTGTCGGGGACCCCAGATAGTCGTAACTCCCCTTCTGCCCGCAAGGCCGTGGACGAGTGGACCAGCCTGTATTCTCAGTCTTCTTCTGTCCTTCCCGATACGTTTCAGGAGATTCCCGGAGAACCGTCCGATCGAAGGAAACTGCGCCTGGAGAAGCAGATGCTGATCGAGGAGCGCGCTGCGAAAGCCTTGAAAGAGAGGAACTTGCGGGATCAGGCGTTGCAGCGCGAGCAGGAGGACAGGCAGAGGTTTGCCGGCAGTCTGGATGCCGATGTGCGTCGCTGGTCTGCTGGGAAGGAAGGCAACCTGCGTGCACTGCTGTCCACCTTGCACGTGATGCTGTGGCCTGAATGTAACTGGAAGGTGGTCTCGATGTCCGATCTGGTCTCTGGTCCTTCTGTGAAGAAAGCCTACCAGAGAGCCATCCTGTGCGTGCATCCCGACAAAGTTCAGCAGAAAGGAGCGAATGTGAAGCAGAAGTACATTGCGGAGAAGGTTTTCGATTTGCTGAAGGATGCGTATGCGAAATTCAACAGCGAGCTTTACTGAGTTGTCTGCTCCTCGTAGTTGATCCGAGTTCCTTCAGGAGCTACCCCATCCGAGTGCCGTCAGCGCAGGTTGTGGCTGTGATGGTGGACCAGCGGACGCTGGGTTTCCTCCCATGCTGTGGCAGTCACGACTCGTGAGCTCTTCTCTTCCAGCGTAGGAGGACGAAGGGTTTGTATGCTATTCGTACAGCGAGCGTGGGACGCTTTGCCTTGTATCTACGCCATCTCCAGAGGACCGCTCCTTTGTCCCCAGTAGTTCCCCGTGCAGAGTGGGAAGTCGTGAAGCCGCCCTGCAGGTACTGAGAATCGGAGAATCCAAGGTGCAGTTTGTTCTCCTTTCCAGGGTGACGAGTTTTGTATGATTTGTCCGGCAGCTGTGAATCTAGTCCGTAGACATTAGCCCATTTATTGATTTGAGCCCTTCCTTGTGCGTGAATCCTCACGCCAGATTGTGCCTCCAGGGTTTTGCTCCAAGTAGTGCTACTGTGGAGTCGTTTGCACTCCATCCCGTTTACACTTTGCTAAGCTATGTGTAGGTTCTGTAGGTTAGTTTTTTGGGCAAACAGCAGCTCTATTGTGTAAGCCTTGGTTCACCTTTGTGAAATACTTGCCACGTGCATCGACTCTACTGTATGTGATGCACTTTCGCCTGTGAAGATGACCATGCTGAAGTGAATGCGGGACCTTTTTATTTATTTTGAGGCTTGCTCTTGCTGTTGTTGAAGGATGGAAGCATATTGATAGAGGCAAGCCATGCACTAGAAGCTAGTGACCAAGGACAGTATGCTCTTCCTTTGTATGTATGGTCTGCAGTGTGAATTTCCCCCCTAGTTTGTGTTTGTGTGGACGTGTAGACCCTCTTCGGTTACTCGCAATGGCGAGTCCACTTCACTAGAGCATTTGGAGAAGGTCCTCTGGAAGCGACCCTTCGGAGGTGAGCGAGAATATTTCACTCGCTGTCCCTTGCCTATCCCGTCCTGTGCTCCTAATTGTGGTCACTGGTAGGATCTGAGCACCCCTTCTCGACCCCTTTCCTGAATTTGAACCCATTTCAAATGAGCATGAAATGGTGAAGCGGGCTTGGGAAGTCGTCTGTCGAAGTCATTGCAGAAGTATGAATGATGACTGAAGTCATTGAAGAAGAGTCATCCTGTGGGTCGACTTCTGTTTGTTCTCATTGTTATCTTCCCTTATGAATTTACCCCGTGAATTCCAAGGTGTTTTTTTCCGTCGAATACTGCTGAAAACTGCCGTTTTACACCAAACAGTGTATTCAGGTTGCCTCGACATTCTACACTATATAACTATGTTCATTATATAACTATATTCATTTAGTATAGAAGGATGTAGTAATGTAGGAGCCATGTGTGTTGCACAGCTAACCATAGTAACTTAGTACAAGAATGTGTGGAAAATTTTTTAGTCAGTTTGACTTGATAGATATGCGTTCAAAGTGAAGGAATTATGTTTTTTTGGCACTATAGTAAAGTAGTTTACTGGACTTGAATCTTCTTCTTTAACTAAAAAATTTTGCACTAGAGATTTTGAGTTAAAATTTTTTTATCTTAAAGAATGAAGTTGAGATTACAGGAAAAATAAAAGTTAAAAAGATAATATGATTTTCATTCTCTAGATAATTATAACCAAAGTAGGTACGCGATAGAAGGAAAATCTAAACCATGAATAGCTCTATGGTGGAATTAAATCTCATTAATCACAATGGTGAGATTATTTTAACAATCAAAATCAATTTTTAAAGGTCAGAGACTGTGTTTTCACCAAAACCACTCCAAAACTGCCATTTCTAATATAAGTACCAAAATTTAGAAAAAAAAAAAATTTGGACAAATGTAACCAAAGAATCTTGAAGTACACTAGTTTGTGGTAAAATTTTCAAAAATTTCCACCTTGTGGATTGCAAAATAATAGCATTTGAATTCACAAAAAAAAAAAATTTGTCCATGCAAGAAATCCAGGTGGCTGCACTTCACAAGCTCACATTTGTATGAAATTTTTTCCAAATGGTGGTTACTTTTTGGATTCATTCTTTACAAAAAGTTGGCTCCTTACTTGAGAAATTTTAGATCATTTGGAATTGCACAACATATAGGAAAAAAAAAGTAAGTACAAAGAAGTAGAGAATGATTCAAAATACAAAATTGTTAAGAATTTAGATATGGAATTGAAAAATGCCAATTTCAATGGTTGTGATGTTGTAATAAACAATCTACACTTAATGTTTTTGATTTTTTTCAAAAATATTGAAAATTGAATTAAATAAAGGACTTCAAAGTTTATTTTAGAGTAGAGATTCTATAACTTCCCTCAAACTAAGAATCCTCTTAACTTTCTTTTCATTAATAAAAATGGAATGATTCAAACTTCTCGCTTAGATATAAATCTAAAGAGCCAATTTCAAATTTTAGTTTTTTTAAAAGTGATTCTTAAATAATATCTTGAGCTGCCCAGGCTGCCCATCGACTAATGAAAATGACATCATGCAATAACCTGTTAACCTTGTGGTCAAAAATTATGAAAGTTGTTGGGCTTTAAAGCTACTCCTTGGACACTTCTTGTATGAAAATTTCAAGGAAAAAAATAAAAACTGTATTTGTAGTGAGCTGCCCAAAATCACTATATTGTCAAAAAACGGTGTTTGGTCCTTTTAGGAATTAACCTCAAGCAACTTTTGTTTTGAAAAATTGTGATAAAAAAAACCTCTATGCATTATTTTTTCAAAAAGATGCTTTGATTGTTTGAAAAATAGATGCTCCGCATAACTTTCAATCACAAATCCAAATGGATCAATGCTTTTTATGTAGACAAAAATACAATATTGGAGAAACAAGTTTTTTGTATTTTTATTTCAAATTATTGTAAATTTTTATTTCAAGTTTTTGTAGAATATTTTTTTGTCTGTCAAGTTTGTTTTGTTTTTATTGTCGTATAACTTTTGCTCTCCGGTACCAATTGAAATAAACATTCTATTTCCCCAAAGCTAATAAGTTTTCTATCTTATGAGAATATTTCTCTAAAGTTGAGCTCATAGGAACCTATGCAAAATCTATCTTGTCCCCCAAGGGAACAATGGGACTTTAGGGATTAAATTTACTTCAGGAATAATAACATATCTCCTCATTTTGGTGCAAAATTCTCTACATCCTCTTCCGCAAGCCTATTCTAATTTTTGCTAAGAAATACATTTTATTCCTTCATCCAAATTCTAGTAGATGTTTGCTTAATTGCAATAGTTGAGAACAAGGATTGTTCAAATCTTAATTTGACGTATGTTAAAAGTATGCTTGTGCATTCAACTTTGCAATCCAACTCCATCATTTGCTCATGAGAAAGTATTGAAACATCAATTATTATATATTTTGATCAAGTATTCAATATTGGATACTTAGCAGAATGGCAATTTTTATATGTCTTATCAAAGTGGAGTGTTAGTAGTTTAGTATAGAATCGATTTTATGCGGTACCAATTTAATAGATTTTTAGAATTTTGCAAGTGTACCTTTTATTAAATATGGAATTGAGTCCTTTTGTCAACAAGTAGTAGGATTACGGCCTAAGACAACCAAAGAGGTAATCATCAAGTTCTCCAATAGTCCAATTTCGAATATGCAACTATGGTGATAACTTTTGAATTGAGCATGGTTTATTATATTAGATTGAATTCCTTATTCCTTAGTACTTTGACATCTCAATTCTGGATGATGAACATAAAGGTTCTCAGGCCTAGTTTATAGGTACCGCATAAAACATCTCTTTAAGAATATCCTACAAATTTAGGACCATAGAGATGTTTGACATCATAAAGTAATTTTTGTAATTCAACTAATGACCTATTAGAAATGTCTTGAATAAATAGGTAAAACAAAATTTTTGAAAAATTACCATGATCAGGACTTCAAAATTTGAACTTTAAAAAATGTTCTTTGAAAATTATGCATACTCAATCTATAATCAATTTTTGATTTTAAGTTTTTTTGAAATTTATTTGTGAGCATAGTACTATATAGTTATACTTCTAAGAAAAAATACAAATCTTTTACTGTAGTCCTACTAGATAATGGGATAACAAATCATAATACCACATATATTATAAAAACTATACAAAATTTTATACCATGAATATCTTTTGAGATATTTGATTTGAGTTATGAGACAAAGATATTCAATTTTTTATTTTTTTAACTTATTGGAGAATAGGGATACTTAGACCAACAAATTTGTTAGACTTAGCCAGGTAAGATTAATTTGAGATATTATTTAAAGGATTAATACATGCCTACTCCTTTACCATTGTTTAACATGTTTTTAAAAAGATAAAAATAATGGGGTCTAATTTATTAGAAATAGAGATGTTTTGTCTAGATGATATATAAGACTTTGATCACTACACTTCTTATTTTTGGGGTAAGAGTTAGCCTAACTCCTTCACTATTATTCAACCAAATAATAATTATGGTTTTAGAGATGTTTCAAGGGGATTCTGTTTTGTCTTGAAAATAATCGTTTAATAATTTAAAAAGTCTAATATAATTGGAATAGGGGTCTTTTGATTGGCTAATTTGTTAGACTTTCAAGTACATCAACTTTGAAAAAGTATGTGCTGGTAGACTAGGCGCATGTATACTTCCTTCACTTTTTTATAGCCTACGTTTTATAATAAAAGATATTTCAAGCTACTTTTGATTTCTTGGTCTTTGAAATAGTAGTAAATTTCTATATAAAATTTATTAGACTTAGTAATAATCTCCAAGGCTAATTTATAAGATACTTAAGGGAGTGCACTTATTGTGATTTTTTAAACCCACGTGCATTCAAAGGGTATTTTAAGAAGAGGTATAAAATAATACAAATATTCTAAATATATCTTATAGATTTTCTTTAAATTTTCAAACATAATTATCATAAGAAAAATTTCATGAAAGTTCTATACATTATTATATGCTAACACCATTAGAGAAGTTCTCAACCCTCCAGAGGGTCACTCCAGAGCAGTTGAAAGGACCCCAAGATTACATTTAACTTTGCTTAGTGATTTATTTTTTTCTTCTATACCTGAAGTTGCGATGTCCAATGGCTGGCAATGGTTTAAACCCAAGTACAGGTAGTTAAATAATCACATTGCATAGGCCTTGTTTTCTAACCAAGTTATGAAAAAGTAAGCAAATGTCAAAAATAGTCCAAAGACATCTACCATCAAGATTTTTTTAGTGGCATCATGATAAACTTAATTCAATGATAGTTGGTGAGAAGGAAGAGTAAAGAGGTTATTTTCATAGATAAATCAATTGTCCATGGTGAATCTTCAAAGGATATGAGATATTTAGAAGACAGATCTCTCATTGTCAAATGCAGAAATTGTGTTAAATCTAGAATTTTAGACTCCATTTAGGCATAGTAAATTGAATTTTTTCAAAAAATTTGGAACTAAATAAAGTTGAGAATCAAGCTAGTTTTCATCTCCAAAAATCGGTTTGAGGTTAAGAGCCTCTAATAAAAAGCTATGGACAAAATTTGGAAAAGGATTGAAATTGAGATTTTCTTTGACATTTTCAAACACTTTCTCCAAATTTTATTCATAACTTTTTATTGGAGGCTTTAAACCTCAAACGGATTTTTGGAGATGAAAACCAGCTTGATTTTCCAACTTTATTTAGTTCAAAGTTTAAAATAAATAAATTATTCTACTATGCCTAAATGAGGTCTGAAACTCTAGTTTTATCACAATTCCTACTTAAGTTTAACTATAAGCGATTTAGAAACTACAAATTCTAAGTTACTTATCCCACATGGGTTGTTCTACCTCCTACCCCCCTTGTGTACGTAAAGAGCTTCTCTTCTCATCTTCAAACACTCTAAACTAAGTGGCTTTAGAAGCTAGTTGGAAAATGTAAGAGTTCTCTAATTTTTTGGATAACTAGCTTGAAAATCCACTTCATTTTGCTTAATTTCATTGAATTTGATTAATTTTCAAGTTATGCTCATGTTGCTGATTATTAAATAGACTTCTATTACACCCTCATTACTAAAATCTTGACATCTTTTGCAAAATTCACACTTTGACATTGCATTGGGGCTATATGTCCCTACTAAATCTCATGTAATTAACCCCTAAAGGCCCAAGGCCATTTTTCTGCCAAAAAACACCCAAAACTGCCATTTTTTTAGCAAAGAGTGAAAAAAAATTAAAATTTTTTTTTTTGCACATCTAACCGTAGGATCTTATACCTAAACAATATGAAAATGTGTGGGAACAATTTCAGAATTTTTGACTGCACAAATTTGCATTATATCTACGTTTAAAGTGAAAAAAATAAAATTTTCAACACGTTGTGGAACTGGATTTTTTGACTTTGAACATTTTTAACTTAAAAATTTTTGCACTACAGAGTTTTGAGCTTTAAATGTTTATAGTAGAGAATTGAGTTGAAAATCTATCCAAAAAAAAGAACTCAAAAAAACTTAATTTTCATTATTGAAAAAATTGTTAAGTAGAAGTAGGTACGAGATAGAAGGAAAATCTAAAATATTCATATATTCTAGATGGAATTAAATTGCACGAATCCCAAAGGTCAGATTGTTCTAGCAAGTAAACTTAGCCATGCAAAAAAAGTTTGAAAAGTTTGAAAAATTGCATTCAGAAATGAATCCTACAAGTTATTTTTTTCCAAAAAGATGCTCTAACTGCCCGAAAAACAAGAATGTCCATAACTTTCTCATAACAAATCCAAATGAAATGAATCAAAGCCTTTTAGATAGACAAAAATATAATCTATGAGAAAAAAATACTTAAAAAGAAAAAAAAAGTGCAAATTTCTTTTGCTGCCCGCCGTCCCCTATTTTGAACTTATTTGGTCATAACTTTTGTTCCCATGCACAGATTGTGAAAAAATTTATATTCCCATGAAGCTAATCAGTTTTCTACCTCCCAAAAAAATTCAAAAAATCAGGAGAAAATTTCAGCGCGTAGGTACCTGCCCAAAAACGCATTTGTCCCCCGAAGTTTAGGGGTTAATAGATTGGTTTGCCCACTATGGAGCGGCCCTCTGGAAGGCTGAGAATTCCTCTAATGCTTACTTTGGCCCTCTACAATTTTAATATTTAAGTAAGTAGAGAAATCCTCTACAACTCAATAAAATACCTTCAATACATAATATTCACAAAAAAAAATGAAAAATAATGAAACTCTATTAGAACTAAACTAGATCTCTGATCATAATTTAGCTCAAAATAGAAACAAATTCCAATGACATAATTAGTAGCCTAGCGCAATTTGAACTTGGGCCATCAAATCACAGTCTCATCAACCTTTTATGCTTGATAAAATTTACCTAATGTAGTAAAATTGTCCTTAGAATGGTATTGTATTGCCTCAAAGATTTGGAACTGGATTGAAAAGTCACCATTTTAAGAATTCAATGAACATCACCATATAGGTTCTGTATCTAGCAAATATTTCATTTATTATTCCACAATCTTAAGGAATACTTTTGAACTATTATTGGAATCACTTAGGAAATTAAGAGAGCTACAATAGCATTCAAAGAATTTGAAACCTATCATTTGGGGAAATGGCTTAGAGGTCGTACAAGGTTTCTATTGGGCTTTTAGAACCACAACTTGTCACATGCTAGGCAAATTAGGCTTTAGACATGATATTTACACACTATATTAGATTTTTATTATTTTTAGGCTTCTAATCTATGTACATGAGGGAAATAGAGGGATTTTAAATATTCAGAGCAACTTTGCACCAAATATTATATTGGTATGTGCAACACCCATTTGGTTTAACACTCAATGCTAAAATCTAATTCAAAATGAAAAAAAATGAAAAATAGAAGAAAAGAATAAAAACAAACAAACTATGAGTTCCAAGTGAAAAATTAGGAGTTCACACCTATTAAAATTTAAAGTTAACATCAATTCTAGTTTTAAAACTAAGCTAGTATGCAACAATTTCTGCACTTTGAAACAAGCCATTTTAACTTCTAATGAACTAGTATTTCTTGATTTCAAAATGACCAATTTGATTGATGATTCACAAGTATGTTTTTTTTGAAATCCTTTACAATTGCCATATTTAGTGCAAAAGAGCTATAAGAGAAACAACAATAACAAAACAACTTCTTTTACAATTTACATATTCAATTGTAGGATTTTGCATTAGAATTGCATTAGAAAGTGTATGGCGAATCTCATTAAAATGGCGGTATTCCATGTGCCATTTTCAAACCGTGACAAGTAGGACAAGTATACATTGCAAACATCTAGGTCATTTTTAGATTTCAGAAATCTGGGACTAGTATAGATATTAGACTGTACAGTCTAAAAAATATAGGATTTGGTATAGATTTCAAACATCTAGGACAAATGTAGATTTCAAAAATCTAGTATTGGTGTAGATTTTGGTACAGATTTAACAGTTCAAACTATGTAATCTGAATTGTTAAAAGTGCCAAATTGACAGAATACCGCCATTTTAATGAAATTGGCCATATATATTCAATAAATTTTGAAAAATATGATCCTTAAGATTGTAATATATTAGATTAGCAATCAAGTGAAAAGGAAATATTTTTCTAGACCCCGTTTTTTGAGGTCCTCAAACTTCAAATTCACTTCACTTAAATTTTTTATACTATAGAATTTTGAGGTAATTATAATGATTTTGATAAAAGCGCACATGGTGTGAAAAGAGTGCATATAAAAGAAATTGCATGTTTTGAACAATATACTATCACTTCAAGAAAATATCCAAGTTAAATATATGTGCCTTGAAATATTGAACATTTTTTATAATATATTCAAAATTTACACATATGTGTGAAAAATCCATTATTTGATTAAATAATTAAATTTTTAGTACATAATTTCCTGAACAACCTTCAAATTCAATGGCATTATAAAAGTAAGACAAATTGTAATATTTTTTAGAAACAAAGGGAGCTAATGCCAAAAGATATACAAGTTAACGGCAAATGGAAAATGACTTGACAATCTTTGAAAATATTTTTATAATAAATTGAAAATGTTATCGTAATAAAAAATATTTTCAAAGATTTCCAATTTATCATAAAAATATACCACTTGTATACTAATAGCTAATTAATACATAATTCACAAATAGATCAAAATGTATAAAGATGAACAAATGAATCTACTACATTTTAAGAATTTGGATACTAAGTGTATAAGATTTAAAACAAAATCAAATAATTATCCCTAATTTGTCCATCTTGTTTCATAAATTACATTGTATTACACCTCTTTACCGTATCTAAATGATAATAATTACAAGTGATATTTTTGATCTTCAAGAATCCTCACTTCCTTTTCCATTCATACGTGTCACGCATATTCTTAATTCCCGCAGTATTTTCCCATGCTACAAAGATTGAATGAATAAGTATGAAATCATATTTCCCGCTCAAAGGTTACTTTCTTCTTTTCATGCAATTCTTGTAGCATTTGTTGAACTCATGTCAATCATCTTGTGATTCCATTGTCATTTTTGGTTGATACCATAAAACAAGTATATTGACAAGTACGATACCATCATTCCAAGCTTGTGTGCTTATGGCAATTATCTTTGGTACAAAAAATAGATACACATTAGAAAAGAATTGAACCCCAAAAGAGGTCGCTTTGTAATGCAAAAATTTGGGTGGGAAAAGCCTTCACAATTTACTAATAAGGCCAAGAATTCTATGATGAATTCAAAAATTTGTCATCATTACTCAATCCATCTCCATGATCTCTCAAATTAGTGGGTGGAAAGAGCCTTTTTAATTCACTAATTGGCCAAGAATTGCATTGTGAACTCAAAAATTTGTCATCATTATCCAATTTAACTTCAAAATCTATCATAAATTTCATGATGGTTTCTTCATGAAGGATAGAGCACATGCCAAGTGGCTACAATAATAGGAGAGACTCGTGATTTTAAAAGTCAATCACTTCTTTCTTGAAAAGACAAGCTGTTGCCCTTCAAGACAGTGTTCAATGCAGGTCCTAAACACCAATTTTTCAGCATCTAATTACTGAAGATACAAATGCTTCTAATATGCCTTTTTCTGTCTTGGAATTTGCATTTAAAGTACCCTGTCATGTTGTAGTGCATGTTGAAGGATTGTATTGCAAAAACAACTCAAAAATGACTTTTGCCCTTAAGGCAACTGGACACTCAACTTGGCATTCCCACAAAGTGCACACTCATTAGAGGGGATTTGGAACCATTGGAGGGCCATTTTAGGCCCGTTCTCAAATCTGGCCAGATTCTGTGAACACTGGTACGGGCTGTTAGAATTTTTTTTCTCACAAAAAAAAAAATTCTCTCCCAAATATCATTTCAGGCCAATTTTTATTTTATTTTATTTTATAGAAAATGACGTGGCACTATTTCGACCACGTCAGCCAGCAGCTTTCTTGCGTTCTTGCAGTCTGGGAACGCAGGATAACTCGCGGGCTCTTGGAGGCCTCAAATCCCTTCAACTGTGACAATTCTGGAAGACTGTAGACATATTGTGCAGTCATCATCATACTTTCTTTGCATGAAGTCAAGAGACTTAGAATAGCTACATAAGTCCCTATTTTGAGGAAGTCAAATAAGTGACCCTAGTATTTTTCATGTGCCATGTCTAGCTAGTCCATTTAGCAAATATGTCTATAACTTTTGATTTGAGGTTCAAAATGTAAAATGGATTTTGGAAATGAAAAAAAGATAGATTTCTTAACTTTAATCAGTTCAAAGCTTTTTGAAAAAAAAAAATCTACTATGCCCCAATGAGGTCTGAAATATTACTTGTAATACAATTCCTGCATTTTTACATATCCCACGTGGTTTGTCTTGCCTCCTACTATCCCACTTCTATAAAAGGCTTGTCATTTCGACTCTTTATATTCACACACTAAATGGATTTGGAAGCCATGTGAGATATAAGCTAAATATGATGTATGACCAGTGTATGGTGTATTGTATAATGTATATGGCATATTGTATTTGGCATATTGTGTATGGTGTATTGCCGTGGAACTTAATGTATAACTACTCCTTGTCTATTTGTCAATACATTCCTTTTTGTAAACAATGCATTGCCGCAAATTAAAAATGTTTGACAAGAAAAAATGACTTTTTGTGTCTTTAGAGAGTACCCTAAACCTTAAATTCATGGAACTTCAAAACGACTATGTGCGTCACTCAAAATGACTGGGTAATTTTGAAAGTACATTCTACAAATGACTGCAAAATAATTGAACATGTGTCAGAGCATCACTCATCTGTTGAAGATAAAACTGCAATAGGATTGTCCATCTAGACATGACGTTGGCTTTTCACGTCGAGCTGTCCTTTGGCGACGGTCCAGACGTGTCCAGATCGCGTCGGGATAAATTTTTTTTTTTCTTTTTGACGGACCGACTGTTGACAGGGACGGACCGGCCGTCAACAAGGACCAGACTAGCCATCAACAAATTAGAAGGAGAAAGAGAGAAGAAAAAAAAAAGAAAAAAGGAAAAGACCAGAACCCCCCCAGCCAGTTTGGCAGTCCAGGGAGAGTTGGGTCCAGAGAGTTGGGTCCAGAGATTCGGGGTTCAGTAGAGTTGGGGTCCAAAGAGTCGAGGTCCAGTAGAATTGGGGTCCGGGGAGCTGAGGTCCAGGGAGAGTTGGGGTCTGGGCAGGGTCGCAAGGGGGTTGCAAGGGGGTCGCAAGGCAGGGTCGTAAGGCGGGGGTTCACAGTCCAGGCAGAGAATCCAGGGCTTGGGGGTCCAGTTCAAAAAATTCAGACTCTAACTACTTGGAAGTCCAGAGTCCGGGTGGGGAGTCGGGTTCGTTTTAAAACCAAAAATTTGACAAGAGAACTATTGGGGAAGGAAGGAGAAAGGAAACTTGTGGGAGAAGAAAAGAAAAGAAAAACGAAGAGAAAAGATGGGGTCGTCCGGTCCTGGATAAGCTCCACGTAGGATCGTCTTTCTTCCAACACCTGCAAAACCACTCAAAGATAGAAGGAGAAGGAAAAGAGAGGATGGCTATATGGGCAACTTAGGGAAGAGAGACAATAAATAGTGTGCTAGCTAGTAGACTAGGAGGAATAGAAAAAAATCTAAAAAGAAGCCTTGGTAGCCGTTAGAGGAGGATGGAGAGTATGAAGACGTAAGAACTTTGTAAGAGGCGAGTTGGCACATTTATGCCTATTAGTTGTCAAAGTTGGTGGTGTAAGGCCTCCATCAAAACATTGGGTGGAATAGTTCCAAGGGAGAAGGAAGGAAGGAAGGAAAAGAAAAGGAGGCCAAAGGTGGAAAGAAGAAAATTAGATTAAAATCAATTGTAAGTTTCCAACCTTTAAGCTATGGCCATTATTGAAAAGAAGATAAAGAATTACAATGGAAAATGAGGATGCCTACGTGGACATGGACGAGGTCATCTCTAACACCGGCAGTGATGAGGTAAGCCATCTAGACTAATCCTTGTTCCCCTTTTCTAATTCCCTCTTGATTTTCCTGATCAATCTTTAATCCCAGTTTAACAAGTAGAAATTAGTGACAATTTGCAATTAGATTCAAAAGTAGAAATTAGGGAAAAATTAGGAAGTAACAAGTCCAGCTAGGGCAAACTTGAAATTAATTAATTTAGGAATTGAACTTTAGAATTAGAGTTAGCAGATTAATTTGGAGGGTTAATTTAGAAGGAAAAAATTAAACATGGCTTAGGACGTAAACCGTGGGAGTTTAGTTTAGAGGTTAAAAACTTCAAATTAGATTAAAAAGTAAAAACCTAGAATTAAATTAGAGGCTAAAAGCTTAGAGCAAGAATTTAGGAGTTAAAAGTTAGAAGTAATTTAGAAGCAAACCCTTAAAATAAAGTTTAGGGATTAAAACCTAGAAATAACTTAGAAATCAAGAATCTAGAGTAAAACTTAGGGGTTAAGATTTAGAAGTAATTTTAGAAGTAAAAACCTAGGATTAATTTAGAAGTTAGAAATTTGGAGTAAAACCTAGACGTTAAAAAATTTAGAAGTAATTTTTGAAGTGTAAGTTAAAATTTGGATTAAAGTAGAAGAGTAAAAGATTAAAGTTAAAAGTCAAAAGCTAGAAATAAAATCAAAGTAAAAGTAAAAAAAAACCTAACATCAAGGTAGGATATTAGAGATTCAAGTATACAAGTTCATGTAGAAGGTAAGTATGGTTTTGAAAGACTCCATACCTACCCTCAAACTTAAAATCTTCATAACTTTTGACTCATAGATCCAAATTGAATGATTCAAAGCTTCACACTTCTATATTAATCTAAAGAACCAATTTCAGATTTTTATTTCTTTTTAAAGTCATTTTTAAAGAAGTTTTTGAGCTGAGCTGCCCGGGCTGCCCGCCGTCCAATGAAAATCACATATCATGCAATAACTTTTTAACCGTATAGTCAAAAGCTACGAAAATTGTTGGGCCTTAAAGCTACTCCTTGGGCACATGTTGTGTAAAATTTTCAAAGAAAAAAAATAAAAACTTCATCCGTAGTGAGCTGCCCAAAATTGCTATGTTGCCAAAAAACGGTGCTTGGTCCTTTAGGGGTTAATTTAGAATTAGGTAACCCACATCATCATAATCATAACCCTGAAATTTGGAATTATTTCACAAAGATTTTCTATTTTTTTATCCATGGATGAAGTTTTTACGTAATTTAGAGGTCAAATTCCATCCTTGAATAACTTTTGCATAGAAAGTCAAAATTCAAGTTGCCTTACCATTTTGGAAAGGGCAAAGTGCATTCTAAAAGCTTATACAATCAAAGATTATATTAGGATTAGAATTAACTAACCAATCTTTTAACCTTTAACATTACCATTCTTGAACTAGGAATTGCATTCTAGAGTTACTTAAATTAACAGATTAGCATAATATTAAGTGTCCATTGCTTGGAAGATGCTTATTGTTCACCCAATAAGTTGATTTACTATTTTGCCAACAGAACCTGTGTGTCAACGTTCTAGCTTAAGGGTGGAGTTAGAATCGCCCACACCTAGGAAGTCACTTGCTAGTTGGTTTTGGTTGTGATGAACCTGGAAATTCCTGGATTTGAATTTTTTGGATCTAAGATCCACCTTTTGCGGAATTGTCCGCGTGGTAGGAAGTCAACGTGTTTTGGATTAGGAAATGTGACGTGTCATTCTATGGTCTTTAGTTTTATTCTTTTGGAACTTTTAGGGTTCCCCGGGGACTAGTTATTTAGGGGGTGAAGTCAGATTGATGCCTCGGATGATTTTATACTTTTGTTTTCCTTTATTTAGCAAATTGATTTACAGATTTTTGCTTTATGGTGTTGAGTTGATCACTTGGCACTGTATTGGTATGCCGGCAATGCTAGAACCATTGTTTAGTGTAGGTAGCTAGGTTTGATGAACTAGGAAGGAGAAGTAACCTCCGGATTCTATCTAGATCTGGTTCCGGGAGTTGAAGTGAGCTGGTCAGAAAGTTGTGTGTACTAGACGTGAAGCCTTGTTCTTGTTTGTTACCTGGGAACTTTTGTGTGGAATAGTCGCTCTAAGATTGGGTACGATCTGTAGACATCCAGATGTATGCTAGTTAATGTGTTGATGAGGTTCCATTACAACTGGAAGGGGTGATGAACAAAGGGGTAGGATTCATCTAGTTATCTGGTTACCAATCTCTGCCAAAGGACTTTGGATTGGATAGGTCTGTTGTTGTAGTAAAGTTGGGATGGTAGAAGTTTCCTGTATGACCTGCTAGTTCAGATTGATCTTCGGATGAGTTGTGAGGAAGTAATTGCATCCTATTCTTCTGTCTTTTGTTATTATTTTAATGGAACTTTAGTCACTTTAATCCCTAGAAGGATGGGATTCAATGCATCCTTCTTCAATTCCCATAGCGGACCCCTCTGATATAGAGGCTAAACTTCTAAATTGGTCACTTAGTTACTAGACTTGTAACTAGGAACCAGAAGAGGCACAATGTTGGGATGCTCCTTCCTGGTTGGTGAATAGGTATGAATTATAACATTTTGGTAAGAAAGAGTTGGAAGTAGTAATGAATTAAATATACACTTTCTGGTTCTATATCTAGTGTGTTTGGGTTTTATTTGACTTCCGCATTCCGGTCCGGTCATCTTTTTAGGAACTACAAGCTAAATCTCTTGGAAACGATACACAAGTCATTTTAATGATGATTAACTCCAAAGTGACATTCAATTTTGGGGGTTCAAAAACATCATTGCTTTTGAAGCTTTATGGATCTAAATGTCTTCAAGTTATACAAATCTCAATTGTACAATTTTGTAGTGCACATGTTGTAGATGACATGTACAAAATTTGAAGTCATTTGGCCACATAGATTGCATGATTATAATGTTTTAGTGTTGAAAATGGATGCTGAAATTTTTCCAAAAACATATTCGGAGGTGAAATTTGATTTCTAAACCAACTCAAATGAAAAATCTTTATACTACAAAATGATTCAAACTAGTATACAAACACATTGATGAAAAAAAAATTCATTCAATTGACTCATTGTGTCTACAAAACGGCTTTGAAATGTCAAAAATCAACAGAATAATTGCAAAAAACACATCTAAAGTTGAACCTCCTTCTACTAGAGTGCTTCTCGGTCACTCATTAATTCTTGGATTAATATGAAATTTTAGACACACAAACTGGACCAGTAGGCGCACCTTTTCCAAAAAGAATTATTGAAAATGGGCTCTGTCTGAAGAAGAAACAAGCCGCCAAAGTTCACTATACTCCAAAAATGGCAGGATTTTGAACTTTGAATTGCTCCCAAGCATTCAAAACAACTTGGATTGACATGAACTCTTTACCACACAAACTATACTTCAAGGAGAACAAAATCCAACAAATTTTATTGAAAATGAGCAATGGATGAAGGAGATACAAGGCCCCAAAGTTGCAGCCCTAAAATGCAATTTGGTGAACTCAAATTGAAGTTGTGAAATTCAATTGGCTTCCAAGAAATCAATACATCTTGGATTGATCTGAAAAATTTACCATACAAACTAGAGGGGAGAACGTAACGTTTCCAATAATTTTTATTGAATTTGGACCTTGGATGCAAAAGTTATAGCACTTTGAACTAGACTTGAAATTGTGTGAGGACACTTTTTGTCCTCTTTGTCACATTGGGGTTAAGTCACTTTTAAACATGTACATGAAGATTTGTGCTTCCTTGTGCTATGAAAGGAATCAATTTCATTCAATTATCAAAATCAAAGAAATTCTAATAGGCATTGAATCTCATTTTTCCGCGGAATGGACATTGTTGTTTTGGAGGTGGGACTTGGCACTTCACTGTGCCTCCCATTTTCCTGTGACTTGTACTCTGGTTTTTTTTTTAACCCTTTAAGGACCGTGGTCAATTTGGGGGGCGGGCGTAGTTTTTGCATACATTTATAAAAAAGTGTTGTTTCATGCCCTCTTCAAAGATGTAATTTTAGATCAAATTGTATAAATTGGTTCTATGGGTTAGATCCTAGAAGCAAACAAAAAATGAAAGTGATTCAATGGTTCACATCCTTGTAATTATTCTTTAACCCCTATAGGATCGGTTATTCCCTCGGGGGACAAATGGGTCCGGGCAAGTTCCTACGATCTCAATTTTTAATAATATTTTTTGGGGTTGTGTGTTTTTGCAAGATCTTTGCGAATATATAATTTTTATTTTAATTGATGGCCGGGAGCAAAAGTTATAGCACAATATGTAAAATTAGAATTTTGCGGGCAGCACAAAAAAAATCACAAGAAGTCAAAATAATTTTTTCCCAAATTTTTTCCTCGAAGAATATATTCTTGTCTACATGTGAAGCTTTGTTTCATTCAATTTGGACTAATTATGAGAAAGTTGTGGACAATCTTAGTTTTTTGGGCAATCTAAGCATCTTCTTGAAAAAATAATTTGTAGAATTCATTTTTGAATGCAATTTTGAGAATTTTTCAAATTTTTTTGTTAGACTAGGTTAGATTTTCTTGCTAGAACAATCTCACCGTTGGGATTATTGTGATTCAATTCCATCTAAAAGCTATTAACAATTTAGTTTTTTCTTCAATCTTGTACCTACCTCTACTTAAATTTTTTTTTATGAGTGAAAATTAAATGCTTTTTTCACTAAATTTTTTTCGTAGATTCTCAACTCAACTACTTAACATAAATAAGTAGAAAATCGAAATCAGTAGCGCAAAAAATTTGAACTAAAAAGATTCAAAGCCAAGAAATCTAGTCAAGCAAGGTGGAAAAAAACTTGTTTTCTTCACTTTAAATGCATATATCTTGCAATCTACGTGGTCAAAGTTTCTGAAATTTCTTCCACATATTCATATACTAGTCAAGTATAAGATCTTACGGTTGGATATGCAAAAAAACCCAATTTTTTAAACTCTTTTCTCTTTGCAATAGAAATGACAGTTTTGAATGGTTTTTGGTAGGAAAATCACCTCGGTCCTTTAGGGATTAAAGATTGATATGTCGTAAACACCCTTTGGCACTAGTTCTAATTAGGATTTGCTACAATTGGGCATAAATCTAAGTATATGGTTTGAAAATCAACCAAAAATCTTTTGACTAATTCCTTCACACATATATATAGTTGTCTTTTACATGAAATATGCATTTTTCTTCAAAAACTCCAATATGAAAGGTTAGGCCATTTCAAGTTAAACAAGCACAACTCACTCAATTTTGCACGCATTCTCTTGAAATTGGCTCTGTTAGGAGTGTATGAAGACACTCTAATTGCGTTCTTCTCTGAGTTTTTTAAAATCAAATGTTCTATAATCAGTAGGAAACAAAAAGTTGTGAAATCGACCAAAAAGTGATCGACCGGTCCTTAAAGGGTTAATGTGAAGGGGGCTTTCGCCCCCCTCCCCGCCTCACTGAGCGTTCAAAGCAAAGTCCTGTCAAAAAGAAGCGTTGGATGCCGGGCAGGAATCAGTTGGTCCGCCCAGGCCCGCGCACATGAAGGGCTGCTCTGTTTCTTCTTCTTGCCTTGGATACCCTGGTCCTTGTTTGCTGCGTCCATTAGTTTTCTGGGATTCTCGTCGCAAGG
This sequence comes from Neckera pumila, assembly GCA_963969595.1. Classification (NCBI taxonomy): domain Eukaryota; kingdom Viridiplantae; phylum Streptophyta; class Bryopsida; order Hypnales; family Neckeraceae; genus Neckera; species Neckera pumila. The sequence continues at coordinate 2,437,161 of OZ018414.1, read as the reverse complement.
AATCGCCGGTACTACTGAACGTTTGTTGCAAAGGGCGAGTATACTTTCATTTGGGGATGATTCTTGGGATCCAGATTGCTTTCCGTTTTGAAATTGTGAATCTTGGAGCTTGGAGCTTCTTGTGGCCAAACCTAGACTATTACGCAGGGTTGGTGATGATAGCGCGAGGAGCTTTGCGGTTTGCGCGGTTTTTGTGCACTTTCCTCTGTTTGTGGTTAGTTGCTCACCCAATTTGATCCCGAATTCTCGCCACTGGTTTGCAGGGGGGAGAGATTTCTCTGTTGCAAGGACGAGCGAAAGCTCAAATCAAGCTGGCACTAGCTGTAACTGTTTTGCTGCGTGCAGTGGCCCCTCGTCGTAGATTGCTCACCGTAGTAGTAGAAGCTGTAGTTGTAGTAGTACTGCAGATTTTTGTGTGATCTCTGTTGCTCCTTTTGAGGATTTGATTCGTACTGTGGGGGCTTGTAAATTGGGCAAGCGTCTGGGGCAATGATCTTGTGTGAGATCCTGTTTGTAGCTAATTTGTATCTAAAATTTTAGGTGCGTGAGGGTAGAGAGGTTGCTTTGGTGATGAGGCGTGTTGGAATCTTAGAATATTTGTGCCTTCGAAGCTTATAGACTATGTGGAGTAGCAAAGTGTTAGAAGAAGACGGGCGTCTCGTATCTCAGATACGGGAAAAAGTAGAAGGGGGGGTCCATTTGGTGCTTGAAATCTGTCTGGGTATGTTGCTCTCGTAGGATTGCGCTAGAGTAGCAATTCAAACTCAGGTGAAGCTTTCCTCTTCACACTTTGGTTTCTAGCAAATTTTGGCAGAATTAATTGTTGTTACAGGGTCAGAAACGACTCGGCCATCACCTTTGCTTGCGTTACATTTGAATAATGTGCTGGAAACGGCCAAATCGGCGCCATACATGCTGATTCCAGTCATATTCACCCAATACAAGGTATCGTCATATGTCAGAATAGGGGTGTGACAAGTCAATTGACTGACTGGGGTTGTATGCTAGTCAATGGGTGGATCTTGAATTCTTGCCTCGGCAATTGATTGATCCTGTGGACGGAGCTGCTCCTCGTGAAGCTGCAGTGGAGGTTTGCCGTCCTTGGGCAGCTTGTCTTGCTTCATTTGGCCGTCGGAAGTGTAAGGTATGCGGTTTTGTTTGTGGACTTAATTTATTGTGTGTTAGGGATTTACGGATTTGGAGTTCGTAGCAGATTTTTCACTCCCTTTAATTTTCTTCTCAATTTGATGTGTTTCTCTTTACAGGTCCATTCCGGCGTTAGTCTTTGTGAGTTCTTCTTAGTAACAGTCAATGAGTGGTCTCTGTAATGCAGGCAGATAGTGATGGGATTGCCAGCTCAATTGGTGTTGCGGGATTTAGATTGTAGACAACAATTGCAGTTTGGGAGAGAACAGAGAAGCTTTTTGTTGATGCGTGGACCAGCTGGTGCTCAGGTGAGCAAATTAAGCGCTTGGATGACTTGTGACATGGATTACTGTCGTCATGTTGGCAACAAATGTGTCGAAATATGGGTTCTCCTTTACAGCAATGTTCGATATAGATGTAGTCACATTTTTCCAAACGTAACCGGATATGAACATGGTTCACCGAGCCCTAAGCCCCGGTATTGATGGGGAGAGTGTGCTTTTAATGGTACGAAGTTGCTCATTGACAGAGTGTTGACATTTTTGTGCCCAGGATGTCTGTGCAATCACAGGCTTCAGGTCTCCATGGCCACTCTACCTTTCTTTATCCTTGCCCTTGTCCTCTCCCATACGAAGGAGTGGACCAAATAGGTGTTCATCATTTTCATCAGTTTGGAAGAGACCACCTTCGAATTTCAATGCTTCAGGTATGTATCACATGCCCATTTTCACAGAAAGAGTTTGCCCCTCTTGGTGAGGATGTGACTGACATGGACGAAGCATGTTGCGGTGGATTCAGGTGAACCACAGTCGGTTGAAGAACTTTGGGAAGAGTATTTTGCGGATCCTACGCAGTGGTGGGACAATAGAGGCGATAAGGTTTGACTATTTGATAAATGAAAGTGGATACAATGCTCGGGTCAACAAGTGACGGGGATATTTCTTGCGTGTACAAGGCCATGGGCACTTAGTAAAGCACAAAGTGTGAAATCGCGTTGTTTGTTCTCCAAGAGTGCACTGAAAATTGCTCAGATCATTGCAATATCAACAACAAATATTCCTTGAATGTTGATTGTTGGATGCAAAATGAGCATGAGATAGGTTTTCAGGATCTAATCATGGGTTGTGGCGCCTACAGAGGAATCCAAGTTCACCTGACTTTAGACATAAGGTGGCAAGGAAAGCACTTTGGATAGATGGCTGGTCAACTCCACCACGGGTGAAGGCAATGCTCAAGTTGGTAACTAAAGGCAAACTGCAGCCTCTTGATGATTATTGCAGCGAAGATTCTCAAGACACAACACAAGGAAACAGGTAACTTTAGGAACTGCTTGGCTCCCTTGTCTAGTGATGAGAGTAGGTGCATCTAGAAATATGAAATATGTGATTTTGAGTGATTTTGAGGATTTTTGTTCATGCAATATGCTCTGTTCTTTCTTTGGGGTTATTGGATGCACTTAAAGTGGGATGATTTTCAAAGAATTGCTATGTATGTGAGAGATATCAAGAAATAAATTGGATGGATGCAATTTTGTTCACATTAAGATATGCGAGTACAGGGCATTAGTGGTCTTGCTCCCTTTCCACTTTGCGTTTCAGTGCTCTTCTTTCTAAGTTTTTTCTAATGAAGACTGTATTGATGAATCAGGATATCGGAGGGCCACAATGGAAAAAGATGCATTGTGTCTAGTACTGCAAGAGAGTCGAGACATATTGTACAGGTTGGTGGCGGTGGTGTGCCTATGGAAAGTGCAAGAACCACGATTGAAGCAATTGGTAATTTGAAGAATCGACTAGAACAAGGCTTGGCCATCAACTCGGATATGTATGTTGAAGTTTTGAGACGGTGCTTGAAGGAGAAAAACGTTAAAGTTAATTTGGCGAAGCAGGTTCACGACTACATCCACCAGAGCAGAATGGAGCAGAATACATATCTGGCAAACAACCTAGTAAGCGTGTATATCAAGTGTGGAGACTTGGAGGCTGCACGCGGAGTGTTTGATAAACTTGTGAAGAAGAACGTCTTCAGTTGGAACATCCTGATTGGAGGTTATGCAAAGCACAAGCGTGCCGAAAAAGCAATGGAACTTTTCAATCAAATGTGCCAAAAAGGGGTCCAGCCAAATGCAGTTACTTTCTCGAGCGTCCTGAAGGCTTACGCCAATCCATCAGCTTTGCAGTGGGGCAAAGAAGTTCATGCGTGCGTAAGACATGCTGGGCTTGAATCTGATGTGCGTGTTGGCGGTTCGCTACTTCACATGTATGCAAAGTGTGGCAGTATCGATGATGCCCGAGTAGTTTTTGGACGAATGGAGAAGCACGACGTGATCTCCTGGAACTTGATGATTGGAGGACTTGCTCAACATGGCTGTGGGCACGAAGCATATAAACTGTTTCTTCAAATGCAACTGGAAGGCTTTAAACCAAACGCAATGACTTATATGAGTATCCTGAATGCATGTGCAAGTGCAGGGGCTTTGGAGTGGGTGAAAGAGGTTCACACGCATGCCCGTGAAGCCGGATTCGAGGTCGATGTGCGTGTGGGCAACGCGCTGGTGCACATGTATGCGAAGTGTGGCAGTATCGATGATGCGCGCCTGGCTTTTGACAAGATGGAGGAGCGGGACGTGGTTACTTGGAACGTGATGATTGGAGGACTTGCACAGCATGGCTGTGGGCACGAAGCATATGAACTGTTTCTCCAAATGAAACGGGAAGGTCTCAAACCAGACGCCTTTACATATGCGAGTATGCTGAATGCTTGTGCAAGTGCAGGGGCTTTGGAGTGGGTGAAGGAGGTTCACAGGCATGCCCGTGAAGCCGGATTCGAGTCCGATGTTCGTGTGGGCAGCGCGCTGGTGCACATGTATGCAAAGTGTGGCAGTATCGATGATGCGCGCCTGGCTTTCGACAAGATGGAGGAGCGGGACGTGGTTACTTGGAACGTGATGATTGGAGGACTTGCGCAACATGGTTGTGGGCACGAAGCATATGAATTGTTTCTCCAAATGAAACGGGAAGGTCTTAAACCAAACGCCTTTACATATGCGAGTATGCTGAATGCATGTCCAAGCGCAGGGGCTTTGGAGTGGGTGAAGGAGGTTCACACGCATGCCCGTGAAGCCGGATTCGAGTCCGATGTTCGTGTGGGCAGCGCGCTGGTGCACATGTATGCAAAGTGTGGCAGTATCGATGATGCGCGCCTGGCTTTCGACAAGATGGAGGAGCGGGACGTGGTTACTTGGAACGTAATGATTGGAGGACTTGCGCAACATGGCTGTGGGCACGAAGCATATGAACTGTTTCTCCAAATGAAACGGGAAGGTCTCAAACCAGACGCCTTTACATATGCGAGTATCCTGAATACATGTGCAAGCGCAGGGGCTTTGAAGTGGGTGAGGGAGGTTCACACGCATGCCCGTGAAGCCGGATTCGAGGTCGATGTGCGTGTGGGCAACGCGCTGGTGCACATGTATGCAAAGTGTGGCAGTATCGATGATGCGCGCCTGGCTTTCGACAAGATGGAGGAGCGGGACGTGGTTACTTGGAACGTGATGATTGGTGGACTTGCGCAGCATGGCTGTGGGCACGAAGCATATGAACTGTTTCTCCAAATGAAACGGGAAGGTCTCAAACCAGACGCCTTTACATATGCGAGTATGCTGAATGCATGTGCAAGCGCAGGGGCTTTGGAGTGGGTGAAGGAGGTTCACAGGCATGCCCGTGAAGCCGGATTCGAGTCCGATGTTCGTGTGGGCAGCGCGCTGGTGCACATGTATGCAAAGTGTGGCAGTATCGATGATGCGCGCCTGGCTTTCGACAAGATGGAGGAGCGGGACGTGGTTACTTGGAACGTGATGATTGGAGGACTTGCGCAACATGGCTGTGGGCACGAAGCATATGAATTGTTTCTCCAAATGAATCGGGAAGGTCTTAAACCAGACGCCTTTACATATGCGAGTATGCTGAATGCTTGTGCAAGTGCAGGGGCTTTGGAGTGGGTGAAGGAGGTTCACAGGCATGCCCGTGAAGCCGGATTCGAGTCCGATGTTCGTGTGGGCAGTGCACTGGTGCACATGTATGCAAAGTGTGGCAGTATCGATGATGCGCGCCTGGCTTTCGACAAGATGGAGGAGCGGGACGTGGCTACTTGGAGCGTGATGATTGGTGGACTTGCGGAGCATGGATGTGGGCTTGAAGCTCTGGAAGTCTTTAAAACTATGATTGCAGACGGTGTGAAGCCCGATGAGATCTCATTCGTTGCAGTGTTGTCAGCTTGTAGTCATTCAGGCCTTGTGGACGAGAGCCGTAGACATTTTTTGGCTATGACCCAAGATTATGGCATCGAACATAGTGTGGTGCTTTGTAACTGCATGGTGGATGTTCTTGGCCGAGCAGGACACTTGGAGGAAGCAAAGCTCTTGATTGACAACATGCCGGTGGAAGCAGATGGTGCAACTTGGGGAGCCCTGCTTGGTGCTTGTAGAAAGTACGGTAATGTGGAGTTGGGCAAACTTGCCGCTTCTGAGCGTCTCAAGTTGGACCCGATGGATGCTTCTACATACGTGCTTCTCTCGAATATCTATGCTGCAGCTGGCAAGTGGGAGGAGGTGTTGTGGGTGCGCACTATGATGCAGGACAGAGGCATACGCAAGGAGCCAGGGCGTAGTTGGATTGAAGTTGATAACAAGGTCCATGACTTCGTCGTAGGGGATACTTCTCACGCAGAAGCAAAGGAAATCTATGCTGAGCTGAGGAGATTGAGTGAGAAAATTAAGGCGGTAGGGTACATTCCTGATACCCGACTAGTGTTGCGGAACATTGAGGAGGAGGAGAAAGAACTTGCTCTTTGTTCCCATAGTGAGAAGTTGGCTATTGCTTACGGACTCATGCGGACACCCCCTGGACAACCAATTCAGGTGTTCAAGAACCTTCGAGTGTGTTCAGATTGCCATACAGCAACCAAGTTTATCTCAAAGGCCATTGAGCGAGATATTGTTGTGAGGGATGCTAATCGTTTTCACCACTTCCAAGATGGGGTGTGTTCTTGTGGTGATTATTGGTGATGTCGTTGACAATCTTGACCAATTGTTGGCTGTCCTGTTTTCTGAATCTTTTGACCATGATTTTTGCATTCAATTGTAATTTGAAAATTTTCATTGGAATTTATCATCGTTTGCAAATATAGTTATGTTGATTAGATTGTAAACAATTGCATTGGTTGGAAACGACCTAAGGGGGGTATCCATAGAAGTTGTTATTTGTGCATTTTCTTTACCTCTGTTTTTTTATCCTAAACCCTAAACCCTAAAATCCTTTATCTTTGTTTTTTGAAGTCTAAGGATGGAAAATTGACCATTGGACCATTGCATAGTAATTATCCTTTCAACAAAATCTAAAGATTCTTTTTCAAGACTTCAATAGGAAGTATGTGAAACAAATATTTTAAAGCCTTTCAAGTAGGCCATGCAAACAATTAAATTTTCTCAATAGCAAGTCTAGATTTGAGTGCAACTCTTGTGCTTATAATTAGGTAACTTGATTTTTGGTCCTTGCTTTGGTATGAATTTTGAAAGTTATTATTGTAGCCAAATGATGATAGTCTACGAGATGTATATGGTTGCTCTAAATTCAAGAGAAATAAATAGTTTCACCATTTTTTTATTAAACCTCTTTGAAGCTTATATATAGATTATTTATATTTTTTTCCTAAATGTGAAGCTTTGATTCATTTCATTTGGATATATTATGCAAAAATTATGGATAATCTTAATATATAGGCAATTAGAACTTTTTTTTTAGAAAAAGCCCTTGTAGGATTTATTTTTGAATGTAGTTTTCACAATTTTTCAAAAGAAATTGTTGGATAGGATTAAGTTTGCTTGCTAGAATAATCTCACCATTAAGATTATTGTGTTTTCATCTCATCTTAGAGTTATTAATGATTTAGTTCTTTTTCAATCTTGAACCTACTTCTACTGAAGAATTTTAATGCTAGAAGGACGTAGGGGGCGACCATAAAAATTATGCATTGTGTAACCGTGAGAGTCACTGGAATAAAAAAATTCAAAAGTATTCATTGGAAGTCAAGCTACTGGAGATGTTCTCCACTTTCCACAAAAAACTCCAAGGATGAATAGTTGTAGTTCTGTCCTACATTGGAGAATTCCTTGTCATTCATTGGACACTTATTGTCTGTGACATCCTTATTGGGTTAAAGAATGAAAATCAAGTATTTTCTTTTGTGAATTTTTTTTTAAGACTCTCAACTCAATTCTTCAACACAAGATTTTCTTAATTCAAAGTTTGTAGTCAAAATCTATCTACAAATGGAAGTCAAAGTCACATGGATTTGCAAATCAAAGTTTATATTATTTTTTAACTTTCAATACTTATATCTTACAATCTATATGGACAAACTTTATGAAATTTTTATCACATGATCTTATACAAGTTAAGTACAAAATCCTATGGTTAGATTTTGTAAAAATGTTCTTATTTATTTATTTTTGGCAAATGCAACAAACTTGGCAATTTAAGGTGGTTTAGGGCAAGAAATTGGCCTTGGAACTTTAGGGATTATAGTAGGGGGTTTAAAAAGTACCAATGCTCTTCATATGGCCCCTATAAAATGTCTAGAAATGGTCTCTAATTATTGTGAATGGTTTCAAATTACAAACTTGCAGGAAATAATTTACAAAAAGGATGAAATAAAACAATTAGAGAAATGAGTCAAGGATGAAGAAATGGTGCTAAGTATGATTAAATATATTGATTATTGAAAATTCTATATTAGAGGATGATTGTAATTGAATGTTAGGTGAATAGCCATAAGTTTGGATGTTGTTCTTTGTGTCTTTGAGCATTAAGTCCTTGTTATAAAGACAATCTTGTGATTTTAGAGGCTCAAATTAGAGACTCATACAAGGTGATTTCTAAACAAAGGAAGAATATTGAGGAAGACTACTTTTGGGAGACTACTTAAGAGTAAAGAGATTGGAAAAAGAAAAATTAAAAAGAATAAACACATCTGGATTCATGTAACAATAGGATCTTATACTACGCAAGCTAGTTTACAAAGATGTGGGAAAAATTTCAGAAATTTCTACCAAGTAGATTGCAAGATATTAGCATTTGAAGTGAGAAAAATCTTTTTAGGGGGCTCTAGAAGAAACTAAGCTTTTGCACTTCCCAAACTTACATTTGTATGGAAAAATTTCCAGAATGGTGGTGCTCCTTTAAATTTATTTTGTGAGGCAAGTTGTCTATGCTATTGAAAAACTTCAAATCATTTGAAATTGTACAGTACAATATACATGGGATAAATAGTAAATAGAAAGAAGTAGGGAATGGCTCAAAATACTAAATTGTTAAAAATTTATTTTTGAATTGAAAAATGTCAACTTTCAATGGTTGGAATAGTATGCAAAACAATCTACAATCATTGTTTATCTTTTTTTCAAAAATATTGGAAATTGGATCAAATAAAGGACTTCAAAGTTTATTTTGGAATAGAGGTTCTACAACTACCCATAAACTAAAATTTTTCATAATTTATGATTCATTGATCAAAATGGAATGATTTGAAGCTTTCTACTAATATATAAATCTGGTTAAACCAATTTCAACATAGTTTTGTTGTTTTAATCAACAATCTTCATCCTATAGTTTTATTTTTTCCAAAAAAAATATTGGAAAATTGAGTTATAATTTCTACATATCTATGTTTTTGTACATGTAGAGGTTTATAAATTACAATTACAGCAATACTTAATTCCCGTACATAAGTTGTAAACAATAGTTGAATGTTCAAAATTAGTGTGGAGCAATATTATTTCTCTTTTAAGTGCACTGGAGTTAAGATATGGAGTGTGGTGGTTAGGAGGGAGGACAAATTCACTATTGCAAAGTTTATTTTGTTTATAACAATAGGTCCGTAAGATTCTAAATTTCAAGATACAAACTCTTGAAAGACTTATAATTTTAATCAGTGTAGCCAATTAAACCAACACATCAAAGAGGTATGCTTGTGGTTTGCAAATCACTAATTTAGAAGCGGAATTATGCAAATAAAACCTTGGGCTGGTCATTTTAGCAAAATACATATTAAAATATATATTTCTTAAAATAGTATTCTCCACATTACTCAATAGATAAGAGAAAAAATGAACATGAAGGTACCATATAAGCATCTTAACCCCTAAACGTCCAAACTGCCTTTTTTGGCAACATAGCAATTTGGGGCAGCTCACTGCATATGGAGTTTTTATGTTTTTTTGCTGAAATTTTTACACAATATAGGGAGGACAATTTTTTTCTTTAAAGCCCAACAATTTTCATAACTTTTGACTACATGGTTCAAAATTTATTGCATGATATGTAATTTTCATTGTTCAACGGGTAGCCCAAAAAAAATTCTAAAAAATCTGAAAACTCACTTTTTTCACAAATAAAAATTTGAAATTGGTTCTCTAGATTTATACATATGTGTAAATCTTTGAATCATTCCATTTTGATTTACAAGATGAAAGTTATGAGGTGTTCTAGTTTATGGATTTCCTACTCAAAAATAAACTCTGGAGTCCTCCTTTTAACTTAATTTTTAATATTTTTTGAAAAAAATAAAAGGATATGATGTAAATTGTTTATTAATACATTACCACCATTGGGATTAGAATTTTTCAATTTCATAATTAAATTCTTAACAATTTAGTGTTTTGAATCATTCTTTACTTCTTTCTACTTGCTGTACTTTTTCTATATGTTGTACAATTCCAAATGATTGGTCTAGAATGTTTTATACGCTAAATTAGATGCCTTGTAGTCTTGTTTTTTCTTTACTTTGAGTGGTGCAAGAATCTCAACTACCATATCAGCAACATTGACGTTGTCTATAGCAGATTGATTTGCTATCATCTTCGGAAGTGAAGCACCTGATGTTGATGCATACTAGCTTGTCTCCAATGCCTTTGGTGGAGTTTTTGCGGGGTTTTGATTTCAAACCCCCTACCTTGGAGTACTGTCTGTTGTATAGGCCTCCAGAAACACCTGACTCGCGCCTTGATTGCCCATAGTTAAGGATACAATCCTTGTGGCTTTTTATTTCTTTTCCATTTCTAGCTTTCCTTTTAGGATGGCAAAGTCCTAGAAAAGTAGTCAAATTTTAAGACATTGTGTCACATGTATGCCTCGACCACGTATACAACATATAACATTTAAGAAGACACTGCAAGAGAAAGGGGTGTTTTAAGTGAGTTTTTATGTATAGTCCTAGACATAAGATTTTAAGTAATGACCTTTAAGGAGACTTTCAGCAAAATTTTACTTAAAACACATGTATTTTAAGTAAAATTTTGCTGAAAATCTCCTTAAAGGTCATTACTTAAAACCTTATGTCTAGGACTATACTTAAAAACTCACTTAAGGGTAGAAGCATGCTATTAGGAGCCACAAGTGGACCTTAATGGACCTCCTTGAATACTAATTTTGCTCTTAGAAGGTGCCAGCTGTTATAGTTAATGGTAAATAAAACTGCCAGAACTCATCCGTCTGGCACTTTGTACACAACATTAACAAGGGTAACCAGAATTTGAATTCTCCCTTGCTTTGCCTGTCGGACTCGTCGTCTCTCTCAGTGTGGTCCGTTGTTCCTCCGTTTGTGTCCTGGATCTTGCTCGGAATTTTTTGTTGTTGCATTGGATGATTAGGGTTTAGCTTCTAAGGCGGTTGCTTTGATCTGGACTTGCTCCAAATTTGCAATGGAAGAGACGTAGGTGCGCAGAAAGAGTGTGGGCAGGGATGAGAAACGGGGACGCCGAGAGAGTTTGGGAAAGGATTCAGAGAGGAAACCAAATTTCAAGGGAGAGATGACTCTAGAAAAATGCGAAGAAGAGATTGCCTTCTACTCTGCACAAACAAAGAACTTTTTTGAGGAAGAGCGGGGCTTGATTCGCGGAGGATTGAATCCTAAGTTACTTGCTGATGTTGCCTTTGTCACTGATGCGGACCGGGAGGGCTTGTTTGGAAAGTGCACAAAATTTCGCACCACAAACACATTCTTGGATTCTGACGCAAGGAAAGACTTGATGGAGTTGTACTTGAAGATTTATGGATTGCATTCAGTTACCAACAACGAATCTGCCGGGTGGCTTGTGAAGGGATGCATTGCTAATTTGAAAAAGAAGACGGTTAACTGAACACTGGCTGCGTCAACAACTGCTTTAGAGAAAGCAGATCGTGCACAGAGGATCCTGCTGCGGCTCATGAATCCAGAGTCTAGTGACGAAACTACCGCTTCAGGGTTTAAAGAAGGTTCAGGCACATTCCATCGAGAGGGGATTAGTAGTCGTTTAGGAGGAGCAATGCTCAAAATTGGAGGAGTTGAGGTGAAGCCAGGGAGCTCTCCTGGGGGTTTAGGGCTTAGCAGCATTTGTCCTTACGGGGTGTCATCGCATGATTTGGAAGTGGTTTGAGATGTTAGAGAAACTCAGAGAGAAATACTTGTCATTGCTACAAGCAAAATCAAATATGTAGAGGTAGAGTTCAAGAAAATATCAGACAAGCTCGTTGGATTCAAATTTACAATGGATGATCGCCGCATCACCGCAAAAGAAGATGAAGAGAAGGTGTTGCAACTCCAAGCTCAATTCAAGAGAGCTAAGAAGGCGGTTGAAGAACTAGAGGTGCACGTAAGGTTTAGGATTAGTCCAATTTATCAAACCTCTATTGCTATGGATTTGTTACGTATGGTGTGTTCATGGTGGATGATTGATTGTTTGGGTTGCTGATTGCTGCACTTCTTTGTGTGTAGGCTGCGGTGTGTTCATGGTGGATGATTGATTATTCGGGTCGCTGACTGCTGCACTTCTTTGTGTGTAGTTTACGGTGTGTTCATGGTGGATGATTAATTTTTTGGTTTGCTGACTGCTGCTCTTTTTTGTGTGTAGGCTACGGGAGTTTCCAGAGGCTCTATTGAGCTTAAAGACCTAGATCAGAAGTTGAAGATCCAACAAAGGCATATGGATTCAATTGAAAGGAAGTTGGAAGTGTCCAGATCCATGGCAAATTCTAGTTGGGAGAGGGCTATAAAGGGTCAGGATTTCTATGAAGACATCGAATCTGAGCAGATGAGAGCAGAATCCAATCTCCAATTTCTGAGAAGGGAGATTGTGGAGCTGGAGCGACATTCCGCTGTTGTTGTGGACCAATGTGCTGAGATGGAGAAGGGAGGTGGCTTATCATTGTGGCCCAAGCCAACGCTCCATCCGGCAACCAATGGACATGCCAATGCTGTAACCTTGCAGCTGCATCCTTGCGCGTTTTGCAATAGGGGTTATCCGCACTATGATATTGTCATTGCTCCTTGCAGGCACATCTACCACATTTTTGTGTAGCAGCACTTGCCAAAGTCAACAATAGATGTACCCAATGTCATGAAGTTTTCCATCCGCACTGGTGGCAAAATTTTGGCTTTCAACCAGCATACGTAGGGTTTGAAGAGGAGAGCCTGAAGTTGGAATTACTTGCTAATACGGAAGCCTTGAGGCAATCTTTGAAGGAAAATGATAGCCGTCATGTACCAAATTGTAAGTATTTTTTTCCTTTCATTTGCTTCCTACTACATTTCTGCTCCTTCCACATACTTAATTCTTGTAATTGCTGTGGAAAACAGCATCAAGCAACACAGTAGGACTTGTGGAGTGGAGAAGCTCTTTTTCCAATTGAATAAAACTGCTTGTACGTGAAATCCTTCTAGAAATGTTTGAGAAGTACTATTGTAGGTACAGATGTTTATTACTGCTTATGACGAGGTTGTTGCTGCTTAGACTTGATCTTGTTATCCATTTCTTAACAATTGTGGCGCTTAAATAAAGAAGGTGGTGCGTATTTCTGTTCACTCATGCTTAGTGCTAGTTACTCGTGCTTAGTACTGGTTTCTCGTGCTTGGTGCTGGTTACTCGTGCTTAGTACTGGTCTCTTGTGCTTGGTGTTGGTTACTCGTGCTTAATACCTGTCTCTTGTACTTGGTGTTGTTTACTTGTGTTTGGTTCTGATCTCTTGTGCTTGGTGATTGCTGAAAGTGCTTGGTGGTTTAGGGTAGTGATTACTTGTGCTTTGTAGTGCTTAGGGTGTTCCTTGATGCTTATTAAGTAAGCACCTCCTTGATGTGACTGCTTCAGCCATAGGACATTGGTGCTTAGTTCTTGTTCTTTATTTGCGAGTGTTGCAATTCTTTGGAAGTGCTTTATCCTTTGTTGTTGCTTATGACATATAGTGCCCTATATACAGGGACGCAATCAAGTCTCAAGCACCTAGATTGGGGGTCATGTGGATCACTGCAACAAAGTGGCAATCCAATTAGTGGAGGATGCAGCACAGGCACGGTAGGTGTGTAGAGGCTGCCATCCCTTGCTAGTTACACTCCAGTTGAAGAAACAGTCAGCACCAAATTAGAGCTGCCTGTTTCAAACTATCGAGCAGATTAAGAAGCAGAGTTGCCAGTGAAGACTCGCGGGGTGGAACGTTGTGAAGTTCGTGCACAAGACGTCACTGTTGATCCAGGTTCAAACATGAATTCCATCTAGTTCTGTAATTATTCTTCCATTGTTTTAGGCTATTGTAAATTGATAAGTAAAATTGCCGTGATATTGACAATTATTTGGATGTAGATGTGCCAGAAGAGGACTAGACAATTATAGCAAAGCAACACGGTAAGCTTGCTTGAAACCGACTTTACTTCACAAGCTGGTTTTTGTTCCTTCAGATTTTTGGTTTATAAATTATGGTTTATTGTGTGCTTCCATTGCTTGATAGAGGTTTCTTGGGTGACTTTCTCTTTGTGCAGACAAATCAACAGTGGGCAGTGACTTTGAGCTTTCTGGCATTCCGAAGTTTAGATGCTCACTCCTGAAGAGACCTGCCGTTCTGCTAGAAGATGACGGAAGGAAGAGAGTACCTCTGAGTACCTTAGGAGAAAGAGGACCAAATATGGCAGTTGAATTGGACCCTATTGCAATTGCGATGAAATTGAAGAGTGCTTTGGAGACCCCCTAGCCGCTACTGGAACGAAAACCTTATGTGCTTCGTGACATATAGTTCTTGGATGCTCTTTAGGGTTGAGGATTGGCGATATCATTGCGATTAGAAGTTGCCTTGGATGAGTTGGATTGAAAAAACTTGCTGGTTTGGTGTCGTCTTTCGATGGATGGTATTCTGAGAATAGTGATGAATTTCTTATGGGCATGAAGCATTTTCTAGAGCCAGACTGCTCTCGTGGAATTGATATTTTTCATGGTAACTGAACTCGGGCTTTAACTCTATGTGTATTCTCTTTAGGGTTTATATGGGAAAGTGCGTTTCTGGTTTAGGATTGTAGATATTGGAGAGATTGGGAGTTTGCGACAGAGTCATTTGTGTTACAGCATACCCTTCTTGGCCTTTTGGCTAAGATCAAGTGCAGTATCTGTTTTTATCAGTTTAATATCTGATATGAGGCTCATTGAGCTTCATGATATTCATCTAATTTTTCTAGGGTGCGGGTCCACTTGGCAACTAGCAGTCCGGACCCACGCGGGTCACCTTGGTCTTGCACTATTTCCTTGGCAGGCGCAGTTCTTTCTTCCGAGGGACCCTATTTTAATTCCAAACAGAAAATCAACAAAATTTGGTCCTTGTCGTGATTGTCTTGTCCTGCACTAAAGTGTATAGGTTTTAGTTTCGGAATTGTAAAGAAGTTATTTTGTATGTACTACGGTGTCATCTCTTCAGCAATTTGCTGCTCATAGTGATCGTCCTGAAAAAACACCCTGCTTTGGAACGTATGTTATTGGATCGAGTGTTTTTCATTCTTGGTATATACACCAATTGGGTTTATAGGACATTTATAACTCCATTCTATAAGTGGTTTTGTAATTTCAGGACAGATCACTTTAGAAATTCACAGAAACTACAATTTGAATTAGAAATTAATAATTCCACTTGGGTTTGATTCATGAAACAAGAGCACACCTCTGAAAAAATATGTGTTTCTTTTAGAGAATGTGCCCCAAGATATTCAAATTGCAAATCAAGGTGGTAAGAGGTTTGTCTATCTTACATCTCCTACAAAAATTAAGGATTTAAAAAGAAACAGTCATTGGTCAATATTCCTACAAACTAGGGTTATGTATTTATACTTAACCATATGCCATTGCTTTCAGAGCGTCTCCCAATTGTGTATTCTACACAATTGTGCAAGATTTTTGGGTTGAAATGTAAGAGTAGTGTGGATTGAGGATGGAATTAAAAGCCAAAGTCCCAAAAGTAGACATTATTTGTACGGTTCTAGAAGAAAGGAGAGTGCGATACTAAATTGTCCTATTGGGATCTGTGACACTAATTTATAAAACTCACACTATATTAAATTAATATAAGTTGAAACGTATTTGTTATAAATTTCTAAACAACAATATATTGAAGTGACAATAATTTTGCATCCTCACTAGTAGTATTCTCTGTATAAGAGGGCAAGGGAGGTTTTGCATTGGAAACAACTATAGTCTTAGAAAAATGAGCCTAATTGGGTTATTAGAAAGTTGACCGATTGCTACACAAAAATGTGATGGCACCAAGATTTTGGAGTCAAAATGACATAACAATAGTCAGCAATGGAGGTAGAGTATCATTTGCATCCATGCAAGAAAAGATAATTGAAGCAAAGCAAAAGATTGTCATAACCTTATCCTTTTTTTTATTTCTTTGTGAGACTTCCTTTCAATGTCCCTCTATCACTTTTATTTCTTCATAGGAATGTCAAATTATCAATGTTAGTTTCTCCTACAAGTTTGACCTTCTACTTTCAACAACTTGCAAAAATGTGATACTTTATATATTATTAAATAATGTTATGAAAAAAACTCTTGGATGAGTCACAATTAAATCAAAAAAATTTAAAGTGTCCATGCCTTAAGGTATAGCTGTTTGGGTGGATACCTTATCTAATTGAATGTGAAGAAATTTGTGGAGTCACTACCTTCAAAAGCAAGCTGGTACTGTATAAAATGAACTATTTATAGTCAATATTATAGTTGCTTATTATTTTTGAAGGGTGTTGTATTTAGAATCTATCAAATGTGTGAACACTACTAGTTTAAATTTCATATTTATTGATATAAAATTTATTTATTTGGAAAAAGAATTTGAAAACCATGGCAACTACTCTAAGAATTGTTTGTAAGTGTTCAAGCATTAAATGCAAAGATTATTCATTATGAAATTGGTCAACAAAAAATTAAAATATATTCCCCGGGGAGATCACTTAGTGTATCTATAATTAACCACATGTGTTTAAGTGATTTTTTGCCCCCCTATTTATTTTTTAAAGAACTATGATTTTGACCTATAATTTTGAACATTGTTTAACAAAGGCTATGGGTTTCTATTGCCAAAATTCCCAATTCAAATACCATATTAAATGATTTCAATAGAAGGTTGAAAAATGAACTAAAAAGCATGTTTTTCAACTCAAATATTTTATAGTGACTACATTTAGATGACCATTGCATCAATATTTAATGAATATAAACTTTCAATAGAGAGTTCTTTTTGAGAATTTTTCGTATATTTATTATACAATTTTTTCTTATATAAAAATAGGGGTGTGAAAGTTATTTTCAGCTTTGCAATGTAACTTTTTACTTCAAAAATTAAGAACTAATTCTAATTAACAAATAAAATTATCAATAATTCAAAGCATAAACTTTCAAAGTAGGAAAATCTACTCATATTTTTTTCTTTTCCTTTTATTTAAATTTTAGAACATAAAATAGGGGGTCCAAAATTTTAACGCACGCAATTCCTAATGGACCTTCAAAGTGATCTCCCTGGGATATATTCATTAGGGCTTTACATTGCTACGTACAACCAAGAGCGATTGTGTTGCCAGGGAGAAGCATCAACTTTTTTTGGAAGGGGCCTTGCAAAGTAAAAATAAGACAAAAAAGTCATTATGAAAATAAACTTTGATTTGTAATAATAATATAAATTACTTTTTATTAGCATACCAAAGATTAGTGTATTTATGGTGTTGCAAAGGAGATTCAAATTATTTACTACCTTGAAACCAATAATGCACTTCTATGTTGGGCATTTGATAATTGAAAGCCTTTTTAAGATTGTATTTGCATGTCGCAATTTTGATAATATTTAGTTGGATGTATTCTAGGTAAACTAATAAAAAGACAAGATTTTGTATGCTTTCTGTCTTCTTTTTTTTTCCCCACAAACTTTAAGAATTTATTAATGATTTATTATAAATAGTGCAATGTAATTTGATTTATATTTTATTCTATAATGTAATTTTAGATATTATCTAACTATCGAGGTTTGGTTTTTCCTAAGTCCAACTACCGAGGTTTGGTTCCCTTGAGCTAAACTACCAAGGTTTGGTTTCCTAAGTCCAACTACCGAGGCTCTTGAGCATTCTTATAAAAGCTCCTAGCAAGCAAAAGATCTTCATTTGACCATTGGCATTGTTTTCCTTTGCTTTGTTGTAGATTGCTTTTTTTAAGAATCTACTAGAATCACTAAGTTTTACTGAATCAATTTAAATTGCAGGCACTTTTCTTGAAGTCCCTCAAGGCGTATGAGATTCTGCATTGGAAGTACATCTGCAGGGTAGCTTATTTCAACAACTATTTGCCACTAATCTTGGAGACAACAATATTGGCGGTAGTTTTATAATTCAATTCAGGTAACCTTCTCAAATATAATTGCCATTGATGGAATTAAAGGTTAAATTTTAGCTAGATTAAAGCAAAATCTATATAAAAGCTAGATGAAAGATCCAATTAAGTATTGACAAATAAAACTCAAAAAAGACAAGGGTAAAGCTAAATCAAAGTAAGAGCTACATAAAAAATAGATCAAAGGTAAACAATTTAAATACTAGATCAAAATGAAGGCTGAATGAAAATTAGATTAGAAAAAAAGTTAAATGAAAACTAAGTAAAAGTAATATCTAATTAAAAACTAGGTCAAAGTGAAAGATAGATGGAAAATAGATCAAAGTAAAAGATAGGTAGCTCAATAAATACCAAGACCTTGCATCTAATATTCTTGTATTTTGCTTCCATGGCCTTTTCAATTGTTGCTTTTCAAAATGAAGACAATCAAAATGATGAACCTTTTCAAAATGAAGACAATCAAAATGATGAACCTTTTCAAAATGACGACAATCAAAATGATGAAACTGTATACTATAGGCAAGCAATTTGGAGAAGGTGGTTCTGGCTCAATATATTTGTGCACCAAAATTGCAACCGGCAAAGACTATATATGCAAATGCTTACCAAAACACAACCTTGTCTCTCAAGAAGAATGTAAATTAGTACAACGTGAAATTGACATCCTAAAGTGGATCAACCTTAAAGAGCATCCAAATATAGTACATTAAAGATGTTATGGAGGAGGATGATCATGTATACATAGTGATGGAGCTATGTGAAGGAGAGCCGGTCTATGATCATATGGTTGAGCATGGTACTTTTGATAAGCCAAGAGCCACTCAAATGATCAAGGAAATTGCTAGTGCTCTAGAGGCTTGCCATAGCTTTGGCATTGTCCACAGGGACTTGAAGCTTAAAAATTTGTTGTTCCAAACCAAAGACAAAGGTTTAGCAGTCATACTCATTGATTTTGGGCTGGCCCAAATATTTGAGCAAGATGAGGTATTAACCGATGCTGTTGGGACTCCACCATATATAACTCCCGAAATTATGGAACGCGCTCATGGATCCAAAGTGGACAATTGGAGCCTCGGGGTGGTACTATATGCTCTCTTAGCAGGATTTGCTCCTTTCAATGGTTGCACACTTGCGGATGTATACAAAGCGATCATGAAATGTGGTGACTTGTTTGCTAAAGATACATGGCCACACATCTCAAAAGGTGCAAAATATCTCATTCAAAAAATATTGACATACAATGTCTACAAGCTTTTGAGTGCATCGGAGGTTTTGAATTAAATACTCCTCGAGCTGATGGGCAGTGGTCAGGAAAACTCACAAATCCGGGAAAAACACTTTTCCTACAACTGGCTGCAAATAGCGTTGAAGATATGAATAAAGAGGTAGATCGTGATAATATGTCATATGCTAGGAAAGCTATGATTAGATCAAGTATGGCTTTGAGTGTTGATGGCACTTGGAGTGTCCATCAACTCTTTCCACATCTACAGGAAATTATAGCCAAGCATGAACCATACTTCCAAGGCCAAAAAGTTCCAGCCCAAGTATGAAATTTGTATTTTTTTATTATATCTAAATATGAATTTCTTTTTTCTTATTTGATGTTCAAAGACTTCCTTCATTACAAATATTTTTTACATTTTCTACTCCTTCCATCATTTTCCTTTGCAAATTCATTTTTTTAATGTCTTCTAACACTAAATGTAAACATTTTCGGATTTCAAATTTACCATAGAGTATATTTAGTGTTAAGAATTATATGTAATGTTACTTACTTTAGTAGGCATAATGATATTTAGTGTCATGGTTCGTAGATAGTGTTGCTAATACTAAATATAGTTTTTAGTGTACTCCTTAGGAAGATGCTGTGTTAAATTTTCAAAGAAAAAAAAATAAAAACTCCTTTTGTAGCAAGCTGCCCAAAATTGCTATATTGCCAAAAAACGGAGTTTGGTCCTTTAAGGGTTAAAATGGTCCATTTAAAAGCACACTACCTTAGCAAAAGGACCCCCCCAATGAAGGTCAATAATATTATGAGTACTCCAAGCATAACATTATTAACCTTCATTGGGCAGGTTTTTTTTCTCTCTCCAAAACAGGAGCCACCAAACGATTTACATTTCAATCACTGACGACACTAACAATATGCCGTGTTGTCCAACCAATCAAATTGCCAATATTATAACTAAATTCTCCCCCAAGGCATCTTGGAGGGGATAATACCTTCACTTGGGGGGAAGAATAGGTTGTGTCTAAAGTAGTGATGGGAGCATTTTGTGGAGACTGTTTTTGCCGCCCCCCTCCTCCACGTTTTATCCTTGGGAAAAACGCAAGCACGTTTTATTTGCAACGTATAAATTTTTTTATAAATTCTAAGTTCATATTTGCAATCAAGGGACCCAAGTTAGCGAGGAGAGATGTTAACCTCTAAAGTCCCAAGACCATTTTTCTGTCAAAAACCACTCAAAACTGCCATTTTGGTTGCGTTCACCCAAGAACACAAAAAAAAACATTTTCTTAGAATCTAACTGTAGGATCTTGTACTTCACTTATCAAAGATCATGTGGTAAAAATTTCATGAAGTTTGACCCTATATATTGGAAGATATTAGCATTCAAAGTTGAAAATGAAAGTTTTTTTGAACATTGACTTGCAATTTCAAATGACTTTGACCGCCATTTGTAAAATTTTTTTGCACTGTCATTAGATGATATTTGGGGGTTGCGGAGGGCCGTTTCAGGCCTGTTCCCTGATCTGCCCAGATCCAGTGAATGCCGGTACGGGTGTGTCAGAAATTAAAAAAAAAAAAAAAAAAAAAATTTTTACCAAAATATCATTTTAAGCAATTTTTTTTTTTTTTTTTTTTTTTTCAAAAAGTGACGTGACAGTCGCTCGACCACGTCAGCCAGCTGCTGCTGCTGCGTTCCCAGACTGCGGGAACGCAGCAGACAGCAGGGGAACTCACAGCCTTCTAAGACCCCCGAATCTCATGTAATGAGCCTTTGAATTGAATTTTTTTTATGTTGAAGATGTAAGTTGAAAGTCTACAAAAAAAAAATCCAAAAAAAACACACCTGATTTTCATTCTTTGAAAAATTGTTAAGTAGAAATAAGTCCAAGATTGCAAAAAAAACTAAATCATTAATAGCTCTTAAACGGGATTGAAATACAATAATTCCAATGTTGAGATTGTTTTAGCAAGCAAACACAACATTCTAAAAAAAGAAATTATAAGAAATTCTAAAAATTGCATTCAGAAATGAATCCTATACGTTATTTTTTCAAAAAGATGCTTAGATTGCCCGAAAAAACAAGATTGTCCACAACTTGCTCGTTGTTAGTCCAAATAAAATGAATCAAAGCTTCACATGTACATGTAAACTTTATTCACATATATAAAGTTTCAGAGAAAAAAAAATTTATTTTATTTTGACTTTTTGCAAAAAAATTTGTGTTGCCCGCTGAGTTCAATTTGAGGCATTTTGTGGTATAACTTTTGCTCCCGGGCACCAATAAAAATTAAAATTATATTTCCACAAAGCTAATTAGTTTTTCTATCTTAGGGAAAAGTTTCAAAAAGTTTCACTAAAAATCGAGCCCGTAGCTACCTGCCCGAAATCTAATTTGTCCCCCGAGGGGACAATGGGACTTTAGGGGTTAACAATTGAACAAAGACAGCACAAAATAGGGGGTCTTTTTTTTACATTCACCTTGGTCTTTACCTCCGCAAAACGCTCCCATCACTATTGTACCGGTACTTTAGACATGACCAGAGCAAAGTTTTTTTTTTGAGCGATACATCGTTAGGTGCCTTCCTGAGGTAGGCTTAAATTTGGAGAGCCCTGTGAGCACAGGTCCAAACCTGTCAGATATCACTAAAAAAAACAAAACTGGACCGGAGGAACCAGAGCCAGTCAACTAGACTTGTGGGGCAAGCATCCCAGAATTTTAGGAGTCAAATACATTATTCTAAGTGAATATAATTAAGTTCGCCCCCCGACTCAGTCTCCCCACAATTATGTTGACGTGGACGGAAGGCTCCCTCCAGGTCCATTACAGTAGCTTGTCGTTTCCTCTCCGGATCTGGTACCACGCATTAGTAAGTTTTAGCAGTGCGGGGCAAGGATGGTGTCTGTCTGTTGTACTTGGCAGACATGAGTCGTCGTCGCGTTCCAAAGGCAGAACTTCCAGTTACTCTCAATTCGCAAATTCGTAGAGTTGATTGCGATTCCATCCCAATTGGTTGCATTTCGATCGTCAGTGTAAGACCAGCTAGCTTCGTTAGGTAGTGATCGTCCTCTGCAGTACGCCAACTGATCGACAGGGCCGCTGCTACGTACTGGGACTCAACCATTTGCGCTTGCTCTTTGATCGAGTGCACCGACTTCTCAAAAACTAGGTTAATTGGAAGTGATCGCTGCTGCAGGGAGTGCACCTTCCCGGCCCCTTATCTCGCTCCCCTAGCTGCCATGGTTCTCGCCATCGATTCCGGTTGGCTGGCCCGATACCACATGAAGTGGTGGGGCGAAGATCTGGGTCCTCGTTATCTGGTGTATAGAGCATGCGCCCACGCCACAGTTGTAAACGAGAGCTCACTGATCAAGCGAGTACGCTGTGCAAGAGAGGTCGATTTGGCGACGAGGGAGGCACTGGAATGGCAAGCTGATCAGGATGAGGATCAGGACGAGGCGGAGGTGATTCACCATCTGCACCAGCAGGCCAAGGCCTCGCCAGTGTTCGAAAACGCGTTTTCTCAAACCGAGCGTGCGGAGGCCATCACCACTCTGGTCACAAGCTGCTCGGTCCAGTCCCCGGCACTCATTGCCAGTGCACAAGGGAGACCCCTTTCCTCCTTTCGTCGCCTTTCCATTAGACAATCCGGGTTCGCTTCTCCCATTGGTATATGTTCTGCCGATGTGTGCAACCTTGACAAAATCATTCTCAACGCACCAGAGAGGAAAGCCTCGCGTTTTTTTGGGGCACCCGGCATTATTGGGGAAGGTCGCTCACAATTTAAAGATTGCGTTGTGTGGCACGTGCAACTGGACATCGTGGATCTTCGCAGTTCGAGGAGCATTCCCACATGGCGCCCCGGGAAACGAAGCCGAACAACAGTCAACCCCTTCCACCAAGTGCGTGCGCCACCCGAACAAAACGCATCGCCAGGAAACCATCCTCCTGAGGCCAAGCGATTCAAGGGAGTCCGATACCGCTGCGAGCGCAGGAGGTGGGCAGCCGAGATGAAGCCCCCCAAGTACAAGGACAAGGTGTCCTTCGGAGATTTCAAATGTCAAGCGCAAGCTGCTCGTGCCATCGACGCAGCTTTCCACTACTACGGCAAGCCACATCTCCTCAACTTTTCAGACACCCCTGGGATTCTGTCAACCAGACCCTCACCAGCAGAAGACCTCAACGAGAAAGATAAGCTGAGTTTCGTGAAGGAGCAAGTGAAGTGGCTGGCATCAATGGCCTCCACACTACCCTCCTCTCCCCCTTTGGTGCCCCCCGAAATTCCAGAGTCGTCGTCCAGAGGCTGCATTGGGGACACTGTAGAGTTTCGCACATTCTCTGAGATCGCATCTCTTCTAAGTTGTGGAGTTGCGGACGAATGCGACGATGGCATCTCCCAACCTCTTCCCTCGCTGCCCCCGGATGCACTGGCTGAATTGGGGGGGCATGGCTTGATGGAGCCCCCTTTTGTGCGTGCAATTGCTGCAGGTAGTATAGTGTGTTCATTGGACGAGCATCAGGGCATGTTTGAATGGAATTTGGAGGATGCCCTTGTTGCCCCGATCTCGTCTGGTCGGTGGTCGCCCGGCAGCTCCTTGCAGATTACTGACGGGTGGGATGGCGCAGAAGTCTCTGGCGCCCCAGCCCTGATGAATTTGACAAATTCTGCAGAGCCTTCTTGTGAGAGCCCAGGATCTTGGATGAACTATCTCTCTGGTTCTCCTCCAGCTTCCATGCTTCCATTGTTTCTCGGAGCCCAGCTAGTTTTCATGGGGTTTCGCCCATTCTCTGAGATCGCATCTTTTCCAAGTTGTGGAGTCGCGGACAAATCTGACGATGCCATCTCCCAAGCTCTTCTTTCGGATGCACTGGCTGAAATCGCGGGCAGTGCCTGGACGGAGCCGCCTTTTGTGGGTGCTGATGCAAGCGGTAGCATCATCGGAGCATCAGAAGAGCATCAGGACATGCTTGAATGGAGTTTGGAGGATGCCTTTGCTGCCTCGAGCTCGTCTGGTCGGTGCTGGCCCGGCAGCTCCTTGCAGATCACTGGCAAGTGGGATGTCGAAGACGAATTCAACGATGGCATCTCCCAAGCTTTTTTTTCGCTGCACCCGGATGCACTGGCTGAATTCGCGGGCAGTGCCCCGACGGAACCGCCTATTGTGGGTGCTGATGCAAGCGGTAGTATCATCGGAACATCAGAAGAGCATCGGGGCATGCTTGAATGGAGTTTGGAGGATGCCTTTGTTGTTTCGAGCTCGTCTGGCCGGCGCTGGCCCGGCAGCTCCGTGCAGATCACTGACAAGTGGGATGTCGTAGAGGAATTCGACGATGGCGTCTCCCAAGCTCTTCTTTCGCTGCACCCGGATGCACTGGCTGAATCCGCCGGTAGTGCCTCGGTGGAGCCGCCTTTTGTGGGTGCTGATGCAAGCGGTAGCATTATCGGAAAATCAGAAGAGCATCAGCGTATGCTTGAATGGAGTTTGGAGGATGCCTTTGTTGCCTCGAGCTCGTCTGGTCGGTGCTGGCCCGGTAGCTCCGTGCAGATCACTGACAAGTGGGATGTCGTAGACGAATCCAGCGCTCCAGCCTTGATGAATTTGACAAATTCCGCAGAGCCTTCTTGTGAGAGCCAAGGATCGTGGGTGAACTATCTCTCTGCTTCTCCTCCAGCTTCCATGCTTCCATTGCTTCTCGGAGGCCAACTAGTTTTCATGTCGATGTTACGCACGGTTTGTTGGAGAGCGAAACCTTTGGAGGAGAATGGCTCAGGGGCTGATCTGCAAAGGAATTGAGTATTGAAATCATCTGCTTCATGTCTTCCTCGGATTTTCAGTTTACCTTTTGGGTCCATCTGGTAGCTGGAGCTCGAATTGTGAATAGTTTTGTACATAGTTTTGTACAAATTAGGACAATGAGACTTTGCATCTGGTCTTTGATGAGCACCAATTGCAACTTGTGAATCTCTTCTATTTGGAGTTGGAAATACTACTCTCGGAGTACAAGCTATCTAAAGTGACTTAATTGATTGTGGATGGTTTGAAAACATCTTTGCTTTCGGTTCACCAATTGCAATGTTCTGGAACTTGCGGGTGTAAGAGTTGACTGCTAATTGCTGATTTCCTCAAGATACGTCGAGATACTCAAAGCCTTCAGCATGATAATCTGTCTTTGTCTTAAATTTTTTAGGATCTTTTTGGCACTTGAAAGGGAATTCCAAATTTCTCTTCCATTTTTATTTTGACACAATTTATTAACAAGGTTTGTGAGTTTTCAAAGTTCAGATTATAGATGTAGCGAAATGGATCCTATGTTCTTATAACCGCGGTCAGTGTATGCACAGCTGAGGCATTACAAGTTGGTTCAGTCATAATGGTGAAATTTGTTGCACGTACCTTTGAAGAAATGGCATGCTAAAGTAGAATTAGCGAGTATTTGGACCAAAGTGGAGGAGATCTTCAACCTTCATTTGCAAATGTGAAGCCAAACTAAAGTCAAGATATGATATAAGGAATGAGTACCCATTATGGCAACTTGTCTAGGTATCAATACCTAAATATTTATGTGAGCATGAATAGAAGACGGCATGGTAAAGCCATTAAAAGAAGTCATTTAAGAGAATCCACCTTTTGGATGCATGTTGTATTCTTTTCAACATGCATGTGTGCTTGCAATTTCATCATGCATAGGTGGCCAGGGTCAAATATTGGAGCTCTACTAAGATACACTTCTAAAGTGAATATCTTTGCAATTTTGAGTTGAAGTTCTCTACTTTCTTCACCATCACTTTTCTTCTAAATCCTAACAACATATTATTCCTTCATCCCAATTCTAGTGAGTTTTTGTTTGAATTGCAATAAGTGGCAATTTGTGGCAATTATGGATCCTCATGCCTTACATACAATGGCACCAGGGCTTTTTTTTGGCAAAATTTTGCTAGATCTGTTAAAATCTAACTTCTCTAAGTTCGTCCCTCCCAAAAGTGGCCTATGTGGTGAGGCCAGCAGGAGGACACTAGTAAAAAAAAGCCATGAGTGACACAACTTGTAGACATGCACATGGCCTTTTGGTAGTTTTAAAGATTATTTATTCCAACCTTTGCACTTATAGGACAATCAAGTATATTCTAAGTTGTAGAAAGGACCAAACTGATTTTGCCACTGTCACCAAAATATATTGTGTTGAAATCTGACCACACTTGTGAATGAGTCACTCTTGGCTGAATAATGTAGACTACAAAATAAGAAAGAGAAGTATATATGCATTATTGTTGAACTAGTATTCACACTAAAAAATACTTGTTGTTTAGGTGATGTCGTCCAAATTTTTAGAGATGGATTTTAGGTGACATTTTATGCAGCAACCCATGTTTTATGTCAAAATGTCACCTAAAATCCATCTCTAAAATCTAGGCAACATCACCTCAAATGCGGGTTTTTCATTGTGTCAAATCCAAAAGTCTAGATATTCAAAATATGATATGGTCAACTTAAACTGCCCAACTTCTCTCACACTAGTGGTTTGCAAATAATGTGTCATTTTTCCATGGCAGATAGTTTGGTATTGATCCTACTGTGAAATGTACAAAAAATGGATTGGTGAAAGTTTTAAATGTCAACATTTGTGTAGCTGATAGGTTTATAATACTTGTTATAGCTACCATAGACAAATCAAGTGTAGGATGTGACCATGTGTGTTGTGTGTAGTATAGTACCCACTTCTTATAGAAGTTTGAAACATGGTTTGAATTTGGATGCTTCATGACAAGCCAACTCAAGTAGAAATGGGGTTGTTGCTTTGTATAAAAATCTATAGAATAAGATAAACCCAATTGGGATAAAACAAGAGACATGAATAGATGTAATGTGGAGGTTATGTTATTGTATTTTTTCTACACAGTAGTGGAATGTCATTGTCCGAACCATAACCAACTCCTTTATACGGCAAAACCATAGAAATTGACACTTCCAAATGGAATGGATCCACTTTATATAATATTAAGGGGAACTGGTTGTATTCAAAAGAAAAAACATGTTTAAGATCATAGAAGGCATCAAAGTTGTGAATTCAAGAACGTTATAGTGATACCCGTCTACCATCATGATTAATACGTCCTACAAAGGGCAATTGGTTACAATATTAGTGGTACTGGTCAATACATTGTTGACAGATATAAGTCTGGATAGAGAGCCTAACACATAAAACCCTAAATCTTACACTACTACCGGTTTATGGTATCATCTATTCTAAATATTGTGTTTAATATCAAGCAACACCTTAAGATTGGTGCCAAAGATTTTAATAAATTCCAGATTGAAGACAAGCTTCTATATAATAAAGAATGCTAGTACGAGTGATTGCAAGAAACACTTCACGTTTTTGGCTCAAAACGCAATTTTTGCCCATATGATTGGCAATATTATGTAGTACTATATTTCCCCAACAACTCTGCAGATCTCAACCGTCAATTCAGTACTATGTAGTACTATAGAGTGCTGCAAAGTACTACAGAAACCACTGCAAGCAGAAAATAGCAAAAAAGGAAGAAATGCACCTTTTTATTTTTAATAATTCAAAAAAAATTCAGAATTTAAAAACAAACAAAGCCATTTTGCTAGAGAAGATTGCGCTCACATTGCACCAAAAAATTAATGTAGGAAATTTTTTCCCTCTTTGTAACCTTTGCGCAAAGGAAGGTCACTTTGACCCCATGTAGACAACTGACATGTTGCTATTTTTATAAAAATTCATTGTCAATCCTTGTAATGTTAGTAGACCTCCAACATGTATAATTTGTGGCTTTGAGTTCGCATTTTTGAATCAAAAATAGGACTAAACCCCTCCAAAATGGCCAAAATAGACACCCAATCGGGGGCAATTTAAAAATAGTAAACTAATTTTAAATTTTTTTTAAATTATTGAGTGATTGCAACTACCATATGTACCTTCTTTCCAAATTTTACGCCAAATGGACAAACAATGCAAAAGTTATGAGCCAAAAACCACCTGTCCGAGGGCAAAGGGACAAAAAATAGGATGACTATTTCTTGCAATCACCCATACACTATTGATAGATCACCATGCCTCTAAATCTTGCAAGCTTGCCACGACCTTTCAATTGTTGAATATTTTGGGTTTAACGAGATATCTCATTTCTTATGACTTCTAGCAGCTTCAAATATAAAAGACCATCAAAGCATTTGTACTTTTTTGCGACATATATTCTTGCTCAAAGAATTCACGACATCCTCTATATGGGTTATTGCACCTATTGCCAACTCCCAAGCAACTATGATCATTTGTTTCTATGGACTTCATCACTGATCTGCCACCTTCAGCTAAGTTTAATAAGATTTGTCTGCTAGTAGACCAATTTTCAAAGATGGCACATTTTGTTCCATGTAAGAGGAGAGTTACAAAAGGAAAAAAACATCAAAACTCTTCATTGACAATATCTATCGCTTTATGGGTTACCGGAAGGCATTGTATCTAACTGTGGACCTCAAATTATTTCCAAATTTTGGCAATTGTTATTTGAAATTTTGAAGGTGAAGATCAAGCTTTCATTGGCATTTCATCTTCAAAACGGATGGACAAGCAGAATAGCTAAATTAAATCTTGTTGCAATATTTGGAGTGTTCTATAAATTACCAACAAGATGACTAGACATCCTTGTGATGTCACTAGTAGAGTTTGTATACAACAATAGTGTACCCGCTTCAACTCAAGAGACTCCATTTTTTTTTACATCAACTATGGATATCATCCCAAAATTGACATGCTATTAGTTTGGAAAGGAAAGACCCTACAATATAGAATTTTGCAACTTGCCTAAAGGAGTTGCGTACAATGATGAAAACACATCTTGAAGAAGTTCAAGCTTGTTACAATTTACAAGGAATCATCTAATGTGAGAAGAAAAGAGCAACCAAAGTTTCAAATAGGCGATAAGGTATGCTACTACAACACAATATCAAAACTTCTTGCTAATGCAATAAACTTGACTATTGCAACATCCTTGGAGGAATTCACCCCCTCCACACACACCATGTATAGACGTAGATGACTGCCAAGAATATAAAACCTAGGACATCTTTGATTAAAGCATTTGATGAGGTCAAATAGAATATCTTATTCATTGCCATGGATATCTAATTAGTAAGCGTACGTGGGAACCACCTTCAAACTTAACTAATGCGCCTTTAAAGATCTAAGAATTTTATGAACGAGAAGAAAAAAAAAAAAAAATTGCTACAAGAACTAATTGAACACAATAGAGCAAACTCCTTGAAGCACCTTGGAACTAGAAAAGGAGGCAATGTCATTGATGCAGAAAGATTGTGGAAGCTTCTCAATCTTAGCAGAAGCAACTCAAGCACCTTCAAAGGTCATTGAAGCTTGTAGGAGCTTCTCAAGCACCCTCCAAGATTAACCCCTAAAGGACTGAACATGCTTTTTTGAGAATATAACTTTTTTGGGCAGCTCACTACAAGCGGAGATTTTATTTTTTTTTCTTTCTAATTTTCACACAACATTTTCCCAAGGAGTAGCTTTAAGGCCCAACAATTTTCATAACTTTTGATTACAAGATTAAAAAGTTATTGCATGATATGTCATTTTCATTGCTCAGAGGGCAGCCCGGGCAGCAAAAAAAACTTCTTTAAAAATCACTTTTAAAAAAAATAAAAATTTGAAATTGGTTCTTTAGATTTTTATGTAGGTGGAGAGCTTTGAATCATTCCATTTGGATCTATGAGTCAAAAGTTATGAGGATTCTTAGTTTGAGGGTAGTTATGGAATCTCAACTCTAAAATAAACTTTGAAGTCCTTTATTTCACTCAATTTTCAATATTTTTGAAAAAAAATAAAAACCTTGGGTGTAGATTGTTTATTACAACATTACAACCGTTGGGATTGGGATTTTTCAATTCCATAATTAAATTCTTAACAATTTAGTGTTTTGAATCATTCTCTACCTCTTCCTACTTACTATTTTTTTCCTATATGTTGTACAATTCTAAATGATCTGAAATTTTTCAAGCATGTATCCAACTTGTCTAGGAAAATGAATCCAAAGAGTAACCACCATTTTGGACATTTTTTCATACAAATGTGACCTTGTGAAGGACAGCTGCCCGGATTTTCACAGGGACAAGAAAAGGGGTTTTGTCAATTCAACTACTATTATCTTGCAATCCACATGGTGGAAAATTCTGAAATTTTTTCCATATCTTCTCAAACAAGTTTACTACAAGATCCTACGGTTACATGTGTCCAAAAATGTTTTTTTTCTGAAATTTGATACTTGTATTAGAAATGGCAGTTTTGGAGCGTTTTTGGTGAAAACATAGTCTCCGATCTTTAGGGGTTAATGAAGAAGCTTAGGACATATATTATGTATGTATGTATGCATGCATGCATGCATAGGAGTCCACCCTTAGAGATTCTTCAATCTTGACAAATCCCTCTGATGTCCTAATTCTAAACATTGGATCTTAGCTTGCAATCCAAAATCATGTTCTCTGAACTTTTGTTCACTTGAATACATCTTGAGTTTCTAATAAAGTTACAACCACAAGCCTTGGTTCAGATTCTTTATTAAAAGCACTCTTCTTCCTTTGAATCCGTCCGTAACACAATGCTTGCCTCCTTGGTTGTCTTAGGCTATAAGCCTACTACTTGTTGACCAAAGAATTTACTTCCGTATTTAATAAGAGGTTCATTTGCAAATTCTAAAAATCTGTTAAATGAATATCGCATGAAATTAGTTCTATACTTAACAACTGACACCAATCTACTTTGATAGTTTGATATGACCTCATGACTCACTACTTGTCTAGATGGAGGTACATGCCATTCTCTAAATCTGAACCATGAACCAATGCACAACCTATGCAACACACATGGCTCCTACATTACTACATCCTTCTACACTAAATGAACACAATTATATAGTGTAGAATGTTGAGAAATTAATGTGGGACAACCTAATTTCACTATTTAGTGTAGAAACGGAAGTTTTGAAGAGTAAGATAGAACTAGGGCTTCTTTTTTTGGCTTTCTGGTGCTAGATTACACCGGAAAAAATAATCTGGCTAAAAAATGGTAAAAAAAATGGCAATAAATTTGGATGAAATCGTCCAAAAAAATTCATAGTAAAAAAAAATGGATGAAAATGCCAGATTGTGGATGAAAACTAAATTATAGACATGTGATATGTATATTATCTATCTGATATGGATGAATGTTGAAATTTGAAGCACCACTGCAAAAAATTTTATCACCACTATGGCACTTTTTAAAAAATGAAAAAAAAAGCCCTAGATAGAACCACCCATAACCAACCAAATAAGCAATTCCGACATGATTTGGAGTAACGCAAGGCAAAACAAATATTTTTAGAGGTGCAACTATGGAAAAGATGGCAGTTGCAAAAAATTTGGCAATTTTATCGCTTGAACTGAAATTACTAAGAATTTTTAAAGCCAAAAGTTGGCCTTGACCTATGTCCAATGTAAAGAGTCTTTCAATTTTGATCATTTAAGAGACTACTTCTTGTTCACTTTGGCACTCCAAACCAAGCACATTTGTCGAGACAAGACTGATGGAATTGGTTAGAAATCAAGACTTAACCCTGTAAGGACAGGCTAGTCTCCACGGAAATCATCCTTTTTGATCCATTGTGCATCATCTACTTTAAGAAATCAAAAAAGCATTGATTCGAGAACAAGCTACTATGTAAGACCTCCCCTTTTTGCACAAAATTCCAAGGATGAACAATTGTACTTCTACCCTACATGCAAAGATTCTTTGTCATTCATCGGACAATTAGTGTCCACGGCAACATTACACGGTTAATGGTTCGAAATGACTCTCTTGCATTTAAAAAACCCTATTGAATGACAATGGGGCGGTGGTTGGTAATCGGGGGATCTACCTTATTCGAAAGAAAAAAACACCTTGGAATTCACGGGGTAAATTCATAAGGGAAGATAACAATGAGAACAAACAGAAGTCGACCCACAGGATGACTCTTCTTCAATGACTTCAGTCATCATTCATACTTCTGCAATGACTTCGACAGACGACTTCCCAAGCCCGCTTCACCATTTCATGCTCATTTGAAATGGGTTCAAATTCAGGAAAGGGGTCGAGAAGGGGTGCTCAGATCCTACCAGTGACCACAATTAGGAGCACAGGACGGGATAGGCAAGGGACAGCGAGTGAAATATTCTCGCTCACCTCCGAAGGGTCGCTTCCAGAGGACCTTCTCCAAATGCTCTAGTGAAGTGGACTCGCCATTGCGAGTAACCGAAGAGGGTCTACACGTCCACACAAACACAAACTAGGGGGGAAATTCACACTGCAGACCATGCATACAAAGGAAGAGCATATTGTCCTTGGTCACTAGCTTCTAGTGCATGGCTTGCCTCTATCAATATGCTTCCATCCTTCAACAACAGCAAGAGCAAGCCTCAAAACAAATAAAAAGGTCCCGCATTCACTTCAGCATGGTCATCCTCACAGGCGAAAGTGCATCACATACAGTAGAGTCGATGCACGTGGCAAGTATTTCACAAAGGTGAACCAAGGCTTACACAATAGAGCTGCTGTTTGCCCAAAAAACTAACCTACAGAACCTACACATAGCTTAGCAAAGTGTAAACGGGATGGAGTGCAAACGACTCCACAGTAGCACTACTTGGAGCAAAACCCTGGAGGCACAATCTGGCGTGAGGATTCACGCACAAGGAAGGGCTCAAATCAATAAATGGGCTAATGTCTACGGACTAGATTCACAGCTGCCGGACAAATCATACAAAACTCGTCACCCTGGAAAGGAGAACAAACTGCACCTTGGATTCTCCGATTCTCAGTACCTGCAGGGCGGCTTCACGACTTCCCACTCTGCACGGGGAACTACTGGGGACAAAGGAGCGGTCCTCTGGAGATGGCGTAGATACAAGGCAAAGCGTCCCACGCTCGCTGTACGAATAGCATACAAACCCTTCGTCCTCCTACGCTGGAAGAGAAGAGCTCACGAGTCGTGACTGCCACAGCATGGGAGGAAACCCAGCGTCCGCTGGTCCACCATCACAGCCACAACCTGCGCTGACGGCACTCGGATGGGGTAGCTCCTGAAGGAACTCGGATCAACTACGAGGAGCAGACAACTCAGTAAAGCTCGCTGTTGAATTTCGCATACGCATCCTTCAGCAAATCGAAAACCTTCTCCGCAATGTACTTCTGCTTCACATTCGCTCCTTTCTGCTGAACTTTGTCGGGATGCACGCACAGGATGGCTCTCTGGTAGGCTTTCTTCACAGAAGGACCAGAGACCAGATCGGACATCGAGACCACCTTCCAGTTACATTCAGGCCACAGCATCACGTGCAAGGTGGACAGCAGTGCACGCAGGTTGCCTTCCTTCCCAGCAGACCAGCGACGCACATCGGCATCCAGACTGCCGGCAAACCTCTGCCTGTCCTCCTGCTCGCGCTGCAACGCCTGATCCCGCAAGTTCCTCTCTTTCAAGGCTTTCGCAGCGCGCTCCTCGATCAGCATCTGCTTCTCCAGGCGCAGTTTCCTTCGATCGGACGGTTCTCCGGGAATCTCCTGAAACGTATCGGGAAGGACAGAAGAAGACTGAGAATACAGGCTGGTCCACTCGTCCACGGCCTTGCGGGCAGAAGGGGAGTTACGACTATCTGGGGTCCCCGACAGATGACTCAGGTTGCCTCCCGAAGAAAAACGAGACAGTCCGGACGGCGAATTCACAGAGACAGATGGGCGTTGGCGTGGTTCGCTGGTGGCACGGAAAGGGTCTTTGCTGCGCAATTGCTCGGCGAGACCTTTTTCCTTCTCTCTCAGACGGTCACGCAACTTCTCTTCCTCCCTGTCACGTTCCCTCTCTCGCTCCCGCTCTTTCTCTTTCACACGTTCCTTCTCGCGCGCAGCAGCAGCCCTCTGACGAGCTGCTCTCTCGGCCCGCTCGTGAGCTTCCTGCACAGCCCTCTCCACGGCTGCTCGCTCGGCACGCTCCTGGGCCTCCAAAGCGGCCTTTTCTGCAGATCTCCTCAGCTTGTCACCGGACCTCTCGTTATCCCTCTCTCTGGCCTCCTCTTGCCGAGCCAACCGAGCCTGAAACTCCTTCTCTTGCTGCCTCAGGACTCGGTATTGGACGTCCTTCTCTTCTCTCCTGCTGGCCGACTCCACAGAATGACGCTCACGCGGGTCGAACACCTTCTCCCGCCTACCCTCTCTGGCACGAGAAGACTCTCGACCGACACTGGGATCCGCGTCGTTGGACATCGACTCCCGAGACCCAAACACCTTCTCGCGCCTCCCATCTCGGGGACGAGAAGACTCGCGACTGCCGCTGGTATCGGTGTCATTGAAAACCGAATCCCTGGGGTCGAACACCTTCTCACGCCTACCCGCTCTCGGCAGAGAAGACTCTCGAACAACGCTGGGCTGGGAGTCATTGAAAATAGAATCCCTCAAACCTTCTTGTCGAAGCCTTTCTTTCTCCTTCAGACGCTCTTCCTCCCTCTTAGCACGCCGACGGTCCCTCTCGATTTGCTCACGCATCCTCCTCCTTTCCTCTCGGGACGGCTTGTTGTCCTCCGGACCCAGATCAACAACCGTGACTTCAGGCAAAACATAGCCGGTCTTCTGGCTCTCGGCCTGCTTGTGCACGAAACCGTTGGCTCGTTCGTTTCCAGAAACATGGGGCTTCGCAGTAGTGTACAGTCTCTGCAGATCCTCACGCTGCTGGACCTTCTGGCTAGAAGGATGTTTATCAGTGCTGGAAACATCCGAGTTCGGGCTAGAACGAGGTTCCTCAGCTTCACACGCTTCAGACCTCTGGCACCGCCGATCCTTGCTGCTTTCAGAAGGTTCGGACTTCTGGTTAGGACGATGCCTGGCAGGACCCGGATGCTGGCGCGCAAGCGCGGGAGGGGGGGGAGGGGGGCGAGATGGCGGGGGGTAAGGAGAGGGCTCAGTCACAAGACGGATTTCGTCAACCGTCAGCCACACATCCACCAGAGAGTCAGACTTTCTCCGAACTCGGTGCGCTCCTCCGGATGCTCCAACCGGACCCAGGTTAACCTCAAACTTAGTCAGGGGCTCACCGATATTCGATGCAGAACCGTGCGGACGGCTCACCACATCACCAGAACGTGAAGATCTGCGCGACCTGTGCACGTATGATGGCGTTCCAGTAGGACTGCCCATGGAATTCAAATCGAAAGCTCTTCGCATGGGGATACTCTCAGTAGTACTCACATCTTCAGACGACACGTGACTCCGAGCTTCGGGAGCAAAAGGACCAGGACCCGAGCTGGGAGAATCCTTCTCCTCAGTGCTGGCCGCAGCGGGGGTCTTCGGGGTCGGGGGGAACTTGTCCGATGGCTTACGCAATGTCTCTCCCGAGTCGGGCTCACAACTGGACACCTGCACCTCACTCGGACGAGGCGGGGGCAAGTCCAGACTAGAAGGAGCATAAGGCTCGTTCAGGTCAGGAAAAG
This sequence comes from Neckera pumila, assembly GCA_963969595.1. NCBI lineage: Eukaryota > Viridiplantae > Streptophyta > Bryopsida > Hypnales > Neckeraceae > Neckera > Neckera pumila. The sequence continues at coordinate 2,401,530 of OZ018414.1, read as the reverse complement.
CCGTACCGTTCGAGGCAGGGACTGTGAATCTAGTCGTGGAATCGGGCCTTCCAACAGATTCGGCTTCCGAACCATCCATGGAAACAGAGGACGTCCTGCGATAAGACTCCGACTTCACCCTAGTTCCACTCAAACCGTTCGGACCTTCTCCACCGGACTGCTCGGAGTGGGAATCCCCGGTCCCAGGACTGAACTGTCCCGCTGACCTGACCGTTCTGGACCGCCCGAATCCTCTCATGAAACTGCCTTTCACTGGACTACCAGACTCGGCTGATTTCCGGGTCTGGGAATTGGGACCATCATACGAACTGGGAATCGATCCTGTGTGACTGCCCGGTTGAGGTTCCCTGCTAAGCGAGACCAGGAACCCGTCCTCTGCTGATCGCCTCGAATCTCCAGATCGGGAAGATCTACTTCCAACCCACTCCTTCGGAACCTCTGCGGCGAAATATTTTTTCATGAGTGAAACAGACATTTCGGACACGAATGTCTCCAAAATCAAGAACACGGCCATATGGACATCAAAAACCAAGGCACTGGAGACATAAGCAGCACATAAGCTGGTGCTGACATCCACGATGGTGAAAATTTCTGACGCCCGCTCGTAATCAATCCCCTTTCACAAATCAAGAATCCCACGAACACCAGCAAGAAGTCATACGCGTACCTTGCTCATTCATACTCGGTGTGGACGCTTCCGTTGGTCTTGATCGAGTCTGAGAGAAAATGGCAGGAACATCCTCCTTGTATGGGCTATCGGAAGATGCAGCTGTGGATTTTCCAATGCTTCCTTCCGTAAATTCAGCGAAGCTCGAGCTGGAAGCAGAACCTGACCTTGCCCCCAAGTACATCTCGCCAAAGCCTCCCACGCTGGAGCTTCTGAAAAGCAGCGCACACACTCAGTACATAGAGCTACCGAACACGCACCCACCAGCCAACCCCATGTCAACGCAAGCCGTCTTCAGTGCTCATTTCACAGCGGCAGAACATGCGGCAAAAAGGGAAGACTAAACTCCACCCAGGCCAAAGCGCGCAACCCAAACACAGAGACCGTACACTACTGACATAACCAAATTCAACTCGTCCATATCACGGCTCCACAGAAAGACCAAATACAACTGCTCCAGTAAACCCAAGAAGACCAAGGCAATTCGGAATAGCAAGGGAACTTAGGGCATGGGTCACATACACGGAGACAGATCATAACACAGAAGGGACTTGGACGGGTACAGCAGGAACCCGGAATGACCAAGCAATCTCTCGTGATGTATGCTTACTTTGTGGAGAGACGAAAACCTTGATCAGGTGCGTTCCCAGATGGATCTGATTGGCGTCCAGACTTACTCAACCCAGTATGGCCTGCTCCGATGCTGTCTCCTGCCGCCACCATCGCCGCAGCGGCAGCGGCAGACTGATTGAGGCGTCCAAATCCACTTCCCACGCTTTTGCCTCTATCCAATGCCCTCGCAGACATCCTCTCGTCTGATCGAGGCCCATAGGATGCCGACTTCCCGACAACCTTCAATCCATAGTTTCTCTGTAAAATGTTCGCGAATTGGTCCTCCATTTCAAATTGCGGCACTTTCCACAACCACTATTTCCAAGTTAAACTGCTACAGCCACCCATTGATGATGAAGACCCGCACACATTCTCATGTAAGGCGCAGCATCTGCACCAGAAGTCAAGTCATAAGAACTCTTTCGAAGATTACGTCGCCTGCCATTCCATGCCAAGTAGTGCACATTTTCGCAGCTAACGAAGTTTGAATCACAGGCCAATTGAGTTCGAACAAATCACAGAACCCCACCACACTAAATGAGGCTTGATCGCAGCTCTCACAGGTCTCCATGCTACAGATACTGACCAAGAGAACTAAGTAGCCTGCAGACACCACTAACGCTCGTAATGTCCTAGCCAATTTCAGGATCTATAGCTTCGTTTCGTGTTACGCCTGAAACAAATAATTTGGCCATAGTCGTGTCCGACAAGAATAACGCAGTCTTTCATCTGCTTTCCTGTAAACTATAGAAATCAAACGATCCTCTTGAAGAATCGATTGTCCACGAAATCGACATCGCACCGTGACTAACTGAGCTGACCTCCAGTGACCACTACCATTTGCAATGCCCGAGGAACTGGGATTGTCGGGCAGTTTTAGGATCTAAACTTGAAATCCACCTCACCAGTAACGGTCATTTTCGGTTCAGCAAAGCGCATTCCAACATCCGCATTCCCATAAAACATAGAAATCAGACGATCTTCACCAAGGAATCTTTTCCACACAACATCTACACAAACAAATGCGTCCACACATCTCTAAACCCTGAATGCGCCATCCTTACCCTGAACGGACGGCACCTTTGACCACGCACCCCAAAACACCACTCCCGTTGTCGTCGTCGTCCACTAACGGCCCTCCTCCTCGAATCTCCACCATCACAGCACGGCATTACAACACCACGGTCTCCCCTTCTGCGAAGCTTTTACGAAGCAGCGACAACAACAACAACAATAACAACCGCTTGGTGTCAGATCCATTGCCACAAAGGAAGTCTCGTACTTTCCTACCCGAAACCTTCCTCCCGCGGGAACCGGAACCAGAAACCGAAACCCTTGGCTAAAAATAACGAGCTACCGTGCAACAGCACGCGACGCGACGCTATTTCCAGGGAAGCGCATTCACCGCATTCCCAGCTCGGTGTTGGGCAATGGCAGGCTCTGGCAATGAACTTTCAGCCTTCGCCGTGATTCCCGCTCTCCAGGCCCCGAGCGATTCCCTATCGCGCTTGATCCCCTTCACTGGAGAGCTGCAAATTGCTGGTCTTGAGCACTCATCGGCCACCATCGCTACTGCTCCTTCTGCTTGCTGTGCCACAACCGCAACGGGTTTAGGGTTTGTCCCCTCTATTCCCGCCCTCCGTTTCTCCGGGTTCTCCGATCCCGTCATGCGAGGAGAATGAGCCACCTCCTTCCTTCTCGTCCCAAATGCATGACTGAGCTCTTATTACATCTTCAAAGTCCTAAGAGCATCTCCTGCAGCCCTCTAAATAGTCAGGCTCCTTCAATCCAGAATCCAGATCCATCTAATGTAGAGGGGACTAGTGTGGCCTGTGCCGTTGCCACAGCCAAAATCATAGTAAAAACTTTGAAATTCAATATCATTCACACCGTCATTCCAAACGCCACGAAACAAAGTCCGTCCACCCCTCCTCACCAAGAGCTTTCCGAAGGTACCAAAAACGCGACCAAAATCAAAGTAAAAGTATTTTTCTAATTTTTGGATCCAATAAATACTTCAAAATTCAATAACTTCTTCTCCGTGGGTCCAAATGCCACAAAACTAAGCCCGTGCACCCCTCCTTGCCGAGGGCTTTCCAACGGTATGAAGCACATGGCCAGGGGACGCACGGTCTGGGAGATCTCAATGTAACAAAACAAAAAAAACAAAAAAAACAAAAAACAAAAACAAACAAAACAAACAAACAAACATGCTAACTTAATATATGGATGGCCACTTGTATCCCTAATAGTGCAACTCCCTAAAATATACTTTCAACCAATCACAAGTCATAGAATTTGCAAAAGCAATAAGTAAGCTATCATCTATTATGACGACTTGTTAATCCCAAGAGTGTATATAGCGTATAGAGGGGTTAGTGACCCCTTCAAATTTGGCCTTATTTGAAGGGAAAAGTGAAAATATATTGTGAAATACACTAGAATTGATTGCTTATCATCCAAAAATTAGAGGGACGGGTTCTTTGGAGGGGTGCAGGAGATGCTCTAAGGTAGGGACTCCCAAATGCGCCTATGATCCCAAAAACTACATCTTCATGAGATGTGCATCTAGTTAATCAATATCTAACTCTACTGAAGAAATGATCTTAGAACCTCTACCAAAAAAATTCTGATCTTTTGTAATTTTTGCATGCAATATCCAAATGAATCAGTTTTTAGTGCATTGAAATCCTCTTTTAATTGCTAGCAATTGCTAATAAGAAATGCATTGTTGGACATGCTTATATGTAAGTTATATCAATTTCATCCTTTTGTACTAAGTGCTACTGACATTGACCTTCATATATATAATACATCAGTTTACTCCTATTGTACAAGGTGCTAGTGACATTGACCTTCATATATATGTTATATCAATTTATTCCTATTGTACAAGGTGCTACTGACATTGACCTTCATATGTATGTTATACAGTTTAATCCTCTTGTATCAGGTGCTACTGATACTGACCTTTATATGTATGTTACATCAATTTAATCCTCTTGTACTAGGTACTACTGACATTGATCTTCATATATATATTACATCAGTTTAATCCTTTTGCACTAGGTGCTACTGACATTGACCTTCATATATATGTTACATCAATTTAATCCTTTAGTATTTAATTTAATCTTTTAGTAGTAAGCGCTACTAGCAATATCAATCATTTTCTTCAAAGTCATTTTTTATTTAGTGGAAAGGTTCAAGTATGTTGGTTACGGATAATGTTGAACTCACAAAGGATGTTTGGTGATGTTGATATTGAATCTCCATTTACTTTATGCTTTGTGTACTTCAAAATTTCATGTTAGGATTTGCTTGTGATTTTGAGCAAAATGTCAAGTCTACAAAATTTACTATTTTAAAAAAAGATTATATTATTTTAATTCAACAACTTCATGTTTGAATAGAAGATTTTGAAGATTTTTTATTGCAAGGTAACACTACTAGAAAAAACTGCAACCAAAACAACCGAAAATTGTTATACAACCGCCTGTTGTTGATTTTCTTTGTTGATTTAGACAAATCTAAATAGAAAATAAAAATAGAAAAATAGAAAAATTCACCGCCCAAAATTTTCGGTTACGTAATCAAACTTCTATGTTGCCCGGAAATTCAGGGCAGCCCAAATCATTCCATAGCCAATCACATGGTTTGAACATAACCTCATGGATGAGAGTCAAAGTCCTTTACCAATAAGCTACCACTAAAATTGCATGTATACATGAGTGTTTTTATTTCCTTTATCCATTTTCAACTTGGTGTATTTAAACTTAGCAAACTTTGACGGCCATTTTGGCATAGTAGAATAACTTTTTTCAAAAAACTTTAAACTATGAAAAGTTGTAAAATTAATTTAGATTCCACTTTCAAAATTCTGTTTGTGGTTTTGAGTTTCCAATCAAAAGTTTATGGTCAAAATTTAGAGAGGATGTTTGAAAATGTTAAAGAGAATGTCCATTGCAAACCCTCTTTGAACTTTGTCCATAACTTTAGATTGAAAGCTCAAAATCTCAAACGGATTCTAAGAGATGAAACTTTGGTTGATTTCCCAACTTTTTTAAGTTCACAACTTTCTAAAAAAAATTATTTTACTATGCCAAAATGACCTTCAAAGTCTGCTGAGTTTAAAAAGTACCATGTTGTGAATGATTTAGTTAAAATAAAATATTTTCATTTTACAAAGAATTTCAATTGTGGTGTTTTAAATGTTGCTCAAATGGAAAAAACTTATTCTAGACATTTGTAAGTTAAATTGTGTATTTGCATGCCTTTCGACATTAGGGGTTATGTGAACAATTTTGCTGACAGTATATATAAAGAACTTTAAACCAATTGGATCAATTTGCCATGGCTGCCCACAACTAAAAACGATGTCTTTTTGAGACATAATTAACTTTTTAATCACATTTTGGATTAGTCTAAAAATTTTTAGGCATTAAATTGGTAGTGAAACATACCTTTGGTAAAATTTTCACAAGGATCGTATCCAACAAATATTGCACTAGGAAGGGCCAACTCAAAAGTTGAAAACTGCTTATAATCATGCCTTAGTGCATAAAGGGTTGATTAACCCCTAAAAGTCCATTGTCCCTTTGGGGGACAAATGCGTTTTTGGGCAGGTACCTACGGGTTGAAATTTTGTCGTGATTCTTTGATAATTTTTGAGAAGGTGAAAAATTGAGAGAGGTATATGGCAGAAAAAAAAATTTGAAATCGGACCTTCAAGTGAGAAGTTATGCCATTTCTTGGAATGCGTGGGGAGAAAGGGCAACAAAAAAAATTTGCAAAATTTTGATTTTTTTTCTTATATATTTTTTTTCTCATAGATTATATTTTTGTCTATCTGGAAAGCTTTGATTCATTTCAATTAGATTTGTTATGAGGAAGTTATGGACATTCTTGTTTTTCAGGCAGTTAGAGCATCTTCTTGAAAAAAATAGCTTGTAGGATTCATTTCAGAATGCAATTTCTGTAATTTTTCAATTTTTTTTTTTTTAATGGTTTAGTTTACTTGCTAGAACAATCTCACCATTGGGATTAGTGCATTTTAATTCCATAAAAAATATATGAATATTTTAGATTTTCCTTCTATCTCGTACGTACAATCTTAACAATTTTTTAAAGAATAAAAATTAAGTTTTTTTGAATTTTTTTTTTCCCTAGACTCTCAACTCAGTTCTCCACTATAAGATTTAAAGCTCAAAAGGCTGTAGTGCAAAAATTTTAAGTTAAAAATGTTTAAAGTCAAAAAATCTGGTCCCGCAATGTGCTGAAAATCTGGTTTTTTCCACTTTAAACGCAGATATCTTGCAATCTATGCGGTCAAAAATTCTGAAATTTTTTCCACACATTCTCGTACTAGTTAGGTGTAAGATCCTACAATTAGATGTGCAAAAAAAATATTTTTAATTTTTTTTCACACTTTGCTAAAAAAATGGCAATTTTGGGTGTTTCTTGGCAGAAAAAAGGCCTTGGGCCTTTAGGGGTTAATTAATAATCATTAGGCATCAATGTGCCAACCTTTGCCTATTGCTATGATGTGAAAACATTCCAAAATCCACCAAAATATTATGATTTATGAATGTATTAAGTAGAGTCCATAGAGTCTTGAAGAATCCAAAAGATTTTAGAAGATTCTAAAAAATTATATTAGATTTCAAAGGATTCTACAATCTTTCCAAAAGATTTGAAAAGATTCCAATAAATTTTGATAGATTCTACAAGATTCTAAAAAGATTCTAGATTCTCTAAGATTTTGTTGATTTGATCATTGCACTATTCAAATCAACCAAAAGTTAGCAACCATTTTGTTGACTTTTGCAAAAAGATTAGAAATCAATAAAAACGGTCACTACAGTGCCTCGAACAACAAAAATCAATTGATTTTTGTTGATTTGATCATGATTTTCCTAACAATATCAGTACGCCTAATTGAGACCCATTTCTAAAACAAAGCCCAACATATTCTTATCAATTGCTTTACATTGAATTTTGAATATGATTAGTTTTTTCATTTGGCAAAAATCAATAGGTACATAAAATGTTCACCTCCATTCAAGTACTCAACCATCCAATATTTGGGTGATGAATGTTGCGAAAAATGTTCTTCATCAAATTAATACTTTTTATCAAAACTTCAAGAAATATCTTATAATATAGCAATGAAAAAAAAGAATGTTATAGGTAAATAAATATTGGAAGAGTTTCAATTACTTTTTATAAGTTTAATAATAGAATTAATTGTAAACTCAAGCATTTAGAGGTTAATTATTGACCTCTTTAAGGTTAACTTAGTTTTTCATCCTTGAAGGTATGTGGAAAATAGTATACTTGGTATCATATTTGTCTCCTAGGAAGCAAATTATATACCAAAATATGATAAAAGATATACCATTAAATTTTGTTTTTCAACAAATAGTATCTTTCATTTTAGATGACATTTTAACCCCAGAGTTTTTAAGAGTCCAATTTTGGACTCTCCATTAATTACACTACAAAAAGATGATGCATGTAACTATGAAATATAGACAATTCATTCGTATCTCTCTTTATATGATTTTTTCTATATATTTGGCTCAAAAGGGCCATAAATTGAGATATACACTATTGACATAAGATTGTTCTCATGTTAACTATGATCCAATGATACATTGCACTCTTTAATTGAATCATTCTTGCATGGTGTTGTATTTGAATATAATAAGGTTTGGTTCATAATATGACATCCAATTAAAAGATTCAAAATCCGATCCAACGATGTATATCTTATCATATATTATTCTAGAAGTCTATATAGAGTATATATACAATTCCCTACATACCTTTAAGCATTAAAATCTAAACCTTTTTATGATCAAATATGGTATCAAACAAGTAGAATATTGATTGTTTTGAAGCTTCTCATACAAATAGAAGGTGTAATAAAGATTCAAATTGGGAGTTTTATTTATCATTAGATTTGATTCAACACAAGGATAAACTTTTGTTACTACTCTATACCTCAATTCATTCACCTTCTATGTTAAATACACAAAACCACCATGTTGCCAACAAAATTGGGTTTTTAAAACCTTTAATCTTCTAAAGACCAAATGGTAGTCCAAATCTCTTTAATTGTGAAGATTTATTATAAAATACAAGTTAGAATAATAACTTAGCAATGACTCTCAAACAATAATTGTAAAATATGTATTAAAGATCATATCCATATGGTTTAATCAAGTAGTTCACAAACCAATTTTTTTCAATAAAATTGGAAACCAAAAATTGAAAGTTCCTTTAATTGAATGTGGATTGAATATTTGTGATTTTTGTAAGAATTCTTTCCTGAAGTTCAAAATATTAAGCTCAAATCACATTGATGTTTGAAGACTTTTATTTTACTTTTTTTGCTCAAGTTTTTTTTAAAGGGTCATTTTCTGAACTAAAAAAAATTACTCTTTCAATTGAGACTAGACCTACAAGTACCTTTTGAATTATAGAACATTTGCAAAGCAAGGTCTTTAGAATCTATACTATAGAATTGTTAAAGAATGAACACAAAAATCTTCATAGATCAATGGTTGAAAAAATCATTTTTGTGTACTAAAGATGTGTTTGCATCCATCCCTTGCTCAAAATTTGAACACCTTACCTATAATACTAGTGAACCCCAATTTAGAGTTAACCCCTAAATGCCCAAGGCCTTTTTTGAGCTTCTTGGAATTTTCTCTAAATTGAACAAAAAGACAACATTTTCATAAGTCTTATCATTTAAAAAAAAATTGTAAGCATACAAATTCAAACAAGCCACTTTAGAAATCACATGGAAAAAGAAAATACAACAATAACTATCACCTATAGATTGAAGATTATAATGTTTGATCATGAGGATGTTAAAAATGTGAAAGTGATTTGATGTCTTTCAATCTTCTTTTCATATCAGTCAAGACTAAAAAGTTGCATTAGAAGAGATTTGAGGCCTCTACGAGACTGCAAGTTATCTTACGTTCTTACAGTGTTTCCAAACTGCGGAAACGCAAGATAATTGCTAGCTGATGTGGCTAAGAGTGTACCACGTCATTTTCGGAAAAAAAATGGCTTAAAATGATATTTGGGAGACTTTTTCTTTTCTTTTCTTTTTGAAAAAAAGAATTTTTGACAGCCCATATTGGTTGTTTGCAAAATCGAGATAGATTAAGAAACAGGCCTGAAATGGCCCTTCAATGCCCTCAAATCTCCCCTAATGGTCACCAAAAACATATGAGGTTAAAGGGCATCACATCCATAATCCCAATCAATTTACATCTTCTCAAAATCTACTCTACAATTTTTTTTAGTGAATTAATCATGTGATTTTTTCTCCAAGATCTAATATATTTGAGGCTCATTTCTAAAAGCCTTCAACACGAAAAAATCAAGATTTGCAATGGACATCCCTGCATAAAATCTTGAATTGAAAAATTATAATGATTCATTTTCAAAATTGGATTTTTGATGCTAAAACTAGACTTCAAAAAAAATTCAAAAATACAAACTACTAAAAATAATAACTTGGTAAGGTTTTATTTAACTTCAAAGTTTTGTCTGCACCAGAAATTTGGTGCCTTGGCATTTGGGCATTTAGGGGTTAAGGTAGACCAGCCCATTTTCACCATCTACCTATTTCAGCCATCCTATTTTTGTCCCCATTTTTGCCACAATAATCATCCAAGTCCATTCACTATCGTGATAAAATCAAAGCTTCAATGTCACAAAAGATAACGTGTCAATCTTTCATTGGTCCCTACTTAAGTGCTAAGGTAAAACATTAGATGAGATTCGGGGGTCTTAGAAGGCTCTGAGTTCCCCTGCTGTCTGCTGCATTCCCAGACTGCGGGAACGCAACAGCAGCTAGCTGACGTGGTCGAGCGACTGCCACGTCATTTTTTGAAAATAAAAACAAAAAAATAAAAAAAAATTGCTAAAAATGATATTTTGGTAATTTTTTTATTTTTATTTTATTTTTAAATTTCTGACACACCCGTACCAGCGTTCACTGAATCTGGGCAGATCAGGGAACAGGCCTAAAATGGCCCTCCAAGACCCCCAAATATCATCTAATGCATCCCATCAAGGTTAGAATTAGGAGTTTGTCCTCATGCCGTTGCTGAATTTTTTTAAAAAATTCCCCATATAAAGACAAGTGTGAGAAATAGAGAGAACAGTTGAAATTATATTTTTTTGACAAAGTATGAATTAACTATGAATTTTTGAAGGTTTTGTCCCAAAAGAGTCTGTAGACTACTCCATAACCAACAAAAAAATCTCCATAATGCTCACCTTACTCACTTAAAGCAATCACAATATTTTTTAATATAGAAGGCCTTAAAAAATTCACTTTCTACAAGATTTACATTGAAAAAGCTGGGTGTTCCTAATGAGGTTACTAATCACTCCATTAGTGTCAAGTGAGACATTGATAGTGGCCCCAAATCTCACAAATTAAAAATAACTGCCATGGGATCATTCCGTAGGTGTCCATTATGGGTCATTTGACCGTGATGGGTTGTTTTACCTTAATAGATACAAGGAAGGGTGGTTATGAGTTGTTCATGTGGCATTTATGACTTCACTACATGCCTTGGGCAATTTTGTAATTTCAAGGCTGAATACTTCAATAATTAATAGAAATTACAATTTTGATCGGAAAACTATAATTCCAATTGGTTTTGATTTATAAAATACGGGCACCTTTGAAAAATGTGTACCCCTCTTGGAATAGGCCCTAAGTTATTCAGATTGCTAATTAGGGTAGTAACAAGCTTGTCTACCTTAACCCCTAAATGCCCCGAGGCCCCAAATTTTGGTGTCGACAATACTTTTGAAGTTAAATAAAATTGAATCAAATTGCTATTTTTAGTAGTTTATATTTTGGTAAAGTTCTTTTTGAAGTCTAGTTTTAACATCAGAAATTTGATTTTGAAATGGTTGATTACAATTTTTCTATTCAAGAGTTTGTGCAAGGGTACCCATTGCAATCTTGACTTTCCATAGTGTTACGGGCTCTCAAATACACTAGATCTTGGAGGAAAAATCACACTAGAAATTCATTTAAAAAAATTATAGAGTACATTTTGAGAAGCCATAAATTGATTGGGGTTATGCATGTTAAGCCCTTTAATCTCATATTTTTTTTGGTAACCAATTTTGTAGATGTAACATTCAGAAAGAGAATTGAAAAGATTTTCATAGTTTTAACACCCTCATGGTCAACCATTATAATCTTTTGATTCATATGTGATATTGCTGTGTTTTCTTTTCCTATGTGATCTCTAATATGTCTAGTTGAATTTGTACAGTTACAATTCAACAGAAATTGGCACAACTTATCAAAATGTTGGCTTTTTGTTCAAATAAGAGCAAATTCTTACAGGCTCAAAACAGGCCTCGGGCATTTAGGGGTTAAGGGTTAAGTTCACTGCAGAGAAGGCTCACAAGTCACTAGCTTTGCCCGAATGTGAGAGGGGACTTGGATACACTGCGCATCCGTGGCTACAGCGTCACGCATTTCAATGTGATGTAACTTATGCACTCACACCAGTCGCGATTTTCTCTTATTTTCGAATCCGCACCAACTGAAGGGTTTACCAATTGGCACAGATGTGAATTATAGCATACTCATTCAAGCCAAGTGAGGACATCAGTCAATAGTCGAATGCAAAAATCGCTTAAGCTTAGTGTGTGATCGGATCGTTAGGAAAGGCTGGCTATGGCCACCGGAGCCATGGCCGCGACGCCCTCGCGCGTCGTGAAGGTGGCTGTGGGGCAGATGACCGCCGTCGGCAACGTCGAAGCCAATTTCGTCACCTGTGCTCGCCTGGTCCAGGTTTAATTTGCATTATCTCGCACAATCTCTCAATTCTCATGCTACGGATTGAGTAGGTTTTTGAAAGATTTGAATTCGGTCAAGTTGCATTAGTGAATGGATTGTCGATCGTGAAGTGGAAGTACTTTAGCTGTTAGAGGAGGAAGGAGAGAAACATGGAGCTCAGTGTTGCCAGAAAACAGAATGAAACGGATTATTCTCGTTCTCCAGTTTATTAATTTGAACGCATTTGAACGTGTTTGAGCGTTTTTTATTATTGTATATGTACTTACAGCTTAAGGGCAAAGTTTTTAAAACAGGACTGAAGAATTCACAGTCCGAGGCAATTAATATCGCTACTGAAAAAAATGTGAGAATAAGCATCCATGCAATGGATTGAGTATGTTTTTGAAAGGTTTGAATTCGGTCGAGAGGAGATAGCCAATGGATTGTCGTTCTTGAAGTGGAAGTGCTTTAGCAGTCAGAGGAGGAAGGAGAGAAACATGGAGCTCAGTGTTGCCGGAAAACAGAATGAAACGGATCAGTGTCTTTCTTCATTAATTTGACTGTTTTTGAAAGATTCTTAATTTTGTATGTGGACTTACAGCTTAAGAACAGAGTTGTTTTGGAAACAGAATTGAAGAAAAGCTTAGTCTCAAGCGATTAAAAATGCTACTGAAAAAATGTGAGCATCCATGCGATGGAATTGAGTAGGATTATGAAAGGTTTGAGAGGAGATAGCGAATTGTCCTTGGTGAAGGGGAAAGGGAATTAGTAATTAAGTGGAGGAAGGGCTGAAGTGAGAACATGGAGTTCAGTGTAGCTGGAATGCGAAATACAACTGAATGTTCTCGTTCTCGGATTTCTAGTTCAGTTATAATTTGAACTTTTATGAACGTTTTTCAATTCTTGTGTGTTTTTAGAGCTTATGAGCAGAATTTTTTAAAACATAATGGACGAAAACGAATGCAATTGAATAAATTTAGAACGAGAATACTCTTTTTCCACTATCACTAATGAAGCTGAAGCCTTTTTTTTGTGTGTAGAATTTTAGTTCGGTTTTTGCGTGTCTCGTTGTGGCAGATTTAGGCAGATTTTTCATCCTTTTTTTGTCTTTTGACCACTTCTTTTCTGACTCGTTATTTTGTTCGTGTACTTTCACCTTTGAGATTCTGAGGTTGTGAGGTTCATCTTAGGTTAGACTGTGGAGTTATCTGGACTGCATGCGCTGTCTACATTCCCGATATGGCTTTCCGCGGAAAGGATTCACAACACTCCAAATAGGTTCTTTACAAATTGCGGAGACTTGATTGGTTAGTATTCGATTGGAGGTGATTGTATTGCTGTGATTAAACGTGAATGGTTGATTCTGCGAGAATTTCCAGGCACTTGCAGGAGAATTCATTTCCAATTAAAGGAGAAGAGTTCATCCTCTCCTTACTGTTTGACCTTGACTTTCTCACCATGCGGTGGTAGAGTCTGTTTTTGCTTGGGAAACTACTTCTCACGACTCTCTTTCCAAACGTAATTCAGGAAGCAGCGGAAGCTGGCGTCCGGTTGTTGTCTCTTCCGGAGTGCTTCTCGTTCATTGGGGCCAAGCAGGGCGAATCTTTGAAAATTGCTGAGCCTGTGACAGGGCCGATTATCAAACGCTACCAGAGTCTCGCAAGGCATGTTCCTAGTCTTGGCGACCTTTGATGTGTCTCGTTCAGGGGTATATATTATTCGTTTTTTCTCAGAGAAGTATCATCTGCTGATTGAATTATTTAGACATGCAATCAGATTGAATATTGTGGCTGTTTTAGGGTTTCAAAAGGACACAATGTTGGCTTCAGCTTCCTCGTTTTTGAAAATACTCGGGAAAATTCTAAGACCTTAACAAGCATTTGCGATTTTTTCTCTGCAAAGGAGGATTCTCTTTTTTTTCTTAGGGAAGTTTATATAAATTGTACCAATGGCGACTTTTTCTTAAGTGTAGTTATAAAAATACCTTGTTTTCTGAATACGATCTCCTCTGGTTAAAGTAGACCACAAATTTCTAATCATCGATTATCTGCAGATTAGTAGTTTTCACCTTAATTATGCAGTAGAAGATGGTATGAACACAGTCGTGATCTAACAGAGATGCTGGGACAGGGAGGCAGGGTTATGGCTTGCACTTGGTGGCTTCCAAGAGAAGGGACCAGATAACAATCACCACTACAACACTCATGTGCTTCTTGATAATATGGGCAATATCTGCAGTTCCTACCGAAAAATCCATCTGTACATGCTCTCCCCTACTTACTGTATATGTACTTATCATGGACCAATGCATTTGTGTTGATTTGATTGTTTTTGGAAGGCGATTCTGAGCTTCCTTAGAAAGATTTGATATATCATGAAATTGTCTTAGAAATATTTCATCGTACTGTCTTAGAAATGATTTGATCTTTCATGAAATTGTGAGGAAATTTTAATGTGCTTTTAACTCGATTTCTGCATTCTGTGCAGAATTCAAGTACGTAAGTCGATGTACTTGTTCTCTCAGTTTTGTTCCTGAGTCGTGCTTATAATCTTTCTGATCCCATGTCATACTCAATCTCGTGGTTGTCAGACTGTTGCTTTGTTTGAGCGCACTGATAATTCTCCCAGTGGCCCACATGGCTGCCTTTCTGGCTACTTCCCATCAAGTGCTTTGGATAAGATATGATTTCCAGTATAGACCTGACAAAAGATGCATCTTTTTGTGCCAGATTTGACGTGGATGTGCCTGGAGGTCCAGTATTGAAAGAGAGTAACACCACAGAACCTGGTATGATCCCGAGGCATTTGCACTGCCTGTTGTGATCGGGGACTGAACACTGTGAAAACTCCAATTTTAAATGCACTTTCATTTCCTTGTGAGTAAATCGGTGGAAACTCATGGTGCTAGACTATAATCGTTATGGAGTCATCTATCGTCGTCTGCATTGTCTGCTGTTTCCATATAGAGAACACCGCCAGTAATATAAACGAAGGGTCTTTACTTGGTCAGGTACGGAGGTAGTTGCGGCTGATAGTCCAGCAGGGCGTCTGGGTCTGACTGTGTGCTACGATCTTCGCTTCCCAGAGCTCTATCAACGCCTTAGATTCACAGAGAACTGCGAGGTTAGTCAGTTCTAAACCCGTCTGATTAACGCTTTTTATAAGAGTTGCACTCTTGCCTTCATAAGCCATAGCTAGTATGCCTCTAATGAAACTGACTTGTGATATCTTTAGGTTCTGTTGGTACCATCAGCTTTCACAAAGACTACAGGAGAGGCTCATTGGGAGCTGCTTCTTCGAGCTCGCGCTGTTGAGACGCAATGCTATGTATGACCTCTTCCTCTATCTTTCATTCGGTTCTGTTTCATAAAGGCAAACGAATAGCAGTCTGTGCACCTTAAGTTTTCAACTTGCCTATTACATCACTGCTCGGGTGACAGGATGTCTTGACCTGTTTTTATGCCCACTGCATGTTTTACTTGTTACCTGCAGGTTTTAGCTGCAGCTCAGACTGGGAAGCACAATGAGAAAAGAGAAAGTTATGGAGATGCAATTATAGTTGACCCATGGGGCGAAGTCATTGCACGGTTACCTGGTACACCACTCTTCTAGTGAATAAGCTCTTCCAATATGCTCTGTCTTTTCCACATCCTTCTATTGTGCACCACGTTATTTCTCTGAGTCATGCGGCGATGTTGAAGCCTCAACTCGAGGATTCAATGCACCGTTTGTGAGAACAAAGGAAATTATTGGTTACCGAGGTAATGAAGTACTCGGTCATTATTTACTTCAAGTCATCATCGTTGATTCAAAATCATGTGTTCTGGAAGTGACTGACTTTTCCTTTCCTTTATATTTGCAGACAATTTGCAGACTGGCTTAGCAATTGCAGATATCGATCATTCGGTATTACACAACGTTAGGCTTCGCATGCCAATTGAACAGGTGAACCAAGTAATTAGCTAAAACGTAACAAAATAATCATTAACTATTCGCTCAGGTCTTACAATGCAAATGGAGCAAAGCCACGTTGTACTGTACATAGCTTGTCCACCTTCTTCACCAGAACTTGGTTTCCTTGTAATTTGGATGTGACAGTCTCATCCTGTTGAGTACCAGGTCGAGGGAAAAACGAAGACTAAAGCTGCATGCTTTTGAAATTGATGAATGCTCTCCACCAAGCATCACCATCATGTACTAGTCAAGACTGAAATGTACGGACTCTTATGGGTTTTGTGGGGGGTTTGCAGCACCGGCGCTATGACATTTATGCACCATCAAGTCGTGTGGAACCTCCTCGAACTGTATTTGGGAAGCCTTCATCTTTGTAATCGTCAGCGGACATTATTACTCTACTATCAATTTACCCAATTTGTGTTTCTAGATAGTTCTGTTTAGGATTCTCAAAAGATATTAGCTGAGTAATTTATGGTATGTGGTTGTAGAAGTACGTTTGTGATTCAAAGCATAAATACATTTCCAATTGCGCTATATTTATGCGGATTAATTTAAACTTATTATTTATTGAGGGGCTTTGGGGGGTTTTTGGATTGTTTGCAAGAACTGCTCCTTTGGTGAAGGGTTATGTCCCCAAACGTAACATTGGCAATTCATTCATGGGTCTCGGATGAATGGATCGAGTGGTGCAGTCTACGTATACTTTATGAGTTTTAATTGTTAAGTGTATGCTTTATGAGTTTTAATTGTTGAGTGACTTGACGAAGGGCCACCGCCATGGGTCTTGAAGTTAAGGAGACGTCTCAAGTGAAGGAAACGCAATGTGATGCAATGGCCTTCACAAGGGTCACTCAACAAGGTAAAATTTTGAAAGCTTATGCTGCCGACACCATAGCTCAAATCATTCATGTGGGTTCTAGAATGAGTATATTCAAATAATTGTTTTATTTTGGGGACTTAATCCTTTAACCCCTAAAGCTCTTTGATGTTTAGAGCCCAAAACAAGCTTCAAAATACTTTTTGGCAAAGCAATGCTTTTAAAATCTTCTCTATTTTGTATTCTATTATGAATCCAATTGCTCAACTTTTTTGTTGACTTGTTTGAATGAGTATGTCTTCCAAAATTTCAAAGTGCAAACCCATATTGATTGCAAGATTAGAACGCCTAAACTTCAAAAACTAGTTTTTTCTAGGTCATATTAGAGGTGAAGCTGTCTTTCAATGTTTTTAGAAAAAAACATGTGTGTCCCATTGCTTGAAAAACATGTGTGCCCTACATATGTGTCTATATGAAAAGAAACTTGACAAAAAATAATCTCATATTCATCTTAAAATAACATAGTAAATGGAAGGTGGTATATGATGAAAGAATAACCTAAATCACTAATAACTTTGGAATGAAATTAAGATTAGTCAATTCCAATGATGAAAATGTTCAAATAACCAAGACATATCCAGGATTTTTTATTTTTTTGAAAACTCTTCTAATTGAGTTCAACAAACAATTTGTAAACTAAAACTATATTTTTTTTCCTTCATTGCTTGTAAAATAAAAGTCTTTGTAACTTTTATCTCATTAGGTAGATTAGATGGTGTAATTTTTTTGGTGCAGGTATCGATCAATCCAACCAAGTGAAATTTTCTTAATTTTATAAAAACATACATTTAGCCACCTGCTTTGTTATTGAAATCACATAAGTCCTTATAACTTTGGCAATATTTGTTGGAATGACATGAAACAAAGCTTCATATGTAGAACATGATCATTAGGAGCTACACTAAAAAGTTTATACAAAAATTTTAAAAGTTGAAGTCATAAGAGCTTGCCTAAATTTTCAAAATACCCAAAATGGCTTTAGGAATTAACCAAGTAGTAATAACCTCTAAAGTTTCATAGCCATTTTATACTTGTTGTCTAACTTTAGGTAGCTTTGAAGGGTAGATAAATATTCCAAATTATTATTATTATTATTATTATTATTTCTTTGTGTGTTACTTTCATGTTTGATTCATTCAAAAATAATCAAACATTGTTTGCCAAGGAATAGAAATAAAATATTAAAGGATTATCTATATCTTCAAATACTTACTATTACACAAAAAGTGTTGTGTTTTCACTATCAAAGTTTTTATTAGTTTCATGAATTAATT